>JAJJWW010009828.1:0-646172 GCA_023531295.1 Papaver armeniacum
AATGGAGATTCCGGCATTGCCGAGCCTTCAAATGATTTAGAGACTCCCCTAGTAAGTATATATCCTGTAATCTCTTCATAGAAGTATGAAATTGCTGATTTGTGAATGAATGAGAATCAATGTGAGTATACGAGTAATTTTGCTGAAATACGTCACCAGAAAATTTCAGACTTCAACCTTTTAGCAAAAACACCGTAGAATCTTCGTTCGAAGTCGGATTTTCGCGATCTGCATATGTATCTTCAAGCTCAGAAAATTTCGAAGCTTTCATGAAGAATCTCTTTGAGTTTTGAGCATGTTTAGGGCCTGAAAAAGGCGAAACAGTAAACTTCCAGGAGACTTTCAGAACTTTTTCAGATTGTATATTGTCCAATACTTGCTCGTTTCTTAAATTGCTTTGAATTTTGGATATGTTGTAAAGGACATCCATACGAAGAGAATGGTATACGACCCATCCATATATTCTTCACCAATTGCTCCCAGCTCATCGTTTTGTACAGGACAGTATAAAATCATCTCAGACGAGTTTGCTGTAAAACACTCATGTTGTGTCTTTAGACCATTTGCTGGTGTCTTGAACGGTTGGTGAAGGATTTTAATGTCATTGATCTATTTGAGATCATGACCCTTTGATTGATACATGAGCATGGTGCTTGCAGTGTCATTTTGTTCTTGTCAGTCGTAGAAACATCACTTCTGAATCCCTAGTCACGGGACCATAACTGAGGTTGCTCTCAAGAGGGATGATGTAATGACCATGGTCGCATGTCCCGGTAGTAGTTCCTTTTACGATGAATGATTAGTACTTGATAGCCCGGCGCCACGAGTCTTGGACTGTGAAATTGATCGTCATGATCACTGGACCGTCAGTCCCCAGTATTTCGTTAAATATCTCCTTTTCGTTTTCCCTTCTTCTGGCAATTCCTAGATAGGGGACCCGGGTAGAAAAATTGATGTAAAGACCTAGGTGGTAGAAGTTGGAGGTACCTTGATGAAGGACTTAGCAAAAAAGACCTGGCGGACATCGATCGACTGTAGAGGTTATGAATCCCGTCCATGAATTTCTGCTTGCATGTTGTATGCTCTGGAAGAAGTAGGAACCTCATACGTCGTCGGAATTTGGTGATTGACCCCAACTTTTGAAGATAAGAGACTGAGTTATCATATGAGAAAAGAATAACCCAATTTGGAGTTGTCTAGGTCAGCCAAATAAGCGTGCACATTTGTAATTTGTAATCCCGTGCAAGTGTTCAGATTCCGTGAACTTGAGTGTGGAGGCCATATCTTTCAGCTCGTATGTCCGATTGATGTGCCCTTTTGGTATGTTGTATAAGAGGCATAGACGAACATCTTTCGTTGAGGAAGTATTGTCCCATTCCTCACTCATTGGTACGTTTTTGTAAACCCATGGGCTGAAGTATGATGTATCTCATTTGTAGAGGTGGTGAGAACATGTTGTAGAAGACTTGGGATTGTGCCCACCCATTATGCAAGCTTCGGAAAGACCTTCATGTGAACATATTTCATGTCTACACACCTTGATATGAATCATTAGTGCTTGGAGAAGTCCGATACATCGAGTAACACTTCAGAGAATAGATAGTTGATGAAGCGGGATGTTGCTTATAAAACCGTTGTAGATGCTGGGATCAAGAATGATTACGCTCCAGAGATCCTTGTCGATGCTGAGATCATGGATGGTGTTCCTCTAGAGATTATTATTAATGCTGATACCATGGTTGAAGTTTCTCCAAAGACCGAAAAGGATAGAACCATGATTATAGATATAATCTTTGCTCCTTCATCTAGTGAGCCTTTTACATTCGCGAACTAGTTGACGGGTTAAGCATTCTCAAGATGAAGTTGTACTGATCAGCCCAAATTCTTGTGAAAAATGTAACTTTACTGTGATCCGGCTTCGTCAATGAATCGATATTATTGTGGAATATGGCAGCATCGGTCTTCATTCTGGATATGATCGGTGAAGAGAGGAAGTTCCTCAGCAGGGGTTTGTAGCGTCTATTGATGATGTTGCATCTGCTTTAGAAGTCCTATTGATTGATCGTCTTTGGCCGTTGAATTAACATATCATCGTCGAGATTTTTATGCTGAAGCTAGAGGCGCAAGGTGTACTCTTTGATTGGGAGTACAATTTGAAGGCTTCTTAGATGCTTGAGCGTTGAAGCGTCATATCTCTTGAGTGTTGAATATCTTAGGCTTGTCTCGACTTGAGTATCTTTTGTTGATCGGCCATTCCTTTTTTGTAGGATTCTACACTTGTGCAAACATCAAAGCTTTCTGATTTTGCGGCACACATGGACACTCCAGAGTGCGGAACCTCTTGATGAATGTCTATGCATCTTTTTGCGGGTTCTTGCTCCAACCTCATCAAAGTTCGAAATTCCTCCAAGTGCTCTGATGATGGAATGTCCGCCAAATCTTCCGGATCAGAACTTTCTTCGTTGGAGAGATGTGCAACCAAACACGCTTTGTCAGTACCCATCTTTTTAGTGTGGATCCATGATCGTCTGAAGAACATGTCATATCCTGGATCTTTCTGATTATGTGAAGCTTGGTTTCTGTCCAGGTTGAACTTATGTTCACTTTGAGAGTGATGTAGCCATAAGTATTTTCGAATGTTCCTTCAAGGTCTCTGATTGAGACGGGATTATGAGAAGCTTCTTGTCGAGTGATGCCTGCGGCTCCGAGGGTTTTCAGTGGAATGATGTTGATGACGGTGTCAGCATCGATCAACATTCTTCCGAACTCATTTCCTCTCCTCGAAGATGGAATGTGGTAAGCAGTCCCCAATCGTGCATCTTCAAGGAGTATTTCCGGGATGGATGGACGTCGACACAATATTCGGTCTTTGTGAACATGTATTTCCTTTGTGCCTTGGACAGATAGAGCAATTTCACATATATGCTCGATCAACGATTGAACTGCTTCTTTGACTGGTTGTTCAGAGAGTGTAAAAGTTCTGATTAAGAGAGGATTCTTGGGTACTCATTCAGTCCCTAGTTGAAGCTATCGTGGATACAATACAGTATGCATACCGGTATGCAAACTGTTTTGGTATGATTCAGGTCCAGAAACTTTGTTTGCATACCAGTATGCGAACGATTTTAACTGCTAAAGTATATCATTTTGCATATCAGTATGCGAACGATTTTACCTGAGTTAAGTCCGGGACGGCAGTATGCGTGCACGTTTGCAAACTTGGTTGTTAATGTTCTAAAATCGGTTAAGTATGTTTTCATACTCATGAACAAAATACATTAATAAATTAAGGAATGCAATCTTTGCAAACCGTGGCTTAATGTTCATGAATTGATTCCCTTAGCTAATCTCACCCACAACTAAGAGTTGCTACGACCCAAAGTCGAAGACTTAATTAACAAATCTGTATCACACAGAAAAGTCTATTGAATAGATAAATCTGTCTCCCATAGATATACCTACGAGTTTTGTTCCGTCTTTTGATAAATCAAGGTGAACAAGAACCAATTGATAAACCGGACTTATATTTGATAGACGCATTTATGTATTATGTGTCTAATTTGTCTCAATTCTATATATTATTAGTGCTCAATTTCATACTTATTATGGTGTTTTATGTGTGTGTAGGTATTTTTGGAAAAGAACATTTTTGGAGAAATCGGGTCGAAAAATCGCTAAAGGCACTCAAAAAGTACTAAAGGCACCCCTAGAAATGTGTTAAAGGCACCCGGAGGAGTTGATAAAGGCACCCCAGGAGTTTTCATTATTTACAGCCCAAAATTACTCTTTGTACCCCAAAATTGCGATTCACACCCCATAAAGTACTATTTATACCCCAAATTGCTAAATGGACATTTTAATTTGGATAAGGGGAGGTCATCTTCAACCTTTTGAATATATGAATTTGGCGGGAAAATTGGTTTTCAAAACAACAGAATTAGGGTTTGGAAATCGGGCGTGTTTTATGGAGACTAAAGGGCTGAAATTAAATGGGTTTGCTCTAATTGACCTAACATGACTGGTAATGGGTTTCGTTTCGATTAGAATTGGCTATAATCGTGGATTTGATGTAAACCAGTTCCGGCAGAATTAGGGTTCGAGTTTTGTAGTTGTTTGAAAGAGATTCAAAGGCTCAAATCAATTGGGTTTGCTCAAATGGACTAAACAGGGCCGGTAAGGGTGTTGGATTCAACTAAAATTGGATGGATTGTCGAGTTGGAGTAACACATGGGAGGTGTATTACACGGAGGAAGAAAACACGGGATATTTTGTGCATTGCTGGTGTTTGCGTGTGGATAGAAGAAATTGGCAGTGTTATAGACGCGTGTGGGATTTTATTTTCTGCAAGAAGACGAGTGAATATCAACAACGGGCGCGTGAAGAGGATAAAGAAGGAAATGATATCCCGAAAATGGCAGAGGAGTTAATGCAAAATTTTGTGAGTTATTGCAAGAATATTTGGGCCTGTCGAGTATATATATAGCTTGTTGGGAGATGAGAGAAAGGTTACGAAGAGTCTAAGGAATAATAGAGAGCTAGAAATAACAAAATCAGAGTTTGCAAAAACTCTGCTGCGGCTGCTGTGAACCAAGAAAACGAAGAACATTGAGCTGCTCAGGACAATCGCAGAAAGTGACGTTGATCAACTACATAAAAATTTTATCGTATACAGTTTGGCTACAGTAGGTCTTTCGCAACTGAACTATTGTAACATCCTAGTGGCTAAACATCTTTAGCGACCGGAAATCATTGTAAGCTATTTTAATTACTTTTTGAATACAATGAAAAATCAATATATCTCTATTTTTCGATTCATGAGTAGCTAAATTTCTTTCTAGGGTTTTGGAGGAAGCTATCTTTGATATGTACTATTCGTAGTTTTATTTCTTAGACAATATTACTCAATTCTTTGTGCTATTCATGACTAATAATTTCTCTTCTATAAATGCTTCATTTTAATTGTTTTGGGTAGATTCTACCGATCTTTTATAAGCGAAGGAGGTTATATTTTTGTGTAACGACGAGAGTCACATATTTAATTTTAAACGTTTCATCTTCCAAAACCTGAGATTGGGTTCGATATGGTTTTGAGTATTTTATGAGTAATTGTTTGAGATAATAAATTGTTATTTTTACAAGCATCAGAAGTAGTGGAATCCAAAACCCTAGGCTTATCTCTCCTTGGTTAACATAAATTAATTAGTTTTCGAGTATTTTGTCTTATAATCTTAAAACCCGCCTTTTCAAAAGTCTGAGCAACGAATCCTTCTACTTACCACTTGCAAAAACTGCATCAGTTTTTGCAAGTGGTAAGTAGAAGGATTCGTTGCCAAAAACTGATGCAGTTTTTACAAGTGGTAAGTAGAAGGATTCATTGCTCGGACTTTTGAAAAGGTGGGTTTTAAGATTATAAGACAAAATACCCGAAAACTAATTAATTTATGTTAACCAAGGAGAGATAAGCCTAGGGTTTTGGATTCCACTACTTCTGATGCTTGTAAAATTAACAATTTATTATCTCGAACAATTACTCATAAAATACTCAAAACCATATCGAACCCAATCTCAGGTTTTGGAAGATGAAACGTTTAAAATTAAATATGTGACTCTCGTCGTTACACAAAAATATAACCTCCTTCGCTTATAAAAGATCGGTAGAATCTACCCAAAACAATTAAAATGAAGCATTTATAGAAGAGAAATTATTAGTCATGAACATCACAAAGAATTGAGTGATTATTGTCTACGAAATAAAACTACTAATAGTACATATCAAAAATAGCTTCCTCCAAAACCCTAGAAAAGAAATTTAGCTACTCATGAATCGGAAAATGGAGAAATATTTATTTTTCATTGTATTCAAAAATTAAATAAAATAGCTTACAATGATTTCCAGTCGCTAAAGATGTTTAGCCACCAGGCTGTTACAATAGTTCAGTTGCGAAAGACCTACTGCAGCCGAACTGTATGCGATAAAAATTTTCTATAGTTGATCAACGGCACTTTCTGCGACTGTCCTAAGCAGCTCAATGTTCTTCGTTTTCTTGGTTCGCAGCAGCAGCATAGTTTTTGCAAACTCTGATTTTGTTATTTCTAACTCTCTATTATTCCTTAGACTCTCCGTAACCTTTCTCTCATCTCCCAGCAAGCTATATATATACTCGACGGGTCCCAAATCTTCTTGCAATAACTCACAAAATTCTGCATCAACTCCTCTGCCATTTTTGGGATATTATTTCCTTCTTTATCCTCTTCACGCGCATGTTGTTGATATTCACTCGTCTTCTTGCTGTAAAATAAAATCCCACACGCGTCTATAACACTGCCAATTTCTTCTATCCACATGCAAACACCAGCAATGCAAAAAATATCCCGTGTTTTCTTCTTCCGTGTAATACACCTCCCCTGTGTTACTCCGACTCGACAATCCATCCAATTTTATATGAATCCAACACCCTTACCGGCATTGTTTAGTCCATTGGAGCAAACCCAATTGATTTTTCAGCCTTTGAATCTCTTTCAAACAACTTCAAAACTCGAACCCTAATTCTGTCGGAACTGGTTTACTTCAAATCCACGATTATAGCCAATTCTAATCGAAACGGAACCCATTACCAGTCATGTTAGGTCAATTAGAGCAAACCCATTTAATTTCAGCCCTTTAGTCTCCATAAAACACGCCCGATTTCCAAACCTTAATTTTGCTGTTTTGAAAACCAATTTTTCCGCCAAATTCATATATTCAAAGGGTTGAAGATGACCTCCCCTTATCCAGTTCTGGTGTCCCTTTAGCAATTTGGGGTATAAATAGTACTTTATGGGGTGTGAATAGCAATTTTGGGGTACAAAGAGTAATTTTGGGTTGTAAATAGTGAAAACTCATGGGTGCCTTTATCAACTCCTCCGGGTGCCTTTAACACATTTCTAAGGGTGCCTTTAGTACTTTTCTAAGTGCCTTTAGCGATTTTTCGACCCGATTTCTCCAAAAATGTTCTTTTCCAAAAATACCTACACACACATAAAACACCATAATAAGTACAAAATTGAGCACTAACAATATATAGTATTGAGACAAATTAGACAAATAAATGCGTTTATCAAATACCCCCAAACTTATTATTTGCTAGTCCTCGAGCAAATCAAAATAATATCCTAACGCACTGTCGCAGGCATCGCGGTTGCACTTAGCATGTGCAACAAGCCTTTAAACCCCTAGGTGGCCCTAGTGGCCGAGTTATAGTCTCGGGAGGGTTTACAAGAGGTGTACCCACAAAACCTTTACTCCAGACCCTAGCTACCTGTGCAGAATTAAGGAGCGACGCTAAGGAATCTCCGTGGTTGGCATACTCTCATTGATCACAAGAGAAAGTACCCTGATGCGAATCATATTTTTATATATAAGTGATATAGTTCTACTCAGATATTCGCACTATGGGCATCAATAATCGGAATCACGCAAATGAATAGATTAAGAAGATGGATTATAGAGATAGATAGTTCAAAACAATGTTGTCTAAGGTCAACGGTGTTTCCCATATCTGTCTGAAGGCCTCCGCCAAGATGAACCTATGATCCTAATGGATTGAGATACTGGTCTGGACTAATATCAACACAGCTTGGCATATACAAGGGAACCAGTGGTCGATAATCCTAATTCTAGATCAACTCAACTGGCATAAACAAGGGAACCAGCGGTCGATTTTATTGAACAATAATAAACTTTTCATTTTTAAAGGCTTTTTTAACTGCATGATTTGATCTTTTGGATCCAAGCGCATGCTTCTTGTCAGCAGATTACATGATAGTTCCCATGGATCCTGCGTTCCACGCTTGTTTAGGCGACGGAGACAGGGAGAACACACACATATTGCAATCCAAGTGTTAATTTTTTTTTTATTCCGTTTGGTCTGATTGGTCTGGTCTCTTTATTATTTTAGTAACTCAATCACTCTACTCCATCCCGGCAGTGGTAACAATTCGATATTTTGTGCCCCACCAAATCACTTAGAGAACATATAATTTTCCAAATAAAATAAAAACAGAACATAGTGTTACGATTCCATATTAACACATGAACTCTGTGTTTATATAAATAGACTCTGTTATTGGGTTCCTCAACTCCTACAACCAAGATGTTTCCATCCACTTAGATTGGTTAGTGTCATCCTGAATTTGCACAAATTTCTATGCTCTGGAGTTTAATTTTATTATTTTTAATTTATATATATATATATATATTCTTATTAAAAACTAACTAAAAGTTTTTCCCTCACCCCAAACTTAAATCTAACATTTTCCTCAATGTTTCAAATTAAAGTGCAGTACCAAAATATAAGTAACAAGAGGAATCCGTGAAGAGAGAAGTCAGAAAGATAGTACCTGGATGAAGTGTAGCAATCCTTCCATAGGAGCAAGAAAGAAAGAAAATAAAATCTAATGTACAACAACAACAGGGTCCTCCAGAGGGACCTTAATATCACCATGTATGGGTTTCCTCCCATTAAGCGCTAAGTTTACTATCTTTAGCAAGACGTCGGTATAATTAGTCACCACATAAAATCATATAGCAATAGTCGGAACCTATGTGGGTCATCAAAATCGAATAAAGCTACCACAAATAAAAGGAATGCCGAGAAAATGAACTAATAAAGCACACCCTTATCTAGCTTCCTTTTTAAGACAACTACATCTTGCTGTGGTTCGGGCTCAGGTTCTATGAAAGGGTCTGGATAAAATATTTTCATGGGCCAGCTTTCCTCATTGGTAGGATCCGGAGGATCAGGTTGCCGAGTTTGGAAAAACTCGAATAAGAACTTAGAAGCACATAATAATAACCTGAATAATTGAGGATCCTCTAAGTCAATTAGATTTGACTCACATAGTTGACCATAATGGTGGTCATTCTTAAGTAAATGTGTCGATGATTCTAATTCCTAAAATAATTAGGTTTAGTTCTAAGAACTATATAATGACACATTTCAGATTGAGATACTCCCACATTTGGTAAATAAAATTTTGGTGGGACAAAAAAATTAATTATGGTATCATGGACCGGATTAACCACATTAACCAGAGGATGGGTTTCTATCAACTGAGTTTCATTTTGGACATAACTAGGTTCGGGAAAATGTGCATGAAGATAGTCTCTTAAGACGGTAGAGGCACATATGTTAAGTCCCAAATTAGGGACCTTTGTAAGTGTCAAAGGTAAACCACGGGAAGAATGATATTCACCCCCAAACTTAGAGTTCTCAATGTCCTTGGACGGACTAGTCACAATTTCCTTAATTTCTAAATTATCAGATTTAGGAAATTGGTCTTTTATTTCTTCTAAGTTGTACTCATGTGGTTCTGCATTTTTATAATCCTCAGCAGGGACTATTGTTTCCGAATCACTAGACTCTAAAACATTAGTCTCAAGATAAACTCTTTCCTCTAAGCCATCCTCGGCTTCATAATCACAATGATATACTACACCGTCTAAAACAATAGTATCTCTAAACAAATCCTTTCCCACTTGAATAGGTGAATAATCAACAATATTATTAGGATTTGAACTAGAAACAACATTATCATCATAAGGCTCGATTGGTGTAACAATTTCCTCGTCACTATGACTATATATTTTAAATTCTTCATCGACACTATCCTCATCATCATAACAATACGAAGATGGTTGAACCTTGTCTAAACATACGGTGTTTTCAGATCTAACCTCATCCTCTAACTTTGGGGAATAATTATATGTGTTATCAAGGGTAATATTGGAAACACTATTTTCGAATTCAAGTTCATTATGAGCAATAGTCTTACGTGCATTTTGGTCCTCATAATTTTTAAGAGTCTCATTTAGTTTATGACTTTCACATACAGTATCATTGAATTTCTCAAGTAACTCTTCTAAAGAAATACTTAAACATTCATCCCTATGTGATATACCAATCACTTGTTCAAACTGTTTGAGTGCATCTTTTAAGGAATTATTTTTATATTCATCAGGAACTGGTGGCAATTGTTTGATTAAATCCTCTAAAGATGGAGAACTCTCATTATAATTTTGTTCATTCGCCCATTCGTATGATTGGTGTACGTGCGAATCGTAATTGGGATCACCGTGGTATGGACCATAACCTTCAAAAGGTTGATAGTGGTCCCATTTACTATCCACACTACGGGTATAATACGGATATTGTCCATTTAGATACTCAGTCTGATAATCATTATATTGGTCCTTATATTACCAACTCGATATTTTCTGTGCACATCCAAATGCAGGGTCGACTAAAATTGGTAGGCTCAGGTTACCTACGACAAAATATACCTACAGTCAAAGACTGGTCACAGGTACAAGGCTGAGGTTGTGGTGTTTCGGATGATAACGCCCAGAGGGTTCACCATACTAAATCACGAGTTTTCCTAAAATCGGTGCCGGGAGATGCAATTGGTGTGTGCACGTGTATTTTTTTTTCAAATAAAATTAAAAAAAAAAATAGTCTAATTATGTACAAATGAAAAAAAAATCCTAATTTAAATATTTACAAAAAGAAACAAATAATTTTTTTTTACTATATACGATAAAAAATAAAATAAAATCTTGGGTTTTTATACTTACCTTTTTGGTTGTGTGTTCCACTTTCCACTTTTTATTTCAATAAAATCCTGCACACCAAAAATACAAGAAAAAAAAAAACCAAAGACGTAAAATACCATAATAAATACAAAATTGAGCACTAACAATATATAGAATTGAGACAAATTAGACACATAAATGCGTCTATCAATATTCCCGAAGAATAGCCTAGTAATATCAATTACCTCATAATAATCTTAATCGATTAACAAAACAAGATATTGTGGAATCACAAACGATGAGACGAAGATGTTTGTGACTAATTTTCAATCTTGCCTATCGGAGAATAAATCTCGAGCAAATCTTAAAGAAGATAATACTCAATCACAATAGAAAACAGCAAGATCAGAACACGCAACTACAAAGTAAATAGTTGGGTGTGGCTTCACAATCCCAATGAAGTCTTTAAGTCGTTAACCTACTGGGTTTTAGAAAAACCTAAGGTTAAAGGAGAATCGACTCTAGTCGCAACTAGTATCACACAGGAGGTATGGGGATTAGGTTCCCAATTGCCAGATTTCTCCATTACATAGTCTCCAAATCATGGTTTGCAATCAATGTTACCTTGGTAAAAAAGCATTCAATATTCACCATTAGATGAAAACCTGATTAGATTCAAGCTAATATCTTTCAACCGTTAGATCGAACTTAGCTTGTCATACACAAATGAAATGTACCAACATTTAGATAAAGGTAACTGTACCTAAACGTGTACACTTAGTTGGTTCAACAATAGTTAACCGCGGTTAGCCATATGAACACTTTCATATCAACCTTATTCATCTTTATCACAACTAGTCCAAATGACTCAAATGAAACTAGTTAGAGAGTTGTTCGATTGTTTATATTCTCATAGAAGTATACAAGACACAATTGAAGCAAAATCGATTTCGATTCACTCAAATCATTTCATGAACATTATAGCCATGGTTTGCAAAAGATTGCATTCCTTAATATATAAATGTATTAGTTCATGAACAAACCGATTTTAGAACATAACCTACTCAAGTACGCAAACGGGTGCGCATACTTAAGTAGCCGGACTGAGTTTGGTTTCGCCAGTACGCGAACGGGTACGCATACTAGTACACTTCCAAACTCTAGCAGAAATTCACGGGACCTGAACTTACGCCAGTACGTGTGCGGGTACTCATACTTAGTTCCCGGACTTCCATTCACCAACCAGTACGCGTACGGGTATGCATACCATGGTTTCCGGACTTGGACTTTACACAAATGTGAATACACACACTATGTTTATATCCAATCATGGTTACATGTTCTAAACCCTCATTTCAATCATTGAAACATTCTTAGAATACGACAATAGATGTCTCACACAACTATTAGCTCCAAAGCAATTTTCAAGTGATCGAATGATCAATACGAAACATTCCGAGTCTACACCAAATGATTGTCCCACACAAATCATGTAAGATGTTACAAGGCGATTTTCACATGATCATCTTTTGACTTACGTCAAGAATAAAAGATGAACTTGGTTAAAGCGAAAGCTTACCAACACATATTTCGAGAAATAGATAAGCGAGATAAACTCAGCTCGAAATATCAAAAGTGTATAAATGAATTCTACATAGCAATACGACTTTTGTCTCAAATAGGAGATAAAGTATATATAATTTTGAGTGATAGATGAGTTCAAGTCTCCACATACATTTTGTTGATGAAGTTCCACAAGTTCCCTTGAGTAGTTCTTCGTCTTAATTCGATGAACGCTGTGAAGTCTAAAGCTCAACTACACTTTCTATCCTAATCTGATACTTAGCTATAATTAGCCTAGAAATCAAGACTTATAGTTTTGGCAACTAAACTTGACAACAAAACTATCAATACATATGGATTACAAAATAAATAAACTTTGTAGCTTCTCATACAAATGCTTGATCTCCTTGGTTCTTCAACATTACTCGAAATCTTCGTCACTTACAAGTACTCCAGTGATTCTGAACATGTTAAACTCAGTATCATAGTTGTTGAAGTTTCGTAGCTATAACAACAAGAAAACAGTAGTTCTCAATCATTGTTATACAATGTCACAATATCATTACACATCATCAAAGTTCAATTGTACCACAACTTTGACAACAATACTATGGTGATATGTATCACTCCCCCTTAGTTAATACTTCATCTCACAATGAAAACCACTCCCCCTTACATAATGAACTGTAAACCATATGTATTAGTAGTGTGAACTACACATTAATTCTCCCTCTTTTTGTCAATATAAATTGGCAAAGGTACGAAAACTAATGGGATCCTAATGAAATTTTCATAGAGATACTTCATTACCAAAAGAGAAACACATATCAACTTTGTTTCGATGATTTCACATAGCCGAAGCTTAGTGTATTCATCAAGGAGTTAATAAAGATACAAGATAACCCCTACAATATTCCACAGCCGCACTCCCCACAAAGATTTGGCAATTAAGCACAAGTTCAATTAAGAACTCTCCCCCATTAATTGTCATTCCCAAAGGAACAACAAGAGCGACCTTACTTTTTCGATAAAAGATGGATTTCTTTGGACATTAACAAATTACATGAAACATGAATTTGTATCCAGAAAACTCAATTAAATTAACCACAAATAAACCCATGATTAATTTAATCGGAAATGCTCAACGTAAGAAAACTTACGGAGCCGCACAATATTTACACAAGAAGTGGATCTGGGAAAGACCTATACTGCGGAATATACAAAGATTCATTCTATTTTTCATCAATATTTGCATAATGATATCATAGACTTAATCTTTGTTATCAAAAGTTCGTTCTATTTTCCATCAATATTTGCATAAAGACATATAATAGACTTAACTTTTGACATATATGGGACAATCATAGTTCACGGACGCAAACACTCATATCCCATAAAATTATTTGCAATATATAAAACCAATAAAGATTAATACTGCAAAATCATATTCCAAATCAACTTTAGAATTTAAATAAATAAATCTAAAAACATTGCAAGATGAAAAACGTTGGAAATAGCTATGTGTACTCACAATAATTGTTATTCCAAACCCTAGTTATCCTTCTCAAAACATAAAAATAAATTCCCATAAGAAGTTTCCTAGACATCGTAGAGCTTTCTCAGAGCATCTACTGAGAATTCCTTCTCATTATTGAAAAACCCATTGATTATGGGATCGTTCAATTCCTCCAAATCTTCAGAAATATTAGTTAACTCACTGAGTTCTCTTTTTAGGCCACACAAGGTGTTCTTTGTTAGACACAACATATGTTCATAGTGAGCTATCTTTTCTAAAGAGAAAATGATTTGAGATTTTAAATCATTTCTTTTGTTAATGAAATCATTCACCATAGCCCTAAAGTTATTATCAATATGACAAACAGACAAAAGGCATTTAGAGGAAGAACCTTTTTTATCATTTACAGATCTCCCCTTTTTCTTCCTTGAGGATTGGATCCCTTCAAAAAGATACACATTAACCGCTTCTTCTGCATCCCTTTTTGTGGTACCTTTAGTTATAGGAGCCATGAAGCTGTGTATTTCAAAGAGAAAGGAGTGAAGGACATTTTTGATCACAAATGAATATAAATAGACTATTTGACAACCAAACCCTAGAAGAACTTTTGAAAAAGTCTTTTACGGTTCATGATCCATTATCTAAAAGGTAAATATTCACAAAAACCAGAAATTACCAATTATACAAAACTTGAGAAACCTTGATGCAATCCTCATATTCTCAAGTTAATAATGAGGATGTGAATGTCACTAGTATTACATAGTGACGGAACGAGCAAAGTGCTCACGCCTTTTATCACAAGGTGATTTATCAAGGTTTGTTGTATAAACGGGCTTCTTACCTCGTCTAGCTCTGGTTCTTTTAGAATTCTTCTTAGCTTCGGGAATACCCTGTCGATTTCCAAAAGACAGGTTTATTCTTTGCATGTCAATTTGAAGTTCGGCAATTCTTTTGTTGTTCCTCTTGAATCTCCAACACTTACTTTGAACATGATTTGCATTTCCACAAAACGAACAAATCAATAAATATTTTTGTTCTGTTGATTTGCCTCCTGTTTATCACAACATTCAACATCCATTGTTCCAAAACCAGATGGAACAAAGGAGTTGTTTGTACTTACATTTTTGCTTTTGAACCCTAAACCATTTGTGTTCCAAAAGATTTCTGACCGAATAACATTGCTGAGAATTTGTCAAAACTTCCAGATAACCTTTGCAAGTCACCCTTAAGAGTATTAATCTCTCTTTCTTTCAGAGACGGGGTTCTGGTGAATTCATCACTAAGACAATCTATCTCAAGATCTTTCACCTGAAGCGATGATTCAAGTTTTTTCAACGAAGCCTTTAGTTGAAGATTTTCATGGTGAATTTCTTCAATTTTATCCAAGAATTCAAAAATCTCAGTGTCAGACTCAAACTCCAAATCAGAATTTGAGTAGGTGGAAGATTCTGTTGCGAGAGCTGAAAATCCATTGCACATATCGGAAGCATGCAAGATGTTGACAACCAGGGAAGATTTTTCTTGTATTGAATCATCCGAACCACTAACCAGAGAGAAACATTTATCACATCTTTTGCTTCTTTTTACAATATCCTTGATCTTTTGAGTAATCAGTAATTTATCAGAACCAACATGATTGGAACAACATTCATCAGCCCAAGACAAGTTAGAAGCTTCGCTTGTGTTGGTCACAGCATTGAACGCAGATGTTCTGACTGTGTTCTGATCAAGATCAAGTATTTTTAACTTTCCAACCAGAGTATTATTGGAAAGAGTATCAAGGTTATTTCCTTCAACGAAGGCATGTTTCTTAGAATCGTATTTGGCTGGCAACGATCTGAGAATTTTTATCACAATGTCCTTTTCAGGAATAGTCTTACCCAATGCAAAAGATGCATTAACAATTTCAAACACTTTGTGATTAACTCATCAAATGAATCTTCATAAGCCATACTGATAGGTGTCTAAAACACCTAATTTTATATCTATTGTTTATGCTTTCTTTGCTATTTATCTTGTAAAATATGCATCTCTTATGTTTAGTTTTGAGTTATTAGGTGCAATGGGGTATTTGAGAGCAAAATAAGGAGAAATCGTCCATTCGGAGCATAAAACGCAAAGAGAGCAATTCACATGCGAGTTACATTTGGAACCGGCTAAGGTTGTGCAAGGAGTGAAGTATGGACTGTCAGTTTTCTGAGACTGACATGCCAAATGGTCACTAGGTGGCATGTATTAATCTGTTGGGTGCTTAGAATCATTCTGGTTGACCCTTATCTAGCTCACCTGGGTGGCCACATCCATTTTTATTCTCCTACAGAAGACCTAAAAATCAGTGAAGAATTTCCATCAACATTTACATTTGTTCCTCTCTACCTGAAACTGAGAAGAGGCGACCATGTAGATCGATGTGCTGTTAATAGAGAAATCGAGAGAAGAAGAGAGCTGGCTGCTGTTGAGATTAGAGAGATGGTTGAAACTCAGGGGAACGAATTTATGAGAACTAATTATGGGTTTTGAGTAAATCGAAGATTCGGTAGAGATTTTGAAGAAGTGGTTAGATGGGTTTCAATTGAGAAGACCTGTGAATTCGGATGATTGAAGAAATCCAGACCAAGGAATCAGTAAAGAAGGAGACGATTGATGTCGATCTGAGAAGAAGAACACTACAATTTAGGGTTTGTTGGTGATTTGAGGGTGAGAGAAGAAATTTAAGAATCTGGGGTTTGGATATGAGGTTGTTGAGAAGATGGGTTTCTGAGTTTGAGTTGTTGTTGGTTGGATGTGCTGTATTTTAGGTGGTACTGGGAATTACAGTTGCAGACATGAAGCTGAATTAGGGTTCTGTTGAGTTTGAACTCTCAATCGAGAACTCAGCTGAAGAAATTAGAGTTGGGTTCATATTTCCGTTGAGAATTATTGTCAAGGAAAGATGAACTGCACTGGAGATTATGTGTGTTGTTGCTTTGAGACTCAAGAATGGTTCAGTGGTACTGTGAATTATGGGGTGAATCTGCAGGTGCAGTGGCATTGGATGGTGTAGCAGAAGGTGGAATTGCAGCTGGAGTTAAAGCAATTGCTTGACAGGGAAGTGAAGAGTTTTGTGTTGCCATGAGCTGCATATGTATGAGCTAGATATTTGAGCTCGGCCGCAGATGAGGAACTGATGAGGATAGAAGCTGAGTTACAAGGCTTTGCAGAAGTCAGGATATAGGAGGTACAACTGAGATTGGTATTGGTGGTTGTCATGGGTTCTTGCAGGCGGTCTTGCTATTGTGCAGAGATGCTCCAGTGATGCTGCTTTGCTGCCAAAAGGGTCAGAGATGGAGTTTGGCTAGAGCCAGAGGCAAGGAGTTAGAAGACGCTGATGCTGTTGCTTGAGGTTCTTATTCATGGAAGTGATGTTTCAAGACAGAAATAGAGAGTGGGTTGAGAACTCAGGTTGATATGGGTTATCCTGCGGCTAGGGGTTGTGAGATGCACATAATGTTCGTTGGTCAGATGGAGTTATCCGTGGTTCTGGTGGTGCACAAGAAGCAGCTGAGATTGGTTATAAGGCAATGCTACTGAGCTGCAGTAAATGGTGTTGGTGTTCATTCAGCTAGCTATGTTGTTGTGAAGCTTACAAGGGAGAACAGGTTGATTTGAGCTGAAATTGGTAGTATGGAATGTAGACTGTGCAAAGAAGAATTGTGTTGCTGCTGGGATTGAAGCTGAGAACTGAAGGGATGGCAATGAATGCAAGAAAGTGCAGGTGAACTGAGGAGATTGCAGGCTATGATGGCACTGGTGGTTCGATGTGAGGCAGTAAAATTGGTGGACTTGAACAGGTAGATGTTGTTTGATGGTGAGCTACAGATTTCTGCAATGAAGGCCTGTATGGCACATGGAAGGCAGTGGTGGAGCTCAACTGCAATGGCTGTGATAATATGTATTGTATTGCAGTTGTACTTGAATGGGATCTGGCAAAAAGCTATAGAAGGGAGATGCAGGAGCTGGAATGCAACAGGAAGAAGCATAGGTAGGAATGCATGTATGCAGGTGGCGACGTAGTTGAAGTTGAGTTTTGGAAGCCGCAGAATGGCTGTGACTGAGACTTGGTAATTGAAGTTACAGAGCTGCAAACGGATGATTTTCTGAGTTAAGTGATGTTCAAACTGGTGGGATTTGTAGCCAAGGATGATTGTTGTGGTGATGGGATTGGTTTGTCGAAGGCAGTAGCTGGAACTGAAGTGCAGGTGGCCTAAGGAAGATGTAGAAATGGTGGTGGTACTGTTGGCAGTTTGACTTCAAGATGGATGGAGTGGAGTTGTGATGCACCACAATGGTGCAACACAGATGTTATGGCTCATGTAGACTTAGGCATGTGCAACTGGCCTGTCCTAGGACTAGTCAGATAACTCAGAGCTGACTCGTTCCTGACTCAGCATCTGACTCAGTGTCCGTTAGTTCCGTTATCTTGACCGTTAGTTTTAACGGTTGACCGTTATATTTGACCGGTGACCGGGTGGACTTTGCCGGTCACCTGAGCTATTTTCCGGTCACTTCTCCGGACATAATACCAGTTTTTCGGCGACTATTTTTGGGACATATTTTCACATGGGTATTCCTCACATATGGCCTTGGTGGACATCTTGTTATTGGACTTTGGGCTTTGAAGACCTAGTTTTGGAAAGATGAAAAGCTACAAAATGAGAAAGTTTTCTACAACTTGGATATCACGTATTTTTCTACTTGGAGTTTTGGAGAGCGGCGACTAGGGTTTGCTTCTCGTTTGTTTTTCATCTTCTTCATTATTTTATTATTGATTATGATTATGATGAACTCAAAAGCTATGAGTAGCTAAACACATATTATTGGTTATGGGATAAAGTTGATTTTTCAACATGTTATTTGAATCTATGAATTAGTTTTGTCTCAATAATTTATTGTTTGTGATTCACAATTAATAGTGTTATATAGTTTGAATGCTTGTTTAGTCGAGTCCGGAATCGATTGAGTTTGCCTTCATCCTTATTGCTAGATTAGGGTTTTCAATACGAAAAAGTTGTTTATCCCTGATTCTAAGTAGCATAATTGTGGGTAGTGCTTGTAGTGATATATCCTACTAGTCACAAGTGAATCATAACTTTTGTTAAAACGGATTAGTGCTTTTACACGTTCGTTTGCATTGATTAGTCTTATTCCAGAGAACTTATTGCTTTTAAGGAGTTAAACTTGATTGTGCTTTTACACATTAGGTTGCTTTCTAGGAAGAATTCACATATACATCTTTTAATGTGGTTGTGATGAAATCAGGGAATTAGCGGGATATTCTTGCGATCAAGGTATCCTAGGACTTTTAGTAAATGAGTGATTAAAATACCAATTCTAGTCATTGATGATAATACATGTTTGTGAATGATATTATCCCGTGACCAATATCTTCTCCTTCTTGATTATTCAAATTATTTTATTGCTTTCAATTACTTTTATTGCTTAGATAAAATAAAAATCCCCCTTGGTTACTTTAGAAACTGAAATTTTATAACAACAAAAGCCTCTCTGTGGGAACGAACTCTTTCTTATCACGTACTTCATTTATATTTAGTAGAGTGAGAAAGTGAAATTATTATTGCTCGGCTGACAACCGACCACATACGAAGGTTTTCCTATTCAGAATTTAGGTTTTGAAGCCTAGCTTCCTTTTCAGAGGTATTTCCTTCGAATACAGTTTCTAAGGTATCCCAAGCATCTTTAGACCGAGTGCACGTAGTCCCATGATGTTGAAGTTCTGGGATAATGGCATGTATGATAGCATTTAAACCGTCAGAATTTTGCTTTGCAGCGAGAATCTCATTTGGTTCATATCTACCAATATCCTTTGGAATAGAGACGACGTCTACTGTAACCATTGGAGGATTATAGCCATTAACAACATAAACCCATGATTGAAAATATCACGATTAAAGAAATGCACGCATAACAATTTTCCACCACAAGTAATTTGAGTAATCGAAGACTGGTGGTACGTTTACTGAGATAGCACCTATGTCCATAGATTCAGATCGCTACAAACACATACTTATGAGGTCTTAAACGTGTTTGCGTGCTCTGATACCAATTGAAAAAGCGGGGGTCTAACAACCACACCCTATATTTCGCTTAGAAATCTGTATGGACTAACTCCAATATAATTCTGAGAGCACCAACTAATAAAGCGAGCTAAATTAAGAAATATATCCAAGAGTTATATCTCTGTTTCTTAATGTAATCAGCAAATCAAACATATGAGAATCCGTGAGCCTGATTATTATAAGAAACAACTTGGACAGTATCAAAAACCAATATACAAGTGTAAATCAATTAAATCAACAACCAAAGGTTGGATTCACAATTGATTGAACTTACGCACAACCTATGATATTTCAAATAAAAAGAAAATATAATGCGTAAAAGAAATAACACAGACACCAGAAATTTTGTTAACGAGGAAACCGCAAATACAGAAAAACCCCGGGACCTAGTCCAGATTTGAACACCACACTGTATTAAGCCGCTACAGACACTAGCCTACTCCAAGTTAACTTCGGACTGGAATGTAGTTGAGCCCTAACCAATCTCACACTGATCAAGGTACAGTTGCGTTCCTTACGCCTCTTGAACCACGCCGGATTATGCGCACTTGATTCCCTTAGCTGATCTCACCCACAACTAAGAGTTGCTACGACCCAAAGTCGAAGACTTAATAAACAAATCTGTATCACACAGAAAAGTCTATGAATAGATAAATCTGTCTCGCACAGATATGCATACTAATTTTGTTCCGTCTTTTGATAAATCAAGGTGAACAGGAACCAATTGATAAACCGGACTTATATTCCCGAAGAACAGCCTAGTAATATCAATCACCTCACAATAATCTTAATCGATTAATGAAACAAGATATTGTGGAATCACAAATGATGAGACAAAGGTGTTTGTGATTACTTTTCAATCTTGCCTATCGAAGAATAAATCTCTAGCAAATCTTAAAGAAGATAGTACTCAATCACAATAGAAAACAACAAGATCAGAACACGCAACTACAGAGAAAATAGTTGGGTCTGGCTTCACAATCCCAATGAAGTCTTTAAGTCGTTAACCTACTAGGTTGTAGAAAAACCTAAGGTTAAAGGAGAATCGACTCTAGTCGCAACTAGTATCACACAGGAGGTGTGGGGATTAGGTTTCCCAGTTGCTAGAGTTCTCCTTTATATAGTCTCCAAATCAGGGTTTGCCATCAATGTTACCTTGGTAACAAAGCATTCAATATTCACCATTAGATGAAAACCCGATTAGATTCAAGCTAATATCTTTCAACCGTTAGATCGAACTTAGCTTGTCATACACAAATGAAATGTACCAACATTTAGATAAAGGTAACCGTACCTAAACGTGTACACTTAGTTGGTTCAACAATAATTAATCGCGGTTAGCCATATGAACACTTTCATATCAACCTTATTCATCTTTGTCACAACTAGTCCAAATGACTCAAATGAAACTAGTTAGAGAGTTGTTCAATTGTTTATATTCTCATAGAAGTATACAAGACACAATTGAAGCAAAATCGATTTTGATTCTCTCGAATCATTTCATGAACATTATAGCCACGGTTTGCAAAAGATTGCATTCCTTAATATATAAATGTATTAGTTCATGAACAAACCGATTTTAGAACATAACCTACTCAAGTACGCAAACAGGTATGCATACTTAAGTAGCCGAACTGAGTTTGGTTTCGCCAGTACGCGAACGTGTACGCATACTAGTACACTTCCAAACTCTAGCAGAAATTCACGGGACCTGAACTTACGCCAGTACGCGTGCGTGTACGCATACTTAGTTCCCGGACTTCCATTCACCAACCAGTACGTGTACGCGTACGCATACCATGGTTTCCGGACTTGGACTTTTCACAAATGTGAATACACACACTATGTTTATATACAATCATGGTTACATGTTCTAAACCCTCATTTCAATCATTGAAACATTCTTAGTGTACGCATACCATGGTTCCCGGACTTGGACTTTACACAAATGTGAATACACGGACTATGTTTATATCCAATCATGGTTACATGTTCTAAACCATCAATACAATCATTGAAGCATTCTTAGAAGACGACAATAGATGTCTCACACAACTATTAGCTCCAAAGCAATTTTCAAGTGATCGAATGATCAATACGAAACATTCCGAGTCTACACCAAATGATTGTCTCATACAAATCATGTAAGATGTTACAAGGCGATTTTCACATGATCATATTTTGACTTACGTCAAGAATAACAGTTGAACTTGGTTAAAGTGAAAGCTTACCAGCACATATTTCGAGAAATAGATAAGCGAGATAAACTCAGCTCAAAATATCAAATGTGTATAAATGAAGTCTGTATAGCAATAAGAATTTTGTCTCAAATAGGAGATAGAGTAGATAGACTTTTGAGTGATAGATGAGTTCAAGTCTCCACTTATTTTTGTTGATGAAGTTCCACAAGTTCCCTTGAGTAGTTCTTCGTCTTCATTCGATGAACGCCGTGAAGTCTAAAGCTCAACTACACTTTCTATCCTAATCCGAGACTTAGCTATAAGTAGAATATAAATCAAGACTTATAGTTTTGGCAACTAAACTTGACAAACAAGCTTGAGATAGCAACGCTTGCGAGTTCGACCGAGCAGTGATCTAATAGAATCACATGCCATTTTTTCAGCATACCTTTCTGAAACCCTTGTAGAAAGCTTTGCATGATAATCTATATTGTACATACTTCTTTCTCCAGAGGCATAGACAAGATTTTTCTCCTTTGAGAGACATAGATTACTGAAACATATATATCAATAGTTTCCAAAAACTTGGTCACCGATTATGGAAATCAAAAAATATTCTCCTTTAATATAAAAGAACCGAATTTTTTTCAATATTAAAGGTTTTAAGAAAGTGCCTTCTTGTGAATATTTCCATAGATCTTGCAAGTATTTAAGACTATTATGCTATATACACTGGACTCATCAAACATAGTTTGAGCACTTCATGAGTCAGTGTATTCAAGCAAGATACTAAGTATCTAGTTGTGACAGATTATTCTCTTCAAGAGTTGTATAGAATCTTCTTTTATGTGTTCTCTTATGGATCTTACTCCTCTTGTAAGACAGACCAAACTTATCATAGAAATGACTATCATCAAGATATTTAGGTATTACCTTATGTATTGATGAACATGAGAATTTGCCATATTCCTTTTTGTTTGTTTACACCGTCTTCTTTGGTATCCATTTCCATGAGTTCCTAGCATTTTGATCCTCTTTCCTTTTGTGATGAACAACCCTTTGAGAACTCTTCTGAGAATTCTTATGAGAATTCTTTGATCTAAGAGAATCAGACTTATGTATGATTTCTTTCGAAAAAGATCTCATGATACAACCTTGACTAGAAGTTGTTTTTCCAAAGCTTGAACAAGGTGATTGTTGACAATTTCTTACAACATGACCTTTGATCCCACAATGAAAACATCGTCTGTAATGATGCTTAAGATGATGTGAACAACTATGATGTGAATAGATTATCTTACGATTCTCTGAGAATACAGATGCTTCTTTAAAAGATGAAGATTTCTTTCGAGTGCCTACAATGTCATTAACGAACGCATTTCATCTTTTAGCAAATTGACATGTTCGGAAACTGTCTTTATCCCAGAATCATATAAGATCTTTAAGGCATTGTAATCATCTATTGATGTTTTTCTTAAGATCCCAGTCCTCTTTTCTTGATCAATACTTTTCTTAAGCTTTGCTTCCAAGGATTGAATCTTTGAGGAAGATGCGATCTTGAAAGAGTCTAAATCAGCTTTCAGGGTAGCTAGATCAAGATTGAGTTGATCATTTTCAGCTTTCATATGACATAAGTCTTCAAGAAGCTTTCCTTATATTTTTAGTGCAAGAGTGAGTTCGATTGCACATGAGAGAAATTATGCACTTAGTTCACTTAACTGAGATGTTTTTATATTCACATAGTCAATATCATTATGAAGAGATTTTTCAAAATCTGAATCATTGATTGTGAATACAGGGCTTAACTTAACTTCTTCTTGAGAACATACATACATATTTTCAGAAGAGCAAGTAAAACTTGTGGAAGAAGCCCATTTTGAACATTTGCTAAAGTCAAACCCATAGAAAGATTTGCCCAAATCTTGTGATACGTTAACCGAGTCCCTTTTTGACTTTACCTTACCATTGTGCAGACTCATTTCTTATAGGTTGGATCGCACCAAACAAAGATTGTTAGATCTTTTCGTGTTTTCTTGCTCTGATACCAATTAAAAAGACGAGGGTACCCAAATATACCACAATCTTTTTGTTTCAACCTATAAGTCCTCTACCGAAAGTGATCGTCTATGGACAGAGTTGAGACAATACAACTAATCGGTTCACACTTCGTGTGATTGTCTATGGATACGAGATCGAGACAATACAACAACAAGATAACCTGTGTGATTGACTATGGATACAAGATCGATACAATATGACAACGAAGTATGTTACTTGATAATAGGTTCGGATTTAACCAAACTCTATAGGATCACTATCGAGTAATGCGGAGTTAATGTATATGTGTATTTTACTTTTAATTATAATAAAACAATTATAATTGCGGAAATAGAAAAGTAAAAGACACAGCAAGATTTTATTAACGAGGAAAACTGCAAGTGCAGAAAAACCCCGGGACCTAGTCCAGAAATGAATACTCTCATAATTAAGCCGTTATACAAAATCTAAACCAACTTCGTATAGTTGAGACCAAGCAACTACCCCTAGTTCACTTAAGCCCCATTTGGGATTGCTTTTTTTTTCTATCAAAAGCACTTTGTAACAAAACCAAAAATTGTGTTTGGTAAAAAAAAATCAAAGTGCTTTTGGACAGAAGCACTTCCATTTTAGGCATGCTTTTAAAAGCTACTTATGACTAGCTTTTAAAAGCTGAGAAGCAGAAGTTGTGGGCCCACATTATTTGTTTTAATTGATTCTCTATTTTGACCTTGTTATTTTATTATAAAGACAAATTTTAGCCTAGAATATTGTTCACTTGTCATATTACTTATAACTTTTATTTGTTCCTCTATTTTTTATTTTTTATTTTTTATTTTAAAATAATAAATAATAAGATAATAATAATAATAATAATAAAGACAAATTTTAGCCTAGATAAATTCCAATCTTAATATATCTGAAGGAAGTCGTGGAAAAGCTTGATAAAATTGAAGAAACCGACAGTAGTGCAAGAGATTTGTTCGGGGAAACGAGGAATAGAGTGGCCCAAAAGAAGCAAAGGACCGAGTGATTAGCTCTTCAGTTGTGTTTCTTTCATTTGGATGGTGGTTGTTACGTCTTGATGAATTTCTAACTTGTTCTCGTTTGTAATTCATGGTTTACTATTTAGTAGTTTGGTTTGCGTTTGGTATATGATTCGGGGGTTATGAACATTTAAGCACGATCCAGTTTGTTTTTGTTAGCTTAAACATGTTTAAATTTAAATTTGTAGTGAATTGTTATATTTGCAAGTTTTATTACAAGACTTGTCGGCATGGAAAAGGTTACTAGGATGCCGGTACAGGTTCTGGCATGAAATATTATGTCGATTCTATGCCGGTGTTTATGGGTAAAAATCGTTTCTGCTGATTTCGGTAATTTCGGTGGGCGAGTGAGAAACTGGTTCAAACCCTAAACAAATGTGCTGCACGTGAGCACTTTATAGATTCGAGAGATCAATCTGTAAAAGTCCGGCCTAAACCAAGAAATGGCCGTTCCAGACTTGCTTCGGTCACAAAGTGGAGGAGAAGGGTTGATTTGGGGAGGGAAGCAAAGAAAGGTGTTGAGGAGAGTAGTATCTCGACTTCGAAAGTGAAAGCTTAGGAAGCTTGCAAGAGATGAAAGCTTTTTGGGAGAGCTTGCAAAGTTGCCTTTACGAGAGTGTAGTATTTTTCTCTGACCAAGAGACTTGTTGTGCGGTGGAAATAGGTAAGACCTATTTATACAAGTCGAGATTGAAACGTACCCTGGTCTCATGAAGGAAGAGAGTAAAGGGTGAAATAATGAGAGGAGGTGGTAACCGCATGGTGTTAATGGGTGAAAACGTTTTCACCATTATTTCCTCATTTATTTGACCGCTTTATTCCTTTTCACGCTTTCTTAATGTGAGCGTAGTGTACGCCGGCAAAGCTGTGACCGCCAAACCAAAACCACGGAAACCATCCCCGGTTTGTGTTGATGTCTCGAGTGTTGGTTGCATCTTGAGTGCAAGTGGTGCCGCTAGGGCGCATGTGGCATGTGCCAATGACGTGTGTGGAATGACTTGGTGGTAGGTTGCACGGTTTGCAAGTTAGGCTACCAGCGTGTGTGTTTGGCATGTGCCAATGGCATGTGGAATGCCTTGGTGGTAGGTTGCACGGTTTGCAAGTTAGGCTACCAGCGTGTGTGTTTGGCATGTGCCAATGGCATGTGCGGAATGCCTTGGTGGTAGGTTGCACGGTTTGCAAGTTAGGCTACCAACGTGTGTGTTTGGCATGTGCCAATGGCATGTGCGGAATGCCTTGGTGGTAGGTTGCACGGTTTGCAAGTTAGGCTACCAGCGTGCATGTAGGCATGTGCCAATGGCATGCGTGGCCGTTAGGGCCGTAGCTTTGGTAAGAAAAGCTACCAGCGAGCATGTTGGCATGTGCCAATGGCATGCGTGGCCGTTAGGGCCGTGGCTTTGGTAAGAAAAGCTACCAGCGAGCATGTTGGCATGTGCCAATGGCATGCGTGGCCGTTAGGGCCGTAGCTTTGGTAAGAAAAGCTACCAGCGAGCATGTTGGCATGTGCCAATGGCATGCGTGGCCGTTAGGGCCGTGGCCTTGGTAGGAAAAGCTACCAGTGAGCATGTTGGCATGTGCCAATGGCATGCGTGGCCGTTAGGGCCGTGGCCTTGGTAAGAAAAGCTACCAGCGAGCATGTTGGCATGTGCCAATGGCATGCGTGGCCGTTAGGGCCGTGGCCTTGGTAGGAAAAGCTACCAGCGAGCATGTTGGCATGTGCCAATGGCATGCTTGGCCGTTAGGGCCGTGGCCTTGGTAGGAAAAACTACCAGCGAGCATGTTGGCATGTGCCAATGGCATGCGTGGCCGACTTGGCCTAGGTTGCATGGTTTGTAAGCCTAGGGCGCTATATTTGGCATGCGTCAATGGCATAGCGGCTTGGAAATATGGCTTGTGGTACGTGTTGGCATGTGCCAATGGCACGTACGGCCATGTTGACCTAGTTGCACGTTTTGCAAGCCTAGGGCGCTATATTTGGCATGTGCCAATGGCATAGCGGCTTGGAAATATGGCTTGTGGTACGCGTTGGCATGTGCCAATGGCACGTACGGCCATGTTGACCTAGTTGCACGTTTTGCAAGCCTAGGGCGCTATATTTGGCATGCGCCAATGGCATAGCGGCTTGGAAATATGGCTTGTGGTACGCGTTGGCATGTGCCAATGGCACGTACGGCCATGTTGACCTAGTTGCACGTTTTGCAAGCCTAGGGCGCTATATTTGGCATGCGCCAATGGCATAGCGGCTTAGTTTGGCATGGTTGCCAATGAGTGCGATATGTAGTTTGGTTTTGGCGTCGGCTGCCATGGTGCGCGGTGTGCGGCTTGGTTTTGGCGTTGTTGCCATGGTGCGCGGTGTGCGGCTTGGCTTGGCATTGTTGCCATGGTGCGCGGTGTGCGGCTTGGTTTGGCATTGTTGCCATGGTGCGCGGTGTGCGGCTTGGTTTGGCATTGTTGCCATGGTGCGCAGTGTGCGGCTTGGTTTGGCATTGTTGCCATGGTGCGCGGTGTGCGGCTTGGTTTGGCATTGTTTCCATGGTGCGCGGTGTGCGGCTTGGTTTGGCATTGTTGCCATGGTGCGCGGTGTGCGGCTTGGTTTGGCATTGTTGCCATGGTGCGCAGTGTGCGGCTTAGTTTGGCATTGTTGCCATGGTGCGCAGTATGCGGCTTGGTTTTGGAATTAGGGTTTTGTGTTGAAAACCCTAATCTGGTATTTTGAAAAAATATCCCTATTAATTATTTACACCTGGGTTAAATGCTCTTAAATGTGTTGCGGGTAACACTAGGTCATGGGGTTTTACGATTTTACCCCTTGTCTAAAAACCACCATCAACATTAAGTCCCCTGCTTAGCTCGGAACAGGGGTTTTGTTGCGAGGTAAGCATAAGATGGTGACAAACTATTAACATCAAAACGTAAGGAAAATTGAAGGAGGCTTGCCTGACCTTTTATAAATAGGATTTGGAATCCTTGCCTCTGGTAGTTTTGCACAAATCGGGAGAATTTGGCACAATTGGTGGGGCGGTGCGGCAGGCGACGTTGGGAAGTTAGCATGAGTTGGGAAGTGAGTGTGCTAGTTGGTGGGACCGGCGCAAAGTGTAGAAGCCGTGTGTGCTTGCAGGTCGGCGCAATTGGTGGGGCCGGTGCAGCTTGGGCGACATTGGGAGGTTGGCGTGAATGGGGAAACTGAGTGTGCTAGCTGGTGGGGCCGGCGCAAAGTGTAGAAACCGTGCGTGCTTGTAGGCGTGACTTGGGCGGCCATTGGGAGGTCGGCGCAATTGGTGGGGCCGGTCCAACTTGGAAACCATGCTTGCAGGCGTGACTTGGGCGACATTGGGCAGTCGCACCCTTTGTGGGCCCGTTTCTTACACGCGTGATTTTGGTAAAATGGAAATCCTTCCCTATTTCAAAGTCTTTACGCCTATATATATAAAGCCCCTTTCTCCCCATCCTGCGCTTTATTCTTTCCTCTTTTCATACTAGCGGCAAAGAGAAACCAGAAGCTTCGGGTATGTCTTCGAGTACTTTTTCTCTCTTTTTTTTTCTTTTCACGTAGGTGTAAACCTTAAGAGTAGGCGTTTCCACAATCCTTGCGTATGATTTCTTGGCGTGCCTCTTGTAGAAAATATTGTATGTATGCGACCAAGGGAAGTACTGCATATATTGTTTGAACCCGTGGGAAATATTGCATATATGAATTTTCGGTCCTGAAAGAAATATTCGAACCCTGAAGAAAATATTGCGTGTGTATTTTGAACCCGTAGAGGATGCTCCGTATATAATTCGAACCCGAAGAACGATCTTGTAGGCGTATTTGAGCCCACTGAAACACTTGCATGTGTATTTCGAACCCGTAGAGAACCCTGTATGAATCCAGAAGAAGAATCGTGTATATGCTTCATATGACTTGAACCCGCAGGAAATATTGTATATATGATTTTTGCTTCTTGAAAGAAGTACCACGCTTGCGCAGATTTTGAACCAATAGAAAAATGCTCCACATATATTTTTGAACCCGAAGAAGGATACTTTGTAGACACACTTGTACCCGTATAGAATGCCGCGTATATAGTCTCGAACCAAAGAAGAAAATCTTGCGTATATAGTCTTGAACTCGAATAAAATACGTCCTCCTATCCCTTTCTCCTTTTTTTTTGTTGGGTACGATTATGTGTCAGGGAGATAACTTCGCCTTTCTCCGTTTGTTTTGTGCAGATATCTTATTACCAAATTGTTATGAAGGAATTCGATAAGATGTTACGAACCAAATTTCACTTCGTCGAAGGATGCTCATAATTCCAAGCCGAACATAGATGATGAATTCTTCACTAGAGCCCTCGCCCCTGCTCGGAAGAATCACCCGGGTTTCGTGCCAATTTTGCTAACCGGTGGTGAGGATGACAGGAAGACACGTTCGGTTCGCCCGAGAGAGCACCATTCGGTTGTCTTCATAAAGGGGTATATTCCTCTTCCAACATTGACTTCGAGGATGTGTCAAAGTCCATTGCGTTCTTTTGACGAGATGGGTTGAGTTCATGGTGAGCAAGGAGCATATAAATACCAACTTGACTCGAGCGCGGAGTCATTGATCTTTGTCAAGACTTGATAAATCTCCAGATTAGGAAGGACATTCCCGGGCTTGGTTGCTTTCATCTCCGGATGGTGTTCGGACACCCATACAATCATATGTAGATGGGGTGAGATAACTTTCTCCTTGGAGAGTGTGGCTCTGTTCTTTGAATCTTCCGATGAATCGGGAATCTTAGAATCCAATTATCCGAAAGTGAGGTGAAGATGCGGGATGACCTGGCCGCTAAGTTGGGGGATTTTGCTCGGAAAGACTCCATTGCGAAGTCGAAGGATTCTGCAGGAGAGAGGATGAGAAGTGCCCTTACGGTTGGTGGATATCTCAATGGTTTCCGGACGAGTTGGAGCCTGAGCAGAAAAGCGGTGATCTTCATGTCGCAAGCATTTTGGCTCTCTGGTTGTCAGATACATTTTTGATGACGGTTACGGCAAGAAAGGAATAAGACCAGGAGTTGTTAGAGATTCTTTGTGAAGTTGGCAAAGGGTGAAGTTCTTCCCATTGGCAAGTTGTTCCTTGGTTCCCTGTATGTGCATCTGGATCACCTAGTTGCGAACATGCAAGTTTCGAATGGTTTCATGAAAGTGGATTCATATGTGCACGTTGCTTTTCTGCAAGTCTGGCTATGGGAGCACTTCGAGAAGTATGCTCCGAAACCGCTGCCTTCGCTTCCGTGAGTTGGGGGGGCTCTCGAATCTTCGATGGGTGAACAGGCGTCCAAGAGTTGGCGTGAGCTTGGTTAGTTTTCTTGATAAGTTGCATGAAATCAATTTTCGTCCATGGGGTCCCGGTCCATAAGTCGTGACTCAAATTGACACTTTTTGCTTCGCTCCGCTCATGTCTTTGTCTTCGATGACGATTTGAGCGTTGGTGAAAACCTGTTCATTCAAAGTCGCTTGCCCGGTTATATAGCGTCTTTCTTCGTGGGGTCTTTCCGGATAGCTGCTTACAATATTGACCGTCTTTGCTCGTCACATGGGTTTCGATCAAGGGGTGCCTCTTGTTTATCGGCCGGTGATCCCTAAGGATTCATTGCGTGTCGCCCTTGACGCCAGTGCCCTTAAGCCAAGTATCCGTCTTTCCTTCTTTCAAATGGGAAGAATAACTTCGACGACCTTCGGCTATAATGAGTTTTGGTGCGACGAGTTTACTATGATCCGAGGTTTTGTGAATAACGTGGTGGAAAACGTTCGTTGCAAACCTTCCCAGCAGTTCGAAGGAGTATCCAATGTTGAGAGATCCAGCGAAAGTTGCCTAGCAATTGGAAAGCCCCGGGCCAAGGAACGGAGAACGAAGAATCGTCTTTGGCGGGTTCGGACGGTTTCACAAGATCCTCCGACGGCCCTTGTGTCTTTCAGTTCTTCCAATAACAGGTATGTGTCGCCTCTTCATTGGTTTGTCTCAAAACACGTGAATTTCGGTGAGAATATGTGTCTTGTTTCCTTGGGGGCTTCGGTAGTGTTAATGCTTTATTTGCTCTTGCGCGTTGCCAGGAGACGACAATTTCTTCAAAGAACTCCAGAAGCATTGAGCCTTCTCATAGCGATGATGGCAGAGAGAGAAGAAGGTTCAACAAGTGAGAGTGATTCCTCAAAGATCTTTGGTTGTTTCGGGAAGTGGTTCGGTGAGTTTCGCACTTCTTTTCTTTCTTCTTTTGTTTCCTCTTTTGAAAAAATATCTAACTCAAGTTTGCAGGAGGAATCCGGTTCGGAGGACGATTCTGGGGTGGAGTCACACGAAAACTTGCCTTTGGTGACCACCATGGGTGACTTGGAGATGGGAGTTAGCCAATTAGGGCATAGACGTGGTTGAAACGGTGGATGATTCTTTGATGGTTGTTGCCGTAGACATGGAAGAAGACCCTTTGCGAGTCGTGAGGCCACTTGCAGGCGCCATTTTTGATCCCCGTACTTGGTTCCTTATCCAGGTCATGTCTTGGTTGGCGGCTTCAAGCGTGCCGAGTTAAGCATGAGGCGTTGTACACCAGAATCTGGGAGAAGCACGGACATATGGCTACAACCAAGAAGGTTACTAGTCGATTTGCGCTGGTTAAGCGTGTGGAAGAGGCTTTATCTTCCATTGAGGACATGCGTGAGGTAACCGGTCACACCTTTTCTGAAGACATTATTGCCGACTGGGAGCACCATCGCGACGTGTGCGTAGAAAAGGAGTTCAACACTTCGTGGTTTGTCGAAGGCCTTGCCGAGATCCAAAAGTTGAAAGATACGATGTCGAAAGCCTTTCCGCCGAGGAGATTGCACTGACAGGAGATGGAACTCGAAAAGCTTTCCAAGATGTTGACTATGAAGAGAGCGGCTCTTGAAGATGCGAAGTTGACTTTCTCCAAAAAGAGCGAGACTTACGTTGGATGATTTTCCTTGAACGTTTCTCCGTTAAACTTTCATTTAGTTTTTTTTTTTTTTTTGAAAGACATATTGGATGTCCGGTTCAAAACTTGACCTTTGATAGACATTTGGTAGCTTTTTAGGGTATTGGATTATTTAAGGATGAATGGTTTTGATAATATGACTCTGATTATGTTTTGGGAAAGGAATATTGCTTTTATGAAAGTGTGTGCTAGCAATAGGCACGAGACTCAGTAGTATGACGGTTTTACTAAGGACCTAAAAATAGATCGTATATCTTGTGCAGTCTAAATTTACTCACTTCATAGGTTTTGTGAACACGCCCCTCTCCGTGTAAAGGCGGCCTTCTTTGGTAGCATCGCGATTAGTCCCCAATTCTTTGGTAGCGTCTTTAACGAGTCCCCAGTTTTCAAGTGTAGTTTTTCAACTGGTAACCGGGTTGTCTGGCAGTTGAGTCAGACTGAGTCACAAGTCCCCAATTGCTGGTAGCATCGCCAGCAAGTCTGAGTCACAAGTCCCCAATTCTTTGGTAGCATCCAAGCACGCATTATCGGTGTGGCATGACACCGAGTGTTACTCAAGTCCCCAATCGAAATACCATTATTGGTAGCATTTTCGGCCCCTCTCGGTGTGTTATACGATTGAGTGATATCATCTTGACAAGTCCCCAGTTTTCTTGTGTAGTTTTTACAACTAGTAACAAGGGTCGTCTGCTAAGAAACCGGGTAGTTGAGTCGGATTGAGTCGCCTTCCCCTACCATCTTGACATCAAAATTAGGGTTTCAAGTCTCACGCGCGGGGTCGAAGAACGAGATCGACAATCGATATTGTAGCCGATAGATCAATCCTCCATGATGTGATCGCCAATTGTTTATGGGTAAAAATCGTTTCTGAGACATGGACGTGATTTCGGTAATTTCGGTGGGCGAGTGAGAAACTGGTTCAAACCCTAAACAAATGTGCTTTGCACGTGAGCACTTTATAGATTCGAGAGATCAATGTACAAGTCCGGCCTAAACCAAGAAATGGCCGTTCCCGGACTTGCTTCGGTCACAAAGTGGAGGAGAAGGGTTGATTTGGGGAGGGAAGCAAAGAAAGGTGTTGAGGAGAGTAGTATCTCGACTTGTATCGAAAGTGAAAGCTTAGGAAGCTTGCAAGAGATGAAAGCTTTTTGGGAGAGCTTGCAAAGTTGCCTTTACGAGAGTGTAGTATTTTTCTCTGACCGAGACTTGTTGTACGGTGGAAATAGGTAAGATCTATTTATACAAGTCGAGATTGAAACGTACCACTGGTCTCATGAAGGAAGAGAGTAAAGGGTGAAATAATGAGAGGAGGTGGTAACCGCATGGTGTTAATGGGTGAAAACGTTTTCACCATTATTTCCTCATTTATTTGTCCGCTTTATTCCTTTTCACGCTTTCTTAATGTGAGCGTAGTGTACGCTGTAAGTATGTGACCGCCAAACCAAAACCACTGGAAAGCATCCCCGGTTTGTGTTGATGTCTCGAGTGTTGGTTGCATCTTGAGTGCAAGTGGTGCCGCTAGAGGCGCATGTGGCATGTGCCAATGACGTGTGTGAAATGCCTTGGTGGTAGGTTGCACGGTTTGCAAGTTAGGCTACCAGCGTGTGTGTTTGGCATGTGCCAATGGCATGTGCGGAATGCCTTGGTGGTAGGTTGCACGGTTTGCAAGTTAGGCTACCGGCGTGTGTGTTTGCATGTGCCAATGGCATGTGCGGAATTCCTTGGTGGTAGGTTGCACGGTTTGCAAGTTAGGCTACCAGCGTGTGTGTTTGGCATGTGCCAATGGCATGTGCGGAATGCCTTGGTGGTAGGTTGCACGGTTTGCAAGTTAGGCTACCAGCGTGCATGTAGGCATGTGCCAATGGCATGCGTGGCCGTTAGGGCCGTAGCTTTGGTAAGAAAAGCTACCAGCGAGCATGTTGGCATGTGCCAATGGCATGCGTGGCCGTTAGGGACGTGGCTTTGGTAAGAAAAGCTACCCGGCGAGCATGTTGGCATGTGCCAATGGCATGCGTGGCCGTTAGGGCCGTAGCTTTGGTAAGAAAAGCTACCAGCGAGCATGTTGGCATGTGCCAATGGCATGCGTGGCCGTTAGGGCCGTGGCCTTGGTAGGAAAAGCTACCAGCGAGCATGTTGGCATGTGCCAATGGCATGCGTGGTCGTTAGGGCCGTGGCCTTGGTAAGAAAAGCTACCAGCGAGCATGTTGGCATGTGCCAATGGCATGCGTGGCCGTTAGGGCCGTGGCCTTGGTAGGAAAAGCTACCGGCGAGCATGTTGGCATGTGCCAATGGCATGCTTGGCCGTTAGGGCCATGGCCTTGGTAGGAAAAACTACCAGCGAGCATGTTGGCATGTGCCAATGGCATGCGTGGCCGACTTGGCCTAGGTTGCATGGTTTGTAAGCCTAGGGCGCTATATTTGGCATGCGCCAATGGCATAGCGGCTTGGAAATATGGCTTGTGGTACGTGTTGGCATGTGCCAATGGCACGTACGGCCATGTTGACCTAGTTGCACGTTTTGCAAGCCTAGGGCGCTATATTTGGCATGTGCCAATGACATAGTGGCTTGGAAATATGGCTTGTGGTACGCGTTGGCATGTGCCAATGGCACGTACGGCCATGTTGACCTAGTTGCACGTTTTGCAAGCCTAGGGCGCTATATTTGGCATGCGCCAATGGCATAGCGGCTTGGAAATATGGCTTGTGGTACGCGTTGGCATGTGCCAATGGCACGTACGTCCATGTTGACCTAGTTGCACGTTTTGCAAGCCTAGGGCGCTATATTTGGCATGCGCCAATGGCATAGCGGCTTAGTTTGGCATGGTTGCCAATGAGTGTGATATGTAGTTTGGTTTTGGCGTCGCTGCCATGGTGCGCAGTGTGCGGCTTGGTTTTGGCGTTGTTGCCATGGTGCGCAGTGTGCGGCTTGGCTTGGCATTGTTGCCATGGTGCGCAGTGTGCGGCTTGGCTTGGCATTGTTTCCATGGTGCGCAGTGTGCGGCTTGGTTTGGCATTTTTGCCATGGTGCGCAGTGTGCGGCTTGGTTTGGCATTGTTGCCATGGTGCGCAGTGTGCGGCTTGGTTTGGCATTGTTGCCATGGTGCGCAGTGTGCGGCTTGGTTTGGCATTGTTGCCATGGTGCGCAGTGTGCGGCTTGGTTTGGCATTGTTGCCATGGTGCGCAGTGTGCGGCTTAGTTTGGCATTGTTGCCATGGTGCGCAGTATGCGGCTTGGTTTTGGAATTAGGGTTTTGTGTTGAAAACCCTAATCTGGTATTTTGAAAAAATACCCCTATTAATTATTTACACCTGGGTTAAATGCTCTTAAATGTGTTGCGGGTAACACTAGGTCATGGGGTTTTACGATTTTACCCCTTGTCTAAAAACCACCATCAACAGCCGGTCACTGGTACTGGCACATAAATTGTTCTACAAAACCATACCAGTATTTCCATATTAAAAATTCCATGTTCCTGTATAGATCTAGGTAGGTACCGGCATGAAAGCATTATCTAAATTCATGCCGGTTACAAATACCGGCGTGGATGCGCTATCTACCTTTATGCCGGAACTGTATTTTTTAAATAATTTCATTATGGTTACAAAACCGACACTCTAATCTTGATTGATTATATGCCGGAACTCTGCAGTGATAGTTCTTCACGAACGCTCTCTTAATTCATTCCTAAGTAATCTATTACATTGGATTAGAAAATTAAATGAAAACGTACTAAACGACATCAAATGGATTAAATTTGGTTATAAAGGATCTCATAATCTATTTCTATCCCTTTTCAACAATTGCGGAGCCTTTGAATCTTTCGCGTATATCTTCGAAGACATCGTCAGGAATCTCGGTGTCGAGGAAAATCTTAATTGGTTCATCTTCTCTTTCAACATATTCCTTTCCCTTCATATAACACCCATCACACCCATCGATAGGCTTGCATTGGCCCTTGTGGTTTTCTCTTGACTCTGCAAGTTCAACAGCTTTGTCAAACCATTGAAATTCATCGCACTTTGGGTAATTCAAACACCTTAGAAACATTCTTCCATTTTCAAAGAGCATCATCGGTTTTGCAATCCAAAACCGGCGTGTCCCATCACAGCTTCTACACTTTGAATAAATAAAAGGACAGTCCATGGCTAGATGAGACGGTGACTTGCAAATTTGACACGTGCAATGATGATTCTGTAAGAGAAGATTATATTAGTTATGCGTCATATTAGTGAATATTTTAAGTGTCCATATATTGTTAGTAATGTGGAATCTACTTACTTTGCAAATAGAGCTTGATGATGAATCTCCCATCGCTTGTGGAGATTGAACGGTGCTTGATTGATCTATTTTTTGAGGCTTGCTTTCTTGAGAGAAGGATTTTCGTTATTTGGTGGTTGCTTTGTTTAGAATTTTGCAAAGGAATTGGGGGTATTATATAGAAATGAAGCACCAACGGTCATATTTTTCAAAAAACTAGCCGTTTTTTTTTTAAATTAACGAGTACCGGCATGGTCGCAATTATACATGTAACGCCGGTATTTTGTGCCGGCGTTAAACCATGCCGGTAGTGGTTACATATTTGGCATAATCTCTGAGAAGAAATTTACTTGTACCGGCGTCATATGTCACATTAACTTCAATGCCGGTAGTTTGGGTGATTTCAAAAATACTAGCCGTTGAGGTTTTTCTCTATATAAAGAGAGCCAATACTTGGACCCAACAGCCCAAAACTCGTGTGTTTTTATATATATCCTTGAGACTCTTAACTTAGGAAAACCCTTTAACCCTAGAAAAATCATCTATAAATAGCTTAGTATAGTACCTAATCCCACATACAACAAATGGCATCGTTTGACTCCGAGGAAGATTTAGCAATCACCCAAGCATGGTATGCCGAAACTCGTCCTTCAACTATAGATAACAGCACGCAGGATTCCATGTGGTTGAAGATTTTTAACAAATTTATTCACGATTACGGTAACCCGAAAGGAAGAACTGCTCAACAAATCGAGCAACGACACGACATCATCCTAAATGCGGTGGTTGAGTATCTAAAAATGAAATACCGGATCGACCACGCTACCCACAATAGATTGTCCCCTCAACAACTCGTAAGTATCTTTATGAATAATTCGACACAATCTACTCTTTTTCAATTTTTATGTAACAAACAAAGTTTGTGTGTTGTTTTTGTAGCATGAAGCCGTGAAAACGCGTTACTTACAAGAAAAGGGAGAAGCATTCATGTTTGAAGCCAACGTGAACCATATTGTAACCAAAGTCACTGAGTACCACCAGCTGGGTGAATCGGAAACGGATTCTTCTTAAGAAGATTGATAGTTTAGTGGTATTTGCTTAGGTTTTTCGGGTATTTGGTTAGATTTTTAGGGTATTCGGTTTGGTATTTCGTAAGGTTTTGTGGGTACATTTCTATGTAACTCACGAGACTATAACTCGTCCACTTGGGTCACCAAGTGGTTTAAAGGCTTGATGCACGTGCTAAGTGCATTCGTGCTTCCTGCGACAAGGATTACATTCGAAATAAATTATAGTTCCGGCTTTTTTTTTTATTAGCATAATACAATACAATCAGAATCCCGGCATAGATATTGTATATATCTATGCCGGGACCAGGTGTTACAATATTGTCTACAATAATCCATGTTCCGGCGTTGGATAGATAAACTTTAGTGTGCCGGCGAATATTCCCGGCATGGTCGTACTTCCTACATTCAATGCCGGAAAATTACATTCAATGCCTAAGGGATTTTTTTTTGACCATAAACCAGTAAAGAGCAGTGCCGGCGTGGGATCTAAGTTACTGACGATGCTGGGATGATAAAGTGGAAAAGATCCGTTATGTCCTCATCTATTTAAAGGAATGGATACACCCATTGCAGTTGATACCTAAAAAAAAAACAACGTTAGCTCCAAGACATCTCTCTGATGGATTATCAATCAACAACTACCAAGTTCATCAATTCCCTCGAAAAAGAAAAACGTATGAGGAACATATTGTGCACTGCGATAGGAAATCAATCATCAACCACCACCAACTCAGTTGCCACAATACGAGAAAAACTAAGAAGGACGGAAGAAACCACCAAGTCAATTGCCGCAATGGAAGAAGAGATAATTAAGAGGAAAAGAGAAGAAAAAGAGGAAGCAAAGCTTGAACATTATCGTCGAAAACTAGGTAAGATTGAAGCGGTGGTTGAGGAATCGGTTGAACGTCAAAAACAAGCTAAGATAGAAGCGGATGTTGAGGAAGAAACCCAGTGGATTAAAAACTACTACATAGTATCGGATTTGCCGGAAGATCACCGCCCTTCGGATCTTTTTTGGGGGCTAGTTAGGACTGGTTCTTCAATGAATAACTTTTTGGACTGTAAGAAACGCAGAATAAAATACATTGATCTTGTTGTACGCAATCGAACAACTGCACTCATCAAATTATGTCGCAAATACAACGAGTTTCTTGCAAGATATAGAGGGAACAGATATGAAGCTCAGGAAGCATATTTCAAGTTGTTCAAAGAGCCTTTTAGGCATTTTGAAGCTGCTTTTTTTCTTGAATCTCGTCCCGAGAACTGATGTTAGTTGCAATTGGCTTGAGATGTTTCATTTTATGTGTTACGTTGTTTATGTGTTTAATGTTTTTTAGTTTATTTCCTTACTATTAATATGAAGGTCACTTTGGGTCGGTTTGTTTGCTTAAAACCTTGTGGTGGCTCGTTAACATAATACAATACCATCACAATTGAGTGTCCAGATAGTGTTCCGGCGTTAAATGTAGCATGTATGTGGTGCCGGAATTCTAATTCCTTATTCTTCCCCATTGTAACTGTCGCACCAATTATCCCCCATTGTAACCGCCACCAACTTCCTCAATCCATTTATTTGGTTCTTTATTTGATGGTTACAAACACCATTACTACATAAAATGGAAACGGTTCCATCTCTCTATTTTTTTGTTTTCACTTAGCAATTCCAAGAGAAATTGTAGAACCCCTAAACTCCATTACCTGGTTTCATCTTCCAAACCAAACTCATTCAATTCTTCGAACCCCAAGAAGAATGGGTCCTCGCAAACCTCCTAAAAAACCAAAACCTAATCCTCGTGGTAAATCGAAATCAGAAGCATCTAGTGAACAAGATATAATTGATGATGAGAAAATAACAGAGATGATGAGGTAAGTGATGTCTTATGTTTATTGAAGCATTCTTAGTGACATTATAGTGAAATTGAAATTGAATTAGTGAATTGAAATTGAATTCAGTGAATTTAACTTCCAATATTGAGTGAATTGAAATTCCTATTGCATGCAAGTTATTTGAAAAACCCTGAAAAATCGTAATATTCACTAGCCATGCCGGTATTGTTTACCCTAGTTTGTTAAATCTCTATAGATAATTTTCTTAATACCGTCATGTAATGTTTTTACATACAATGCCGGAACTGGTTAACCGGCATGGAACTCATTTAGTAAACAATGCCGGGATAAGTGCCGGCATAATCGTTATGTTCATCGAATATGTCCGGTATTTGTTTTCTCATTTTTAAAAATCTCTGTAGACAATTCTCTTTATACCGGCATGGTAGTTCATTTACATAAGATGCCGGAATTGACAAACCAGCGTAAAACTAATTAAGTATACAATGCCGGGATTAGTACCGGCATACTCGTTATGTTCATTTACCATGCCGGAATTCTGTTTCATTATTTTTTAAAAACTCATTTTGTTAGTAGGTCAATGGCTCCAAAAATGAAGAAAGGAAATGGAAAAGCTGTTGATGAAGAAAAACCTAAGTCTTCTCGATCTCGACGTAGTAGATATGATCCGGAACGTCGTAAGCTCACGATCCAGGACAATCCCCTGGAGGAGGGAGACGCAAGCAGCGATGATGCTGATCAGTGGGAGAATACCTCCTGATGCAGCAGGTGGCTCATCCTCACATGGCTTAGGACAACCTAGAGTTGAAGATGATGACAAATATGAAAAGAAGCCACCAAAGCACCTCCCAAAACTATATGACATGATTCCGAACGCAGTGATGGCAAACATCAGGTCGGCCCGAGAGATCCCAAACTTTTATTTGACTACAAGGACTCTTGGGCTCGTTGGATCTATTCAACTTATGTAAGACGTTTGCATCTTGCTATTATATTGTTTATATATGATCAGGTGAATTGAAGTTTGTTTGGTGTCTTTTTATAGGACCACAAGAAAGCCTTCCGTGTTTGCCGCCATCAACAAATGGATATATGGGATTTGGACGGGGAGTGTCTGGAGGTTCAAGCTGCAGTTAGAGCATCTGGGTTGTATCCCGCGGTAGAAAACTATGTGGCCACTGACCAAGTGACTGCAAATTGCTTCTTGGAGAGGTTTTATGCTTCGACTGATACCATGCATTTTCCTTTTGGTGAGATGACCATTATCCCTAAAGATGTCCAAAGAATATTGGGTTTAGAGATCCGAGGAAAAGCCGTTAACAAAGATGACGACGGTAAGAGCCTAGAATGGTCCAAGATATATGATCTGACTAAAAAGTTGTTTGGTTGGGATGAGGAAACGACAAAAGCAAATATGTACGTGAAAAAGAATACCATGACAAAGACTATTAAAGTCGTTAAGCTCAAACAGTTGTTTGGGAATACGATGGGCAAGGAATTGAATGCCGAACAAATTCAACAAACTAGCGCTGCTTATCTGTTGTTCCTCTTGGGCATCGTAATATTCCCTGACTCTAATGGTAACTTGGTGCATATGAACAACTTACAATACTTGGATCCCTTGGAGGAGGTTCATGAGTACTCATGGGGCACTGCTTTCTTGGCACATTTTTTGGCGGAGATGCATAGATCTTCTAAGGCGACTTGCCGTCAATTTAATGGGAATTTCATTTGTATTACAGTAATCTGAACTAGTTATTTTGTTTTCCAATTAGTTCTTTTCTTATACATACATTTCATTGGAACGGTCTTTCATTTGCGTAGGTGTGGGATTATGAACACTTCCCAACATTGTTCAATGAGTACAAATATTTGGAGTCGTCAACGCATGGTTTGGATCCACGGAATCCTATAGCCAAGAAATACGTTTTCGACAATAAACCGAAGCCCTATAACAGAACTCGGTTACTCACCATGAGGGAGGCTTTGGACTCTATCGCTGTCCAAGATGTTGTGTTTGACCCATACAAGAAAGAAAGAGGAGTTCAATTTCCAAGGCATGACAATGTAGCGTTTTACAACGGACCATTGTTTCATCCAAAAGGATTTGTTATGCATCACCCTCTCCGTGTGATGCGCCAACTTGGGTACAAACAGAAAACACTTAAGGGTGAATCTGATGCCAAATTCTCTCATGTCTTACCTCAATGCGCATCAGGTGAACAGCATACGCTGGCAGTTTACATACCAACTCCTGTAGTTGCACATTGGAATGAAAGGGAAGAACAACAACTGGACATGGCTGGTTGGGAATTTGCGGAAAACGGTTATGAGTCGGAACCAAGCTTCCTCAGAGGTCATCGGAGGTACTCACATCCTTATTTTGTACGCCCGGCCAACGAAATAGTGCCTCCACAAGGAGAAACTCTTGAAGAACCTACTGTACCCGTACTTCAAAAGACTCTCCTTTTGTTGGTACGTAACTCTTGTTCACTTCCTATCGTTTGTATACCTACAAACTTATAAACTTATAACGTACTAATGGATATATATAACAACAGTGTTCGCGGCTAGGAAAATTGGGAAACTGGTTTAAATGCAAGATCAAGAAAGGAGAGGTGCTGACCCCGGAAGAAATGAAGACAGTTGATGAGAAGATAGGAAAAATTGAAGATCCAAATGCAAAGGACTTGTGGACTCCAAAGAAAAAGAGGGTTCACAAGAAGCCAAGGACCGAGTGATCTAAGATGTTTGTTAATGTTTCTTTTATAGTATTAGATATGTCTTTGAACAATCTACATTCAGTTCATGTTTATGTGTGTGTCTTGCTAAACTTTGAAATCTTTGTTTCATTTGTTTTCGGTTTGGAACATCTTAACTTTACATGTGGTTCGTTAAACAATCTAGTCTTTGCTTATGTTATTTTATGTGTCTTGCTAAATTTTTTGAGATGTTGATTTCATTTGTTTTTGGCTTAGAACATAATATATTGGTGAATCTATATGAAACATTGTGTTTTTCTTTTTCAGAACCGGCATGGTCTAAATTGTAACATACATGCCGGAAATCTGTTATCTTTCAAGAATAAAGAAAATTAGAATTCCGGCATTGATACGATTTTGAATGGGGTGCCGGTACTCTATCTTTCCCTTACGAATAATTGATCTTGTTACAGTTCCGGCATTATCGTGAAGTTATTTGTAATGCCGGAACTTAAGCTAATATCTCTGTGTACTTATGGTTAGTTGCCGGCATAAAAGAGAAAAGTAATTCTAAGCCGGATAAGTTCCGGCATTACAAAGTTTGAATTAAATCATGCCGGCACGTACATAGCATATGGTTTAATGATTACAATTCAAACTTCCAAAAAAAAACAAAAGGTTGCGTATTACTGAACTAAATATATCCAAATTACTCCTCATCGCTTCCACACGTATGAATTTTCCTCTCCTCCTCTTGAAGAGGTTTCTTTGATAAGGCCAACGCATCCCAAAATTGGTGATTCTCCTCATACAATGCCATCAATCCTTTCCAGATATTTGGATCTAGGTCCTTGTTTTTAACCGTCCCACAAACAGGTGGCAATGGACAATTGTCCTTGAGTTTTGGAATAACGAAATGATTGTCGTTCACGAACGCCAAAACTACTCTTCTCTTCTTAAGGGATCCCTCGCATTTTTGCCACTTTGGTGTAAATGTTACTTCTAAGGTGGGCGTAAAATAATGAACAACACATCTAAATGTATCCGCCACTAGATGCCCACAAAGCGGCATGCTCATCCAATATTCAGAAGGAAGAAACTTCATCTCTTGCTCGGGCCCTAATACTCGAGCATACATATCATCAAACCTCTCGCCTTCACCAAGCAATTGCTCATACAAGATCCTCTTGTTCACAAGTTGTTCGGACATCCTCGTTCTAGCATATTTGCATGGTGTCATACCTCTACTAACCGCCGTGTCAAAGATTCCTAATTGTTCGGTCACAGCATGATAGCCACAATTTCCATCTCCATCGACATCATCCGTATACACAATAAACTCACGAATAGCCTCAGGAAGTTGGTCTATGTAAGACTCTATCTTCGTATGGTAGTGTCTATAAGTCCTACCCGTTTGCGAATCCTTAAACATCGTCATATTACCAACTTTTAGCTTAATTATATCCAAACCATCCTCTGCAATCTCTACCCTCCAAATGTCTTCGATATGTGACGAGAGATTATACTTCCTTGGCCTACCCCTACCTCTTTTCTTTGGAACCTCCGATACATCGACTACGGGTGTGGCTTCGGAATGTTCACCTTGTAATTCTTGGTAGCTCAATGTTGGTACCTTTAGGGGCCTACCCCTTTTCTTTGGAACATCCGATACATCGACTACGGGTGTGGCTCCGGAATGCTCACCTTGTAGTTCTTGGTAGCTCAATGTTGGTACCTTTGGGGGCCTACCCCTTTTCTTTGGAACCTCCGATACATCGACTACGGGTGTGGCTTCGGAATGCTCACCTTGTAGTTCTGGTATCTCAATGTTGGTACCTTTGGCAGCCTACCCCTTTTCTTTGGAACCTTCGATACATCGACTATGGGTGTGGCTTCGGAATTATCAACTTGTTGTTCTTGCAAGCTTGAAGTTGGTACCTTCGGTGGCCTCCCCCTTTTCTTTGGAACCTCCGATCCATCGGTTTTTGGTGTGGATACGGAAACAGTCGCTTGTTGTTGACTTGTTAACGGTTCTTTCCTCGGTCTACCCCTTTTAATTGGAACTGGCGCTTCCGCGAATCGGAGTTCCGAAATCTCACTTGCGGATAGATCTCGTTTCTTGGTTGCCGCGAGTTCTTCTTCACGTCGAGTCATTGCTTTGAATTCTTTCATTTGTTTTCTCCTTGCAACCTTAGTTTGTGGTCTACCTATCGGATCTCCCTTTCCTGGCTCTTCACTTGGTTTGATCCATGGGCGAGTAATTAGCCTTAGTTGGCTCAACAATACTTGTCGGCTAGCCGAGTTGCCACGTGAGTAAGATTTGTAGAATTCCTTTGCTTCATTTGTATCCCATGGTGATTGTCCGGGAGCTTCCTGGGGGGGAGGGTCAAAAGATAGTTGCCTCCAAAACGGATCAATAACCTCAATAGGTATAACTTCATTGTACTTCACAAGCATATGACGACACAAAAGCCCCAATGAAGACATGTCCGGACAAATACACACATCACCTGGTTTTCCATAATTTTTCTCATATGCCATTTCTCTCATCATATGTTTTATTGCCCAATGAGAGACGTTGAACTCTATTCCTTGGAGCAACTTAGTATATTGAAGAATCTGAGTCATCCTTTCCATTGAGCTTTTCTGAAAAGCCTTCTTGATCATATCGACATCAGCCTTAAAGTATTGCTCCATTTCCTCGGTGACTGTAACCACGTTGCCTTTCCCGGACTGGATGAGATCTTTAAATCTACCATGAGCAGATTCCGCCGCACTAGTTGCTTCAGTTTTGAAATGCCTATACCGGTTTGTCCATGCACGCACAAATTTTTCCTAGTACTTATCCAACAATTTATCCATACAATATGAGACGGCGCTTGGATACACTTCATTATATTTAGCACTAAACATGTTCAATCTCTTTTCATATATATCCACGGTAAGAGACCAATAAACTTTCTCCCAATCCTTTAGAAATTCCAACCACTTTTTATGATTTTCTTCGTGTTCTTTGTCCACTCGCTCTTTAATCTTTCCTCTTTCATCTTCTTCTTCTTCGGGTGATAGTTTCTTCTTGAGAACATCTTCCTTTAGTTGAGCAATCATTCTCTTGTTAATATCCACCTTAGAGGGTTCAACAAAGCATGACAATGTTTTGTCACATTTTGACCTATATGATACGTACATAGGAAATTTTGTGCATCCGGAAATACATCATTAGTGCGTCATCTTGATCGGTTACGATTACCCTTGGAAATTGATTTTCCCCGAAAAATAAATTCAATTGTCGTAATGCCCAATGATAATTATAATCCCTCTTGTTTTCCATTAAACACCAAGCCAATGTGAATGTTAACTTGTCCGATATTTGCCCCACGATGTTGAACAACGGCATGTTGTATTTGTTTGTCTTGTAGGTGCAATCCATCATAAGAACACCACAACATGTATGAGCCAATTGTGAAAGCAAAGGATGCGCAATGAAAATTTGAAGGGTCTTTTCGTCCGGTCCTCTTTTAATGATACGTGTGTAGTTGTGATCCCAAACTATCTTCTCAAATTCTTGCATAACGCTCCTCCCTTCCCATTCCACCCTTCTAATGGTTGCTTGTGCGCTATAAATTGTACTTAGAGAAGAAACGTTCTGATCATCCTTTTCCTTGAAGGTTCTGAGAATAACTCTCGGTTTGATACATGCTTTGGTCATCATCTTTACATCCTCGAATTCACGAGGTTTTAGCTTCGCAACTAAGGAGTGACCATTAAAATCTTTCAGATCCGGGTGGTTATGTTGGCCAAACCACACCGTACAATCCCATTCCTTTTCTCTGTCTCTTAAATAGAATACAAGTTTAAAGGGGCAATTATCCTTCCTCGTATGAGTCTTGTATACCCTATTAGCCTTCTTTTCATATACATAACCCTTTCTCTTATGGCTATTCTTCGCCTTGTATGTCCCACTTCTCTCGCAAACCATCTCAAAACGCGTATTTGAACCTTGGGTATTCCTCATCAACACACACTTGTTCTTAAGAGCCGTCTCTTTTGCCCAAGCTATTGCTTCCGCTGGAGATTTAATTCCCTACATTAGGACAAAAATGAAAGATTATAAGGTTCATTACAAGCAATCCCCACATAACGTTCTAAAAACTAGGAGAAAAGTATTGTTTGGTAACATACCGGAGGCATCTTATAGTATTCGGACGTATCCGGACCAAGCGGTTTGGAATTTGTTGGATCAATGTATGTCACAATCTAAGGAATAAACGAAAAGAAAATTGAATTAGTTCAAAAAAAAAAATACCATGCCGGGTACCATTTCCGGCGTGCTCGACCCCAGTTCCGGCCTTGAATAATAATGTTCCAGCATTTTAGAAATACACTTGAAAGGAGGAGACAATCATACACAGTACCGGCATTGGATGTTCTTGAACACAATACCCGGAAGAGACAATACCGGCATTCAAGCTAAACAAGGCACAAAGCCGGTAACAGGAACCGGCATTCTCGATATGTGAGTTTTTAAGCCGGAACCAATTACCGGCTTGGAGATAATTTTAACAAAATGCCGGGATAAACTACCGGCGTTCCCGATATTATGTATACCACGCCGGTATTGGAGTTCAAAAATCTTAAACTTCTGGATGTTTTTCAGAAAGTACCGGCATGGTCTGTTAGGAGTGAATGATGCCGGTTGTAATATTCCATGGAATATTCGTTGGTAGGTAAAAAGCATAACTGAATACCGGCATGGATAGTTGGTTTGAATACTACGCCGGCAGAGTTTTTAAAATGGGGGATATCTTGTACCGGCATGGAAAGTAGTATGAATACCACGCCGTTAGCACTTGTTCCGGCATCGTATTCATACAACGAGCATGCCGGTACTAAGGTGTTTCAGAGACAAAAAAATGGCGGTTTTAAAAAGAAAAATCAAATTTTCGACCTCTTTGAAGCATTACCTGTGTGTTGGGGTTGCTTGTATGTTGAACATGTTTACTTTCTTGGGTTGGTTCTTCACAAAACACTTCATGGTCACGAAAATCATGATCCAAGGGTGTTGGTTCATCAAATAACTCCAATTGTGAGTTGTTATCATACACCGAAGATTGCAGATATGATTGTTGTTGTAGTTGAGCTAAAGATTCAGCTGCTGCAATTCTCTCATCACAATCATCTTCCATTTTCAAAAAAAAAAATCCACTCATTTTTTTTTTCTGTCCTTCTACTCCTCACTCACACAAATTAAAATAAAAACAAACACTAATCTATCCCCCAAATACTTAAGATTTTTACTAATTATTATTAATCACTAATCATGATTAATGAGGGCTAGATTAGGAATTAAAAAAATACTAAGATAAGGGGTGACCCCGATTTAATATTTGGATCCAATTTTTGTCTTTTTCCAATATCCCCCAATTAGTTTTGATATCCCCCAATTAATTATTCTTTTCTTTTTGTAACTATTAAATTTCAATAATACCTACAATAAAAATTTTTTTTGTAGCAAACCATAATCATAAATTCTTTATTAAGTGATAAAAATAATTATAAAAATCTAATAAAATAATATAAACTAATAAATATTATATTTATAAAAAATAAAAAACATTAAAAAAATATTACTAGGCTGGCAACAAAAAAGCTTTGTGTAATTATCAATAGTATATTATTTTTAATTTTTATAAATATATTTTTTATATTAAACAAAATATATTACTTATATTTTATTAAATATATTAGAATTAAAAATATAATTATGTGAAGAGTGCCACTGAGGCTTTTATTGAAACAAAAAGAGTATTACACAACATTGTTTGGTAGCGCTGGGAGCCTAGCAACAAGTTGCGCTCCAACACCTTTTTGAATAATAATACCTAACCTATAAAAATAACCTTTTTGAATAATAACCTGTTTGGTAGAACTTCCTAATTTATTGTGTATGTCGTAAGACACCATGCAGTTCTTCAGTCGCTTTAAAAGGTCAATAACATCTTCGCCAAGTTCCCCAAGTGATGAGAACGCTAGAACACCAAAGTCGTACCCTTGGGCCAGACATTTGTCTGCATACTTGTTTCGTTTGCGCGTAATAGCAGTAGCAATGGCGTGGACTGGCGTGAAATTGCGATATCTACTCCCTGAGAAGGGTGAAGTACCCGTGACGTCGAAGCATACATCACGACCGTTTACCCAATTGTAAACTAAGATGTCAGCGGGCCGTATTTAATGCATTGTTGTTAGCAGACAAACCAACTGCAGCTTCCTTTCTGGCAGCGACGCCTGCCTTGTAACACAAATCAGCAAAGAGGTCCCTCACTAAGTCATGTCGATATTTGAGCCCAATATCGCTAGCACAGTAGAGGGCGTGGTCACCAAAGCGATCCATTGGCCTGCTACAGCTAGTGCATATGTTGTCATCATCAAATAATGGTATGCCCAAACGGTACTGAAGGATGGACCTGAACTGGCGAGGTCCCATAGCATGATTGAGTCCAACAATATGTATGGCTTTAAGATAGTCCTGAGCATGGGGCATTCTGTTACTCTGCCACAGGATAGAATCTCGATCTGACATAGAGAAAGTGTTGGGTATCTCCTGTTTAACATCATCAAAGAAGCGTACTAACAAGTGGTGCATAGGCTGTGGGGCAGTGTCTTGGATGCTAAAAGAAGAGGAAGATAAACGACAGGTTCTCATATAATTATCCAAAGCCAACTGAAAGTTAGGGCTCAACTCGGAACCATTTGTGACTTTTAATATCTTGTTCTGCAACTTTTGAGTATTAAAACACGACGCTAGATAGCTGTATTGAGTAGTATCTTTCATAGTGTATACGCCTAGTCCCCCATCTCTGATGGGTAAGGTGACAAGACGATGCTGAAGAGGACCGTATCCAGCTCCATCAACCGTGATTAAGTGTCTCATATACAGCAGCAAATAATCGTCAAAGTGGGAAGTGGCTGTGTGAAGGGCTTGAGGTTGGGTAGTGCGCATTGTGAAATAAAGTTTAGATACACCTGCACAATTACGCAATAACAACAGTTCACTCCGCGTGTCCTTAAGCAGCTTGATACACTACATAAGTTGGGTAGTTTTATTAACCCTGGCCATTATAGCATCACTACAGAACTGTGTGCATAAGCTAACTGGTCCGCCGAGAAGCTTAACCCCAATAGATGGCTTACTAATCCCTCTTGGAAAAACCCCTTCTATATCACGCCTAGGATCCTTGTTTGGCCAGAACACCTCCGTTTTGTTGATGTTCAAACGCAATCCCCGGGGAGGGCCGTCGGCTTGTATGATTTTCAGGGCTTTGGAGACTTCCATTGTATCTCCTACGATTGTACCGTCATCAAGGTACCATGTGTAAAGATCAAGGGTACATTGCGACACAATTTTGCACACCAGTGGATGTAATACTAACGCGAAGAGCAGTGGGCCAAGGGGGTCCCCTTGTTGGACGCCTTGAGAAGATGATAAGGTGTATGCATTGTAGTACAATCTAGCAGGTTTGGCGTAGCATAATTCTACCCATCTTGAGATACTAGGACATTTGGCTCGAACCTCTTTGATTAAAGTGGATCTGTCGACAATGTTGAAAGCATTAGAAAAATCTATTAGCAACATAGTCTTGTTATTGTCATTGCCTTGTTGTTCCAGTAGTCTGTTGGTGGAGTGCAATATTCCTTCAGCACCGCATGGGATGCCAACCCCAAACTAGTAATCACCAAGATACGTTGTCATGTCTTTGCTAACACTGGATGTTGCTAGTTTGGAGCAAAGTCTCCGCTAAATAGTGCCGACTGCGATTGGCCGGATGCCGCCGTCAGGTTTGAGAAGGGGTGTCAAGGGGGCACTAGCAATATACTCTCCCAATGCTGCTGGGCATTCACCTGATAACCATAAGTTCACAACCTTGGTGACAGCCAATAAAAGATCTTCTGAAACAGCAGCTGCTGCACCACTAAGAGCATCTAAGAGATGTTGTGCTCTCAGGCCATCTCTCCCACAGGATGTGCCTTTGGGAAAACTTTCCACAGCTTTCAAAACAGCGTGAACATCTACAGAAGTGGCGGTAGCTTCAATGATGTCTGGAGGAATAGATGGTGGTGGTTCTTGGGGGTATTTCTGTTGTAACGCATGAAAGGTTTCTGCAGTGGATGGAGCAACACCACCAGAAGAGAGAATGCGAATGGCAGCAGTATAATGTCCATAGTTAAGTTTCTTTTTACATGCTTCCACGTTTGTTTTAGTATTCCTCATCTTTTGCTGTTGTTGTTGCGTTTCGTTCTGCCTTGAGACTTCCAGTAACCTGTTAACAATAGTAAGACACCCATTTGGTTGTCCCCATTCAGTTAAGGCCTGATTTATTGCTGCAGACTGTAGTTTCTTCCTCACACGGGACCTTTCCTCGTTCGAATTTTTGAGCATGTACATATTCAAGGTACAAACTGGGAGTAAAAGTAAATGTAGCCATGCTGTTAAATCACAGGGTTTGGAAGATACCGTATCAAGGGTTGTTCTCAGAGTCCTGGAGAAATTTAATCTACACTGCGGTGGAATACTGGCAACTGTATTTATTTGTCTCTGGTAGATCAGATCAAGTAATTCTAAAGACAGTCCCAGGGATGCATCAGTATGTGCTGTAATGACAGCCTCAGAGGTATCCACACTGACATCAGGCTTGTCTAACCCGTGTATTAAGAAATTAGCATTCCTTCCATTAAAAGGCCCTACCAGGATATCACCATTGTGAGGTCTGCACGGTCTCTTCCATGATTGCACGCGCATACAGTGACCACATAACCACATCTGCAGTTGGTTCAATAATCTCTCCCAAGCCATATAAACACTCAAGTCTGTACGTATCCTCTCCCTGCAAGAATTTTTGCCTGCTGCAGACGGCCAATGACGATCTTGTATATGCTTAAGTATTGAAGTTTTCGCATATCCTCTAGCATTAACTCCATCACCACAGTCTTCAAAATGTTTGAAAGGGCAGTGAGCCATAGAATCAGCAGGTGATTCTTGTCTAATCTAAGGGGGATGTGAGTTAGATTGATCCGATATATCTACATGCCTTACAAAACCTAAAGAAGGTTGGGAAGATGTTGTAGATAATCTGGTTCTCGGCATTGTTGCAGAGGCAACAATAACCGCAGTAACCGTTAATGGTGAATTGGGAGAACGCTATAGAATAGGGTAAAAGTGGTGCCAATCGATGTGGAATGATGAGAGGAGTCGATTGAAGTAGGTTTTGAAAGCGATATGTGATGTGTAGGCTAGTGGCAGGAAGATAATGAATTCAAGGCTTTCAATCGCCTGAAATTTCGCCAGAGAGTCTCTCTCCTCCGCGGTTATTATAAAATATTACTATAAGATCAATACACGTCGGTAGAAAAAAATATTATTATAATTATTAAAAAAATATTATTATATTTTATATAAAATATTATTATAAGATCAATACACGTCGGTAGAAGGTAGTCGAGCGACAAGTTGGGCACCAACACCCTTTTGAATGGTAATGCCTAGTATATAAAAGAGAGAGCCACCTATCTTATGATTTGCATCCTGATTGACTAGGAAGTTTCTCAATCTCTGCAGTGAAAGAGATAGTCTCTTTACCAAGCGCGCCCAAAGTAGAGAATGCTAAAACACCAAAAACGTAGCCATGAGATGAACACTTGTCTAGGTAATTGTTACGCTTGCGAGCAACTGCGGCTGAAATAGCATGCCCGGGTAAAGAGTTGCGAGTCCTAGCACTCGTGAAAGGGGAGACACTGGTAACATCGAAACAAACATCCTTGCCATCCTCCCAATTATAAACCAGGATGTCAGCGGGCCGGAGACTGTTCGCATTATCCGACAGAAAACCTAATAAAACTTCCTTCCTTGCAGCAACTCCAGCTTTATAGCACATGTCCGCTAAGACATCTCTCACAAAGTCGTGCCGGAACTTGATCCCGACTTCGCTAGCACAATGCAAAGCGTGGTCTCCAAATACATCCATGGATCTGCTACAACTTGAGCATACATTGTCAGCACCAAAGAGAGGTATGTCAAGACAGTAACTAAGCGCAGATCGGAATTATCTTGGACCAATGGCTTGGTTAAGACCGTTGATAGGAATGGATTTCAGAAAGTCCATGGCATGGGTTGTTCTATTATAGTGCCATAGGTTGAGATCCCATTCAGATAATAATTAAGTAGTGGTCATTCCCTCCTTGAAGACACCAAAGTAAATAACTTCCAGTGATTTCATATACCAAGGGGTAGCGTCGTTGATGTCGAAATTGGAGTCGGATAGACCACATACTTGGGTGAATGACTGAAGAGCGTGCTGATATCAGAGACTTGAGTCTAGCACAGATGGTTGCTCCAGGATGGTGGTTTGTAGATGTTGGGTTTGTGCATAAGAAGCTAGGAAGCAGAATTGGCCTGTGTCCGACATCGTATGTATTCCCAGGCCGCCGTCTTTAATCGGCAATGTAACAATACATTGTTATAACAATCCAAATCCCGCCCCATATCCTACTAAAATCTGTCGAAAATATAGAATGAGGTGCATATCAAAGTGCGCAGCAGCAGATTGAATTGCCAAGGGGATGGTGGTACGAAGTGTAAAATAAAGCCTGAAAACATCGTTGCAATTGCATAATAATAACATCTCGCTCTGCGGGTCTTGCAGCTGCTTAATTTTGTCCATGAGCTGTAGAGTTTTGTCGACCCTACTGTGAACTATATCACTACAATACTGTAGATCAAGGATAACAGGGCCACCCAATATTTTCACACCAGTTGAAGGCTTTCCAATGTCTGGAGGGAAAACATCTGCTGCTTCTCTTCTAGGGTCGAAACAAGGCCAAAATATCTCGGTTTTGGTGACATTCAAGTGGAGAACTCTGCTAGGTCCGTTAGATTGGATAATTTACAGTTCCTTGGACGCCTCCATTGTATCACCTGCGATAGTTCCGTCATCGAGATACCAGGCGTGAAGATCTAGGGTGCAGTGGGAAGCAATCTTTTCGGCGATTGGATGTAGCACTAAAGCAAACAGCAGGGGGCCTAGAGGGTCACCCTGTTAGACTCCTTGTGTGGATGAAAGAGTTGTGTCATTGTAATAGAGTCGAGCTGGTTGTGCATAACAAAACTCAATCCACCGTGAAATGCTTGGACAATGAGTTCTAGCCTCTCTAATGAGTGTAGACTAATCCACTAGATTAAAGGCATTGGAAAAGTATATGAGCAACATTTTCTTAGTGGTATCATTGCCTTTCATCTCTAAGTGTCGATTAGCTGAGTGCATAATTCCTTTCCCTCCACAGGGTATGCCGACCCCAAACTGGAATATCCCTAAATAAGTCGGCATGTCCTTACAGACTGCTATGGCAGCAATCTTGGAGCAGAGTCAACGCCAAATGGTTCCAACTGCTATTGGTCTTATTCCACCTCCAGGTTTAAGCAAGGGGGTCAAAGGTGCGCTAGCAACAAATTCTTCAAGCACTTGAGGACACTTACCTTCGAGCCATAAGTTAACCACTCCTTTAATGGATTGTAAAAGATCATCCGACACGGCCACAACAGCACCACTCATTGCATCAAGCAAATGTTGTGCTCTAAGTCCGTTTCTCCCGCAAGAGGTACCTTTTGGGGAAACTTTTCAATGCCGCAAGGACAGCAGATGCATCAACAGATAAGGCTAGAGTTGAGATATCATCTGCAAGAACATTAGGAGGTGCTGCATATGGGTGTTTCTGCTGGAGATCAAGTAAAGTGTCCGGGGTGGGGGTGTAGATGGGGCAAAACCAGTTGCTGGTTTTTACGGAATTGAGGAGACGATCGTGCGGAGGAAACTCCTTGAACCGAGCGAACTGTCAAACCTCACACAGATGCACTGCAAGAAGGGAGGGCTTTGAATTCGAGAGATCAATCTGTAGTACTCCGGCCTAAACCAAGACAATGGCTGTTCCAGAGTAAATTCGGTCACAAGAGAGGATGGGTCGATCTGTAGGAGGGAAGCTGAGAAATGTGTGAGATCAATGGTGATCGAAGATTGTAGGTGTGTTGTGTATTCTGAAAATAATATAAGTTCTGAATGATTGAATTTGCTCTGTTGAGAGTAGTTTTGTTAATCTCTTGTTGTCTGTTTGACGTGAGATTGTCTTCATTTCAATCATGATTCAGATATTTATTTATATTGCTGGAATTGAAAACACCATGATCTCATGAAGTGTGAAAGTTGATGGAATCAAAGAATGGGGAAGTGGAAATCGTGTTAAAACCAGTTGCTCAACGTGCGGAGACTTGGTTGATTTTCCATCCACTACTTTGTTAACTCCTTCAACTGATTGCACGACTTGCTCACATTCTCATCGTGTGTATGAACACACGTGCCGTAGACCGCCAGACCAAAACCCTAGTTAATATCCCCCATGTAACACGATTGATGTCTCGTGTGATTGTGGAGTCTGCAAGGCAGACGTGTGTTTAGTTAGTCAGTTGCTGACTAACTAAACTTCATGGGACGATGAGTCCTTGTTTTGTTGAGTCGAACGTGTTTTGAAAATGTTCTGAGGTTCGTGAATTAAACGTGTATGCCGAGACAGAGGTATGATGCGTGAATAAGCTAACATGAGCAAATATTGCTCATTCAATGAATTGTTGAATACTGATAGTTGAACCAGTATTCCTTGGTTTGAGCAAATATTGCTCATTTGAGCAAATGTTGCTCATTCGATGAATTATTGGTAGCATGACCAAATAAGATACTGGCAATTGAACCGAGTATGATAAATAAAATGTTGATCATGGGATCAACGTAAAAATTATTAGCGTTTGAATCTGGAATTATGAACCTTGGACTCAAAACCCTAATTTGATCAATTGATGATTAACTGATGGTTTATTGAAAATTAACCATGGAGTGAAGGAGGGACCGGATACATGGGATTATGGATCAACCATGTAGCGCCCAGATGCTCTCGTGAGCAAATATCAAGGTCTCCTGAAGAACAGTTGATTTGATGAAAGGATGATTAAATGCTGGTTTAATCATTTATTAAAATAATGCCCGTCTGAACCTTAGGTAATAAAACCTAATTAATTATGAAGATGTGAGGGACCGACCAAGGGGTCATGAAACCGGCCCTGGGTAGTCACGGGATCGAATATTGATCGTCTTATGAAGTTCCAAGTTGTTTGGAAGAGTTTTGGACCTAATACGTGCAATTGCGCAAATTAGGTCAAAATACATGGGACCGGCCTCTTGCAAGCCAAAGAGCCAACCCTGGTCGGTCAAGGTAACATGTTCACGTCACCAAAGTGTTCGTATCTCAGTTATGAGAATTTTGATATTTTCCGGTGTGCGTTTGAGCAACATTTTGAGAAAATATGAAGAAATCAGGGATTTTTGCTGAGATCGTGAAAAACTTCATGAGATGAAGGAAAAATAATAAAATAATGAAGGAATCATAAAGCGTGGGACCGGCTATGGCCAAGGCATGGTCGTCCGGCCAAGGGGGCCGGTCCCATGGTATTTTTCCTAATTTTATTATGTTTTCATGATTTTAGGGAAATATCATAAAACCAAGAAGTTTAGTTGAAATCAAGGAGTTTCCATGAGATGAGGAAAACATAAAAAATAATAATAATAAAATAAGGGACATGTGGGACCGGCTTGGGCATGGTTGGCCTGGCCAGGGCCCTGGCCCCGTGAGTTTTCCCTAATTTTATGTATTATTTCATGATTTGAAGGAATTTTCATAATTTGAAGGAAACATCATGAAATCAAGGAATTTCATGGGATTAAGGAAACATGAAAAATATAATAATAATAAAATAAGACGTGTGGGGCCAGCTAGGGCATGACCGGCCGGCTATGGCCCGGTCCCATGATGAGTGCCAAATAGTGCATATTTATACACCTTTTTATTGGCATTTTACTCATCTTTTGCGCTTAGAAATCAGATATTATCCCAGATTCTGTGTTTTCTTTGTTTTCAAGAATAAATATTTGTATTAATTAATTTTGTGTTTTTAGGCAATAAATAAAGCTCTGAGAAATTGAGGAGCCAAAAGAGCGTAAGAATTGGAGTCGAGCATCTATGGAGCGAGATAGCCAAAGTCACAGGCAAACGGTTGCAACCCAACAAGTAGCAACTCATCTACAAGACATGGGCTTGAGCTAGACCCGACCCACGACCCGGATCCGAACCCGCTCATCCCGAGCCGTTGAGATCTCGCCCGAGATGCATCATACGGTCGCTCCTTCGCTCACATCTACTTCTCGATGCTCCGCTCAACACCGAGATCACTCCAAATCATGTCGAGCCGTTGAGATTTCTTCTCCTAGATCTCGACGCTCGCTCCATCAGCCTCATCAAAGCTTGATGTCTCCGCCCCACAAACAAAACTACCTACCCTATACCTCTCGAGCCATACCCATTCTCTTCTCCATCTTTTCTTTCTTCACCTCTCCCGCCTCCATCGAGAACCGGAGCAGCTCGCTCTTCCGCCACCTTCTCCCCCTCTCCACCCTATCTCCCCGTCAACACCACCTCCATCATCAACTTCCCGACATCAAGCCAACAACCACAGCAACCCCTAGTTCTAGTTGTCTCTCATGAGCCTCTCTCATAACCCTAGAGGCTATGTGAGAGATAAATGGAACTAGGGTTTCACCTAATCAAAGCAAGAGGAGTTCTCGAGCACGAATTGACAAGGGAGAAGCGATTCGGGGTATGGGTTTGTTGATTTTTCGAATTAAAATAGAAATTAGGGTTTGGTATTTTGGAATTTCTCGGCATGTATAAATAGAGGATGTAGAAGTTATTTTTGCTCAGTGCCCGGACTAGCCTGCTTCAATTAGGTTTAATTTTGTTCTTTGTTATTTTATTATGTTTTAATTAGTTTTGTTAGGGTTTCAATGAAACCCTAACTCCATATTGTGTGTTTAAACTCGATAAACTATCTTGAATGATTAAAATTATAATTATGTCTTCAATTAGGGCATTCAATACTTTTCTCTCACAATGGATGTCTTGCATCCATTGTAGTTAGGTTACATCTGTTTTGAGTTTGCCACAGCTCATACTTTAGGCACAATAGCTAATTCCATTGACTAGTTGTACTTAATTAGACAACTAGTGCTCTGGGTTAGCACTTTAGCTGATTAATTGAAGTATAACATGGAGAAACCCCTTAGATAGGTGGTAGATTTGACACCCTGCCCTTATCAGTCACAGGACAAGAAAACTTCAACTCAGTTGAGCACACAAAAGGAATTCAGAGGTGGATTTGCAGACCTTAGCACCCTTTACTCTCACTGTTTGCCTTAGCTTAGGATCACATTTCAACATCAGCCGTATCGGCAACCAAATATCTGTTACTTGCACTTGTTGAATTTCAGTTGAAGAAGCCTTAGATCACACATAAGCATCCCATTTCCTTGTGGGATCGACCCGTACTTGCCGCGTCTCCGATAGACGCCGTGCACTTGCGGTTATCACAAGTAGACCTTAAAATATACACATTCCGAGGCCTACCAAGTTTTTGGCGCCGTTGCCGGGGACTTGGCGCGTGCCTTGCTGATTTTTGGCTAATACTTCACTGAGATTCATCTATCCCCCGTACATATTTACATTGTTTTTGCTGTTTTTTAGTCCTTTGCTATTTTAACTTAGCTTAAATTCTTTCCTATTTTACATTTTTACACTCGTATTCGCATCATAACTTTCCTTTTGTTCTTGGTTAGCTTAGTGTAACTTGTAGTGTACTTGTAGTCGTCATAAGTAGTAGCATAAATCAGATGTAAATTTTGTTCTTTATGCATCTTAGCTTTTTGACCTGAGCTATAAGCATCTGTAGCTGTAGCTTAGTGTCACTTGTCACTTTTAACCCCTGTGTCAGTCCAAACCACTTTTCACCTGTGTCAGCATTATTATCTTGTGGCTCATTTCTTGGAACTGAGAGTGGCTGTTGAGTTACAGGTACCTGCCATGCTGCTGTGCTGCTGAGCAAGCCCAAGGAGTGGGAGAAAAAGGTGCAAAGCCCTGAGCAACCTCTGCACTTGAGGTACCTGTGCTCCTGAGCAGCTGAGACAAGCCAAAAGGGAGAAAGGCAAGGAAAGGCGCAGACTTAAGGTTAGCCATTGTCTGCCCTGTGCTGTGTGCAAACCTACTTTTTGATTTTGCTGAGCATCTGCCCTGTCACCACATCGTCAACCCCGTGGCCTTTGTGAATTGGTTTTAACATTGCGTATAATCTTAGAGCATCTGAATGAGTAGTGGGTAACGTAAGTGAGCATAATCATCTGCCCTGTGCACCCAAGGCCTGAGCATAACCCTGTGGGTGTGTTTTTGTGAACCTGGGCATAAGCTCTCACTTGTTGTGCTGAGCTGTGAATGCACTTAGCCCTCAAGGCAAGTTGTAGCCACAACTTAGAAACCCAAGTTAGTCAGAATCGAAAATTGCATGTTGCTAGGCCATTTGTAAGCCACAACCGAAAGCCGCAAGTGCTAGGCCATCTCGTGAGACCCCGATTTGAAAGAGCATGATGCGTGATTCGCCTTGCTATGTATTTTCAAATGCACTGTGCCCACGTAGCCGCAGCAGTGCCTAAACCTCACAGACTTTGTGAGCCACCTTGCTAGCCCCCGAAGTCGCAAGTGTTGGGTCACGATCTGGAAAGCCAAGTTAGCCGAGCATAACCCCTTGCATACCCCGAGCTCGCCCGAGCCTTGTTGAAACCTCGTTGTGCTCAACTCCGCCCCCCGAAGCCGCGAGTTGAGCCGTAGTGAAGCCGTGAGCTATGCTCTAACCTCCAGCCTCCGAAGCCTGTGAGGCCGTGTTATTTTTGTGAGTTCCGTCCCCCCGTGCATAAGCCCCGTCGAAATCTTGAACCGCCTAAAGTGCCTCACACCCAATTGTTGTCTTGAGTTTAACCGAATTGCACACAATTTTTGCACCTAGTCTATACTTGGCCCGACCCTGCCTGCAATTGCTTGACCTGGGCTTTGCACCCACTTGAGCCCACATCTCCTGAGCTGTACAGTCCCACATAACCTGGGTTGTACATTAACCTGGGCTGCTGAATCAACCCACCACTCGGGCTATACGTAAACCGAAGCCCACCCACCGGGCTGCTTATAATCGAAACCAGTTCAATCAAGCTAATCGAGCCCACTTGTCCACTAGGCTTTGCACTTTAAACCTCCAGCCCACATAAGCCGTGCACTGGGTCGCTTACACATGAAGCCCAACCACTAGGCTAATCAATCGGGCCGTTAATTGCCAAACCAAATCATCCCAACTGGCCGTGCAACAACATTCTCACCCACATCACTGAAATTTGTTGGGTTGTCTGCACATCTTGAGCCCACATCATCTGGGCTGAAATACACTTATTCATTTGGGCTTAGCAAATTCAAAAAGCAACCTTTTTGGGCTTACACTTAGAACAAAGTGTCATTTTCTTTTGTGGGTTGTATCTACCTGGGTTTTGCTCACATAGCTGGGTTGCACATAACCCAACTAATCCCAAAACCAAATCAATCCCAACAAAACCAAATCAGCCCAACAAACCAAAGCCCAATAAACCAAATTCCCACATAAACCAAAGCCCATTTTTTTTTGTTATATTTGTAAGAATGTTAATGTTTCGTACATTATCTTCATTGTATATAATCCAAAGAGGACTTGTTAATTTTTTCTTTCTTGAATCGGTTGAGTCTTCTTGTGCATTTTTTTGTGGTAATCCGATATGATAACCACAGAGAATGTTGGATTTTGCCTTGATTAATGAAGCACAACCTTGCTCCGCCGACATCCAGAGGTAATTTCTTCCCTTTTCTCTTATCAGCATAGTTCTCTCGGTATGTGACCGTTTAAAATTTTTCTATATGTCGACACATTGAGGACAATGTTTGATTTAGGTTTGGGGGTGCATTTGCATTTAGAGTTTTTAGTCTTTTATTTTATCTTTTAATTTTACAAAAAAAAAAATAAATAAAAATAAAAAAAAATCAAAAACCCTTTTTTGTAAAACCTCCAACTTTTAGAGATTTTAGAGTCACTAGCATGCTCTAGCTATGTTTACATAGAGATTCTGACCGAAATAACAAAAGTTAGAAGTACCGGAGAACGCAATCGGTTCCTTAGTTGATTAGAGCGTTAAAGTTGGATTTAACCATAAGGAGAGCGAATTAGGTCTTGTTTAGATATTCGGTAGTAGAATTGTGATCACCCATAGTGGAGACTACCCAATTTACATCAAGTGAGGCACCAACCTTCAATTTTTTGCAACTTTCTAGAAAAGTCATAGAGTGTGTGTCACCGTACGTAAATTAGGGTAGGAATGGTGAGCTACCCAACTTCGCACCAATTTCAAAGACTACTTTTGATCTCTTGAGTGCTAGTTTTTGTCAATCATGAGGGTGACGTCTAAAGATGAAAACTCCTTCTAAATACCGATTTGCGATTAGCATCTCTCTCTCTCAATCAGCAAGACCCATAGAAACACATCATCGTCAACAAACGGAGCATCATCGAATATGGAAAGAAAAATTGATATAGTCCAAGGTTTATGTGCAACAAAGAAAAGAAAATAGGATGAGAATTAATAAAATTTATAAAATCAAGACAATACAAGTTGTGGAAAAATTGAGTGATAAAGTCCTTTGTCCATGGAGTTAGTTGTTTCATTATTTGTATTTTTATTTTCACTTATTGTAAAAAAAAAAATCAAAAAATCAAAAAAAAAAAATCAAAAAAAAAAAAAAAAATCAAAAAAAAAAAAAAAAAAAAAAATATATTAGTTTATTTTTGCTACCACCATGGTAAAGAAGAATTTAAAAAGAAAAAATCCAAACAACAAGGAATTTGAGTAGAAAAGTTAAAAATTGTCAAGTTTTGTGAAGTTTAGAAGTTCGTCATCAACATTTGAAGACCGAAGAGTGAAGACGTTTCTATGGTTCCTATGAGAGAGTGATATTAATTGCCGATCGGGTGAGAAGTGAGTGAGTACTCCCACCCTTGCTAATGGTTGATTTCCTTTCTTAGAGATCATCGAAAAAAGATTCTTTTGTCCACACTTCGTGGAGTCTCCAGATTTTATTTTGGAAGGTTATCCTTCTTACCTACAACGTGTGCAGGATTTTCTCTTTACTCCCGCCTGCACACATGAGAGACTAAAAAGCGATCTTTTGAGTGCAATTATCATACAACCCTAATGGTGAGGCGAAGTCGAGGCTTATTATCACAATCGAATCCGAATTCTTTCATATGGTATGGTTACTTCTCGCTCAAGACTTAAGGATGAGAATGCGTTCTTTGGTAGTTCCAACTTCGTTACTAGCACGCAGAAACTCTATGTCCTCATAGCTTCTTGGATGCTTGAGACTCTTTTACACTCGAAGTTGGAGAAGGTTTTGTGGGTACACCTCTCGTAAACCCTCACGAGACTACAACTCGTCCACTAGGGACACCTAGGGGTTTAAAGGCTTAGTGCATACGCTAAATGCATTCGAGAGACCTGCGACGGTGGGTATAGTTAGGATTTCTTAATTTCTCGTTTCACTTGAGGACAAGTAAAATTCGGGTTTGGGGGTATTTGATGAGTGCCAAATAGTGCATATTTATACACCTTTTTATTGGCATTTTACTCATCTTTTGCGCTTAGAAATCGATATTATCCCATTCTGTGTTTTCTTTGTTTTCAAGAATAAATATTTGTATTAATTAATTTTGTGTTTTTAGGCAATAAATAAAGCTCGGAGAAATTGAGGAGCCAAAAGAGCGAGAAGAATGACTTTGATGGAGTCGAGCATCTATAGCATGGAGTATCCAGATAGCATTTCGCAAACCAAAGCCTTGGAAAGAAAGCAGGTGTTCTTTGCACATTGTAAACTCTTGTAACGATGGTTGCAACCCAACAAGTAGCAACTCATATACAAGACATGGGCTTGAGCTAGACCCGACCCACGACCCGGATCCGAACCCGCTCATCCCGAGCCGTTGAGATCTCGCCGGGTATTTTGATACGTTCTTTCGCTTGTTTATGCATCATACGGTCGCTCCTTCGCTCACATCTACTTCTCGATGCTCCGCTCAACACCGTGATAGAACATGATCACTCCAAATCATCGTATTCTCCGATTTCTCTCCTTCCCGAGCCGTTGAGATTTCTTCTCCTAGATCAAAATCCCGTTTGTGTACGCTCGCTCCATCTAAGAGGTCTCATCAAAGCTTGATGTCTCCGCCCACACTAGAAATTAAAAGCTAATGAAAACTACCTACCCTATACCTCTCGAGCCATACCCATTTCTTCTCCATCGTGCTTATTTTTTTCTTTCTTCACCTCTCCGTCTCCATCGAGAGAACCCACAAAGAAACAGCGCCATACCCATTCTCTTTCTCCATCTTTCTTCAGCTCTGCTCTTCCGCCACCTTCTCCCCCTCTCCACCCTATCTCCATGTCAACACCACCTCCATCATCAACTTCCTGACATCAAGCCAACAACCACAGCAACCCCTAGTTCTAGTTGTCTCTCGCAGAGCCTCTCTCATAACCCTAGAGGCTATGTGAGAGATAAATGGAACTAGGGTTTCACCTAATCAAAGCAAGAGGAGTTCTCGAGCACGAATTGACAAGGAGAAGCGATTGGGGTATGGGTTTGTTGATTTTTCGAATTAAAATAGAAATTAGGGTTTGGTATTTTGGAATTTTCCTTGCATGTATAAATAGAGGATGTAGAAGTTATTTTTGCTCAGGCCTGGACTAGCCAGTGCTTCAATTAGGTTTAATTTTGTTCTTTGTTATTTTATTATGTTTTAATTAGTTTTGTTAGGGTTTCAATGAAACCCTAACTCCATATTGTGTGTTTAAACTCTGATAAACTATCTTGAATGATTAAAATTATAATTATGTCTTCAATTAGGGCATTCAATACTTTTCTCTCACAATGGATGTCTTGCATCCATTGTAGTTAGGTTACATCATTTTGAGTTTGCCACAGACTCATACTTTAGGCACAATAGCTAATTCCATTGACTAGTTGTACTTAATTAGACAACTAGTGCTCGGGTTAGCACTTTAGCCGATTAATTGAAGTATAACATGGAGAAACCCCTTAGATAGGTGGTAGATTTGACACCCCCGCCCTTATCGATCACGGGACAAGAAAACTTCAACTCGGTTGAGCACACAAAAGGAATTCGGGGGTGGATTTGCGAGACCTTAGCACCCTTTACTCTCACTTGTTTGCCTTAGCTTAGGATCACATTTCAACATCAGCCGTATCGGCAACCAAATATCTGTTACTTGCACTTGTTGAATTTCGGTTGAAGAAGCCTTAGATCACACATAAGCATCCCATTTCCTTGTGGGATCGACCCGTACTTGCCGCGTCTCCGATAGACGCCGTGCACTTGCGGTTATCACAAGTAGACCTTAAAATATACACATTCCGAGGCCTACCAAGTTTTTGGCGCCGTTGCCGGGGACTTGGCGCGTGCCTTGCTGATTTTTGGCTAATACTTCACTGAGATTCATCTATCCATGTACATATTTACATTGTTTTTGCTGTTTTTAGTCCTTTGCTATTTTAACTTAGCTTAAATTCTTTCCTATTTTACATTTTTACACTCTGTATTCGCATCATAACTTTCCTTTTGTTCTTGGTTAGCTTAGTGTAACTTGTAGTGTACTTGTAGTCGTCATAAGTAGTAGCATAAATCAGATGTAAATTTTGTTCTTTCTGCATCTTGGCTTTTTGACCTGAGCTATAAGCATACAGAAATGTAGCTTAGTGTCACTTGTCACTTTTAACCCCCGTGTCACCCAAACCACTTTTCACCCGTGTCGGCATTATTATCCCGTGGCTCATTTCTTGGAACCGAGAGTGGCGTTGAGTTACAGTGTACCTGCCATCTTCGCTTTGTCGCGGGCCGAGCAAGCCCAAGGAGTGGGAGAAAAAGGTGCAAAGCCCTGAGCAATCTCTGCACTTGAGGTACTGTGCTCCTGAGCAGCTGAGACAAGCCAAAAGGGAGAAAGGCAAGGAAAGGCGCAGACTTAAGGTTAGCCATTGTCTGCCCTGTGCTGTGTGCAAACCTACTTTTTGATTTTGCTGAGCATCTGCCCTGTCACTAGCCCTGTCAACCCTGTGGCCTTTGTGAATTGGTTTTAACATTGTGTATAATCTTAGAGCATCTCGAATGAGTAGTGGGTAACGTAAGTGAGCATAATCATCTGCCCTGTGCACCCAAGGCCTGAGCATAACCCTGTGGGTGTGTTTTTGTGAACCTGGGCATAAGCTCTCACTTGTTGTGCTGAGCTGTGAATGCACTTAACCCCTGAAGCTGCAAGTTGTAGCCACAACTTAGAAACCCAAGTTAGTCAGAATCGAAAATTGCATGTTGCTAGGCCATTTGTAAGCCACAACCGAAAATTTGCAAGTGCTAGGCCATCCGTGAGACCCTTGATTTGAAAGAGCATGATGCCGTGATTCGCCTTGCTATGTATTTCTCGAAATGCACTGAGCCCCCTAGCCATAGTGCCTAAACCTCACTGGACTTTGTGAGCCACCTTGCTAGCCCCCGAAGCCGCAAGTGTTGGGTCACGATCTGGAAAGCCAAGTTAGCCGAGCATAACCCTTGCATACCCCGAGCTCGCCCGAGCCTTGTTGAACCCTGTTGTGCTCAACTCCAGCCCAAGCCGCGAGTTGAGTCAGTAGTGGCCGTGAGCTATGCTCTAACCCTCCGGCCTCTGGAAGGCTGTGAGGCCGTGTTATTTTTGTGAGTTCTGTCCCCCGTGCATAAGCCTGCTGAAATCTTGAAGCGCCGGTGCCTCACACCCAATTCTTTGTCTTGAGTTTAACCGAATTGCACACAATTTTTGCACCTAGTCTATACTTGGCCTCGACCAAGCCGTGCAATTGCTTGACCCGGGCTTTGCACCCACTTGAGCCCACATCTCTCGAGCCATGCTGAGTCCCACATAACCTGGGCTGTACATTAACCTGGGCTGCTGAATCAACCCACTGCTGGGCTATACACACGAAATCGAAGCCCACCCACCGGGCCGTTTATAATCGAAACCCGGTTCAATTGGGCTAATCGAGCCCACCGTCCACTAGGCTTTGCACTTTAAACCTCCAGCCCACATAAGCCGTGCCTTTGGGCTGCTTACACATGAAGCCCAACCACTAGGCTAATCGAACTCGGGCCGCTAATTGCCAAACCAAACCGTCACAACCGGGTCGTGCAACAACATTCACCCACATCACCCGAAATTTGTTGGGTTGTCTGCACATACCGAGCCCACATCATCCGGGCTGAAATACACTTATTAATTTGGGCTTAGCAAATTCAAAAAGCAACCTTTTGGGCTTACACTTAGAACAAAGTGTCATTTTCTTTTGTGGGTTGTATCTACCTGGGTTTTGCTCACATAGCTGGGTTGCACATAACCCAACTAATCCCAAAAACCAAATCAATCCCAACAAAACCAAATCAGCCCAACAAACCAAAGCCCAATAAACCAAATTCCCACATAAACCAAAGCCCATTTTTTTTTGTTATATTTGTAAGAATGTTAATGTTTCTGTACATTATCTTCATTGTATATAATCCAGTAGGACTTGTTAATTTTTTCTTTCTTGAATCGGTTGAGTCTTCTTGTGCATTTTTTTTTGTGCTAATCCGATATGATCACCACTGAGAATGTTGGATTTTGCCTTGATTAATGAAGCTCAACCTTGCTCCCCGCCGACATCAGGTAATTTCTTCCCTTTTCTCTTATCAAGCATAGTTCTCTCGGTATGTGATTTGTTTTAAAATTTTTCTATATGTCGACACATTGAGGACAATGTTTGATTTAGGTTTGGGGGTGCATTTGCATTTAGAGTTTTTAGTCTTTTATTTTATCTTTTAATTTTACAAAAAAAAAAAAAAAAATTTCAAAAACCCTTTTTTGTAAAAACCTCCAACTTTTAGAGATTTTAGAGTCACTAGCATGCTCTAGCTATGTTTACATAGAGATTTCGACCGAAATAACAAAAGTTAGAAGTCTTAGGAGAACGCAATCGGGTTCCTTAGTTGATTAGAGCGTTAAAGTTGGATTTAACCATACCGGAGAGCGAATTAGGTCTTTGTTTAGATATTCGGTAGTAGAATTGTGATCACCCATAGTGGAGACTACCCAATTTACATCAAGTGAGGCACCAACCTTCAATTTTTTGCAACTTTCTAGAAAAGTTGTTAGAGTGTGTGTCACCGTACGTAAATTCCGGGTAGGAATGGTGAGCTACCCAACCGCGCAATTTCAAAGACTACTTTTGATCTCTTGAGTGCTAGTTTTTGTCAATCATGAGGGTGACGTCTAAAGATGAAAACTCCTTCTAAATACCGATTTGCAGTTAGCATCTCTCTCTCTCAATCGTGCAAGACCCATAGAAACACATCATCGTCAACAAACGGAGCATCATCAGAATATGGAAAGAAAAATTGATATAGTCCAAGGTTTATGTGCAACAAAGAAAAGAAAATAGGATGAGAATTAATAAAATTTATAAAATCAAGACAATACAAGTTGTGGAAAAATTGAGTGATAAAGTCCTTTGTCCATGGAGTTAGTTGTTTCATTATTTGTATTTTTATTTTCACTTATTGTATAAAAATAAAAAAATCAAAAATCAAAAAAATCAAAAAAATCAAAAAAAATCAAAAAAAATCAAAAATCAAAAAAATATATTAGTTTATTTTTGCTACCACCATGGTAAAGAAGAATTTAAAAAGAAAAATCCAAACAACAAGGAATTTGAGTAGAAAAGTTAAAAATTGTCAAGTTTTGTGAAGTTTAGAAGTTCGTCATCAACATTTGAAGACCGAAGACCGAAGAGTGAAGACGTTTCTATGGTTCCTATGAGAGAGTGATATTAATTGCCGATCGGGTGAGAAGTGAGTGAGTACTCCCACCCTTGCTAATGGTTGATTTCCTTTCTTAGAGATCATCGAGAAAAAAGATTCTTTTTGTCCACACTTCGTGGAGTCTCAGATTTTATTTCGGAAGGTTATCCTTCTTACCTACAACGTGTGCGGGATTTCTCTCTTTACTCCGCACTTTTGCACACATGAGAGACTAAAAAGCGATCTTTTTGAGTGCAATTATCATACAACCCTAATGGTGAGGCGAAGTCGAGGCTTATGATCACAATCGAATCCGAATTCTTTCATATGGTATGGTTACTTCTCGCTCAAGCACTTAAGGATGAGAATGCGTTCTTTGGTAGTTCCAACTCCTCACATTACTAGCACGCGAAACTCTATGTCCTCATAGCTTCTTGGATGCTTGAGACTCTTTTACACTCGAAGTTGGAGAAGGTTTTGTGGGTACACCTCACGGTAAACCCTCACGAGACTACAACTCGTCCACTAGGGACACCTAGGGGTTTAAAGGCTTAGTGCATACGCTAAATGCATTCGAGAGACCTGCGACGGGGTATAGTTAGGATTTCTTAATTTTGTTTCACTTGAGGACAAGTAAAATTCGGGTTTGGGGGTATTTGATGAGTGCCAAATAGTGCATATTTATACACCTTTTTATTGGCATTTTACTCATCTTTTGCGCTTAGAAATCAGATATTATCCCAGATTCTGTGTTTTCTTTGTTTTCAAGAATAAATATTTGTATTAATTAATTTTGTGTTTTTAGGCAATAAATAAAGCTCGGAGAAATTGAGGAGCCAAAAGAGCAGAAGAATTGGAGTCGAGCATCTATGGAGCTACAAGACATGGGCTTGAGCTAGACCCGACCCACGACCCGGATCCGAACCCGCTCATCCCGAGCCGTTGAGATCTCGCCCAGATGCATCATACGGTCGCTCCTTCGCTCACATCTACTTCTCGATGCTCCGCTCAACACCAGATCACTCCAAATCATGCTGAGCCGTTGAGATTTCTTCTCCTAGATCTGACGCTCGCTCCATCAGTCTCATCAAAGCTTGATGTCTCCGCCCACAAAGAAACTACCTACCCTATACCTCTCGAGCCATACCCATTATCTTCTCCATCTTCTCTTTCTTCACCTCTCCCGTATCCATCAGAGAACCCAGAGCAGAGCTCTGCTCTTCCGCCACCTTCTCCCCCTCTCCACCCTATCTCCTGTCAACACCACCTCCATCATCACCTTCCTGACATCAAGCCAACAACCACAACAACCCCTAGTTCTAGTTGTCTCTCACAGAGCCTCTCTCATAACCCTAGAGGCTATGTGAGAGATAAATGGAACTAGGGTTTCACCTAATCAAAGCAAGAGGAGTTCTGAGCACGAATTGACAAGGGAGAAGCGATTCAGGGTATGGGTTTGTTGATTTTTCGAATTAAAATAGAAATTAGGGTTTGGTATTTTGGAATTTCTCGGCATGTATAAATAGAGGATGTAGAAGTTATTTTTGCTCAGGCCTGGACTAGCCAGTGCTTCAATTAGGTTTAATTTTGTTCTTTGTTCTTTTATTATGTTTTAATTAGTTTTGTTAGGGTTTCAATGAAACCCTAACTCCATATTGTGTGTTTAAACTCTGATGAACTATCTTGAATGATTAAAATTATAATTATGTCTTCAATTAGGGCATTCAATACTTTTCTCTCACAATGGATGTCTTGCATCCATTGTAGTTAGGTTACATCTGTTTTGAGTTTGCCACAGACTCATACTTTAGGCACAATAGCTAATTCCATTGACTAGTTGTACTTAATTAGACAACTAGTGCTCTGGGTTAGCACTTTAGCTGATTAATTGAAGTATAACATGGAGAAACCCCTTAGATAGGTGGTAGATTTGACACCCTGCCCTTATCAGTCACAGGACAAGAAAACTTCAACTCAGTTGAGCACACAAAAGGAATTCAGGGGTGGATTTGCAGACCTTAGCACCCTTTACTCTCACTGTTTGCCTTAGCTTAGGATCACATTTCAACATCAGCCGTATCGGCAACCAAATATCTGTTACTTGCACTTGTTGAATTTCAGTTGAAGAAGCCTTAGATCACACATAAGCATCCCATTTCCTTATGGGATCGACCCGTACTTACCGCGTCTCCGATAGACGCCGTGCACTTGCGGTTATCACAAGTAGACCTTAAAATATACACATTCCGAGGCCTACCATCCCACGGGTTTCCCTAATTTTATATTATTTTTCATGGGATCAAGGAAATATCATGAGATTAAGGAGTTTTCATGAAATTATGGAAATAATAATAAAATATTGAGGATTCATGAGGTATGGGACCGGCCATGACTAGGGCATAGCCGGCCAGCTAGTAGTCCCGTGACACCTTTCCCAATTTTATATTATTTCATGATTTGAAGGAAACACCATGAAACTGAGGAGTTTCCTTAAAACAAAGGATATTTGTTCAAATGAAAGGATTTTCATGAGATCAAGGAAAATAATAAAAATATGATAAAATATAGAATTTGGGCGTGGGACTGGTCATGGCATGACTGGCAAGCCGGTGATCCCAGTCCCTAGCGCCTTGATTAATATTTTATTATTTATTATTTTCTTCTTATTTTGCATAGGTTCAACGTCTCGTCGTATTTCTGAAATACTCATTCGTGTGTTCAGGTGATCGTTAGTGCATTATTGTTAAATACACTTGCACCGTTTTGATCGGGGCTTACTCAAAGGTAGCTCGGATGCCAGTGTATTGAATATTTATTACTAACCCATGGAATTATGCTGGGAAGAACCATAAATAGAAGTAACGAAATATTATGAAAATATTGAATATTTTCCAGGGATTCAGTTAATGAATCTATTGATTTTGAGAATAATTAATTAATGGCTCTATACTAGTACGATCGTCTAGGAGCATTAATTATTCAGGAATCTAGTGTTATGTCATATTTCTTTCATATAGTCAGGGAAAACATTGTTACATCCTGAAGACGTTATTGCTCTATACTAGTAGGCAAGCTGTCTAGGAGCCGTCTAATCTTTCGATTCTATGTAGAAGTAGTTATTGAAATTGCTCGGTATTCATGAGATATGTCGTTGCCTCACCTGAGAGACTACATATCCATATATACTCCGAGAGACAGTATTCTCGATCGAGAGATTCTTGTGGCATGAGCTTTCATGCTTTCGATAAGAGACATGAGCCTCAATATTCGTCTGATTGCTAGATCAGGAATACTTATAATTATGGGTTTACGATTTTAGCCTTTTTCGAAAATCCACCATCTACAGGGGGGAGCAACACCATTGGATGAGAGTATACGGATGGCAGCTGAGTAATGTCCGAAACTCATTTTCTTTCTGCAAGCCTCCAGGTTGAAGTCTTCATTCTTTTGTTGCTGCTTCTCAAACTGTTTTGGGGTAGGTTTTTTTGAGTGCAAGTAATTTTTGAGTCATATGTATGCAATCATTTGGTTCATTCCAGTGCAGTAGGGCCTGGTTTATAGCAGATGTTTGTAGATTTTTCATATTACCTGAACGTTCCACGAAGAGCATTTGGGTATGTAAAGGTTCATCGTACATACGGGGAGCAGAAGTAATTTCAACCAGGCATCTAAAGCAGTGGGTCTTGCAAGTACCATATCCAAAGCAGATTTTAAGGTTCGAGAAAATTTTAGTCTGCACTGTGGTGGAATACTTACAATGTATTTAAAACTTATTATTATAATTATAGTGTATTTAAAACTAATTCTTAAAACATGTATATTTTCATCATTAACTACATCCAGCACTTTAAAATACCAATTTACCAAATAGAATTTACTGTTTGTTAATTTCACAACGCTTTTAAAATTATAGTTTACCAAACGTTATGCCGCTTTATTTCCGCAGCACAGCACAGTAATGCACAACACAACATAACAGAAGAGCATTTTTTTTTAAAATTTACAGCAATACTAAACTAGCCTTTAGTTTCCTCAGTATCCCTACGCTTCCGACTTCGATGAGTGCACGCACTGGAACAATTCCTTTGGATCGTATTCCAAACAGTAAAGGAACAACAAATCTGTTTGGTAACAACTCTTTAGATTATTTCAAGATAAAGATATCTCAAGTCATATGCAAAGGCTCTTCCGTTTAATCCAATAAATTCCTTTGCCTGGTGTTGATGGTGGTTTTTAGACAAAGGGTAAAATCGTAAAATCCCGAATAACCTAATGTCACCGGTGACACATTTATTAGAACATTCAATGCATGTAGTCAGTAATTAATAGGGGGTATTTTTTCAAAATAGGGTTACAACGAACAAAACCCTAATTCCCCTCCGTGCCAATGGCAATCATGCCAGCCACACCTAGCCCAAGCTAGCCGCGCCATGCCAAACGCACTCTGCCTTGGCCCTAGCTATGCTAGTCACACCAAACGCGCCAAAGCATGCCAACCATGCTAGCCGCACCTCCGTGCCAATGGAAAATCATGCCAACCACACCTAGCCCAAGCTAGACGCGCCATGCCAAACGCACTCTGCCTTGGCCCTAGCTATGCTAGTCACACCAAACGTGCCAAAGCATGCCAACCATGCTAGCCGCACCTCCGTGCCAATGGAAAATCATGCCAGCCACACCTAGCCCAAGCTAGCCGCGCCATGCCAAACACACTCTGCCTTGGCCCTAGATATGCTAGTCACACCAAACGCGCCAAAGCATGCCAACCATGCTAGCCGCACCTCCGTGCCAATGGAAAATCATGCCAGCCACACCTAGCCCAAGCTAGCAGCGCCATGCCAAACACACTCTGCCTTGGCCTAGCTATGGTAGTCACACCAAACGCGCCAAAGCATGCCAACCATGCTAGCCGCATGATGAGTGCCAAATAGTGCATATTTATACACCTTTTTATTGGCCTTTTACTCATCTTTTGCGCTTAGGAATCAGATATTATCCCAGATTCTGTGTTTTCTTTGTTTTCAAGAATAAATATTTGTATTGATTAATTTTGTGTTTTTAGGTAATAAATAAAGCTCGGAGAAATTGAGGAGCCAAAAGAGCGAAGACTCAGAGGCAAGTGTATATGGAGCAGAAAGCCGAAGCCGCGCAAGGCATGGCAGCTTGCAACTCAACAAGTAGCAACTCATCTACAAGACATGGGCCCAAGCTATCCATCTCCGACCCGTGACCCGGATCCAAGCCCGTCACTTCGACCGTTGAGATCTCCCTCGCCTACATCCTACGGTCGCTCAGCCTTGCATATCATTACTCGATGCTTCCGCTCGACACCAAATCGCCCCAGTTCATCCTAAGCCGTTCAGATCTTGCTCATCAGATCCTACGCTCGCTCGGGCCATCGCATCGTCATGTCGCTACACCGCTTCACATCAAAAATTCCCACACCCTATACCCCCATCGACAAACCCTATTCTCTATTCCACCTTCTCTTTCTTCTCCCCCATACCCTCTCGCAACTCCATACCTCTTCACCCGACAGAGCGAGCTCGCTCTTCCACCACGCCACCACCATCCTTCCCTTCTTCCCTGACAAAGCCATTACCTCCATCAGTAGCACCTTCACCTCTTCTCTAGGTTTAGCTATCTCTCTCTTAGCTTCTCCATAAACCTAGAAGCTAATTTAGAGATAGATAAAAGCTAGGGTTTCACCAACTGTGGGCGCATGGAGTTGCAGAGCCGATTGACAAGAGAGAGAGCGGATTCAGAGTATGGGTTCGATTCATTTTTCATTTAATTTCTATTTTTAATTGAATTAGGGTTTGGTAGTTTTGGGATATGTGTGCTTGTATAAATAGAAGAGGGATGAGATGATTTTAGTCACGCCTGGATTAGCCAGTGCAGTCATTTAGCTTTAATTTGGTTGTTTGTTGTTTTAATTTAGTTGCTAGGTTTCTCAATGAAACCCTAACTCCATATTCTCGTTTTTAACTATGATTGAACTGTCTTGAATGCTTAATATTATCAATTGTCTTCAATTACAAATACCCAATGCTTTTCTCTCACAGTGTATACCAATGCCATGGATACACTTTGTAGTTAGGTCACAACTTGTGTTGAGTGTATTCTTGACTCAACCTTAGATACAAATGCCGATTCCCTTGACTAGTTGTACTAAATTAGACAACTAGTGCTCGGGTCAAACACTTTAGCCGTTAATTGAGGCATTACAGGGAGAGATAGGTGGTGGAATTGACACCCCGCCCTTATCAATCACGGGACAACAAGAACCTCAACATAGTTGATCACATGATAGGAATTAGTGGTGGACTTGAAAACATTAGCATACTTTTATCACTGTTTACCTTAGTTTAGGTTCACTTCGCTTCAGTTCAAAATCAGCCGTATCGGCACAAAATACATGTTGTCACCTTGTTACTCACGTAGAAATCAGTTGAAGAAGCCTTAGATCACACACAAAGCACACACAAGTCCTTGTGGGATCGACCCGTACTTGCCGCGTCTCCGATAGACGCCGTGCACTTGCGGTATTACACGTAGGTCAAATTTACATACACTTTCGAGGCCTACCAAGTTTTTGGCGCCGCTGGTGGGAATTGGCGCGTGCCCCGCTGATTTTGGGCTAGTTCTTCACTTTGAATTCTCACCATTGTATATACGCACTTGCATCTTTTATAGCTTTCTCGTTATTTCATTTTATTTTACACCCCGTATTTGCACCTTCATGATAACTTAATTTGTTTCTTTCATTTAGTTTGTTATAAGCATGATAACTTAGTTTAAGTTTTTAACTTGCATCCGTAACTTAGGAATTCTAGTATAATTTAGTCATTATTTTTGTTAGCTTTGCTTAATACTTAGCTTTGTTAGCTTAACTTTGCACCCTCTTGAGGAAGAGAAAGCACTCTCTCGTGCACTCTCTTAGCTTTGTTAGCTTAACCTTGTCGTTATTTTGTTTTTTTTTTTTTGTGGCTTAATCTTGACTCGGGCATAGCTCGAACTCGCGCCAGGAGCTTTCTTGCTCTGTAGCTTTGACTGTGAAGCTCTGGGAACTGAATTCTTTGTTGAGCTGCAGGTACTTTAAATACTATTTGTGCTTTGCCGCCCATTTCTCGAGCAAAGCCTAGGAGGCCAAGAAAAGAGGGAAAAAAAAACGCAGTGCCTGAGTCACAAAGCTCTGAGCAAACTGCAATTTCAGGTAAGTGACTCCATGAATACACTTGAGATTGTATGAGCATGACCTATGAACTATGTTAAACTAGCATACACCCTTGTGTGAGCCTCGTGAATCCTTGAGCTGTCCCCGAAAGCCGCAAGTTTGAGCTTAGGCTGTGAATGAACTTTTGCTAGCTAAGAAAACTATAACCCTGAGCTCTGCCCTGTGTCTTGTGTGTGCTGTTAAACCTCGCCTCGCCTTGGCTGAGTGCACAGCCCTGTTAACCTTGCCACTCAGAAATTTGTGTGTTTGAGTGATCCTTAGCATCTGTGAATTGGTCTTAGCTATTCCATCTCGTGCTCAGCTCCAGCCCTGCGGTGTTGAGCTTGAGTGCGGCTTGGATAGCCAAGATTGGTTGTAATCCCGAGGTTGAAATCAATCGAGGGAGTTGATATCAACTCCGAGAGTTGACACAACTCATTTGCTCTGTGCCCATAGCTTCAAACCGCCCCGAGTTGTGCATTTGTGCGTGCACGATCTATTTTTAGCCTATTTGAGTTGTGTCTTCAATTGTCGCTAACCGGACTCTCTATCTTGCATTGTGAACTCGCCGGCTCGTGTTTAATCAGTGCAAAGTGTTGTGCACTCTCTTGAGCTGCCAAACTCCACGATCGCTGTCTGCGTGCATTGCAAAGCAACTAAAAGCACCCCCACACAACGGGGTGTAAGTTCGACCAAGCTGTGCATTTTCCCACAAACCGGGCCGCACATGTTCATCTAAGTTAAGTGTGCATTTGCCCACAAACCGGGCTGCACATGTTCATCTAAGTTAGGCTGTGCATCTGTGCAAACCACTGAACCCTGCACAAATCACACAAACCCAATAAACTAAACCCACACTGTGGGCTTTGCACATAACTTAAGCCCACATCCTCTGAGCTGCTGGGCTGTGCAGTTTCACAAATCCCGGGCTTCAAACAACAAATCCCAAACAAACCAAATCTCACTTGAGCCCACAGCAACCTGGGCTTCCCACATAAACCAAAGCTCCCAACAAAACCAAATGAGTCCCATTGAAACCAAATCCCAATAAACCAAAGCCCACATAAACCAAACTAAATTTTGAGTTCAATTTGAGTACTAAATCATGACAGGATTTTGGTCTCGCACGGGGATGGAAACAAATCCCTTAGAGAGCTTGCTTACGGGCACGCTTCACGGGATGAACCCCCACATACCATAGTGATTTTAGGGAATTTTATGCGCCTTCTCGGGGCCCCGACCTCACATACCCTAATCACTATGAGCACATGCATCATCCACCACGGGTTGAAAATAAACACTTTCCTCATACCCCAGTCATCACTTCTAGATCAATTAGAAGCTCAAGTTTCGCTTTAGAAAGGCAATTACATGAGCAGATTGTCAAATCTAATCCCCTAGGAAATATGAAATGCATGCTTGCACCTTATGTGGTGGCTTAGACCACCTGCCGAGTATCTTGTTATATTTTGCATGATTTTAGGCGAGTCTAGGGAAAGCCATGATAATCAAATGTACGAATTGTCTAGAAGTGACTATGACCATGCACACATGCATCATTCACCACGGTGGGGAGATGAACAATTTTATACTCCCCCAACTCCTAGTTTGCAATCAATAATGGAAACACTCATAGAGCAAAATGCTAGGCTTGAAATGAATGCAATGCATGACCATCCATATAGCAACATGTCTGAATTTCCCTTCTCTAGTGAACCTCATGCACAACCATACAGTGAATATCCATATGAGGAATGCATACCCACTAGTGAAGACTCTCCTTCAATAGAACAACTCAAAATGATTCTTCAAAGGAACCTAATTGAGTTACAAAATGATAGGATTGAAAATAGTGTTTCTAGTCTTACTCATGCAACTAACATTGAATATGAACCTAATCCAGAGGTAGATGAGTACACTAAAAATACTACAATTTTGAATGGAGAAATGAATTCTTGCTATGATGATGATGATGAATATGAAGAGCATGTGTATTTTGAAAATGTAGTAGAATCTTTAGGTTCGAGAGACGTTAGACGTCTCTTCCGTGAACCCTATGAATGATGCTTCTTCTAATATTCATATATGTGATGATGATGTGGAACCTGTGCCATTATCCTGTGAAAATGAACATGATTTACCCTCTTTTGACTTTAGGAAAGTGTGTGATGGTACAAATTTTAAAAATGAAAACAACCTAGATGTACCTAACCTCTCTCCTGAGTCACAAATTGAAACTCCTCCACCAAACCTAGGTGTAGTTTGTAACAAAATTGCAATACCAACTTTTCTAAAAATGCCTAACTTAGGCCTAGAGCTTTGTGCTTCCCAAGTCCTCTTGGACTATTTTGCATCAAAGTATAACACTCTTAAGGAGCCACAATTGGAATGTGTATGTCTGCCTGTAATTAGCAAAACTCATTTTGAGTTAGACCTTTTGCATGATGTACCTTTAAAATTGCAAGATTTTGTTCTCACAAACACACCTGTTGACAAGTTTAGGTTTGGGGCAAGCTCATTCACATACACAGTCTTACTTGCACTCTCATATTATATTTGTGTAAGGCTGTTAATGTTTGTATATATTTTCTATTGGGTTGATCCTCAACTCTTTAGACTCTTAGTTTATGGTGAATTTTCATTGTATATATCCAGTAGGACTTGTTAAATTTTCTTTTCTTGAATCGGTTGAGTCTTCATGCGCATATATTATGCTAATCCGATATGATCTCCGTTGAGAATGTTGGATTCTAGCCTTGACTAGTGAAGCTCTAACCGTGCTCCGCCGACATCCGGTAATCTCTTCCCTTTTCTCTTATCAAAGATAGTTCTCATGGTATGTGATTTGTTTAAAATTTTCTATCTGTTGACACATTGAGGACAATGTTTGATTTAGGTTTGGGGGTGCATTTGCATTTAGAGTTTTTAGTCTTTTATTTTACCTTTTATTTTCATCTTAAAAAAAAAAAAAAAAAAAAAAAAAAAAAAAACTATTTTTGTAAAAACCTCCAACTTTTAGAGATTTTAGAGTCACTAGCATGCTTCTAGCTATGTTTACATAGAGAGTTTTGACCGAAATAACAAAAGTTAGAAGTACCGGAGAACACAATCGGGTTCCTTAGTTGATTAGAGCGTTAAAGTTGGATTTAACCATACCGGAGAGCGAATTAGGTGTTGTTTAGATATTCGGTAGTAGAATTGTGATCACCCATAGTGGAGACTACCCAATTTACATCAAGTGAGGCACCAACCTTCAATTTTTTGCAACTTTCTAGAAAAGCTGTTAGAGTGTGTGTCACCGTACGTAAATTCCGGGTAGGAATGGTGAGCTACCCAACTTCGCACCAATTTCAGCACTACTTTTGATCTCTTGAGTGCTAGTTTTTGTCAATCATGAGGGTGACGTCTAAAGATGAAAACTCCTTCTAAATACCGATTTGCCGTTAGCATCACTCTCTCTCTCTCAATCAGCAAGACCCATAGAAACATATCATCGTCAGCAAGCGGAGCATCATCAGAATATGGAAAGAAAAATTGATATAGTCCAAGGTTTATGTGCAACAAAGAAAAGAAAATAGGATGAGAATTAATAAAATTTATAAAATCAAGACAATACAAGTTGTGGAAAAATTGAGTCCTTTGTCCATGGAGTAGTTGTTTCATTATTTTTATTTTTATTTTCACTTATTGTAATATCAAAAAAAAAAAAAAATCAAAATCAAAATCAAAATCAAAAATCAAAAAAAATATTGTAGTTTATTTTTGCTACCACCATGGTAAAGAAGAATTTAAAAAGAAAAATCCAAACAACAAGGAATTTGAGTAGAAAAGTTAAAAATTGTCAAGTTTTGTGAAGTTTAGAAGTTCGTCATCAACATTTGAAGACCGAAGACCGAAGATTGAAGACGTTTCTATGGTTCCTATGAGAGATTGATGTTAATTGCCGATCGGGTGAGAAGTGAGTGAGTACTCCCACCCTTGCTAATGGTTGATTTCCTTTCTTAGAGATCATCAGAAAAAGATTCTTTTTGTCCACACTTCGTGGAGTCTCCAGATTTTATTTCGGAAGGTTATCCTTCTTACCTATAACGTGTGCGGGATTTCTCTCTTTGTTCCCGCCTGCACACATGAGAGACTAAAAGCGATCTTTTTGAGTGCAATTATCATAAAACCCTAATGGTGAGGCGAAGTTGAGACTTATGATCACAATCGAATCCGAATTCTTTCATATGGTATGGTTACTTCTCGCTCAAGCACTTAAGGATGAGAATGCGTTCTTCGATAGTTCTAACTTCTTGTTACTAGTATGCGAAACTCTATGTCCTCATAGCTTCTTGGAGGCTTGAGACTCTTTTACACTCGAAGTTGGAGAAGGTTTTGTGGGTACACCTCTTGTAAACCCTCACGAGACTACAACTCGTCCACTAGGGACACCTAGGGGTTTAAAGGCTTAGTGCATACGCTAAATGCATTCGAGAGACCAGCGACAAAGTGGTATAGTTAGGATTTCTTCATTTCTCGTTTCACTTGAGGACAAGTAAAATTCAGGTTTGGGGGTATTTGATGAGTGCCAAATAGTGCATATTTATACACCTTTTTATTGGCCTTTTACTCATCTTTTGCGCTTAGGAATCAGATATTATCCCGCATTCGTGTTTTCTTTGTTTTCAAGAATAAATATTTGTATTGATTAATTTTGTGTTTTTAGGTAATAAATAAATCTCGGAGAAATTGAGGAGCCAAAAGAGCGAAGACTCGAGAGGCAAGTGTCTATGGAGCAGAAAGCGAAGCCGCGCGCGCAACGGTTGCAACTCAACAAGTAGCAACTCATCTACAAGACATGGGCCCAAGCTATCCATCTCCGACCCGTGACCCGGATCCAAGCCCGTCACTTCGACCGTTGAGATCTCCCTCGCCTACATCCTACGGTCGCTCAGCCTTGCATATCATTACTCGATGCTTCCGCTCGACACCAAATCGCCCTGAGTTCATCCTAAGCCGTTCGGATCTTGCTCATCGGATCCTACGCTCGCTCGGGCCATCGCATCGTCATGTCGCTACACCGCTTCACATCAAAACTTCCCACACCCTATACCCCCATCGACAAACCCTATTCTCTATTCCACCTTCTCTTTCTTCTCCCCATACCTCTCTGCAACTCCATACCTCTTCACCCGACGTGCAGCAGAGCTCGCTCTTCCACCACGCCACCACCATCCTTCCCTTCTTCCCCGACAAAGCCATTACCTCCATCGTAGCACCTTCACCTCTTCTCTAGGTTTAGCTATCTCTCTCTTAGCTTCTCCATAAACCTAGAAGCTAATTTAGAGATAGATAAAAGCTAGGGTTTCACCAACTGTGGGCGCATGGAGTTGCAGAGCCGATTGACAAGAGAGAGAGCGGATTCAGAGTATGGGTTCGATTCATTTTTCATTTAATTTCTATTTTTAATTGAATTAGGGTTTGGTAGTTTTGGGATATGTGTGCTTGTATAAATAGAAGAGGGATGAGATGATTTTAGTCACGCCTGGATTAGCCAGTGCAGTCATTTAGCTTTAATTTGGTTGTTTGTTGTTTTAATTTAGTTGCTAGGTTTCTCAATGAAACCCTAACTCCATATTCTGTTTTTAACTATGATTGAACTGTCTTGAATGCTTAATATTATCAATTGTCTTCAATTACAAATACCCAATGTTTTTTTTCTCTCACAAAGTGTATACCAATGCCATGGATACACCGTAGTTAGGTCACTGTTGTGTTGAGTGTATTGCAGCTCAAACTTAGATACAAATCTTTGATTCCCTTGACTAGTTGTACTAAATTAGACAACTAGTGCTCGGGTGAAGCACTTTAGCCGTTAATTGAGGCATTACAGGGGAGAGATAGGTGGTGGAATTGACACCGCCCTTATCAATCACGGGACAACAAGAACCTCAACATAGTTGATCACATGATAGGAATTAGTGGTGGACTTGAAAACATTAGCATACTTTTATCACTGTCTTTTACCTTAGTTTAGGTTCACTTCGCTTCAGTTCAAAATCAGCCGTATCGGCACAAAATACATGTTGTCACCTTGCTACTCACGTAGAAATCAGTTGAAGAAGCCTTAGATCACACACAAAGCACACACAAGTCCTTGTGGGATCGACCCGTACTTGCCGCGTCTCCGATAGACGCCGTGCACTTGCGGTATTACACGTAGGTCAAATTTACATACACTTTCGAGGCCTACCACCGCACCTCTGTGCCAATGGCAAAACATGCTAGCCACACCTAGCCCAAGCTAGCCGCGCCATGCCAAACACACTCTGCCTTGGCCCTAGCTATGCTAGTCACACCAAACGCGCCAAAGCATGCCAACCATGCTAGCCGCACCTCCGTGCCAATGGAAAATCATGTCAGCCACACCTAGCCCAAGTTAGCCGCGCCATGCCAAACGCACTCTGCCTTGGCCCTAGCTATGCTAGTCACACCAATCGCGCCAAAGCATGCCAACCATGCTAGCCGCACCTCTGTGTCAATGGCAAATCATGCCAGCCACACCCAGCCCAAGCTAGCCGCGCCATGCCAAACGCACTCTGCCTTGGCCCTAGCTACGCTGGTCACACCACGCCAAGCCAAACACCCTTACCTTGGCCCTAGCCGCGCCATGCCAAAGTAGCGCCCGCGCATAGGCTTGCAAATTGTGCAACCTAGGCCAAATTGGCCACGCATGCCATTGGCACATGCCAACACGCATCGCTGGTAGCTTTTCTTACCAGGTCGTGGCTCTAATGGCCGAGCGTGCCATTGGCACATGCCAACACGCTCGCTGGTAGCTTTTCTTACAAAGTTGTGGCCCTAATGGCCGAGCATGCCATTGGCACATTCCAACACGCATCGCTGGTAGCTTTTCTTACCAAGTCGTGGCCCTAATGGCCGTGCATGCCATTGGCACATGCCAACACGCTCGCTGGTAGCTTTCATTACCTAGCCGTGGCCCTAATGGCCATGCGTGCCATTGACACATGCCAAACATGCATTTGGTAGCCTAACTTGCAAGCCGTGCAACCTAGGACAACTTGGCCGTACGTGCCATTGGCACATGCCAAAACCCACGCTGGTAGCCTAACTTGCAAACCGTGCAACCTACCACCAAGGCCTTCCGCACATGCCACACACGCCACTAGCAGCTCTGGCATTGCCACTTACACTCAACGTGCAACCTACCACCAAGGCATTCCGCACATGCCATTGGCACATGCCACACGCGCCACTAGCAGCGCCACTTGCACTCAAGGTGCAACCAACACTCGAGACATCAACACAAACTGGGGGATGCTTTCCAGGGTCTTGGTTTGGCGGTCACAGCATGTAGCGTATACTACGCTCACATTAAGAAAGCGTGAATAGGAATAAAGCGGTCAAATAAATGAGGAAATAATGGTGAAAACGTTTTCACCCATAAACACCATGCGGTTACCACCTCCTCCCATTATTTCACCCTTTACTCTCTTCCTTCATGAGGCCAGGGTACGTTTCAATCTCGACTTGTATAAACAGGTCTTACCTATTTCCACCAGACAACAAGTCTCGGTCAAGAGAAAAACACAACACTCTCAGAAAAGGCAACTTTGCAAGCTCTCCAAAAAGCTTTCATCTCTTGCAAGCTTCCGAAGCTTTCACTTTTTGATACAAGTCGAGACACTACTCTCCTGAATTATTCTGGTCTCAACACCTTTCTTTGCTTCCCTCCCCAAATCAACCCTTCTCCTCCACTTTGTGACCGAAGCAAGTCTGGAACGGCCATTTCTTGGTTTAGGCCGGACTTGTACAGATTGATCTCTCGAATATAGAAAGTGCTCACGTGCAACACATTTGTTTAGGGTTTAAACCAATTTCTCACTCACCTACCGAATTTACCAAAATCGGCGGAAAAGATTTTAACCCATAAACAATTGGCGACCACAGCGGGAGGATTGATCTATCGGTTACAATATCAAATTCCAGTTTCTGTCCTCAAATTTCGCGCAAGCATGGTCGGTTATCAGGCCATCTCCACAAACATTGATCCCGCTCAAGGTCATGATAACTCGTCAATTTTTGGAAGCAATATGACCAATGAAGAGGTCCCAAGACCTGGTTTACGTCGATGCGAGCTCAGGAGATCCATGCCAAAAACATGGATCTAATGAAGGATGCGATTAACAACATACTCGACTTCCTCATCAGCCTAACATCGGAGCTAAGTGGTTCATGTTCCCCAAGAGATCAAGAGCAGGGGACTAACATCCCGAATGAGCATTCTCAAATCAATGGTTTCGTCACTGACTGGAAGCCAGCGAACCAAGAGGCGACCATGTTGGTAGAAAACTTATGTGAATTGCTACACCTCTCCAAGGACCAACGAATAAAAAAATTCTATGCTATTAACCGAATAGCACTGAATGCATCACTAGTTCCTGCACCCACGGGGATTCTAAGGATCCCCGGAAGATCCACCAACAATATTGTTTTCACCGATGACGACATGATGGTAGAAGACGGTCACAACCGGGCCTTGCATGTTACGGCTCTCGTCAGGAACATAGAGTTTCGAAGAGCGCTCATTGACATGGGCGCATCTTCCAATGTCATCACTCTCAAGACACTTAAAGCTGCCAGGGTGCGACCTAACGAGATCGTACGACAACCCACTACGATGACAGATTTCGAAGGCAACCAAACTAGAACATACGGCTACATCAACTTGGAGCTGGCAGTAGGGCCAATTCAATCAAGCGTGAAGTTTGAAGTGATTGAAAAAGAACCAGACTACCACATGATATTGGGAAGGCCGTGGCTGCACAATCTCAAAATCATTCCTTTAACATACCACCAATGCCTGAAAATAGTACTGAACGGAGAAGTTGTCCGTATCTCCGCGTCACTGTCCCCCTATGCACCAGTCTACTGCGTAAAAGCACATGGGCCGAAGGAGGGTTCAAAAGGCGTGACGACCAAGATTCACAGTTTTCTGCTACCAAAATGGACATCGCTCAGAGATAGCGACAAACTAGAGATACTCCGCAGAGGAGACCGCCCTTCCACCGTCTCCTCAGAAGGAAGACCCGCCAGTCTCCCACCACCGGGCGTAACCCGTGCCCGCACCAAGCGCGAGTGCACCCTTACCGCAGGACGAAGCAAAAATGGAAAACTCACACATTACCACCGCTGTTAGCAATTAGCAGGGGAGACCATGACCCGGTCTCTCCGCCCGAAAGAATGTTTTCACAATAACCAGGAGGAAGTTCCAGACGCCCCTCAGAAGATGCAAGACGGGACCGACTTAACCACAGACGAACTCGAAACTGTCAATATAGGGAATGAGGAATTCCCGCGACCCATTCTGATCAGTTCGACTCTACATTCTGCAGAACGCTCAAAGCTAGTCGACCTACTCAAAGAATACCAGGACGTGTTCGCATGGACTTACGAAGAAATGCCTGGATTGGATGAAAACTGGTCACCCACCATCTGCACGTGATACCCGGATCCAAACCAGTCAAGCATCCTCCAAGACAATTCATACACGACGTAGAAGAACAAATCAAGGCGGAGGTCCAGAATTACTAGCCGCTGGTTTTGTCAAACCTATTCACCATCCCACCGGTTGGCCAATATCGTTCCGTTAAAAAGAAGAATGGTCAGATCATATGTTGTGTCGATTTCAGAGATCTGAACAAGTGCTGCCCTAAAGACGATTTCCCGCTCCCTAACATCGACATGCATGTAGACGCTACCAGTGGACATGGTATGTTCTCTTTCATGGATGGATATAGCGGCTACAACCAGATAAAGATGTATGAGCACGACGCGAGTAAGACTGCTTTCCGAACCCCTCTCGGAAACTTCTATTACACCGTAATGCCTTTCGGTCTGAAGAATGCTGGCGCTACTTACCAACGCGCCATGACTACCATCTTCCACGATATGATGCACAAGCAAGTCGAAGATTACGTAGATGATGTGGTGGTTAAATCGAAGACTCGAGCGGATCATCCGGAAACGCTACGACAAGTGTTCGAAAGATGCCGCGAATACAAGTTGAAGATGAATCCTTTGAAATGCGCCTTTGGTGTCTCTTCGGGGAAGTTCTTAGGATTCCAAGTAACGGCCGCATGGATAAAAGTTGACCCACTCAAAACACAAGCTATCCTCACGATGCCACCACCACGAACCGTAAAAGAGCTCCAGAGTTTCATGGGCAAGGTAAACTATATTCGTCGCTTCATACCGGGGCTGGCACAGCTCATTACTGCGTTTACCCCTCTGCTGAAAAAAAGGAGCGAATTTCACATGGACTACGTCTCAACAAGAAGCGTATCAGAAGATCCAAGAAACCTTTGTCCTCCCCGACCGTCATGAAGCCTCCTATGCAAGGGAGACTACTATGTCTTTACACGGCCTTTAGCGATACTCGCCATTGGAGCCCTCCTCGCTCAAGAAGACGACGAAGGAATTGAATATCCCATATACTACTTCGGCCGAACGTTAAGAGACGCCGAACTCGAGATACCCCAAAGCGGAAAAGGCGTGTTTAGCATTAATTTATTCCATCCAGAAGTTTAGGCACTACCTCCTCTCTAACAAGGTGGTGTTAATATCCAAATCAGACCCTGTAAAGTTTCTCCTCTCGAAACCTGCCCTGATAGGGAGGCCGGCTAAATGGCTCCTGCAGCTGTCAGAGTTCGACATAACGTGCGCTTCCCCGGGGGCCATAAAAGGACAGGCCATTGCAGACACTGTTAGCGCATTCCCGGGAGAAAACACCGCGGAGTTACGAGAAGATCTCCCGGGAGACCTTCCAGATATCTTCTTAGTCAAAGAAGAGGCATGGCTGTTGTTCTTCGACGGCTCTTCCACCCCCAGCACTAATACCGGAGGAGCGGGTGTGGTACTAGTATCTCCTGCTGGAGAAGTCTTCTCGCACTTTTTCAAGCTAGACTTTCCATGCACCAATTGTAGTTGCAGGAAATCCTACACTACACCCCTCACAAGAATCTAAACAATCAAATCATTTTTAGGATAAGTAATTGTAATTTTTATTGATTATACTCTTAAATGCTTACAAGATGAAATGGAAATCAGTTCAAGAATTACAGTCACTCTAAACTTTCTCTCTCTTAATGACTTGCCCAACACTCGAAAAAGATCTCCCCTTCAACAGACTTGTTCAACTCTTTATATAGGGTAGTACATAGTGGATGACAGCTAAGCTGTCCTTTATTTTCGGGAATGACTTGCGAAATATCGCAAGTGTACAAACATATAATCTCGCAACTCTCCTAGATCTCGCTAGGTCTTCACATCTTTCTCGTGTTTTGGCCGTCAGTCATTCATTGCGTCATTTATATTACTCATCTGCGACACCTTCGCAACTTTGTCGTTTATTGATCTCGCAAGGTATTGATGTCGCGATATTCTGATCCTACATCTTGCCTCTTCTCATGTCTTCTCTGCGAAGAAGAGAATGTCATGAGAACCGAGATTCGAAATGCCGCAACCATTTGTTTTTCATCAATTTTTGCCGACAAGATTCCGTGAATTAGGGATGATTGCTTACACGTGTCTAAAATTTCCCCTTTTACCGGCACATTTAATGCTATCCGGTTACCCTTTTCCCGCCTATTTAAGGAGGAGTTCCTTATGAAAGTGTTTCTTTTCTTTTACTTCGTCTTCTTCATAAATCGCAACTTTTTAGTCTTTGTTTTTCCTTCTTCTTCTCGCTTTGTTCTCATCTCTTTTCTCGCTACTATTTCTATGGAGCCATCAAGGTTTGTTAATTTTTCTTGAATTTGATCTTTTTGGGATTGATCTCTCCTATTAAAGTTGTTTTGTTTTGACATTGTTCTTCTTTTAATGATTCCTATCTTCGTTGTTGTTTCGGAAGAACAAATCTAACACCAAGTTCACCGTCCTGAACCCTGCTATTCCCCTGGCTTCGCAATCGAAAGTTACCGTTACTAAAAGAAAGCCTGCGAATGACAAGGTATTTAAGAAACATCTACTCTTCTAATAACAATATTTTTGCCTTTGTTTCTTATTTAACTTGTAATTCGCAGGATGACAAAAATGTTGATAAATCTCCTAAGAGACCTCGCCGTTCTAAGCCCGTTGCATCTTCTATTTCCTTTCCTTCATTCAAACTCACAACTCCTCCTGCAGTATCTTCGCAGGATAAACCATCTTCTCTTGCGATATCTTCGCAGGATAAATCAATCCCTTCTTCGCAAGATAAACCATCTTCTCCTGCGATATCTTCGCAGGATAAATCAATTCCTCCTATTCTCACCACCTCTGAAAATCCCACTGTCGATATTCCTGAATTTTCCATCAATGAAGTTCCTCAAGATGGACCCCTTTCTACTTTTACCATCAATGCCTCTGTCTCACCCCCACTCATTAATCTTCATCAAATTTCTTCTTCTGGCATTTCTATGACTAAGGATGACTCAATTCTTCCTTCTTCTCCCACCATTACCTCTTCATCTGGGTCTGTCCCTCTTACCAAAGAAAACCTGGAGGGGATGGATGTAGCTTTCAAAGTTTTATCAGACATCATGAATGATATCAAGAAGACCTCCGTTGATCCCATCAGATTTAGCGTTTGCGAGTCTTTGAGTAAATATTTCGGTTCTGACAAAATGTCGCAAATGTATTTAGAACAAGAGGTTAAGACATTGAAGAATAATTTTCAAAATATTTCGCTGGATCGTGATAATCTTCGCAAGAAGAATGAAGAATTAAAAGGTATTACTTCCCCTTCCCCTTTTTTTTTTTTTTTTTTTTTTGAAGACCTTGTTCGCCTTTCAAGCTTTAAACCAGAAACGAAAAATGGAGATATATCAGTTGGAATATGTCATTGAAGAAACTCGAATGGATAGATATGTTTGGATGGAGCAATATAGTCAGTTAGATAATCTTCATACATACTCTATTGATCAAATAGATAATCTTACCCAGGAGAATGTTCACTTAGTTCAGAAGCAAGACTCGCTGACTAATGAATTGTCCCATATCTCTTATTCTTTGAGTAAATCTAATTTGGAGTTGGAAACCTTATCAGATGAGAATGGAACTCTATCTCAAGAGAAGCGGGTTTTGTTAAACAAGATGGCGATTGCTTCGTAGCGCCTTGATGTCTGTCAGAAAATATGTAATGAACAGGAACAATCTCTATGTTCGCTGAGAAGTAAACTTCAAGAAGTCACTATTGAGAGGGATAAACTTATTCAGGGTAGAATAACTTTAAGTGTGAAAACCAGCCAACTGAAAGACCAATATTCCAAGTTAAAAGAATCTTACTCTTCTCTTGCTAAGGAGAATAACTTGCTTGTTTCCAACGAAAAGAGTCTGCGCGCTCGATTAAAAGGTTTGGTTGGAAATAATTTTGACAATGCCATGGATCACTTGGAGAATAGTTGCTTTGCTTTGACCCAACATCTTATTTCGCAAAAGGAAAGTAGTCATAGAAATTGACTGCCTCATCTATTCTTCCTTTATCAAGTCTTCAAATCTTTTGTTTATATAACTCCTTTTGCTCTTTGTTTTTGCAGAGTCTGAGAGAGATTTTCGCTCCTCCATTTCTATTCTGGAGTCTAACTATGCCAAGATTCGCAAGGAGAATGCATCACTTACTTCTTCTCTTGCTAAGTCTCGCGACCGAGCCGAAAGAAGATTGGATTACCTTATTCATTCCAAAGACATCCAGAGTAGAAATCACCAGAAGGCACTTCTTCGCCAATTTCATCTCAAAGCAGAATTCATCGTGAATAATATACTATTGTCCAAATCTCTCGATCATGTATCTATCGAACCTCTGGAAGTTTAAGAAGATGAAATCCCTAATTTGCCTGATAGTGATTATGAATACAAAAGTGGCGAGGATGTCGCAAATGAAAAGGCGATCCCCTCTAATAATGAAGCTATCAATAATGACCCAAATGAAGGGGTTTCTGGCGAGAATCAATCAACTGGCGAAAATTTGAAAATTGTTGAAGCTGATAAAATTATTGAAGAGTGTTTTACATCTTCTGCTGGCGAGAAGAATGATGTAGAGAGTTAAATTTCTTTATAACTTTGTATTTTCTAGCTTCTTTATCTTCATCACTTTTTGCATAAGACACTTTTCAATTCCTTCTGAAGCGCACTTTTTGATAAGAAAGATTAAGTCTACTGTTAAACAATTCTCTTACTTCCTCTTACTATCTTATGATTGACTTTTTCTTTTGTGGTTTTGCTTATATTCAAATGATTAAGCAAGTCATTCTGAATTAATATTTGCAAGTTCAGTCTCGCAAGCTTGTTTGCTTACTCTTTTTGTGTGGTCTTATTTTTCCTTCCTAGTTAAAGGTCTTATGTTGCCACCCCTCGTTATTGCGACAAAATCGCAGGACGTCTGTACACTTTCATGTAAAGACCCATTGATCTTTCCTTATCGCTTTCTTAGTATTATTGCCTCTGCAGGATATTTTCGTTGCGACAATATGACAGGCCTAGAAGTTCTTGCGAATTTAAAGCCCCATGACATTGTCGTCTTGCGACGAAATCGCAGGACGTCTTTACACTTTCATGTAAAGACCCATTGATCTCGTCTTATCCTCGCGTTAGTATTATTGCCTCTTCAGGATCATCGCACAAATATGACAAGTCTAAATTTTCTTGCGAAAATTGAGCCTCATGACATTTGCGTCTTAAGACACTTATCAGATCCCTAATGGAGGGTGCCGCCCTTATCATCTTCCTGGTTGCCCCTTCAAGGAGGCGTACATCGGCCATACAAGACTAGCTCCTCCCATCCGGTCTTAACAACAACCAGATTATTTTCGCGAGCCTCTTATCCCTTATACCTATAGGGCTTATGGTTACGAGACCGCACCCTAAGTGGAGTTTTCTTCAGGCCGAAAAGCATGTGCCAAGACTTGCCAAGAATGGCCGAGACACTTCAAATGCCCGGGCACTCTTGGCTCAACCGTGTACCTCGGCGCCTTGGTCATACACTCGACTCCTTGGAAGAGACCCTCGGTCGTCCAACCAGGGTATAACCTTATATAGTTGGAAATCCAAGGTATCTCCCCCGGATGGGCTTTATTGACCCCAAATCTCCATGACTCAGGTTCCAGGGGCGGTGTAACCTTTTCCCTGAGTCATGTCAAGAGATACCCCCTTATATGACGCACTTTAGGTCTTACATCTTTGTTCTAGGGTGTACGCCATAAAGGTTCGTCCCGTTTGTATAAATCATTCATTTTTGATTATCTTTTTGTTTGCGAGATATTCGAACATTCCTTCTTTATTTTATGCAATTTCGGAATCATTCTTTTGCAAAAAACTTTTATATGAATTCATTTCACTTTATTCATTTAGTACTTCGCAGTTTAATCTTTTCCCCCAATCTTTTATGGGTAATATCTCTTCCAATTTGTGGCCCACATCTTTGCCTTCAGGATCCATCAATTTATATGCCCCTGTTCCAACTATCTCCTTAATGATATAAGGTCCATCCCATTTTTTCGCTAGCTTGCCACCACTTTCTCGCTGATATGCTGGTGTTTCTCTCAATACTAGATCGCCTGGTTGAAATTCTCGTGTCTTGACACGTTTGCTATATTCTCTGGCTAATCTTCGCTGATAATTCTCCATATGTTGTAGTGCTCTTTCTCTTTTCTCTTCTAATTTATCTAGCTTGATTAAAATGTTACCCGCACTAAGATTTTTCTCCCAAGCTTCTTTCTTTGTGGTTGGAATCATAATTTCTGTTGGAAGTACAGCTTCAACTCCATATGTTAAACAAAAAGGTGACATTCCCGTAGATTCTCTTTGGTTGTATTGTAAGCCCAGCATCGCATTATGCACTTGTTCACACCATGCTCTATTATGTCCTTCTAACTTTTTCTTCAATATGTCTGCGATTGTTTTGTTTGTGGCTTCTGCCCGTCCATTAGCCTGCGGGTATAAAGGAGTTGATTTCCCACATTTTATCTGAAACGCATTAAGCAACAATTTTATATTTTGTCCTTCAAACTGTTTCCCATTATCAGATACCAACTGTGCGGGGATTCCAAATCTGCATATAATATTCTCGAATATGAAGGTAAAGATATCTTTATCGCGAATGTGTTATACCGCTTTTACTTCTGCCCATTTTGTGAAATAATCTGTAGAGAAAATTAGATATCTTCTCTGCCCTGTTCCTGGTAAAAATAGTCCTACAATGTCTATACCCCACTTTCCAAAAGGCCATACACTTGTTGAAGAATTTAATGGTGCCCCTGGTGCATGTATTTTCTTTCCGTGCCTTTGGCAATCTTCGCAACGCCTTGATATTTGTTTCGCATCCTCATGCATATACGGCCAATAATAGCCTTGCATTTTTGCCTTATGTGCTAAAGATCTTCCGCCACTGTGATTGCCAACATCCCCATTTGTGCAACATCTTTAATATTGTTTCTCCTTCTCTTCGTGTTAAACATCTAAGCGAGGGTCCATTAAAGGATCTTCGGTATAATACCCCATCTCTTAGTTCATAATTTGTTGCACGGCTTTTTAATTTGTGTGTCTCTAATCTGTTTCTTGGTGTTTCCCTTTTCATCAGATATGCATGAAGTTCTGCTCTCCAATCTTCATCGCAGAGTATTTGTGTTCCATCTTCTATTAGCATCACATCTGTCTCTTGCTCTTCCTCTTTATTAATTGATGGTGATAGAAGTGTCTGTATTTTTATACATCTCGCAGCTGGATCCGTCATCATACTTGATATAAAGGAAAAAGCATCTGCGAGTCTATTATCTCTCCTTGATATATGTCTCCATCTTATTTTTGGTATCTGTATTGACAACTCTTCAACAAGTTTCTTGTACCTTTTCAAAGATGGTTCATTTGTAGTATATTCTTCTTTTATTTGGCGAATAGCTAATTGTGAATCACTGGTGATTCTCACATTTTCCAACTTCATTTCTATTGCAAATCGCAGAGCATGTATTATAGCTTCATATTCTGTTTCATTGTTGGTAGATGCAAACTCCAATCTGAAAGAAAAAGATATTTTATTGACTTCTGGCGAAATCAAAATGATCCCAACTCCATTGCCTTCCCCATTTGACGATCCATCTACCAATATTTCCCACCTGTTTGGCTCAGTTAACAAATCTTTTGGATCTCCATGGTCTTCTTCTATATCCATCATTTCTTCCACTGCTTCATCCTCTTCCAAAGGAAACTCGCTAAAAAGTCTGCAACAACTTGTGATTTTGGTGAAGATAGTATTTCATATTTGAGTTTGCAATGACTTACTTGAGCATTCCATCTCTCAACCCTTCCTGATCTTTTTGAGTTTTTCATTACCGACTCAATCGGTACTTTTGTCATTACCTTTACTGTGTGTGCTTGGAAGTATATGCGAAGTTTAAATGTTGCATAAACTAATGCCAAAATTAGTTTTTCAATTTTTGAATAATTCCTCTCTGCGGCATTGAATGTTTTGCTGATGTAATAGATTGGCTTTTCCACTCATGCGTCTATTCGCAATAATACTGCACTTAATGCATGCGAGGTTGTCGCAAGGTAGATTAATAATTCCTCTCCTGGTTTTGCTTTTTGTAAAATTGATATATCCATTAGATGTTCTTTTATTCCTTGTAAAGCTTTCTCACATTCATCGGTCCATCTAAATTTCGTTCCCTTTTTGAGTATGTTGAAAAAATGCTTACATTTGTCGGACGATCGCGAGATGAATCTTCCTAGCGAAGCTAATAGTCCATTTAACTTCTGCACATCTTTTACCGTCGCTGGTGTTGGCATATCTCGAATCGCTTGTACTTTCTCTGGGTCAACTTGTATTCCTTCTTTTGATACAATGTAACCTAAAAAAAATTCCTGATGCAACTCCAAAGGTACATTTTTCTGGATTTACTTTGATGTTAAAATGCCTCATTTGTTCAAAAAATTCCCTCAAATTCCGTACATGATCTTTTTCTTCTTTATTTTTTATTAACATATCATCCACATATACCTATAGTGTTTTGTGTATCCATTTCGCGAACACTTTTTCTACCATCCTTTGGTATGTTGCTCCAGCATTTCGCAGACCAAATGGCATTTTTGTATAACAGTATAATCCTCTTGGAGCGAAGAAAGCGGTATGTTCTTGGTCTTCTTCTGCAAGTGGAATTTGATTGTAACCTTTGTATCCATCAAGAGATGATATCCTTTCATTTCCTGCCACTGATTCGACCATTTGCGGAATATCTAGCAAAGGAAAGCTATCTTTTGGACAAGCTTTATTTAGATCAGTAAAATCTATGCACATTCTTATTCCTTTTTTCTTCTTTGGGACTACGACCATATTTGCTATCCATTCGGGATATTTTGCTTGTCTAATGATTCCTGCGTCTAGCATTTTCTGCAATTCTTCTTCTATTTGAGGATGATATGTTGTTGCGATTTTTCTAATTCTTTGTTTGAATGGTCTTGCATTTTTGTCAATCTCCAATTTATGGCACGCCACAGATGGATCTATACCAGGCATTTCATCCATGTCCCATGCGAAAATATCTTTGTAATCTCGCAATAAATCAACAGTTCTTCTTTCTTCATCTACATCCATTTTAGTCCCAATTTTTAACATCTTGGGTTCTTCTTCAGTTCCGACGTTCACTTCCTTTGTTGGCTCTGCCGCAGTATAGCTAGCCTTCGGTTCTCCCATAGGTGTTGGTCCTTTTATTTCCTTCGCATGCTCATTCTCTTCTTCCGAGATTTCGCCAGGTATTCCTTTTCCTTCTTCTGCTCTTATCATGTAAGTTCTAAATTCTTCTTCCTTTTTCACTGCTCTTGCTATCTTTTTGCGATCTTTTTGCCTCTTCATCTGTTCTTCATAATGTTTTACCTCAGTTTGATGATATATCTTTCCTTTATCGATGTCTCCTCTGATTTCGCCAATCCCACTCGGCATAGGAAATTTAATACATTGATGAAATGTCGAGGCGACAGCTTTTATTGCATGTACCCACGGTCTTCCCAACAACATGTTGTATGGCGATTCCATATCCACTACACATAACGTCACTTGTGTTTCAATTTCTCCCAACAGAATTCGCATTTTTATTTCCCCTTTAGGTTTTGTTATAGATTTGCTGAAACCATGGATATGATATGTTGAGGAAGTCATTTCTTCATTTTTATACCCCAATTCTTTATAAGCATGATAAAACATTATATTCACTAAACTCCCTGTGTCCACCAAAGTTCTTTTTATTGCCCATTCTTCCACTGTTTTTGTTAATTCTCCTTCTTCTTTGCTTGCGCTTATCGTAATCACTAGTGGAGATGTGTGATTTAAATTCTCTCTTGATATCTCCGTTGTTGTGAACATAATCTTCTGTTTTTCCCATTCTTTCAAGGGTGACGCCTTCTCTGCTGTTATAACTTTCTTTCCTTCAAAATCTCTTTTGTGTATTCTCCCTCTGATACTTTCATGAAATTTATTAACCATCGTCTTTGTAATCATACTACATTCCAATTCTCCATTACTCTCTTTGATTCTGGCTTTCTCCAATTTATCCATCATACTCCTGATTTGAACAATTTTAATGACAATATCCAATCTCTAATCTTCTGTCGTCCCTGTTTCTAGCGCCAATATGTAGTTGCAGGAAATCCTACACTACACCCCTTACAAGAATCTAAACAATCAAATCATTTTTAGGATAAGTAATTGTAATTTTTATTGATTATACTCCTAAATGCTTACAAGATGAAATGGAAATCAGTTCAAGAATTACAATCACTCTAAACTTTCTCTATCTTAATGACTTGCCCAACACTCGAAAAAGATCTCCCCTTCAACAGACTTGTTCAACTCTTTATATAGGGTAGTACATAGTGGATGACAGCTAAGCTGTCCTTTATTTTCGGGAATGACTTGCGAAATATCGCAAGTGTACAAACATATAATCTCGCAACTCTCCTAGATCTCGCTAGGTCTTCACATCTTTCTCGTGTTTTGGCTGTCGTCATTCATTGCGTCATTTATATTACTCATCTGCGACACCTTCGTAACGTTGTCGTTTATTGATCTCGCAAGGTATTAATGTCGCGATATTCTGATCCTACACCAATAACTCAGCTGAATACGAAGCCTTCCTCATAGGACTATCACTATCTAAACAAGCCGGGCCACGCGTTTGGAGATAAGAGGAGATTCCAAATTACTCATCAACCAGGTAAACGAGATTTACGCATTGAAAGAACTGACGCTGGCACCATATAGGGCTGAAGCACAAAAACTACTAAATTATTTCGCCGATGCAACCATCACACATGTCGGCCGTAGCAGTAACAAGCATGCTGACTGCCTAGCTACACTAGCATCAAAGCTACAGTTCGAAGGATCCAAGGAAACCCTGACAGTAAAGCGGCGAACCATAGCTTCAACATGGCTTTCACAACCTGAGAAAGCCGAAGACGATGACTGGAGAACTCCTATCATTCAAGAACTCAACAACTCACTTTTCCAAGGGAAGGTCGACCTCAAGAATTTGCGGAATTTCTTTATGCTTCAAGATGTTCTGTATCATCGAAACCCAGACAGCTCTCTGTCAAGGTGTCTCGGAAATGGGCAAGCCGAAAGTACCAACAAGACTTTGATCCGAATCCTCAGCCGAACAGTACACGACAATCCCAGGACCTGGCACGAGCAATTGCCAATGGCTCTCTGGGCGTACAGAGCATCTCCTAGAAGCTCCACCGGCATGTCTCCCAACTCCCTCGTCTATGGTACAGACGTGATCCTCCCAGCGGAAATCAAGATCCCGTCTGCCAGAATCGTCGCAGCAAGTGGACCTCAGTGGAATGAAGCCGAAACACTTAATGCCAGAATCGCGGAACTAGATACTATAGACTCCAGAAGATCCCGGGCGGAGGAACATGCACAAGCATACAGAAATAGGATTTCCAGGGCGTACAACAACCATGTAAAATCCAGGGTTTTTAAGGAAGGAGATCGGGTGCTAAAAACCGCCAAACACATCCAGCAAGATGCATCGGCACCGAAGTTTTCTCCCAAATGGGAAGGGCCGTACATAATCACTAAAGCGTATGACAGTGGTTACTACAAGATTATCAAAGAAGATGGGTGAAAGCTAGAGGCAGTCATCAACGGAAAGTGGCTTAAGGCATACTACGCCTAATCACTTCCCTGCAACATGCTACATCAAAAATGTGAACGTCCAGACACCCTCTCTGCTTTTACTTTTCTTTCTTACCAATTATCAAATTTCAATACAATCCAACAGATTAATGGAATTTCTTTATTTCTTCAAAAACAAAAAAGAGAGGAGCCTTCAAACCTCGTGATACAAGTCAGAAAAGCCCATCTAGTAAATTATAATCCCTACAAAACATCATCTTCAATCGACCATGATATCTTTCAGTCCTACTCTTCAAGTCTCGAGTTAACTCTTCAATCCTCTGAGACTCCAAGGCCAAAGATTTCTCCTCTTCCAGCATGGCTTTTGTGGCAAGAATCCCACCAGCAAGAATACCAGCTCTGTCGACTTTCACAATATTGAGACGATGCCGCAACCAGCTGATATTAAACTCCAAGGATTCACAGGTGGACACCATGTTCTCCCACCTTTGAATGGCTGACTCTGCATCAGCACGGATGGACATATTCTCCATCTCAGCAATCATTGGCACAAGAAAGTTCATTACGGAAACCAAGGCGGACGAACAGCACTTCACTACGCTCCTGGTAGCGATATGGACGTATGTCTTCCATATCCTCGTATAAAGGACCACGAATTCTTTCCGCACCAGGAAACCACCAACATTCCGGTAATTGGAGGAGAGACACCTCATACGAGTCCCAAACGACAAACCTGCATAGGGGTATTCATGACAAGAGAGCCCTAAATCAGCGTTCTCCAAGTCTGTAGCAGTCAACAAGGTTGGATTTAAAGGGAGGGGAACGACTAGGTCATCCTCGACGATAACAGTAACGCATGCTCCAACGGGATATCTCTGCACAAAAGGGAAATTTTCCATTCATCAAACAAGCGGTAAAGCGTACGTCAGTCCACCAAAGAAGAAGAAAACATACCGGTATGATTTTCTTAACCCGAATAACCCTTGTTGGGATGCTCCTGCAAGAGTCAGACCTCGCGCCTTCACCTGGAGAATCTTGATGGTTAGAAGATGATTCGTCTCTGTGCGACATGACAAAGAGAGAAACTCAACAAGAAGAACCCTTTCTCAAACGAGGGAGATGATGCAATTGCGCTGGGTGTGAATACGGAACCTTAAAAAAAAAAAAAAAAAAAAAAAAAAAAAAAAAAAAAAAGGAAGAAATGAAGGACATAACGCTTCCAGATTTTAGCACGGGTGATGCCCCGATGGAAGCCGCGTGTGAAGGAAGGCAAAATAAGGAAACTTTGCTATCTGTCGAAACGCCTGCTCCCTCTTTGTTTACACCGGCCCCACCAATTGCGCCAACTTCCCAATGACCGCCCAAGTCACGCCAGCTAGCACGCTCAGCTTCCCCACCTTGCGCCGGTCCCGCCAGCTAGCACGATCAGCTTCCCCACCTTGCGCCGGTCCCACCAGCTAGCACGCCTCAGTTTCCCAACTCACGTCAACTTCCCAATGACCGCCCAAGTCACGCCAGCTAGCACGCTCAGCTTCCCCACCTTGCGTCGGTCCCGCCAGCTAGCACGATCAGCTTCCCCACCTTGCGCCGGTCCCGCCAGCTAGCACGATCAGCTTCCCCACCTTGCGCCGGTCCCGCCAGCTAGCACGCTCAGTTTCCCAACTCGCGTCAACTTCTCAATGCCGCCCAGCTTCCTGTCTCTCAATGATGCTGACTTCCCAATTGTGCCAGCCTCCCGATTTGTGTAAAATCGCCGGAGGCAAGGATTCCAAATCCTATCTATAAAAAGGTCAGACAAGCCTCCTCAATTCTCTTTACGATTTACTGATGATAGTCTGGCACCATCTTATGCTTACCTCGCAACAAAGACCCTGTTTCGAGCTAAGCAGGGAACTTAATGTTGATGGTGGTTTTTAGACAAAGGGTAAAATCGTAAAACCCCGAATAACCTAATGTCACCGGTGACACATCTATTAGAACATTCAATGCATGTAGTCAATAATTAATAGGGGGTATTTTTTTCAAATTAGGGTTACAACGAACAAAACCCTAATTCCCCTCGTGCCAATGGCAAATCATGCCCGACCACACCTAGCCCAAGCTAGCCGCGCCATGCCAAACGCACTCTGCCTTGGCCCTAGCTATGCTAGTCACACCAAATGCGCCAAAGCATGCCAACCATGCTAGCCGCATCTCCGTGCCAATGGCAAATCATGCCAGCCACACCTAGCCCAAGCTAGTCGCGCCATGCCAAACGCACTCTGCCTTGGCCCTAGCTATGCTAGTCAGACCAAACGCGCCAAAGCATGCCAACCATGCTAGCCGCACCTCCGTGCCAATGGCAAATCATGCCATCCACACCTAGCCCAAGCTAGCCGCGCCATGCCAAACGCACTCTGCCTTGGCCCTATCTATGCTAGTCACACCAAACGCGCCAAAGCATGCCAACCATGCTAGCCGCACCTCCGTGCCAATGGAAAATCATGCCAGCCACACCTAGCCCAAGCTAGCAGCGCCATGCCAAACGCACTCTGCCTTGGCCTAGCTATGCTAGTCACACCAAACGCGCCAAAGCATGCCAACCATGCTAGCCGCACCTCCGTGCCAATGGCAAAACATGCCAGCCACACCTAGCCCAAGCTAGCCGCGTCATGCCAAACGCACTCTGCCTTTGCCCTAGCTATGCTAGTCACACCAAACGCGCCAAAGCATGCCAACCATGCTAGCCGCACCTCCGTGCCAATGGCAAATCATGCCAGCCACACCTAGCCCAAGCTAGTCGCGCCATGCCAAACGCACTCTGCCTTGGCCCTAGCTATGCTAGTCACACCAAACGCGCCAAAGCATGCCAACCATGCTAGCCGCACCTCTGTGCCAATGGCAAATCATGCCAGCCACACCTAGCCCAAGCTAGCCGCGCCATGCCAAACGCACTCTGCCTTGGCCCTAGCTACGCTGGTCATACTACGCCAAGCCAAACACCCTTACCTTGGCCCTAGCCGCGCCATGCCAAAGTAGCGCCCGCGCCTAGGCTTGCAAACCATGCAACCTAGGCCAAATTGGCCACGCATGCCATTGGCACATGCCAACACGCATCGTTGGTAGCTTTTCTTACCAGGTCGTGGCCCTAATGGCCGAGCATGCCATTGGCACATGCCAACACGCATCGCTGGTAGCTTTTCTTACCAGGCCGTGGCCCTAATAGCCGAGCATGCCATTGGCACATGCCAACACGCTCGTTGGTAGCTTTCATTACCTAGTCGTGGCCCTAATGGTTATGCGTGCCATTGACACATGCCAAACACGCACGCTGGTAGCCTAACTTGCAAGCCGTGCAACTTAGGCCAACTTGGCCGTACGTGCCATTGGCACATGCCAAAACCCATGCTGGTAGCCTAACTTGCAAACCGTGCAACCTACCACCAAGGCATTCCGCACATGCCACACACGCCACTAGCAGCTCTGGCATTGCCACTTACACTCAACGTGCAACCTACCACCAAGGCATTCCGCACATGCCATTGGCACATGCCACACACGCCACTAGCAGCTCTGGCATTGCCACTTTCACTCAAGGTGCAACCCGCAACAAAGGCATTCCGCACATGCCACACGCGCCACTAGCAGCGCCACTTGAACTCAAGGTGCAACCAACACTCGAGACATCAACACAACCGGGGGATGCTTTCAGGGTCTTGGTTTGGCGGTCACGCATGCAGCGTACACTACGCTCACATTAAGAAAGCGTGAATAGGAATAAAGTGGTCAAATAAATGAGGAAATAATGGTGAAAACGTTTTCACCCATAAACACCATGCGGTTACCACCTCCTCCCATTATTTCACCCTTTACTCTCTTCCTTCATGAGGCCAGGGTACGTTTCAATCTCGACTTGTATAAATAGGTCTTACCTATTTCCACCAGACAACAAGTCTCGGTCAGGAGAAAAACACAACACTCTCAGAAAAGGCAACTTTGCAAGCTCTCCAAGAAAGCTTTCATCTCTTGCAAGCTTCCGAAGCTTTCACTTTCTGATACAAGTCGAGACACTACTCTCATAGAATTATTCTGGTCTCAACACCTTTCTTTGCTTCCCTCCCCAAATCAACCCTTCTCCTCCACTTTGTGACCGAAGCAAGTCTGGAACGGCCATTTCTTGGTTTATGCCGGACTTGTACAGATTGATCTCTCGAATCTAGAAAGTGCTCACGTGCAGCACATTTGTTTAGGGTTTAAACCAGTTTCTCACTCACCTACCGAATTTACCAAAATCGGCGGAAACGATTTTTACCCATAAACACCTGGTTATATCCATCCAATCTCTATTACTGAAGTAATAAGATTCGGATTTGCAACAAACAAAATAGATCTCAAAGAGAACTATTAGTTGATGCCGATCTCACGCAACTAATCAATCGAATAAATCCGATTCTAGTTGGATCCCAGCCGATTAAGGTTTGTGCACACACAAAGATATGAGAACTAATAAGAAATATTCTTCGTCTTCAAATCTTCTTTGATCTTCAATAAAAACCTGCACAACACCACTTGAATCTCTTGTGATCAATCACACACAGAACGTAGTCTATTAACAATGGATTATTACAAGATGTCTTTAGATCTACAAACAGTTTTAAATATCCCGTCGATACTTCGATCTAGTTTGAGTGAATCTTATATCAGAAGAGAAGATTCTCAAGAATAAACAAACTAGGTGCAATCAAAGTTTCAACAACCGTTAGTCAATCAAATCAATCGAAAACTAATAACACTGCAATTATCTAGTTTCCCACCAACGGTACTCGTAGAGCTTCTTGATCCCGCAGAAGTCTTTAAACGAGCGGTCGTAAGAGATTTCACCTAATTAGGATACTTTCCTCTTCGATTAGACGGCTCCACCAGAAACAACAAATAATGAAGTTTGCATGGCTCTTAGGATAGTTTGCTAGAAATGCAAACTTAGGTATTTATAAACCAAGGATGTTTGGACACCAAGGAATTTCGAAAACCGGAAATATTCTCAAGATATGCAATGAATAGCAAGATTCGGTTTTCATAATTCCAATAAATGCTTGTCCAATATTTCTGAAATCTCTCAATAGAAAATCTCCAATTAGTAAATGCACATTTACTAACTTTTATTTTCTAGAGTTACACATTAATTGCTGGTAATTAATGTATATAAAATTAACAACCTTAATTAAAATATTCTTAATTTATTTCGGCACAGGATGTCCTTGAGTACTAAGGAATATCTTTGAACAATAAATGATAAGAATTATTGTATATGTTCAAAGTATGTTGACATCTCTTCACTGTAAATCCTTATTCATATTTACATGGATTTACATTCTTGGAATCGGTTATACCACACTTCCAAACAAGTTTAGAATTGGTTCACCTGTATTCCAACATAACTATGTGATTGATCAAATATCAAATCACACACATGGGTTCAATCGGTTCTACCAATCACTAGGATCGTTTATACCTCAATATGGAAATACCATGTGATCGGTCACACAAGTTACCAGGACCGGTTACATCAATTACCAGGATTGGTTACATCAGTTACCAGGACCAGTTACCATATTCTCATGGTATTGCTTGTGATCGGTCACACCAGTTACCAGGATCGGTTACACCAATTACCATTATCGGTTACACCAATTACCAGGACTGGTTACCAATTTCAAGGATCGATTACACACACTCTGTGATCGGTCACACCAATTACTAGGATCGGTCACACCAATTACAAAAATCAATCATACCATCTGATGGTGATTACTTAGGATCGGTTACACCAATTAATAAAAACTAGTCATACCAAATCATAAGTCAGGCATTGTGATTAGTTATACCAAGATACATAACTTAGTTACGATCGGCTCTACCATTCCACACATATTGGTAATCCAAGGATTTGCAATGAATAGTCGTACCAATAAGCCTAATGGTTTCCCTTTCGATTCACAAAACAAGTTCATGAATGTACTTTCTTTAAACAAATGTAAAACATTGTTTCCTATGATGAAATCTTCACCATAACTCATTCACATAATCATAACAGTATATACAAGATTATGTCGATGTCATATCTACGAAGTTCAAAAGATAAGCGTTATACTTCGTAGTCTAATTCCATAATACTATGATCATACAAATATGACCATGTCACATCACTAGAGTATTATACAACATGTACAGTATATACAGCTTCGCAGTTATGTTTTCAATATAGCAGGTTTTGAAAGATACGTTAGGAATGAAACAGTTCAAGTCAATATTACTAACCTCAAGAGGAAGGATGTTGTCGTCGTTGTAGTTCGTTAGTTCTTCACATTCTTCAGGTCTTCGGAGTAATACTTGTATGTCTCAACATTCCTAGACTTTCTAGTCTAACCTAAACGAAGTTGACTCTAGTATATAATCAAGCGACTTTAGATGAGTTTTGACACACTAAAATATGACAACCAAACTTGACATACCAACACTTGGTGAGCTCAACCGAGCTATGCTCTAACATGAGTAAGTTATCCTTTTCAAACAAAATTACCATACTATCCTTTAGTTTAAAATCATTAATGTTATTTTTATTTTTTTATGTCGTACTAATGAGGAAGACTAATGAGGAAGACGAAATACTCATTTTATGATTGAGTACTCATACTCATTATTATGGATGATGAATTATTAACTTATTTACGGTTATGTCAAACATGGATTTCCCAGATGTATTTAGGTTTTATAATATCTACGACTAGGAAATAATGAACTACTCGTAGAGATTCTGTCTACATTAGGAATTCATCATGTCCTACCCACGGACATTGCGAAACCCATATGTAATTAGAAATTTTCATCTTCCACTTAGTCGTAAATGGCTCTTTAGCTCTCCTTCTTTTTCTTCTTCCCTCTAAAAATAAGATCTCTAACTCAAATTTTGACCCATTACTACATATAAAATTTACTGATCTGATCTAAAAACTAACACTTAATTAGCTAAATTAATTAAAAATATCAAAAATATTCGGATAAGGGATTATTGAATCCATTACCAAATTATTCAATTTAGTCTTACGTCCCAGCCCCTCTAAAATTCCTACACCCCTTAAAATAGAACTGTTTTGTGGGCACTACTCCATTTTGGAGGAGGCTACTATTTGATAAGAATATCACCCTATAGTTATAAAGGGTGTCCTAAAGTGTGGGAATGACTAACCTACCCTTAACCTAATTTAATTTAAAACAAACCTAATAACCACCTATATATATATAACCACCACCGCCGCCCACCACCATCGACCATCACCTACCACCTCTGACTACCACCACCACCAACCACCACCTCCTCTATATGTATAACTTAATTTAAATCATTAACAAAAATATTCTCACAAACCCATTACTTGTCATTCGTTTTTGGTTGAAAAAATGAGAAATAATCTTCAAAATGAGTTGAAAATGGAAGCTGCAGAGATAAGTTCGGCTAGGAATTATGTGAAAAACTTTGTCGAACTAGCCGAACTCAACTTTAATGGAGTTTTTTTTTTCCAGAGAAAAGTTCGGTTACGTCGCAAAAAAAAATGTCCGAGCCGAACTTTCAGTTCGGTTACGTCGCAATAAGTTCGGCTACGTCACAAAAAGTTCGGTTATGTCGCAAAAAAGTTCGGTTACGTCGCAAAAAAGTTCGGTTACGCCGCAAAAAGTTCGGTTACGCCGCAATTTTTCTCCTAACCGAACTTTTCTCTGAAAAACCTATATACTGAGTTCGGTTACGCCGCAATTTTCTTCTCCTAACCGAACTTTTCTCTGAAAAAAAACTCCATTAAAGCTGAGTTCGGCTACCTGATCTTCAGATGTCGTAGCCGAACTTTTTCAACCAAACCGAAATTGTAAATTGTTCATTTTTAAGAATGTTTTGGCCAATTCAAGCACCATTAACTAAATTTGAAGTATCTGTGAGTACCCAAAACATCATACTCTTGTTGTGGCTCTTAAAGAAAAAGATCAAACTTTTTTTCTTCCAAAACTCTCATTTTCATTATCATCTTCATCTTCTTCTTCTCCCGCTCAATAATTCTTCTTTTGAAAAAAATCAACTTATTTATTTAATCTCACTAATCATTCATTAACTCAATAATCATTACACTAACTTAATTAGAAAGGGTAATTTTTGTACTAAAATAAATATATGGATAAGGGGTGACTCAAATTTAATTCAAATATCCACCCAAAAAAAAAAATAGCCCCCTCCAAAATGGAGTAGTGCCCAAAAAACGGTTCTTAAAATAGGTTTAAATTGATAACCAAACCAACAATCAGAACCTTTGCACAAACCCAAGAAAAGCTTATTATGTTACTACCTTCTTCTTCTTTTTTCGGAAAAAGAGGTTTCCCTCATATCATTAAAAAAATGTTTCCTTGTTCTCTGTTAAGAGAGTTTCGGATTACGGTTACATATTCATTCCAGCTTTGAATGTTTAGGTAGATTAATAAAGCATTTAGGCTAATGTCTTTCCATGTATGTTGTATTACATCAAACTTCCTAATTAAAATGAAGTCTGGAGCTATGAAGTTTATCTCAAATTTTGTCTTGTTTCCAAAGTCTGCACTTATCCTATATCTCTGCTCCCTTGTTGTTGCATACTTTCTTATCAGCAACAGTAGAGTAGGTTCAGAGTTGCTTCTAAACGATATGGTGTGTCCACTCCATTCTGCTGCCCATCGGAATACTGCTTCAGCCCCCTTCATCTCGAGTTGTTCCCAGGTAATGCAATCTGCATTAAGTCCCCTGGATTCTCTGATACTACCTGTATAATCACATAAGGTTAGCCCAATTCATGTTTTTGTTGTTGAGTCTATCATGGATAGAACTATTTTCATTTTCAGAGTCATATTTGTTGCATGTTCCTTTGTTTGTTGTGTGATTATTTCCAGATTTTCCTCATCCATGCGATTGTACTATAAAGAGTGCATTATGTTGTAGCCTTTTTGTTTACAATCATGTAGTTATTGATGTACTTTGCTATGTTGTCTGTTGTGTTTGCGATGTTTTATCTTTCCTTCCTAAAAGTAATGTTGCACCTTGCTATCCATTTAAACCAAATGATAACACTACACAAAACTTGCCAGTTCACTCCATATATGTCTCTATCCTGATGTTCAAAACATTCATTAAGCCTCTCATGGAATGTTGTGGCTCCATTTGTAACAAATTGTTTATCTAAATTGAAATGCATCCAAACCTGTGATGCAAAATTACAGTCGAGAAAGAGGTGAGTTAGGGTCTCTTGACCCTCATTACAAAGGTTGCAGGTTGTGTTAGTGTGGGGTAGAACAGCTGCCATCCTCATGTTTGTTGGTAAAATGGCATGAGCAGCTTTCCACATGAAATGCTTTACAGAAGGAATGAAATGCTTTACAGAAGGAGTGGTGTCCATTTCCCAAATCTTTTTCCAGCTTGTGTTTGCGTTACCACTAGTGTTGATTGTCTTATACAAAGACTTTACAGTGAAGTTTCCATTTTCGTTTAGAGACCAGTGAGGAGTATCTTCTTCAGCAGTTCCCTTAATGGTTATTTTCCTTATTTTATCTATAGTTTGGTCATCAAAACATTTTTTGAGTTTTTCCAAGTCCCATGAATTTTGTGGTGTGATTAAGTGCAAAACCTTTGTTAGAGCCTCAGTGTGAATTTGAGGTCTACTCAAAGGAGGAGATGTGTCTGGAATCCAGAAGTCATCCCAAATATCCACATTTTTTCCATTTCCTATTTCCCAGAAATAGTATTTTTTTAATTTGGTTTATGCCAGTTAGCAATCCTTTCCAAATCCAGCTATATGTCCTCTTTGGTGCACTGTCTATGTGTAAGACATCACTATCGGGGTAGTATTTAGATTTTAGAAGGGTGGTACAAAGAGAGTCAGGTTGCTCTTTTAACCTCCATCCCATCTTAGCTATCATAGCTAAGTTAAAGTTCTTCATATCTTTTATCCCTAACCCACCTTCTTCAAGGTCCTTGCAGATTGATTTCTAGTTTTTGTGATTAACTCTTTTTTTTCCTTCTTTATTTAAACCTTTTTCATTTCTCCCCCACCAATAATCCCTTTGTATTTTAGTTATTTTGTTGCATATTTTTACCGATATCTTGAAACAGTTCATTTGATACACGTAAAGGGAAGTAGTTACATTTTTTATCATTACAGTTTTCCCCGTGTTGTTGTGCTGAGAACCTTTCCAAGTAAGCATTCTATTATCCATTTTTTCCGCTAAAGGTTCAAAACATGCAAATTTTGACCTATTATGAACAATGGAGAACCTAAATATTTATCGTTTATAGGGATAACAGTAACTCCAAGAATCTGTTTCACTCTTTGTCTAATATGTGTTTCTGTTTTGGGGCTGAAAAAGACCCCAGATTTAGCAAGATTTATCAGTTGGCCGAGCAAGCACCAAAATCTCTGAACAGTTTAACCAAATTGTGACAAGATTTTTCATTTATTTTACAAAATAGCAGACAATCATCTGCGAAAAGTAACTGGCTAATTGATGGCGCTTTGTGCACAATTTTAATGCCTTTTTTTATTCCTGAGTTTTCAGCTTGCGGAATTTTCCTAGACAGAGCCTCCATACAAAAAAAAAAGAGGTAAGGAGAAACTGGATCTCCCTGACGCAATCCTCTAGTTGGTTTGAAGAATTCAGTGGGAGACCCATTTATCAGAACAGCAAGAGTGGTAGTCGAGATACATTGGTAAACTAAATTACACCATTTTTCGTTGAACCCGAGTTTTATCATTATATGGATCAAGAAGTCTCATTCGACTCTGTCAAATGCTTTGGGCATATCTATTTTTAAGCCCATGAAACCCTTTTTAGATTTAGAGTTTTTCATCTTATGGATAGTTTCATGCGCGATAGTAATGTTTTCAGAAATCTGCCTTCCATGGATGAAGGCAGATTGATATGGGGAAATTATCTTGCCCAATAGACCTTTTAATCTACCTGCCATTAGTTTAGAAATAACTTTGTAGGTATTATTAGCTAGAGCTATTGGTCTGAATTCCGCCGGAGTAGTAGGATTCAGAGTTTTCGGAATAAGGGAATTCATTTCCTTTGAAAGGTTCCCATTTTTGAACCATGTTAGTTAAGTCAGGTCCAACGCTTTCCCAATTTTGTTGGAAAAAATTGGGTGGGAAACCGTCTGGACCTGCGCTTTTATCTGGCTCCATGGAAAATAGAGTTTTCCTGATCTCAATTTCAGTAGGGATGCTGCACAACATCTCATTATCCAACTGGTTTATACAAGTGGGTATTAGATTTATCATGTCTTGGTCAATGTCACGGTTCACAGTTGTTGTGATGTTATGAAAATGGTCTGTTATGCAGTCAGAAATCTCTTTTCTAGTGTTCAGCCATTCGTTCTTATCATTTTGAAGAGTTTCTATCCTGTTTCTGCGAAAATGTTTTTTAGCTTTATTGTGAAAATACTTGGTGTTTCTGTCACCTAGAGCAATGTTCTGATCTCTTCTTTTGTCCTTCCAAAAAAATTTTTTATCGCGTACCAAGTAGCAAACTTTTTCCTAAGTTCCATTATTTCAGCAGTCTTGTTCGGATAATTTATCTTTTTGTTTGTTCGTCAAGGTTTTTCTTTATTTTTTCTATATTGTTTTGAATGTCTCCAAAACTGTTTCTATTTCATAGTCTTAGAATGTGCTTACCAGTGGATAGTTTTGTATTAACTGTGTAACTTGGAGAACCTTGGACATGAGTAGTCCAGCTTTTTTGAATAATTGGTTTACAATCTTTATGCTTCATCCATTCCCCAAAGTATTTAAAGGGCTTTGCACCATCGTTCCAATGGTTGTAAGTATTCAGCCTAATGGGGACATGATCAGAAGCTAAAGGGCTTAGGTGATTTAAATTGAAGTTAGGAAATTTTTTGTTCCATTTTGAATTTACTAAAGCTCTGTCTAGCCGTTGTTCTATATTATCCATGTTGACCCTATGGTTGTTCCAAGTAAAGGTATATCCCGTGAATCCTAAATCCATAAGATCACATTTGTTTATAAGATTTTTGAACTTTTGAGCCTCATTTTTCTTAAAAGGGAATCTGCTTTTCTTTTCCTCTTCATGTAGGACTACATTTAAATCCCCTATGATTACCCATGGTTTATCCATTGTTTTTGCCATGTCTTTTATGATTTTCCAGGATTTCATTTTTAGGTTTCTGTATGGGCTACCATGAAAACAAGTAAGAATCCAACAACTGTCATTTAAATGGTTTCTAATTGTTGAATTTATGTGGTTATGTGCAAAGTCATTTATCTGAATGTTTACATTGTTCTTCCATATTAGACATAGGCCACCAGCACTACCTCTTGGTGGAACTAGGTGACAGTTAAAGACATTAACTTGTTTAAGAATAATATGCATTTCATGGTTCTGTTGCTTAGTTTCATATAAGAATATGATGTCTGGATTCTCTTTGTTCAAAGTGTCCAATAAACTATTCCTAGCATCTAATTTTCCTAAACCCTGACAGTTCCAAGCTATCATGCTTATAAATTGCCAAAAGTATGAGATCATAGGATAGCTAAATTTAAATAACACAAAATTCATATAAGTTCCACATTGTGTTCCTAGAGTGTTTTCATGCTTGATATGTTTATAGTTATTATTCAATTGACTACAAAGAGCTTTCCACATGAATATATATTTCCTAATTGAGGGTCTATTTAGGTTTAACATAATTTGAACCTGGTTTCTACATTTCATTCTCAAAGATACAGTTTTGATATTCTCAACAAAAGGAGTAAATAGGCATTTGAAATAATAACACACAATGATGGAATGACATTCAGTAAGCATGATCCTATTACCAATCCAAGCAAAGTAGTTCCAACCATCTTTAATCAAACCATCATGCAATAGAGAAAGTAATTGAGTTTCGAGATTAAGGGTACCTCATGAGCATCCGAAAACGAAACTGGTTTAGAAAAAAATCCAATGTACCAGAAGGAGAAAAAATGGTGGAATTGCGTTTGATTGCGATATTATATTGCCCATCAGAATAAGAACTTAACTTATTTGCAATTAAACCAGGTAGCTTCTTGAATTTCCAATAGTTGTAGTTAAAATTAGACCTTCTAAATACCTTCCTCTCCAAATTTTTCTGCTTTAATTCCTTGATTGATGCTCGACGCCTTCCAAAAGTAAGATTGACGATCCCTGTGTCCGTGTCAGTGCTTCCCAGGTGTGGAGAGAGTTTTAGTAATTGCCAAAAGGAGTCATTATGCCACTGGGGACTACACACCTGAGGGGCACAAAAGTAAAAAGAAGTTAAAAATAGTAAATCGGAAGAAAGAGGAACCGTAGAGAAAGAGATTGCAGGATTCTGGATTGAGGCAACGACGGACAAAAAAAAAAGGAAAGAATAGGTCGACAACATATAAAATCCCTAAATTAAAATTCCTAAATCGAAAGATCAATCAAAATGATACTCCGAAACATCAAAACAAAACGGGATGAAGCTAACAAAACATCAAAAACAGGTGTACCAAAACGAGATCAGTTACAATTAATACTAAGAATTATCAATAGTTAATTGAAGAACTTGACAAGGAAATCAAATTATAAGGAGAGGTGGATGCAAATTATAGTGGCTGCAAATATCTTTGACAGAAGACTTTTAGTGCCGGTGGATGATGGTATCTTTGGAATCTTGAAGACGTTAGAAACTTGAGCTATTGATGCCGATAAATGAATCTTTAGATGTAAGATTTTGGAATCAGAGTTTTAGAAACTGATCTGGAGTTGAGACTTCGATGATATTTCTGGTGTCTTGAGTAGCAGAATCTTCAGAGTCTTTTGAATCCCTGGTATCTTTGGTGTCTTAGTAACTTTGAATCCCGGGTTTAGGAACGTTGGTGTCTTAAAATATTTGAATTAGTATATTAGTGTCTTTGAAAACCGAAGTTTCTCAAGTATCTTAAAAGCTTCTTTATCAATTGAGTGTTAGGATCAATTCATTTGAAAGATTCAGTGTCTTCTTTTATTTCCGGTATGATTCCGATAAGAAATTACCGTTAGAAGTAGTCAACGGTCTTATAACGGATATAAAATGAGTTGATTTTAGGTAACCATTTAGTTTCCAATCAAAAAAATTAGCTGAGAAAGGAGAGAGGAGAGAAGAGAGAGGGCATTTTTAGTCGTGTTACTACCCAACTCGATCAAAACATTATGTTAGTCGATCAATTGCTGCTATACTTGATCCACATGGATTTGCCACAAGCCCAACTGTAAATAGAAACACACTTACATAAATTAATTTGTTAGTCGTGTCTTCACGTTGAATTCCACTTGAACAAAAGAAAAACATTGCACAAAAAAAATAATGTAATGGCCTCCACATTGGTGATGGAGGGTTGCTTAGCGAAACGGTGAAAGCTGCTTTCCAACCAACAAACAAAAGTTTTACAGATTTCCCCACTGCTACGCCTAAACTAACAATTCTTTTTGTAGTTTCCTAGAAAAGAAAAAAAAAAACATATCTGCTGCTTTTGAAATTGAAAAGTGAAAACATTATTTTGTGAGCACTAGAAAAACATTTATTCCACTGATTATCTGTTGATTGCACATTTAGTAGAACAAATATTCAATTATGGCATTGGACTTTGAGTCAACCCACAAAAACTAACGAGTTCAGGACAGAGAAGCATGTGACTCAATCGAGTAGATCCATTTAGTGGATAAAATAATACAAAAAAATTTACAACTAGAACACCGCTGTCACGGTGGGAGGGCCAACCGAAGAAAAATGAAATATTTGTGCATAACGGTGTCATTAGGCTAAAATTAATATGCATCCAATTTTTGATGGTTTGCATCAATTTCCCTCATGTGTTGTGCTTTCTTTGTGGTGGTTTGCATAATGGTTATGCCTTAAATTTTAAAAAGATATAAACACCACCGATTTTTTTTTATAAAAACTCTAAATTTGGTATATTGTGTAGATTTTTTTAATACCTTCCCAACGAGATAAAATTTGTAAAATTTCGAGACATGGATTTTTAGATATGTTATATTTAAGTTTGTTAGCCAATTATACCCCAAAAAAATTAGAGATATAAGGAGTTATAGTAATTGAACTAAAAGGGAGGGACACTTTAGGCTTTTTATGTCCCAAAGACTACCACCAAACTATTTTAATCTTTTTATGAAATTGAACATTTGTGTTAGGTTTCAATTTACAAAAAAGTGGTCATAAAAGGGACTCCCTCCCTTGGACCCTTCGGGCCCTGCGGTTGGTCGGCCCAAAAATGCCCGGAGATCTTAAAAATCCAACATGAATCCTTTCGTTTCACTTCGCCTGGATTCATTTCGCCCGTGCAGCAGCATCGCAGACGAGAAACAGCAGCCAGCCTGTAAAACCGGTAGAGGAAAAAAAAAAGGTGACTTTTAAAATACTCATCTTCACCCGTTCACCAAACATGTTAAAATATGAATCCTATTATTGGGGCTTAAAAAAGGAGGGGATTTTGGGGGCTTATGGGGTCATGAAATAACAATTCATAGAGCCCTTTATCATGGTATTTTTGTAATACCCATTCTACCCATAATATAATTAGTACTAATTATATTGATTAAGCTAACTAATCAGTATTAGTGAATGGATTAGACTAATCAAATGATTGATCTTTTGGAAATCAAAACTTGATTTTCCTTGATTTTGATTTTGATTTTGATTTTGAAGAAGGAAAAATGGTGATTTTGGTGAAAGTTTTTGAAAAAAATTTGAAGAGAAATGATGAAACCCTTCGTCACAAAACTCGGGATAACCTTATAATCAACTCCCAACATCAATTTATCGATTCAAATCCGTAAAAAATCAGAGTAAAAATCTGAAATTTTACATGTTACGGCTGGGAAATTGTATCGAACCAGCAGCAATAACAAAATTACGGTTAGGATATGAAGAATTCCAAGCCATAAACACAAACTACGGCTGGGAAGTGAAGAACCTCTGGCCGTTATTCTTCCCAGAATCTCTTGAGTCTGTATTATGGCTGGGATAACATACTTTTCTCGTCCGTAACTGAATATGTAAGCTGAGAAATTTTGATTTTCAACATGAATACATACTACGATTGAAAATTAGTAATACTTTCATTAAATAGACCACAATAAAACCCATTACATACTTAATAGATCCCCATGACAAAGTTGGTTTTAATAACATCCCTTTCGATGTATTAAGAAGTCTTTGATGATGGCGAATTGAGCTTCCAAGTTGAAATTATAACCTTTCCATTTTCTTCATTCCTTCTTAGCTTGAGCTGCGACTTCTCTATCAGTCTCACCTTTAAGTCGAAGTTGGTTGCACATACGACGTATATTCTTCCACTTTTTTGCGTATGTCTGAAAATCGAAGATACAATTCAACCCCATCACGGTTGTTAGTGTTACCTGTTTCACTACAAAAATTCTCAAAAATAGTACTCCAATACGATTGACTTGGTAAACCACGTTCTTTTGTTCTTCTCCCTTCTTTGGATAGCATAGTACAAAATTTTTGCAAAGAGATAAGTCTTCTTCCAAAGTGATGTTGGGTTTATCCTTTGAGTACATTGCATTGAGTTTGTAGGAGTTTTGGTGGAGATTATTGATGTAGAAGGTGTGATTTTGATTTGGAATGGGTGGTTATATAGAGGTAGAGTTATTTCAAGTTTAAATAAGTGGTTGAACAACTAGAAACTTCTATAGATCAGTCTTCAAACGGATCTATTTTTCAAAATTCAAAAAACCAGCTAATATGATGTGGTATTCAAAATTATAGGAATTTACGGCTAGGAAAACGCAAGGTAGACCCAGCCGTAATTCTGTGTAAACCTGCAGGGTTTGTGGTGTGTCAGATTTACGGCTAGGTATTTCGGGACGTAAATAATAGTTGTTAATGTTTGTCAGAATTACGGCCTGGATATATAGCCGCAACAAGGAGCCATTTTTTTTGGGTTATCAGAGTGACATACGGTTAGGAAATCCCCACCGTAAATGCATTTACGGCCAGGAACTTCAAATGTCGACCAAGCCGTAAACCAGAGTTGCAAATTTATGCCAGAATTACGGTTAGGAGTTCTAACCGCTAAAATGATTTACGGCCCGGAAATGTAGCCGTAACCAAGACTAATTTAATTTTTGAGTCTCCAGTGCAATACACGGCTAGGTAAATCCAGATCGTAACACGGCTACGGTTCCATTTCCTAACCATTTTCCAGTAACGGCCGTGACTTTCCAACCGAAATTCTGTGCAGGTTTATTTGACAAGAATTATATGCACTTTCGGCTAGGTTATGTGAAGAATCGACCTAGCCGAAAGTGCATAAAAATTAGTAAATCTTGATTTTTTCCTCAGTTTTCTTAGATTAGACAAATGGAAAGACTAACATTCATTCATAAATGCAAAGTTATAAATATTCATCCATCCAAATCCATAACCAAACAACAAAAATAGTAAATAGACAAAGTCTTACATAATAAAAGATCCATGAAGTATTATAATAAAAAGAGAGTAAATAGTCATTCACTTTCCAGCACGGCTAACTTTTGCACTTGTTCCAGCACGACCACCTTTTGCACCTCGACCACCTCGACCTTTTTCACCTCTACCACCTCGACCGACTTTTCCTTGCTTAGATTGAACTTGGTCACGGGGGGAGTGTCCGAGTTGTCGCTAGAAGAAGGAGACCTAGCCCTTTTAGTTCTCCTTGGTCGTTCCGCTTCATCAGGAGATAAACCTACTTTGTCAGGGATTATTATGCCTCTAACTCGATTCCAGAGTAATATTTGTTCAGATACCGTTAAGTCCTCACCCAAATTAATCATACGGGTGATGTCGTTTGCCACCCAATTAACTCGTTCGACCTATTTTTTCATATCAAACACACATACTCTAATTATTCATAGATAATTAAAAAAAAACAACATATACAAACATAATTAGTAGTGTACGTACCACCATCTTCTCCCAATCATCTTCTTCATTCATTGATGCCTTTGATTTTGAACTCTCTTTCTCTGCATTCTTGAAATGTCTTTGCGCCTCCGGATCCAAATTTTACACATAAGGATGAGCCCACTCTTGATACCATTCCATGTAATTCGCATCCGCTTGGGAAGTCCCATGAGAAGCTTCAAGCCGTCTTCTACTTATTTGGTTTACTTCTTGGGAACGAGCATTCCAATGCTCGATCGATGGTGCATTTTCATAGTTCAATTTGACATCTTTGTCCTTAAATTGGGAGTTGGATATGCTCAGTTTAAAAGGAGTTTCTTCAGGTATAATTTTCTGGACAATACCGATTTGGCGGAGCGTTCTACGAGGATCTAAAATGACGAACCCAGTTGCATGAAACAAAGGTCCCGTATAGGTCGCCACATTAGAAAATACTCTATCACCAACTTCATCTTCTCCATCCTCATCAAGTTTCAAATATGGATCAAAAGCCACATCTTTGATTGTCAAAGCATCCAACTTTTTCCTCATGTCCTTCATTTCCGTCTCTTTAGCCTTGTGTTGGGTCCCTCCAAAGGGGTATCTTTCTTAGTAGGTTTTTTTAGAGGCCATTTTGTATCCCGAGTAGGCCTCAAGCTTTTAAAATGGTCGTAAGCCCATGACTACGTCAAAAAAAAATATTGTTAATAAGACAAACCAATATATAAAAGTAAAATAAATAAACATTCGTTATATTAAAACAAAAATATACCTGGATAAGAGCAACACATCCCTTAATTTGTGTTTCGTTCCATCTAGAAGCTTTGCAAAGACAGTCCAACACATCAGCAAGGAGGGCGGTGGCCCATGAGTACCTAGGTACCTCATTTGTTTTCGGATCGAGACTGAGAGTCTTCAACCACTGCAAGTAACAAGCATTTACCTTATTTCCTGAGAAATCGGGGAAAAAGACGGTCCCAAGAGCGTGCAACAAGTAAGCTATAGCCGTATGTCTAGCTCTTTCTGCGTCCATCACCACCAATCCACTCTTAGTCTTGCGATCAGAATCCCCAAACTTATCCTTCGGACGAACCAAATTAATCTTCCTTGACATATTAATTGTTTCACTAAATTCGCCCGGTGCACTAAATTTCCTTTTAGATCTAGGAGGTGCTCCATACCCTATCTCAAACTCTTCTTCCGCTTCATCTTTACCCCACCCAAGACAGTTCTTCGCCAAGGCACAAAGCTCATCAAAAGGCATAGAATTGTTGAAACCCTCAAACACAGCCTTTCCTCCCAAAGCTAGACCAGTGATTTGCTTTGCGTCATCCGGATTGATAGTCATCTCGCCGAATGGGAGATGAAAAGTCATAGTTTCGGGCCAAAATCTTTCTCTAAAACCACAAAATGTCACAACATCATATGTCTTCTGCAAAGCCTCGATTCCAGATCATAACCCCGAAGCTTTTACCAAAGCTATCACATCTGGATGCTCCTTGTCCAACGGCCAAAACCTTGCTTGTTGGTGCTTTAGTTTAGGGACCGCTTTATCCGGGAACTACAAAAAAAAAATGGTTGTAATAATTAATAATCCATAACAAAATGAATATAACATATATGTAATTTGATTTATTACCTTTGTGCCACAAACCCTAGCAGTCCATGAAGACGTGTAGCCAATCAAGACGGAACGATCTCTTGCCTCAAGGTCTCCCATTCCTCTTGGGAGGTAAAGGCTCCATAACATCAATTACTTCTCTTTTGTTTGTCTTAGGTTTATACTTCTTCTTTCCCTCCTTCTTGTCCTCCTCAACTACAGATTTACCTTTATCAATAGCAGCACCACTAGAAGTGCCAACTTCAGTTCCTCCGGTAACAACAAGTACACCTTCATTTCCTCCACCACTAGAAGTGCCAACTTCAGTTCCTCCAGTAACAACAACTTCAGTTCCTCCAGCAACTCCAACTTCAGTTCCTCCAGTAACTCCAACTCCATCTCCTCCACCTTCATTTTCTCCAACAGTCACAACTCTACTTGCATTCCTTGCGTTTGCACCCAATGGTTTTGCGTGACGAGGTTGCAGAGTCGGGTCACTACGAGGTGTTACTCCTTGTGATCTTTTTTCTTCTTTTCTTTTCCTCTGTTCAAAGACAAACAAGGCCAAAAACCAATAGTAGATAAGCAAAGACGACTGGGAAATTTTGACACAACCAAACCGTGACAACCAAAACGGCTAGGAAAATTGGATAATCCAAGACGCAACAAGCATAACGGATGGGAAAATTAGTAATCGATCTAGCCGTAATAACAAACGGCTAGGAAACTCCAAGCCATAATACATAAACGGCTAGGAAACTAAATAAGCGATCCAGCCGAAAAAAAAAATGGATAGGAAAACATATACGTGTAAATACAGCTGGTTTGATATTCAACACAGTACTATATACGGCTAGGAAATTCCAAGCCGTAATCTATAAACGGCTAGGAAACTAAATATCACTGTCAGGAAACAAATTTACAAACATAAAGACCGAGACGTAAATATTACCGCTGAAAAAAATTCGAACACAGGAGAATATACGGCTAGGAATAACCTAGCCGTATACAACTGGTTGCGGATAGGATTTCTCCATCTCGTACGCATCGACTATATTACGGCTGGGAGTTCTAAGATATCCCAACCGTAAATCCTACAAATATCTGGGAGTTCTATGATATCCCAACCGTGTAACATATAAACGACTGGGAAAGCAATCAATCCCAACCGTAAGACCTATTTACGGCTGGGAATACAAGAACTCCCAGCCGTAACCAGTTTCAGAAACTGTTTTTTCAGACCTAAAATTTTCGAAACCAACAGAATAATCAACAAAACGCTTAAATAAAGAGTGGGTTTTGAAATTCATACATTATTGTTGTCATATCAGGACTCGCGGCGGCTGGTGCATCACCTTCATTCACTTCTTCTTGATCTTCAGTTTCATCTTCATTTGATGAAGTTGGTTTCTCTGCTTCATAAGGAGATGGATTCGACGAAGATTGACCTAGATTTTCCTTAGGTTTCATGGTTTTATACGATGAGTTTAATCGACGAAGAATTTTTTTTGAATCGACGATTAATCGTTTAAAAACGAAGAATGGAAGAAGAAGAAGAAAAGAAAGTGAGGAGGAGAAGAAGAAAGAAATACAGTGAGGGTGAGGAACAGTTTTTTTCTCAGTTTTTTTTTTTATTTAATGATTTTTCAGGTTTTTTTTTGAGTAGATTAATCAGTTAATGGAAGGGTAGAAGGGTAATAAGCTAAAATGATTGAGGGGATTTTTGAACTTTTACTTAAGTCTGATCTCCCCTATAACATTTGGGTTCCACTTAGTAATTTAAGCCCCCAAAGTCCCATCCCCTTTAAGCCCCAATAATAGGATTCTAAAATATTAAGAATGAGTAGCATCAGTTTCTTACTTTCATATTTTGCGGTAAAAACGAGAACAAGTACTGTACAAACTCATGTATGATCATATAATCGGTCGAATAATTAAAAAAATTAAAAGTGTCTCCAAAGTTCAATCCATCTCATGAAGCATTAAAAAATTTCCATATAACCGGAGTATGTTGTTAATAATGGAAAATATTTCCTCCGTTTCCAAGAAAAAATTACTTTACCTTTTTCAATTTGACATATTTTTAGGATTACAAAGCAATGATTTATTTTTTTTATTTTTTTTTAGAAAAGGAGGATGGCCTCAATATATTGATAAGTAATTTCCATTGTTTCCATAATTAGAGTTACGGGAAACCAAACCATTATATCTTCCAAAAAGTCTGTATAGAACGAGAGAAAAACCACGCTAAAAACCCGCCACACACAATGCCTCCCTCTGCACATCTCCCGAGGGGCTGGGCCCACTAGGACCCACAAATTAAAGAAAAACTGTGAGTGACGGTTTTGTCATGGTTTTTTTTCTCGGTTCGTAGAGAACCACTGTATATCTTCAGTTCATTCCTGACTGTTTAGATAAATTAATATCGTCCAAAGGCTATGTTTGATTGCATATTTATTACAAAAAAACTGATAGTTTTGCTGCTCAAATTACATCTACTCTCATAGTAGCTAAACTAAAATCTTGGGCTAAAAAGTTTATATCATTTTTTTTTGTATTTCCGAAATCTTCACTGATCAAGTATCTTTGTCTGCGAGCTTCTGCATACATTCCTACCAACAACACCAGAATTGGTTCCGAATCACTTCTGAAGGATAATCTACGGCCACTCCAACATGTTTCCCATTGGAAAGCGGTTTCCGCTCCAACCCTTTCTAGCTCCTCTATGGTTGTACTGTCAGCAAAGAGACCTCTAACTTCTCTGACTGTACCTGTATGATCAACCAAAGTTAGTCAAATTCCAGCTTTAGCTGTAGAGTCCATCCTAGTGATAGGTGTAGAATACACCTAATTTACTATCTAGTAGTTTATGCTTTCTTTGCTATTTTTCTTGTAAATTATGTATTTTACGCTTGTTTTGAGTTTTATAGCTACTTTGGAGTCGCACGGAGGAAAAGAAGAAGAAATCACCCAATTTGAGCTAAAAGGGCGAAAAGGTCATTTTACGGGAGATTGATATATGGAGCCAGCCAAGGTTAAGGGGCAACTCTAGCGGGGAGGATTATTAATGCAGCCAATTTGTGGTTAAGGGGTGCCCACATGTTATGGGGCACCCACCGGGGTATCCTTATCTACGTTACAAAGGGGTGTCATTATCAAAGATACCCCGCCCTAAATCGAGAGAACACTTTGTTCTCATTCATTCATTTCAATTATGTGCACCTGAATTTAAGAAAGTAGAGAGGAAAGAAAGGGAGATGGCTGCAGATTTCAGACAAGGATTTGAGTGATGATGGAGGAGATGTAGCTTCTGCTCATTGAAGATTAAGCTCGATTCGAGTTATTAAGAAATTCACAGAAGAGAAATAGATCGAATCGAGATTCACTGGGAGATGATGGTTATGCTGAACCGAGAAGAAATTGGGTTTCGATTTGTGGAGAATGGAGATTCTGCAGAGTAGGGTTCGAAGAACTGGGGGTTTACTGATGGTTTCGAGTTCAAGAGAGAGCTGATGGAGAAGTGGATGTTGGAGCTCGATGAGACTACAACAGATGTGAAGGATGTTGTTGGGGTTTAAATTTGATTGAGAAGATGTTCAAGAAATCGCTGTAATCGTGAGTAAGATGGATTTAGGGTTGAAAATCGAAGGTGGGGTTGAGCTCGATTAGAACAAATTGAGTTGAATTGGATCTCAGATTTGAACTCAGATTGAGTTCTGATGTGTGTTGGTTGTTCGACTAAGGAATTAGAGATGGAAGCTGCAGGACTGATCTGAAACTAAAGCTATGGATGGAGCTAGGTGGTTTTGCAGCTCAGAAGTGAGTTGAAGGTTCGGGTGGTGCTGGGTATTGATTGTGGATGAGGCTCGGTGGTGGATGTTTTTAGTGTGTTGAATCGCTTTCTTGGAAGATGAAGCTGGTGCTGGGGGCTTTGTGTGATGTAATTGCAGGCTGAGCTATCAAGTGGTCTGGCAAATTGCAGGCAGTCTTGATGAGGTTGCAACAGGAAGAGAAGGTTGTGACAGTAAGGCCTGTGTTGGTTGGCTTGACATGGTTGAAAAGGGGCCAAGTCATAATGGAACAGAGATGATGCAATGGTGGATGTGTTGGTAGTTTTGCAGGGAAAGATAGCAGGATGCACTGTGAGTGTGTGTTGTTGTGGTGAGTGTCATGGAAGAGCAGGCTGTGGCAGTGCCCTGGCTCTAGTTGCAGGCTAATGGGACTGGTGATTTATCCTGGAACTCAAGGTTATGATGCTGATGGCAATAGCAGGTGCTGGTGTTGCTTATGAATGAGAATGGCTTGGAGGTTTGGCACTAATGATTGCAGAGTTGGTGGGGTTGAGTCTTGCATTGCAGAGAAGGTGCAATGTTGGTATTGATTTGGTTGTGCAGTGATGAGTTGCAGGGATAAATGGGTTGGTGTTGGTTTGAATTCAAATGAGGACAGGGCAGGAAGAAATGTTTTGCAGCTGAGAGTTATGTAGCATGTGGTGGCTCTGAGATGGACTTGCAGTGACTAATGCATGAGTTGAAGTGCAGGGAAGATCAGCCATCATGGCTGAAGCACTTACCTAAGCTGTGCAACAGCTTTGGCATAGACCAACTCAGCCCAGTCAGCCGACTCAGCAACTGACTCGGTTCTGACTCAGTGACTTAGATCTTGACCTAGTCAACAGTTAACGACCGTTAGTCAACAGTTAAGTATAACAGAATCTTGGACGGAATATACTTTTACCGGCAGAGAATTTTCAGGTGGCCGGTGGGCAACAATTCCGGCCGGATTCCGGCCACAATCCCAGTTTTCCGTCGAGCAAGAAATTCCAGAATTTTCTATGGACTTCTCTCATGGGTGTGAAGACTTGGGCTTGGAATTGGATGGAGAATTGGACTCAAATTTGGAAAGAGAAGGTGGAAGAGTTGAGAAAAGCTTGAAATTGGAAATTGAATTGCAAAAGGAAAAGGATTCTATTCCTTGGAAGATTTGGAGAATATTGAAGCCTATAAATAGAGAAGTTTTCTACAACTTCTACACACCTCTCTACACACACATCACTTGTGTTTTTGCTTGCTTTTCTAAGATTTTTCTTCTTAACTCCTTGTGTGAATTTGAAAATTCTTCTTTTAATTATTATTATTGGTGTGAATTTCAAAAGCATGAGTAGCTAAATTTCTTATTGATTGAGGATGAATTCCTAGTTCTTAACATATGATTTAAGTTTTTGTTTTCAATTCTATCTTGAAGTTTTTCACATAATTATCGTTTGTTTTTACTAATAGGAGTGATCTTAAAGACATTCATGATTGATTGATAGATTGTTTGGAGTGCACGCTAAATTGATTTGTTAATTTGATCTAAAGCTAGTGAAAGTTAGGAGATAAGTAATCGTTTCTTGACTCTTTACATAAGTAGCAAACACGAGACCTTGCGGAGGGATTCCGTGGAGCAATTGTGTGTAGAAACAACGTTAGCAAGTAGACCTTGATCTAAGAGTCTAACTACTAATATTAACCTAATAAGTTCATAAATCTTAATGCGTTTATTTAAATTACATCTAGAGTGAGCTACTACTAGGTGGTTTGGTAAATAGAATCCGTAGTCGAGAACTTCCGTGTGTCCGGTGATACAAGGGATTTAGGGGTTTAGCACTGAGCTAGCTGCTTTACCTACGGTTGGTGATAATTTGTGACTAATAACAAGTAGAATAGAACATAACTTGATTCATTGTTTCGTAACGAAGAAGGATTCCTTGGTCTTGTCTCTCTTATTGTTTTCAACTTTCGATTTTAATTGCTTTGTTTATTTTCTTTTGTTTTTTTTTACACCCCCCTTTCGTGACAACTTTTACAACTAAGATCTCTTGCTCCTCGTGGGAACGAACTTGACTTCCATTATATTATTTTTAATTGAGTGGAAACATTGATTAATTTGATTGCACCTACGACACGCATCAAATTTTGGCGCCGTTGCCGGGGAGCAACGGGCGATTTTTAGTTGTTTTTGCTTTATTCTTGCTTTGTTAGATTCTCTACCGTATCTAACTTAGTTTGTGAGAATCTTGTTTCAGGTGTTCTACCTTTGGTGAATGATTAGAGAGGGTAGACCGAGTCCAATACGTCTTCGATCCGGCACTCAACTAAAGGATTTCATTCGTGCGATTAACACTCCACTTTCTCCTTCTTCATCAAGTGATTCGGACAAAGAGGAAGAAACGATGGCTGATCGTACACTCAAGGACCTAGCTTCTCACAAGCTTGACACACAACAATGGTGTATCCAAACTAACTCAACCTTCGAGATCAAGCCGGGGTTGATTAGAGAGTTACCAAAGTTCCATGGCATGGTGAATGAGGACCCAAACAAACATCTTATGGACTTCTACACCATAGTTATGGCTATGCTTCCACAGGAGACTAATGCGGATGGAGCAATGTTGAAAGCTTTCCCGTTTTCTTTGGCGGGTAATGCTAAGGAATGGTTATATTATTTACCTTCCGGAAGTATCACAACATGGAATGGGATGAAGAAACTTTTCCTCGAGAGATATTTTCCCGCATCCAAAGATACTCAAATTCGCAAGGAGATTTGTGGATTGAAACAACAAGTGGGAGAATCATTGTATGAATGTTGGGAGCGATACAAGAGGTTGGTGGCAAGCTGTCCACACCATCAATTTAGTGATGTTATGATACTCCAATACTTCTATGAAGCTCTTCACCCAAGTGATAGGTCTCTTCTTGACGCCGCGAGTGGTGGTGCACTAATGAACAAGACTTTGACCGAAGCTAGAGAGTTGATTGAAAGTATGGCGGCAAACTCGCAACAATTCTACACAAGGGATGAACCAATGGTTAGGCGAGTGCATGAAGTTAGTGATTCGTCATCACATCTTGATCAAAGAATAAGTAACATGGAGATTATGATGCAAAGGATGGCCGCGGTGATTATTCCGGATGGTGAGACCAAACAAGTGAATGCTTTATATCCAAATCAAAGGCCAAGGTACGATCCATACTCCAATACCTATAATCCCGGGTGGAAGGATCATCCCAACTTTAGTTATGCAAACAAGCAAGCGGCGGTTTCCAATCCGTATGAGCAACAAGGTGGTTTCCAACAATCACGTTTCCAACCTCAACAACAATTTCAACCACAACAAGTCAAGGAGCGTGATTTTTTGAATGATGACAAGCTCAATGCGTTAATGCAAGGTATGCAAGGTCTTACTTCTATGTTCCAACAAAGCCAACAAAGCCAACAAAAGACCGATTCGGCCATCAAGGACTTACAAACTCAAATGGGACAATTGGCGACCGATGTGAATTTATTGAAATCTCAAGCATCCACAAAACTTCCTTCACAACCATTTGTGAATCCAAGAGAGAATGTTAATGCGGTTACTTTAAGAAGTGGAAGACAAGTGGAGGGTCCAAGTCATCATGAGGAAGTTAGTGAAGAGGTAGTCAATAACAAGGAGGAAACCGCACCAAAGGAGAATTCAACACCAACCGATCAATCCAAGGAACCGGTTTCTACTTTCACTACTCCACCTCCTTTTCCTAGTCGTTTTGCTAAATCCAAGAAAGAAGCTCAAGACAAGGCACTTATGGATATCTTCAAGAAGATTGAAATCAACATCCCATTCATTGAGGCCATTAAGACAATTCCAAGGTATGCCAAGTTCATGAAGGAATTATGCATCAAGAAGGATAGGTTGCTTGATAATGAAATTACTAAAGTTGGCGAGAGTGCGTCGACTATGCTATTGAAGAAGATGCCTACAAAGTGCACGGATCCCGGTGGTTTCACAGTGCCAATTACTATTGGTAAACAAAGGTTTGAACATGCTTTACTTGATTTGGGTGCTTCCATTAGTGTGATGTCGGCCGAAATATATGACTCCTTGAATCTTGGACCTTTGAAAGAGAAGAGAGTTATTATCCAATTGGCAAACAAGTCTAACATATATCCAAAGGGACTTGTAGAAGATGTGCTAGTGCAAGTAAATGAGCTTATTTTTCCGGTGGACTTCTTCGTGGTGGATATGGACAACAATGAGAACCGATCATCTACTTCTTTACTTCTTGGGAGGCCATTCATGAAGACCGCAAAGACGAAGATTGATGTTGATAAGGGTACACTCACTATGGAATTCGACAAGGAGATAATACACTTTAACATATTTGAAGCCATGCGCTACCCAAGTGATGTGCATTCCGTTTACTCCATTGATGTGGTTGATTCATTAGCGCAACAAATGGTGGAATTGAACCAAGAGGATGAACTTGATGTGGTGTTGCAAAAGAGCATTGAATTGGATGTCCATGGCTTGTCTAACTTGGAGGTTGAAATCTCCAAGGAATTGGTGGAGATGTGTGGTGCTTTGGCGACATTGCAAGAAGCTAAAAAGGGTAATGTTTCATATATTTCTTTACCCGTGAATGATGAAGTACTTGTACCATCTATTGTGAAGGCGCCCAAGCTAGAATTGAAGCCACTTCCGGACCATTTGAAGTATGCTTTCTTGGGAGATGGAGATGAGCTCCGGTGATTATTTCTAAGAACCTCACAGGTACAAGAAGACCGTTTGCTTAGAGTCTTGAGAGAGCACAAAACGGCTATTGGGTGGACAATTGCGGACATCAAAGGCATTAGTCCATCCATGTGCATGCATAGGATTCTAATGGAAGAGAACGTGAAGCCGGTACGTGATGCTCAACGTAGGCTAAATCCTCCCATGATGGAGGTTGTGAAAAAAGAGATACTCAAATTGCTAAGTGTGGGGGTAATCTACCCAATTTCCGATAGCAAGTGGGTAAGTCCGGTACAAGTGGTGCCAAAGAAATCCGGAGTCACGGTTGTTCGAAATCAAGACGATGAACTTGTTCCTACAAGAGTTCAAACCGGTTGGAGAGTGTGCATTGACTATAGAAAGCTTAATTCCGCAACCCGCAAGGATCACTTTCCTTTACCTTTCATTGATCAAATGTTGGAGCGGTTAGCGGGGCATTCTTATTATTGCTTTTTGGATGGTTATTCGGGATACAACCAAATTGTTATTGCACCGGAGGACCAAGAGAAGACCACTTTCACTTGTCCGTTTGGAACGTTTGCATATAGACGGATGCCGTTTGGCCTTTGCAATGCGCCGGTTACTTTTCAAAGATGCATGGTGAGTATATTCTCGGATTATGTGGAGCGCATCATCGAGGTATTTATGGATGACTTTAGTGTTTATGGCAATTCTTTTGATGGTTGTTTAAATAACCTTGAACTAATTCTTAAACGATGCATAGACACAAACCTTGTCCTTAATTGGGAGAAATGTCACTTTATGGTAAACCACGGCATAGTACTTGGTCACATTGTGTCCTCTCGAGGGCTTGAAGTGGACAAGTCAAAGATAGATTTAATAAGAAACTTACAATATCCCACTTCGGTGAGGGAAATCCGTTCTTTTCTTGGCCATGCAGGTTTCTATAGGCGGTTTATCAAGGATTTCTCCAAAATCTCCATGCCAATGTGCAAGTTATTACAAAAGGAGGTACCTTTCGACTTCAACAAGGAATGCAAGGATGCTTTTGACAAATTAAAGGAGATGTTGACAAGTGCGCCGATTATCAAATCACCGGATTGGAATCTTCCATTTGAATTAATGTGTGATGCTAGTGATTATGCGGTTGGAGCCGTTTTGGGTCAAAGGGTGGACAAGTTGTCCCATGTTATCTATTATGCATCTAGGACCCTTAATGATGCACAAATCAATTATTCTACCACGGAAAAGGAGTTATTGGCTATAGTTTTTGCGTTGGAAAAATTTCGATCATACTTGGTGGGTACAAAGGTTATTGTGTATTCCGATCATGCCGCACTAAGACACTTAATAAAGAAGAAAGAAGCTAAGCCAAGATTAATTCGGTGGATCTTATTGTTACAAGAGTTCGACATAGAAATTCGTGATAAGAGGGGTGTGGAGAATACCGTTGCGGATCATCTTAGTAGACTTGTTATGTCTCAAGAGGAACTTCCATTACATGACCGTTTTCCGGACGAACAACTTTTCTCCATGGAAGAATCAACACCTTGGTATGCGGATATAGTGAATTACTTGGTGACAAGGAAAGTACCTAGTACAATGTCTAATTTCCAAAAGATGAAACTTAAGAAGGTAGCTAAGCAATATGTGTGGGATGAACCATACTTATGGAAATATGGCGTTGATCAAATAATGCGAAGGTGCGTGCCTAATTCGAATTTCAATCCATTCTCTCCTTTTGCCACACTTTTGCATGTGGTGGCCACTTTGGTTCGAAACGTCCGCTCTCAAAGTTCTCGAGAGTGGATTTTATTGGCCCACCTTGTTTGAAGATTCATATGTTTTTTGTAAATCGTGTGATAGATGTCAACGAACGGGCAATCTAGGTGCCCGAAATCAAATGCCACTCACACCAATTCTCACCGTTGAGATTTTTGATGTGTGGGGTATTGATTTTATGGGCCCTTTTGTCAATTCGAATGGGAATTTTTATATACTTCTTGCCGTTGATTATGTTTCGAAATGGGTGGAAGCTAGAGCCACCAAGACTAATGACTCTCAAGTTGTTTGTGATTTTGTAAGGGAAAACATTTTCAATAGGCATGGTACACCAAGAGTGGTGATAAGCGATGGAGGATCACATTTCAAGAAGGCTTTCCACGCTCTCCTCAAGAAGTACAACATAACACACAAAATTGGTACGCCTTATCATCCACAAACTAGTGGACAAGCGGAAATTTCAAATCGTGAGATCAAGTCCATTCTTGAGAAAACGGTGAATACCACGAGGAAAGATTGGAGCTTTAAGCTCAACGATGCACTTTGGGCGTATAGGACGGCGTATAAGACACCGATTGGTATGTCTCCATATAGGATGGTTTATGGCAAGGCTTGTCATCTTCCGGTTGAACTTGAACACAAGGCTTATTGGGCGATAAAGAAATTCAACATGGAGTATGATGAAGCGGGGAAACAAAGGAAGTTACAATTACATGAGTTAGAGGAGATACGCAATGATGCTTACGAGAGTGCCCGGATTTACAAGGAAAAGACCAAGCTTTTTCATGACAAGATGATTTCTCGTAAAAGTTTCATCGTGGGACAAAAGTCCTTTTATATCATTCTCGCCTTAAACTATTTCTGGAAAGTTAAGGTCCCGTTGGATTGGACCATATGTTGTTACTAATGTTTTTCCTCATGGTGCGGTTGAAATTACTAGTCTTAGAGACAATTCGGTTTCCAAAGTCAACGGCCATAGGTTGAAGCCATACTATGAGAACATCGCTTATGTGAATTTGGATGAACTTTCATTTGGAGATGCACTCCCTCTGGAGGAGTAATGTGCCGCAAGAACTAAGTCGGGCCGTCGACTTTAAAACAAGCGCTTAATGGGAGGCAACCCATAGGTTTTGTATTTCTTATCCTTTGCTTTTTGTTATTTTTTTTTTCTTATTCCTTATCATGTTAAAATTTCCCACCTTGACTTTACTAGGAGGATTCAATTACATTGAGGACAATGTAAGGTTTAAGTGTGGGGGAGTGGTTAAGCATGTTTTTAAAACAAAAATTACAAAAAAATTGAAAATTTAAAAAAAAAAAAAAAAAAGTTTTACTTAAAAATTTCAACTTTTAAAAGATTTTAGAGTCACACTAGCATACTTCTAGGTATGTTTACATAGAGATTTTGACCGACATAATTGAACTTGGAAATGTTAGAGAACTACATTCGGATTTCTTGTTTGTTTGAGTGTTAAATAATGGATTTAATCATGCCGGTGATGGGAATTTGGTGGGGGGAGAAAGGCGTTATTAGAGTTGCTGATCAATCATTAGTGGAGACTACCCGTATTCATATCATGTGAGGCACCGACCAGAAATTTTCCATCTACTAAAGAGCTTCTTTTGAGTGTGTGTCACCGTACGTTAATTCCGGGTAGAATGGTGAGCTACCCAACCTCCCACCAATAGAAGCACTACTCTTTGATCTCTTGAGTGCTAATTTTGTCAATCATGAGGGTGACGTCCATGGATGAAAGCTTCCTTCTTGTAGTTCGATTTGCAGTTAGCACCATTCTCTCTCTCGACAACAACGGATCCATAGAAACACTCTCATCATCAACAAGGAGCGACACCAAAATCTACAAGGAAAGTTGGAAAAGTGTAAGGTTTACAAGCAACGGAATGAGAAAAAGAGCAAATTTCAAATACAAGTAAAGCAACATACAAATAAGCGGATTTTACATATATGTTGAAGACTTACACTACAATGAGGTAATTTTATATCCAAGTATGAAGACTTATTCATGAAAGCGAAGAAAAGTAAAAGGTGAAAATTTTTGAAGTTTATGATTTCAAGACGATACAAGTTGTGAAGAATCAAGCGGTAAAATACTTCTCCCACGGCCATGGTTTATTTTTTGTATTTAATTTTTCTTAAAAAAAAAAAAAAAAAAAAAAAAAAGATAAAAGAAAAAAAGAAAAGAAAAAAAAAACAGAGAGAGAGAAAAACAAGAGAAATATTTGTTTTGTTAATAAGCCGTGGGAAAGGAAAATTTATAAGGAAGTTTCAAGCGACAAGGATTTTAAGGTAAAAAAAAAAAAAAAGAGTTACAAATTGTTAAGGATTTATGAAATTCAAGGGTTTATCATCAATAGTTGAAACCGAAGACGAAGACCAAGAAGTTAAAGACGAGGAGCGGAAGACGTTTCTATTGGATGCCGTGAGAGTGGTGTTATCATAATTGGCGATCGGATGTGAAGGTGAGTAAGTAATCTCATCCTCAATATAAATGGTTGATTTCCTTTCGTAGAGATCGTCAGAAAAATGGTTTTTCAAAATATTAAAAGATGTGGGTTTTTAAAAATATATCTCGGAAGTTGTCCTTCCCACCATTCAACGTGTTGCAGAATTCTCTCTTCATTCCTACCGCACACATGTGAGAACCATAAAAAAGCCGTCTTTTTGAGTGCAATTATCATAAAATCCTTTTTGGTGAGGCGAAGTCGAGGCGAAATGCTTATTGATCGTTTCTCAAACACGCGTTCTCTCATTATGGTGTGGTTATTTCTCACTCAACAATTAAGAACGAGAATATGTTCTTTAGTATTTCTAACTTCTTATTACTAGCATGCAGAAACTCTATGTCCTCATAACTTTTTGGATGCTTGTGACGCTTGAACACTTTGAAGTTGTGAGTTTTTAGTTTGATTTGCTCGAGGACTAGCAAAGTCTAAGTGTGGGGGAATTTGATAGGTGTAGAATACACCTAATTTACTATCTAGTAGTTTATGCTTTCTTTGCTATTTTTCTTGTAAATTATGTATTTTACGCTTGTTTTGAGTTTTATAGCTACTTTGAAAAGAAGAAGAAATCACCCAATTTGAGCCAAAAGGGCGAAAAGGTCATTTTACAGGAGATTGATATATGGAGCCCAGCCAAGGTTAAGGGGCAACTCTAGCAGGAGGATTATTAATGCAGCCAGCTGTGGTTAAGGGGTGCCCACATGTTATGGGGCACCCACTGGGGTATCCCTTATCTGTTACAAAGGGGTGTCATTATCCAGCATACCCCTGCCCTAAATCGAGAGAACACTTTGTTCTCATTCATTCATTTCAATTATGTGCACCTGAATTTAAGAAAGTAGAGAGGAAAGAAAGGGAGATGGCTGCAGATTTCAGACAAGGATTTGAGTGATGATGGAGGAGATGTAGCTTCTGCTCATTGAAGATTAAGCTCGATTCGAGTTATTAAGAAATTCACAGAAGAGAAATAGATCGAATCGAGATTCACTGGGAGATGATGGTTATGCTGAACCGAGAAGAAATTGGGTTTCGATTTGTGGAGAATGGAGATTCTGCAGAGTAGGGTTCGAAGAACTAGGGGTTTACTGATGGTTTCGAGTTCAAGAGAGAGCTGATGGAGAAGTGGATGTTGGAGCTCGATGAGACTACAACAGATGAGAAGGATGTTGTTGGGGTTTAAATTTGATTGAGAAGATGTTCAAGAAATCGCTGTAATCGTGAGTAAGATGGATTTAGGGTTGAAAATCGAAGGTGGGGTTGAGCTCGATTAGAACAAATTGAGTTGAATTGGATCTCAGATTTGAACTCAGATTGAGTTCTGATGTGTGTTGGTTGTTCGACTAAGGAATTAGAGATGGAAGCTGCAGGACTGATCTGAAACTAAAGCTATGGATGGAGCTAGGTGGTTTTGCAGCTCAGAAGTGAGTTGAAGGTTCAGGTGGTCTGGGTATTGATTGTGGATGAGGCTCTGGTGGTGGACTGTTTTTCGGTGTGTTGAACGGCCTCGCTGGAAGATGAAGCTGGTCTTTGGGGGCTTTGTGTGATGTAATTGCAGGCCGAGCTATCAAGTGGTCGGCAAATTGCAGGCGATCTTGATGAGGTTGTGAGGGAAGAGAAGGTTGTGACAGTAAGGCCTGTGTTGGTTGGCTTGACATGGTTGAAAAGGGGCCAAGTCATAATGGAACAGAGATGATGCAATGGTGGATGTGTTGGTAGTTTTGCAGGGACAGATAGCAGGATGCACTGTGAGTGTGTGTTGTTGTGGTGAGTGTCATGGAAGAGCAGGCTGTGGCAGTGCCCTGGCTCTAGTTGCAGGCTAATGGGACTGGTGATTTATCCTGGAACTCAAGGTTATGATGCTGATGGCAATAGCAGGTGCTGGTGTTGCTTATGAATGAGAATGGCTTGGAGGTTTGGCACTAATGATTGCAGAGTTGGTGGGGTTGAGTCTTGCATTGCAGAGAAGGTGCAATGTTGGTATTGATTTGGTTGTGCAGTGATGAGTTGCAGGGATAAATGGGTTGGTGTTGGTTTGAATTCAAATGAGGACAGGGCAGGAAGAAATGTTTTGCAGCTGAGAGTTATGTAGCATGTGGTGGCTCTGAGATGGACTTGCAGTGACTAATGCATGAGTTGAAGTGCAGGGAAGATCGGCCATCATGGTGAAGCACTTACCTAAGCTGTGCAACAGCTTTGGCATAGACCAACTCGGCCCGGTCGGTAGGCTCGACAAGAATCGACTCGGTTCTGACTCAGTGACTTAGATCTTGACCTAGTCAACAGTTAACGACCGTTAGTCAACAGTTAAATATAACAGAATCTTGGACGGAATATACTTTTACCGGCAGAGAATTTTCAGGTGGCCGGTGGGCAACAATTCCGGCCGGATTCCGGCCACAATCCCAGTTTTCCGTCGAGCAAGAAATTCCAGAATTTTCTATGGACTTCTCTCATGGGTGTGAAGACTTGGGCTTGGAATTGGATGGAGAATTGGACTCAAATTTGGAAAGAGAAGGTGGAAGAGTTGAGAAAAGCTTGAAATTGGAAATTGAATTGCAAAAGGAAAAGGATTCTATTCCTTGGAAGATTTGGAGAATATTGAAGCCTATAAATAGAGAAGTTTTCTACAACTTCTACACACCTCTCTACACACACATCACTTGTGTTTTTGCTTGCTTTTCTAAGATTTTTCTTCTTAACTCCTTGTGTGAATTTGAAAATTCTTCTTTTAATTATTATTATTGGTGTGAATTTCAAAAGCATGAGTAGCTAAATTTCTTATTGATTGAGGATGAATTCCTAGTTCTTAACATATGATTTAAGTTTTTGTTTTCAATTCTATCTTGAAGTTTTTCACATAATTATCGTTTGTTTTTACTAATAGGAGTGATCTTAAAGACATTCATGATTGATTGATAGATTGTTTGGAGTGCACGCTAAATTGATTTGTTAATTTGATCTAAAGCTAGTGAAAGTTAGGAGATAAGTAATCGTTTCTTGACTCTTTACATAAGTAGCAAACACGAGACCTTGCGGAGGGATTCCGTGGAGCAATTGTGTGTAGAAACAACGTTAGCAAGTAGACCTTGATCTAAGAGTCTAACTACTAATATTAACCTAATAAGTTCATAAATCTTAATGCGTTTATTTAAATTACATCTAGAGTGAGCTACTACTAGGTGGTTTGGTAAATAGAATCCGGTAGTCGAGAACTTCCGTGTCCGGTGATACAAGGGATTTAGGGGTTTAGCACTGAGCTAGCTGCTTTACCTACGGTTGGTGATAATTTGTGACTAATAACAAGTAGAATAGAACATAACTTGATTCATTGTTTCATAACGAAGAAGGATTCCTTGGTCTTGTCTCTCTTATTGTTTTCAACTTTCGATTTTAATTGCTTTGTTTATTTTCTTTTGTTTTTTACACCCCCCTTTCGTGACAACTTTTACAACTAAGATCTCTTGCTCCTCGTGGGAACGAACTTGACTTCCATTATATTATTTTTAATTGAGTGGAAACATTGATTAATTTGATTGCACCTACGACACGCATCACCTAGTCAGAGCAATGTTAATCTTGAGAGCCATGTGTCTTTTTTCTCCTTCCTATGTATATTTAGTAATCTAAAGAGCTACATCGTTCCAAGAACTGTAGAAGAGATCCTCCTTTATATTATGGTATGGTTTGTTTACAATGTTATAACTATTTATGAATATGATTATATTGTTCGCAGTTATTACACTATTCTGTCTTTTCTTTTTAAAAAGTACGTCACACCTTGCTTTCCATATGAACAAAATTATTATGCTACATAAAACATGTCAATCTATGTCGTAATCTCCCCGTCGGTGTTAGCAAAGCAGTTGGTTAACCAATTATGGAAAGTTACTGTATCATTTCTGATAAAATCCATGTCGAAATTAAAGTGCATCCATACCTGGGAGGCGTAGTTGCAATGCCGGAACAAATGAGTTAGAATTTCTTGTCTCTCATTACAAAGTTTACATGTTGTATCAATGTTATGGATGACAACTGTCACTCTCATACTATTAGGGAGTATGGAGTGGGCTGCCTTCCAAATGAAGTTCTTTACAACAGGGGTAGTCACCATATTCCATATTCTACTATATATTGTTTCTGCATTTCCATTTGAGTTTATATGGTTGTATAAAGATTTCACAAAGAACGTACCTTTTTTGTTTAGGGTCCATCTTGGAGTATCCATTTTTTCTTCCACTTTAATTTTAATTTTCCTTTATTTTCTATCGTTTGAGTATCGAAACATTTTATCTAGATCCCAAGTTTTGTGTTCATTTAATAAGTCAATGACTTTTTTTAACCCCTCAGTAGTTGAGTGATTTCTCACAAACGGTATTTCAGTTTCCGGTATCTAATAGTCATCCCAAATGTCAATGTTTCTACCATTTCCTAATTCCCAGAAACAACACTTTTTAATTTCATCAATACCTGTTAACAACCCTTTCCACAACCAACTATTCTATTTGGTTTATTGTTAATGTGAAGAATGTCGCAGTTCGGGTAATATTCTGCTTTCATTATTGCAACACAAAGGGATTTAGGGTTCTCACTTAGGTTCCATCCCATTCTAGCTATCATAGCTAGATTGAATTTTTTGACATTTTTAATACCTAATCCTCATTTTTCAAGACTTTTACATATAGCAGTACAGATTTTAAACACACTCATTTTTTCCCATTTTCATTCAATCCCTTTTCATTTCCCCCCCACAAATAACTCCTCTGAAGTTTTGTTATCTCATCACAAATTTTTACTGGAATTTCAAAACAATTCATTTGGTAAATGTACACCGACAAAGCAACATTTTTTATAATAATATTTCCCCCCGCATTATTAAGGTGAATGCCTCTCCATCCTGCCATCCTATTTATTAAATTTTCAATTAAAGGTTCAAAACAAACTATCTTAGATCTATTCGTAAACATAGGCGACCCTAATTATTTGTCAGGTAGGGGTAAAGCTGTGACACCTTTCTTCGAATACCAGTTTATGTTCTTTTACTAAAGAACACTCCCGATTTACTTAGATTAATAAGCTGACCCGACGCTAAACCAAAGTCTTTAAACATACAAGTTTTTTCGTTAACTTTACAGAAAACTAAGCATTCGTCAGTGAAAAGAAGGTGGCTTAAAGAATGAGCCTTATGAACTATACCTTTTATCAAACCTGTGTTTTCATCATGCAAAATAGTTCGGGAAAGCGCTTCCATACAAAATAGGAAAAAATAGGGTGAGATTGGGTCTCCCCGTCTCAATTCCTTGTAGGTTTAAAGAATTTTGTGGGAGACTCATTTAACAGAACCAATAAGGATGTTGCCAAGATACACTGGTTACCAATTTACACCATTTATTGTTGAAACCCATTTTAGTCATGACTTGAATTAAAAGATCCCATTCGTCTCTGTCGAAAACTTTAGACATATCAATTTTTAGTCGCATGAATCCCTTCTTAGATTTGGAGCTTTTCATCTTGTGTATTATTTCATGAGCTAATGTTATGTTCTCCGTTATCAGCTTCCTAGGAATGAAGGCAGATTGATAAGGTGAAACAATTTTTCCAAGAAGACCTTTCGTACTCCCTGCCATCAATTTAGAGATAATTTTATAGCAAGTATTTGCTAAAGCTATAAGTCTGAACTCCACAGGAGTTGTGGGATTCAGAGTCTTGGGAATTAGAGAGATGAAAGAGGCATTCATCTCTTTAGAAATATGACCAGTTTCAAAAAAAGGTTTGTACCGTTATTGTTAGATCAATTCCGATGATTTCCCATAAGTTCCGATGATTTCAAAAAAGCAATGATGTATTTATCCATGACTTTTGGGAAGGTTTCAAACATCAAAAAGAGATATTTAGAACTGTTATAATTTGGGAATTTTTTTTGCTCTCGCACTGCTATATTATTTTGATCTAGCAGCAACGTGGCCAATTGTTAGAGCACTACTTGGTCGAAATCGCAAGTGTTGCTATCTCATCAAGCTTGTTTGTCAAGTTTAGTTGCCAAAACTATAAGTCTTGATTTCTAGTCTACTTATAGCTAAGTCTCGGATTAGGATAGAATGTGTGGTTGAGCTTTAGACTTCACGACGTTCATCGATTGAAGACGAAGAACTACTCAAGGGAACTTGTGGAACTTCATCAACAAAAGGTATGTGGAGACTTGAACTAATCTATCACTCAAAAGTCTATCTACTCTATCTCTATTTGAGACAAAAGTCGTATCGCTATATAGACTTCAATTATACACATTTGATATTTCGAGCTGAGTTTATCTCGCTTATCTATTTCTCGAAATATGTGTTGGTAAGCTTTCGCTTTAACCATGTTCATCTTTTATTCTTGACGAAAGTCAAAAGATGATCATGTGAAAATCGCCTTGTAACATCTTACATGATTTGTGTGATGCAATCATTTGGTGTAGACTCGGAATGTTTCATATTGATCATTCGATCACTTGAAAATTGCTTTGGAGCTAATAGTTGTGTGAGACATCTATTGTCGTCTTCTAAGAATGTTTCAATGATTGAAATGAGAGTTTAGAACATGTAACCATGATTGGATATAAACATAGTATGTGTATTCACATTTATTTAAGGTCCAAGTCCGGGAACCATAGTATGCGTACACGTACGCGTACTGGTTGGTTAATGGAAGTCCGGGAACTAAGTATGCGTATATGTACGCATACTGGCGTAAGTCCAAGTCCGGAATTCAACTGAGGTTGGAAGTATGCGTACCCGTTCGCGTACTGGCGAATCCAAACTCAGTCCGGCTACTTAAGTATGCATACAAGTTTGCGTACTTGAGTTGGTTATGTTCTAAAATCGGTTTGTTCATGAACTAATACATTTATATATTAAGGAATACAATCTTTTGCAAACCGTGGCTATAATGTTCATGAAATGATTCGAGTGAATCAAAATCGATTATGCTTCAATTGTGTCATGTATACTTCTATGAGAATATAAACAATTGAACAGCTCTCTAACTAGTTTCATTTGAGTCATTTGAACTAGTTGTGATAAAGATGAATAAGGTTGATATGAAAGTGTTCATATGGCTAACCTCGGTTAACTATTGTTGAACCAACTAAGTTTACATGTTTAGGTACGGTTACCTTTATTTAAATGTTGGTACATTTCATTTGTGTATGACAAGCTAAGTTCGATCTAACGGTTGAAAGATATTAGCTTGAATCTAATCAGGTTTTCATCTAACGGTGAAAATTGAATGCTTTGTAACTAAGGTAGCATTGATTGCAAAACCTGATTTGGAGACTATATAAAGGAGAACTCTAGCAACTGGGAAACATAATCCCCACACCTCTTGTGTGATGCTAGTTGCGACTAGACTCGATTCTCCTTTAACCTTAGGTTTTTCTAAAACCCAGTAGATTAACGACTTAAAGACTTCATTGGGATTGTGAAGCCAGACCCAACTATTTTCTCTGTAGTTGCGTGTTCTGATCTTGGTATTTTTTATTGTGATTGAGTACTATCTTCTTTAAGATTTGCTCGAGATTTATTCTCCGATAGGCAATATTGAAAAGTAGTCACAAACACTTTCGTCTCATCGTCTGTGATTCCACAATATCTTATTTCGTTAATCGATTAAGAGTATTGTGAGGTGATTGATATTACTTGGCTGTTCTTCGGGAACATAAGTCCGATTTATCAATTGGTTCATGTTCACCTTGATTTATCAAAAGACTGAACAAAACTCGTAGGTATATCTGCGGGAGACAGATTTATCTATTCAATAGACTTTTGTGTGATACAAATTTGTTTATTAAGTCTTCGACTTTGGGTCCGAGAATCAAGTGCGCAGAATCCGGCGTGGTTCTAGAGGCGTAAGGAACACAACTGTACCTTGATCAGTGTGAGATTGATTAGGGCTCAACTACATTCCCAGTCCGAAGTTAACCTGGAGTAGGCTAGTGTCTTTAGCGGCTTAATACAGTGTGGTGTTAAATCTGGACTAGGTCCCGGGGTTTTTCTGCATTCGCGGTTTCCTCGTTAACAAAATTTATGGTGTATGTGTTATTTTTTTTCCGCATTATATTTTCTATATAATTGAAATATCACAGGTTGTGCGTAGTTCAATCAATTAGATAATCCAACCTTTGGTTGTTGATATAAATTGATTGACACTTGAACATTGGTCTTTGGTACCGTTCAAGTTGTTTCACATAATAATCAGGCTCGCGGATTTCTATCTGTTTGATTTTCTGATTACATTGTGAAACTGAGATACAACTCTTGGATATATTTCAATTGATTGAGTCTGACTGTCTAGTTATTTTTCTTGGAATTATATTGGAGTTTGTCTATATAGATTGCTAAACGAAATACTGGGTGAGGTTGTTAGACCCCCGCTTTTTCACCAATCATTTGGCCCTTCGTGACATCAGCAAATCGGGATTTTAACCCAAGTTAACTTCCCCTGTTTTAGGTGATTTTTTCCAGTGATTCCTTGATAAGAAACAATGACCTTAGTCTCAGGCATAACTAAGCGGAGACTAAGTCCAGTAAACTGTACACTTTTTTTTTCCCGAAAAAAGTCTTATTGAGATTCATTTACTGGGTTATTATTGATAATTGCTACTTTTTTTTGCAGTGTCGTTGAAAGGTTGCAAGGATGGTGTTATATTGCATGGGAGAAGTCTTCTCCCATGATCGATGATATACTAATACTTGAGCAATGATTTTGCAGACTTCATTGATTCAAAACTCCAGTACTATTTATCTTCGAATATGACTTTATTGTTAGAGCATTGCTCGGTCGAACTCGCATGCGTTGCTATCTAAAGCATGTTTGTCAATGTTAGTGATCAAAACTATAAGTCTTGATTTCTAGCCTATGTAGCTAAAGGTCTAAGACTAGGATAAAAAGTGTAGTTGAGCTCAAGAACTCCATGGCAATCATCATACAAGACGAAGGACTACTCGAAGAACCGGTGGAACTTCATCGACTAAAAGGTATGTGGAGACTTGAACTTATCTGTCACTCAAAAGTCTATTTACTCTATCTCCTACTCTTGAGACAAAAGTCGTTTAGACGTATAGACTTTCATTATACACATTTGCTATTTCGAGCCGAGTTTAACTCGACTATCTATTTCTCGAAATATGTGTTGGTAAGCTTTCACTTTAACCGAATTCATCTTTACCTAGTGACGAAAGTCATGTTATGTTTCAATCACTTTGGAAACTGCTCTAATGAAAAATGGTATGTGAATAACGGCTATATAACGTTCTCTGAGAATGTTTCAATGATTGAAATGAGAGTTTAGATTACATAACCATTGTTAGGATATAAGCATTGTTTTGGAAACACATATATGTATAAGCCCTTATTCCTTGAACCAAAGTTTGCGAATTTTGTTGATCAAGAGAAATGGAAGTAGCGCAAGCCAAGTACGCGAACTGGTGGAAGTTCTCACCCGAGAATTTCTGCTGGAGTTTGTGTACTCCTTCCATGAGCTTAAGTCCGCGAACCCAGTCCACGAACTTGAGTAGGTTATATCTAAAACAGGTTGTTCTTGAACTAATGTTTATATAAACTAAGGAATGCTTTTGCAAACCGTGGCTATAAAGTTCATGAACCGATTCGAGTGAATCAAAACGTTTTTGCTTCAATTGTGTCTTGTGTAGTTACATAAGATCTAAGCAATTGAACAACTCTCCAACTAATTCATTTGAGTCATTTGAACTAGTTATGGTGAAGAAGAATGTGGTTGATATGAGAGTGATCATATGGCTAACCATTTGGTTGACTATTGTTGAACCAACAAATGTTAATGTTTGGGTACGGTTCATAAACCCAAAATTGAACATTTCATTTGTGTGTAACAAGCTAAGTTTTCGATCCAACGGTTGAGAAATATTAGCTTGAATCTAATCAGGTTTTCATCTAACGGTGAATATTGAATGCTTTGTTACCAAGCTAACATTGATTGCAAACCCTGATTTGAAAGACTATATAAGGGGGAACTGTAGCAACTGAGAAACCTAATCCCCACACTTTATGTGTGATACTAGTTTGCTAAGCTAGAGTCGATTCTCCTTTAACCTTTGGTTTTCTTCTTCAAAAACCAGGTTAACGACTTAAAGACTTCATTGGGATTGTGAAGCCAGACCGATACTACTTTTCTTGTAGTTGTGTGATCTGATCTTGCTTTGTTTATATAAATACGAGTACAATTGAAATAATTGGCTTGAGATTTATATCTCCGATAGGCAAGATAGAAAAGAAATCACAAACACTTCGTCTCATCGTTTGTGATTCCGCAATATCTTTTTTCGCCGCGTCGATTAAGATTATTGTGAGGTGATCAATAATACTAGGTTGTTCTTCGGGAATATAAGTCCAGGTTATTGATTGGTTCCTGTTCACCTTGATTTATCAAAAGACGAAACAAAACTCATAGGTTTATTCGTGGGAGACGGATTTATCTATTACTATAGACTTTTTTGTGTGATACAGATTTGTTTATTAAAGTCTTCGACTTTGGGTCGTAGCAACTCTTAGTTGTGGGTGAGATCAGCTAAGGGAATCAAGTACGTAGCATCCTGCTGGGATCAGAGGCGTAGGAGCATAACTTTACCTTGGATCAGTATGAGATTGATTGGGGTTCAACTACAGTCCAGACCGAATTTAATTTGGAGTAGGCTAGAGTCTGTAGCGGCTTAATACAATGTGTGTTCAATATGGACTAGGTCCCGGGATTTTTTTGCATTTGCGGTTTCCTCGTTAACAAAATTCTGGTGTCTGTGTTATTTCTATTCCGCATTATATTTGTTTATATAATTGAAATATCACAGGTTGTGCGTTGTTCAATCAATTAAAATATCCGACCTTTTGGGTTGTTGATTTAAATTGATTGACACTTGGATATTGGTCTTTGGTACCATCCAAGTTATCTCTCTTTGATAAATACTCATGATTTCTATTTGCTTGAGTAAAGATCAAATCGAGAGATTGAGATATAAACTCTTTGATATACTTTTTATCTAGATTGAGTCTGTCTGTCTAGTTGATTCTCTAGAAAGTATATTGGAGTTTGTACATACAGATTGCTAAGCGAAATATTGGGTGTGGTTGTTAGACCCCCGCTTTTTCATTTATGATGACAAGTTTGTTTTATGCAATAGCCATTTCCAGCCATTGGTTTTTTGTTCTTCTTTTCTCTAAATTACTTGCTCAGTTTCTTACAATGATTCTATATTACACATGTGTATATAGTGAAGTACTTCATTGGATTCATTGTGCATTTTTGAACATAATCTCTTACCAATTAGTAGACACAGAAAGGAACAACATGCAAGACTATTTTATATCTTTTTAAAAAACTTCTCAGTATGGTGGTCGGTTGTCAATCCGTCAAATATAATTTCACTTTCTCAATCAACTAGATATAAATATAGTATGCGATAAGAAAGAGTTCGTATCCACAGAGAGGCTTTCGTTGTTATAAAATTTCAGTTTCTAAAATAACCCAAGATATGTTTGTTGTATCTAATCAAATAAAAGTAATTAGAAGCAAAGTAAGTAAATCGAGAAATCAATAAGGAGGAGATATTGGTCACGGGATAGTATCATTCACAAACATGTATTATCATCAATGATTAGAATTGGTATTTTAATCTCGTATTTATTAAAAGTCCTAGGATACCTTGATCGCAAGTATAACCCGTTAATTCCCTGTTTTCATCACAACCACATTAAAAGATGCATATGTGAATTCTTCGTAGAAAGCAACCTAAAGTGTAAAAGCACAATTAAGTTTAACTCCCTAAAAGCATTAAGTTTTATGGAATAAGACTCATCAATGCAAACGAATGTGTAAAAGCACTAAACGTTTTAACAAAAGTTATGATTCACTTGTGACTAGTAGGATATATCACTACAAGCACTACCCACAATTATGCTACTTAGAATCAGGGATAAACAACTTTTTCGTATTGAAAACCCTAATATAGCTCTAGAGATGAACACAAATCGGATTGATTCCGGACTCAACCTAACAAGTTCTCAAATCTTAAAACACTATTAATTGTGAATCACAAACAATACTTACTGAGACAAAACTAATTCATTGAATCAAAAGCATGTTGAGAAATCAACTTTTATCCCATAACCAATAAGATGTTTAGCTACTCATAGCTATGGAGTTCATCATAATCAATATTCAATAATAAAACAAGGAAGAAGAAGAACAAAACCAAACCCTAGAAGCGTAAACAAAACGGCTCTCCAAAATTCCAAGAAAAAGATATATCATAAGTTGTAGAAGACCTTCCCTTTTATAGCTTTTCTCCAACTTCTAAAATTTGGTCTAGTCTTCAAAGTCCATTAGATGAAAATCCACCAAGCCCATAAGAAGGAGAAACCCATGTAGAAAATATGACCCAAAAACGGTCGCCGGAAAACGGCCGGAAAAGTGACCGGCAAAGTCCGCCCGGTCACCGGTCAACGGGTCGGATCGGCGGGTCAACTCGGTCAGCACCGAGTTAGGGTGAGTCAACAGATGAGTCAGGGAAAGTCAGGGCACTTGTCAGACTAGTCAGACCTTAGCTGGGTTGAGTGACTTTTGCCTAGGTTATTTGCACAGCCTGACCTGTGTATAGCACAATCATTGTGCTGCAACCTTCTTCAGCCAAGATGGCCATACTTCCTCCACTGCAGCTTCAACTCATTGTCACTTTTTCTTCCTGCCCTGAACCACCACTGCAACCAGCTCCAACAGTCATGCACCAGCACCAGCACCAGCATTAGACTCTCAAGCCATCCCAACTTCATTGCATAGCTTCTTTGGCTTACACACTGCAAATCCAGCAGTATTTTCTATTCACCACCAACAGAGCCACAACAAACACCAGTTCAACGCAAAGATATACCACCCGCAACACCCAAATTCAATTTCACCGACTCCATTGCCTATGCACCTCGGCTATTCGGACACCGCCACTGCAACAATTCATAATCACCACCAGAGCCTCATCCACAAGCACCATTACAGCTCCAACAGCAGCAAGGTCTTGCACCTGAGACCTGCACTCCCCTATCCTGCCATCTCCACTTCAGCTCAACAAACTCAGGCCATCATCACAGCTTTGTCAGCTCACATTGCTGCTCTGCACTGCAGCTGAAGCAACTCTAGCATCACCAGCCTAACATTGCAGTATCACTAACAACAAATTTGCACCAGCTTAACCTCAACATCACTACCCTATGTAGCTACCTGCTGCTGCAACATCCAGCCTTTACAACCCCACCTGTGCCAGTACAAATCAAACTCCTAGTGAAACCAACATTCCCTGTAAACTCAACTCACACAACCCCTTGAATCTCCACATTCCCTGCACTGCACTTCTGTCGCCACAACACTCCATCCATCGTAGCACCAGAGAGTCAGCTGCAACCATTGCTCTGTCATCAGTACTACAGAACCCATTTCAGCTGCACATGTTGCTACATCACAACAGCAACAGCTATATCATCTCTTCCTACCTACACAACTTCTCATACTCAGCACCAGATTCCACCAACTCCCTTTATTTCTGAAATCGATCAAAACCCTTAGTCTATTCCTCCACCAGCAGAAGCATCCTTTGCTCAGCAGCTTAACTAGCCTGAGTTGCTTCAATTCCACAGCAACCTCAACTTACAGACCTCCTGAGTATCAGCCGCAGAATCACTTCCACCTGACCCATTTTGCCATCATCTTCATCTCAATCTCCATTTCCATTAGCCTGCCATTCCCTGTATTGCAACTCTCTACCTCAGCTTCTTCATTAGTCAACAACCATTATTCATTCTCTATGACTCTGCAACCACAGAGCCTTTCTTACCACTCAATGCTAGCCATCTTGCAGTTCAATTGAAGTTAACAATACTTCAACCCCATCTGCTACTTCTTACAAGCCACCAACACAAAACACCAATAACTCCCAGTGCCTCCAAGTTCATCTCAATCCACTGAATTCACTTCCAGCAGCAAATCAATTCCATTCTAATTATTCTTCTAATTCGAATCATCACCCTTCACACACAACGGCAGCTCCAGTTCCCCCTTCAATCGATTCACGATTTCAGTTCTTAAAGAGATCAACACAAACCCTTAATCTCACAATTTCTGCCATCTAAACGGATTAAAAACAAACCCTAACTGAAATCTTTAATCATCACCTGTGTAAGCTTGTACCAGCAGATGAATCAAACTTAAAACCCCCACCAATTCCTTCATCGATTCTCTGATTTCTGCCTCTTCTCTCTTCTCGATTTCATCAAATCTCTCCCTGAGTTCTTCACGATATACTCACATCAGCTTCAACCATTTTCTGTTCTCTCTCTCTCTCAATTTCTGGTTCGATCTGGATTCCCCCATGGTCATTGCTTGTGCCTCTTCCTTCATTTCAGATTCAATTGAGAATGATTTTGAGATTTCTCGATTTAGGAAGTAGGGTTCGATCACACCCCACTCATTAGATACCCCAGTAGGTGCCCTATAACAGATGGTCACCCCTTAACCTCAGCTGGCTGCTTTTTATTTCTCCTCCCAATAGAGTTGCCCCTTAACCTTTGGTTTGGTTCCCAATAGCATGTGAAATGACACTCTGCCCTTTTCGCCTCAATTTGGGTGATTTCCGCTTCTTTTCCTCCGTGCGACTCCAGAATACCTAATAACTCAAAAACACGCGTAAAGTACATAATTCACAAGAAAAATACCAAAGAAAGCATAAACTCTAGATAGTAAATACGGTGTATTCTACACCTATCATATGGCATATAACTTGGTTCCACTAACCAGATGTCCAGTTTTTGGACATAAGCAAATTTGGCAGATGGCTTAGACAAAAAGTGTTTGATGAACATTTTTTCTTAAAGAAAAAGTATAACAAGTGTTATACGACTGTATGCGTATGCTTCGGGTTGTCGCAAGTAAAAAAAGAAAATTCTGATCTAAATCGAAGAAGATATGTGTATAATTTGTATTTATTCTTTAACAAATCAGTATAAAAGTGATTTTTTTTTTTGCTTGGCATCATTAAGATACGACAACTAAAAAACGACCGGAAAAAATCACCTAAAACACGGGAAGTTAACTGGGGTTAAACTCTGGATTTGATGATGTCATGAGGGCCAAATGATTGGCCACGGTGCTGCTAGATCAAAAATGATCTAGCAGCATGAGAGAAAAATTTCCTATAATTTGGACTCAGGGTAGGTTGGCAAACCATCTTGAAAACCATAGATATTTGAGTTTCTGGAATACAAGAAGGTTGGCAAACCAGTTCAGAATGGGATAGTTCACCAACCTGGTTCACGAACCGTGATGATCTGAAATTGGTGAGAAGGCTAACAGTTGACGAACCCAGTTCACAAACCGTTGTCATGCATCTGAGTCCAGGAGTCGTTAAATGGTTCACGAACCGTAGTGTCTTGAATTCGTGAACTGCCTAACGGTTCAATTGTTTCACCAACAGTCCCAGTGAATGTTTCGCAGATGCTCAAAGAATTATTGTTTAAATATGTTTAGCATTGTTATAACCCTCATAAAGTCCTCTAAGACATTATTGGTCAGTAAAACACCTTGTGTATGTGCATCTTGATTAAAGTCTGAAGTGTTTAAATGAACACGACATTACTTATTAGTTCGAAAACTTGTCAAGAACTATCATTATACACGGTTCACATACCCGGACCATTGTGTATAGTCTTCTATGTGATTTCAAGGCAAACTTTTCACACGCTTACTTGAAACCATAATTAGAGTTTCATCTAATCAGAAAAAGTTATCTTAGCTTGAATTATAAGAAGCCCTCAGTCAACTGAGAAATTTAATCCCTGAAACTTTGTGTCATAGTTGATTGCTAGAGTCGTCCTCTATTGACCTAGGTTTCCCCTGAGAAATTAGTTCTACGACTTAAAGACTTCACTTGGGGATTCTTGAACCCAGGTCCAACTATCTTTACCTTGATAGTTCGTGTATCCTCATCTTTCTTTTTTGTTATCGAGGTTTTCGTAATCTCTTTCAGGCAAAATAGACAAAAATCACAAAGTTCTCTTCATCTCAGACTTTGTGATTCCTCGTGATAGATATCTGAAAACTATTTTTAACTATTCTTAATTGATTAGTTCACGATTGTTCTTGAGAGGTGGTTATAAGAATCCAGACTTCTCAGTTAATTGAGCGTAATAGTCCTGGATTTGTGAGGTTTGCTAGCTTTGTCTATTGAAAATATATTTCCAATCCTTGATCTATTCGATCTAAATGAAAATCAAACATGCTTATCTTTAAGAGGAAAATTGGTATCAAAAGTATTCACTTAGGCTGAAGCAACTCTTAGACTGTAAAAGACGTCTGCTATGGGAATTAATTGTGTATAATCTTGCGAGGTTTAAGAGACGTATGAAGCACCACTACAGTTGAATCCCTTGGAAGGTGAACCAGTCCGAAGTATGATAGTAGGAAAGTGTCTGTAGCGGCTTAATTCCGTTTGGTGTTCAAATCTAGACAATGTCCCGGTCTTTTTCTGTAGTTGTGGTTTCCTCATTAACAAAACTTCTGGTATCTTGTGTTTTTCCCTTTCCGCATTACATTGTTTATCTTTGTAATAGGAATAATAGCACAAGTAGTACGTATTCAAATCCTATTAGATATGTCTATATTAACTGTGATCGATTACGAGACTCGTTCTTGTACAATTCATATCTTTAAAGATAGATAACAAATTTCATACTTGACAGAATTCCGATTTAGTTATTTGGATACGACTAGATTGATATTGGATGTTGATTTTTGAGATCGTCCAAGTACTCTTCTTAACAATCAAGTTCACGGACTCCGTTGTCTATACTTTCTGATTGAGAAGAGATAAAGATATAAACTCTCTCTCTCTCTCTATATATATATATATATATATATATTGTCAAGTATCTTAAGTTTGCCTGCTTGCAATTATATTAGGTTTTGTCCATGCATGTTACCAAACAAAAAGGTTGGTGGTGTACTTGGTACCATCTACTTTTTATTATTACAAACATATTTCCAGACCTTGATTGAAACATATCTAATGAGAATCAATAGGCTATCTGTTAGAGGCAGATTATTTAAAAAGTCTTCACTCAAGCTGAAGCAATTCCGAGGGTTGTAAAGGACGTCAGCTAGGGGAATCAAGTGCGTAGGATCTTGCGAGATCCGAGAGACGCAAAAAGCACGACTAAAGCTGAATTACTCTTAGGTTCAATTCGGTCTCAACTACATTCCAGTCCGAAGTATGATAGTAGTCCTGTACAACCTATTCTCTATCATCACTACTTTATTCAAAGACCTTGTCTACAAACCATTTCTTTGCATCGTCCCTCTTTTCCCATGCCAAATCAGTGTAATAGTTGACAGAGGTATCATGACCCATCCAAGATACGAGTTCGGTTTGATCTTCTTCGAACTCTTCAACAATCTTCAACATATATTAACAAGTTAGGAAAACACAATCGATATATGTGTAACAGTCGAGCAGACCGATTCTTTGCTTGATTGTTATATGGAATCGGTCTATAGATATAAGTATATTTGATTCATGTATGGGTCGAAATTGTATTATTCTGTGTACCTTTGTCTTTACAATCGGATTACATATACGTAAATATGCCGATTGTAAACTTTGGGTATTTTTGAAATATTTTCAAGTGAAGGAATCGGCATATCTAATTGGCCACAAAAACCGATTTTTTCACCAACCAATCCCGCCAAAAGTGTACTATAATTGGTTTACAAGGTAATGAACAACGACCGATTGTTGTTCCCAATTTGGGAAGATAACTCAACATCGGTAGATGTGGTAGCATCCATCAATTCTGGGTAATAATTGATAGGAATAAACTTAAAAGTTTAAACTTTTTCCATTTTAGATGATTATAAGATGCGAATACATGTTTGGAGATCCTTAGAACGCATACCTGCCCATTGGAAGCATTATGACCTTCATTTTTCCCGGTAATATTCTTCATGGCTACAATAAGATCCTCAATTAAGCGTTGGTCGACATGGTCTTGTTCATTCAACAAATACTCCAAATCGGTAGGATCAAAATCATGATTATTTGATGCACCCATTTATTCATCACTATTAGAGTCTTCATCGTCGCTATAAAGTTTCATTTTTTGCAAACAAAATCACAAACCCTAGTTTTTCTTTTTTTGCCTCTACGTCTACTTGGTTTCCAAACCTTAGAAGAGGAGATGAATTTCTACTCTAGTTCTAATACTATAATCAAACTCAAACACTAGTTAATTTAACTATTAAGTAAATCATCACTAATGAATAAGGGCATATTAGCCATTCACAGAATAATTTTTTTTTGTCTTTTGATGATAGGTCTCGAATAAAATCTATAAGCCCAAAACTACTCAGGTTTTTGAAGTGGATTAATACCGATCTTTTTTTTGATATAACAAAAGTTGAACCCTGCCTCCTGGGCAAAGCATAGCCAGCTACCCACGAATTTGCCTGGTACACTGCCAACTCCATCTAGTACTACGCCATGATTAACACTCCAGGTAGAAGTAGAACCTGGAACTTTTCCCACGGACAAGGGTTACGGAATCCACTGTACCAGCGGTTCCTCTTCTTTTTTTCTTTTTTCTCCTGGGTTATATTATAATATGCTTTTGTTATATCTTGTGGTGGAATACTCCTAGAAGTGACTGGAAATCTTGTGAAAATCCTTGAGAGTTGAGAGCTGACCAAGGCATCTGTAATCCCACGAGTCATTTAAGTCCACCAAATTATTTGATGCAACACGCAAGCAGAAAACGACACTGTGTGAGTCTTACCTCTCAGTCTGTTCTGCCAGAGCAGAATACAAAAATAATTACCTCAGCTAACCAAACAAAAAACCAAAATAAAATTCACTGAACCCAACAATGAACACGAACCTCGTCCGTCTCCAGGTCTCCCCTCTGTTCATCTCCCCACTTCCACTTCCATTTCAATAATACCTCCTCTCTTAGCTAATTTTTTCCCACCCAAAACTCACCTACAAAATCTACATTTACCAAAACATACCTTTTCCCTACCTCAAAGATCATGCAAAGATCTGTAATATCAAGTAAACAGCAAGATAAAACAGAGCTTAAAAAGCTTCAGTTTCTTGTTAATGGCGGATTTTAACTCACTTTTCTATCTATTCCTCCTATTTTCTTTCTCTATCTTCACTTCAGGTAACTAACAACCCCTTTACAAAGACTTCGAATTTGTTCTTTTCTTTTTTTTTTTTTTTTTTGAAATTTGATTTTTTTTATTTTATTTTTGTGTTGAAGGGAGTGAAGCAGAGGCAAAAGATGCACCATATGTTGGGATAAACATAGGAACAGATGTATCAAATTTATTATCACCAGAAGAACTAATTACATTTCTACAGTCGCAGAAGATTTCTCATATTCGGTTATACGATTCCAATGCCGACATTTTAAAAGCACTTTCTCATACTAAAATCAGAGTCATTATAAGTGTCCCTAATAATCAGTTAATTGCTATTGGTTCTTCAAATACTACAGCTGCTACTTGGATTCAAAGAAATGTAGTTGCTTTTTATCCACAAACCCTAATTACTTCGATTTCAGTTGGTGATGAAGTTTTCACTACTAATCCTTCTTCAGCTCCAATTCTTTTACCTGCAATTGAATCTCTTTATAATAGTTTAGTAGCTTCCAATCTTCATAATGATATTAAGATTTCAACTCCTCATGCCGCTTCAATCATTTTAGATACATTTCCCCCATCTCAAGCATTTTTTAATCAAACCCTAACTCCATTTTTACTTCCTTTGCTTCAGTTCTTATCGAGAACCAAGGCTCCGTTGATGATGAATTTCTATCCTTATTACGTTTTTATGCAGAATAAAGGTGTTGTTCCTTTGGATAATTCATTGTTCAGACCGTTAACGCCTTCCAAAGAAATGGTTGATCCAAACACATTACTTCACTATTCAAATGTTCTTGATGCCATGATTGATGCTGCGTATTTCTCGATGAAGAATTTGAATGTCAGTGATGTTGTAGTTCTTGTTACGGAATCCGGGTGGCCGTCAATTGGTGATTCGAAAGAACCTTATGCAACAATTGACAATGCTGATACTTATAATTCAAACTTGATTAAACATGTTTTTGATAGAAGTGGAACGCCATTACATCCTGAACTTACTTCAAGTGTTTATATTTATGAAATGTTTAACGAAGATTTAAGGGCGAACCCGGTTTCAGAAGCGAATTGGGGTTTGTTTTATGGGAACTCAACACCAGTTTATTTACTTCACGTTTCTGGAACTGGGACATTTTTAGGGAATGATACTACTAATCAGACTTATTGTGTTGTGATGGATGATGTCGATTCGAAAACATTGCAGGCAGCTCTTGATTGGGCTTGTGGACCTGGTAGAGCTAATTGTTCTGAAATTCAACCAGGGGAAAATTGTTATCAACCTAATGATGTGAAACACCATGCTTCTTATGCGTTTGATAGTTATTATCAGAAACAAGATAGAGCTTCTGGTTCTTGTGATTTCAAAGGCATTGCCATGATCACTACTACAGACCCAAGTAAGTTTCTTACTCCCTCTCTCATAATTTGCTAATTTGGCAATATGCACCGACATGATTACGGCATTAGTTAATCAAGCATTAGTAAATTAAGAAAAGTTTGTTCTTTTTTCATACCTTTTTTTGATAATGAGAAGAAGGTTGTGTGATAGTTAATTACATATTGATTAACCAGCAACCACCATTAAAAGCTGAAAGGTTTTTGTTCGCCTAACGTGCAGCTCTGCAATGGTGTTGTCATTGTTGTTGATTTTGGTTTTTTTTTTGTGTGTTTTCAGGTCAGGGGAGCTGTATTTTTCCTGGAAGGTGAGGAAGTTGGTGTTTTTTTTGGTAAATTAAGTTAAGAATTCATAAAAACAATTAGAGGGAAATTTATTTCATATAAGATTTCCTCATCTAGCTTCTTTAAGGAATAGGACAATAATGTCATTTCAAACAAAAATACTTCTTCTAATTGATTAGTTCGGAGACCCCTAAATGCGACCAAAAGCATTTTGCCACAGTTTTGCATCTAGCTAGATAGTCTCTGGGATCACATTGTGTAGCTATATATGAACGGTGCAGAAATTTCTGTGCAACAAAAAGCAAATTAATAATAGAGCAGTGGACATGACCAAGATTGATTGGTCTCCTTCTACTCGATCATTTTTGCTCCTGAACTGATAAAAAGAGAATTAGAGAATGTTACATTTTTATCTACATTGGTTTTGTCTAAATCTCAGTTAATCACCTGAAGTGACATTTTGGTTGACCAAATACTAATTGTCTTTAGTGGTTTAGCGGCCAAAGAAACCAAAAGTCATCAAAAGTTAATTTGGTTATCATTTCGATTTCATATCTGTTTGTTGGTGCAGTAAGATGTTAGGGACGAACAAGACTAGTGCAGTGGGCACAGCTACCAATACAACCACGGCAAGTGGAGGGGTAGGACACCTACTGAGAAGAAGAAGAACACCAACGGAACAATGGTACGATCTCGTGATATTGCTGGTGTTGTTAGCTTGGATCTGGTAAGAGTTGGGTAGGGGATGGTACCCAAGAGGGACAGACAATGCCAAGGAATTCATTCATTCAGAGAAAGTTGTCTGATTCTTCAAATCTCAGTGTAGTATTCCAGATGTACCATTATCACGTGTAGCTTTATCACATTTTGTAATTTTAGTAGGGCTAGGAAACAAAGTGGAAAGGTTAGGTTTATAGAGAACTAGAGACATTCCAGACAAGAGATCTAAATGCATTGCAAATGGGATTGAGTGAACTTGATCCTAATAACATGTGGCTGAAATATATGTTCCGGTCTCCTGTTGGGTCCAAAGGCATATTTCTTGTAATTCATTCATTTGTAGTTTATAAAGAGATTGATTCTTTGATCTTCAAGTGGGAGTCATGGATCTGTCATTCAGTTACAGCCCCATTGAGAGAATCTTATGGAGAAGGAATTGATTACATGATTGCCTGCCCCTGGTGTAAAAAAGTTCAAGACGAGTTAACAAGATCCACAGTATTACAAAAAATAATGTAGATAACTAAGGTTTTAGCTAAGAGCAAACGAAAATTCGATAAGTAGTAATAATAGTGAAGATAATCAATATCATTAGCAAGGTAGTCAATATCGGTTGTACCGGCCGATATTATAGATTTTTATCGGATATCGGAAAAAACCTTGACGTTATCGAAAATATCGGCGGTGCAAGGATTGAACGATAAAAACGGTCGTACCGGCCGATACAGACCGATATATCGGGTTAAACGATACACTGGTATTATCGGGTCGGGGTAATTTGGTAAGATTACTTATTTGTAAGATTGATATATGTTGATAATTATAACCTTTTTTTTGGATTATGGATTTAGAAATAATTTTTCAAAAAAAAAATATCTTTTTTCTACATATTAAAAAAATTAATGATGTCGCCGATAAAAACAAATATTATCTTTTGTATAGGTGTATCGGACCGGCCCGGTACGATACCGACACACAATATTAACTACCTTGATCATCAGTTGGACTCAATACATGTCGAAACAACAACCGCCATTTTATTACCCCGTAAGATAAAACCATTAAGATAAGCAAATCAACAGATATCGGAGAAATAATGTTAATTCATAGATAATCTCTCACCTTCATAAGAGGCATCCTTTGATAAAAAATTTAAGTCGTAGGGATCTAAACAGTCTTCTCTGCAGAAGATTGGTAAATTTGTACTTTTCAAAGCCTCAAACATGTTTTTCTTTTTTTTTGTGGGTAAATGTCAGAAAACCTAAACGGAACAAAAATAGTTATAATAGGAAAATTCGTTTCAACAAAATATGCGCGAAGTACGAAGGTAATAGCTTAGAAACCCATGTCCAAATCGCCTAGCGTTGTCTAACAGTAACAGACCCTCTAGAACACTAGGATCTTAATTTTACTAAGCTTGTTAACTACTTTGTTACGTACTTCTGGAACGAAATCACGTCGTCATTTTTAGAAACTTTAAAATACTCAAAGCATCAATCAGAATCTTCATTTCCTTAAGTTATAGTTGAAGCTGAGTTGTTGGCATATTTCATAATGTTCATAAGATCAGTTTCAATGATGATGTGTAATCTACAAGTCTTTATACTGTCTAACTGGTTCTAGAAATGTTAGTGTAGATGGTGAAATTTGAGCGAATGGTAAAATAGTCATTTTGGGTAAATTTTGAGACGAAGGGAAAATTGGTAATTTTATATATCAGGGGCACAAACAATTATTCATAATATCCCTTAATGTCCAATACATAAGGAAGGTTTCGAAAATGTGATACGACTCTCGTCACCGAAAGAAGAAGTTTGGCCCTGACCTCAGCCCTCATCGCCAAAAGACAAAGTTTAGCCTCGCCTTCAGCCCTTGCAGTCAAAAGACCAAGTTCATCCCTAGCTACAACCCTCGTCGTCTAAAGTCAAGTCCAGCCTTAATTTCATCCCCCGCTGTTAAAAGACAAGTTTATCCCTGAGTTCATCCCTCACCGCGAAACACGAGTTTGACCCTAACCTCAGTCCTGGAAACCAAAAGACAAACTCAGCCTTACCTTCATCCCTCATTTCAGAAAGATGTAATTTAGTCCTTATAGATCAAAATCAACTCTCACAAGAGAGACTTACCCCTTGATCTACAAGGCTCTTATGGCCATGATTATAGCATACGCCCCCGCAATACACGCTGGTCATGATGCCACGACTCCTAGCATACGTCCCTGTGATACACAATGGTCATGATGCCACGACTCCTAGCATACGTCCCCGCGAGACACGCCGGTCGTGTAGGCTTTAAAGATTCATCAAACCTCTACGTCTGACTCATGAGCATGAGCACAGACTTAATGTCTCTTAAGTACGAAATTCGCCCCAATCTGAGATTAGATTCCGATTCCGGGTACATCCCCGCGAGATACAACTGGTCATGTATACTATAGGCCATGACTCATCTTACTTGGCCTCATGAGTGGTTCCTAGAACATCCGCGCGAGATAAATTGACCATTCTTCCCTTGAGCCTCATGACAGACTCCTAGAACATCCTCTTGAGATACACTGGTCTTGTCTGCCCCATCGATATGGACAAAGTTACGATTGACTCCTACGCATCCACATGAGATACGCTGGACAAATATAAATATTTCATATGTCTCATTGAGACAGTCCCATATGGACAAAAGACATTATTAGCCTCGCTATCAGTCCACCGAACTGAAAGAGACTCAAACTCATACAGAAAAGCGCCAACCTGCCCCACCAGATCTGAGCAATATAAGCTCGTATTAGGGTCTTGTACATTCACACGACTTAGGCATAAGCCTCACTAAGGTACAAGCCTCTTTTTCAGCTTCTCAAACACACTCACGGCTAATAAATTGAGTCTGAATCCTGCATGTTTATCCAAAAAACGTGAATAAGATCCCTGGAGTTCCACACACCCATCCGAGGGACCCACAACTAAGTATTTGAATATCACAAGTCATATGTGGCCGACCATTCAAAGAAAGAGCTCAACATCAACTCCAATCCTAAGTGAGGTATTTTCTTAAAAGTTGGGTTAACAACTCTTTGAGAAGCTACTTCAATTGGAGGAAAAGGATCAATAGATATAGAATTATGCAAAGGATTAGACAAACCTTGTACGTGATCCTCATTAATTATCTCCAATGAATTATTTACCTCAAGTATATCGTGGTCCTCTATCAAACTATTGTTATCTAGCTCAATTGGGTCTTCCACGACTTTAATCAATTTGGTTTCATTCTCAATCTTCATCTCTTCAACACTCTCGTCATCCAAATAAAATTCCGCTCTCAGGAACTCTTCTTCATTGTAAATTTTGGGGTATTCTGTTTGAGTCTCCTTCGAGGGAATAATCGGGTCTAATTCTTGCAAATCAACAGGTCTAAAAACATTGTAATCTGGATGTTCATTGTAACGTTGATATGCATTTGAGTATGTCACACCGTTCATAACAATGGGTCGGTCATATAAAGGCTCCTCCTTTTGAATAGGCGAATGATCATTATTAAGATTCGGAGTTGGGATAACTTCATCATTGTTACATGGAATATCCAAAGGTTGCTCATCTTCAAAATATTTGTTGTCGTCCTTAGGAATTTCAGAATTAATTTGGTTTTGAGGCCAAACTTCTTCTTCATTCATTATCTGTTTGAGTTGAGCAATGCGGTTCCTCAGGATATCCATAGTCCTTTGAAGTTCTTGGAGTGTATCTTCAGTCTTTTTGTTGTACTCATCCATAGTTTTACGGTACTCTTTCATTGTTTGGTTATCTCGATCCAAATTATCCATAAATTGGTGCATTAGATCTGTCAGACTAGAAGAATTATCATTAGAAGCACAACTATCCCCCCATCCTTGTGTTTGCTAACTTACATACCCGGCATAAGGTTGTTGATATGTATGAGGATATCCATAAGGTTCCGTGGGATATTGATCATAACCAAAGGATTGGTTTTGATGATACCCATAAGATGGTTGGTAGTTGTCATATGAATGAGATTGAAAACCATATTCATTACCACTATTATGTGTCCGATCTTGTGCTCCGTACATGTCATCTCCGTAAGGAAACATGACGACTCACAAGAAAAAGAAAATCAAAAATAAAAACAAGCTAAACAAATAACAAATCAATTAGCAACTACTCCCCGGCAGCGGCGCCAAAATTTGATGGCTGTCGTAGGCATAACAAATTAATAAATATATTTCCCACTAATTAACTTGTAATATGGCGGTAGTAAGAGATCGTTCCCACAGAGAGCTGTGTAATTGATAGGTTATTTGAAATAGCAAAATAAAGTAAATAACAAATTAAGGGGTTTTTGGTTGTAAAATAAATGGAAAGACAATAAAGAAGAAAAGAGATGATCAAGGAATCCTTCGCCGTTACCAAGCGTTAACAGGATTAGAATACTTATCTATTGTTCGTAAGAACCATTCATCACCAACCGTAGAATAGCAGCTAGCTCAGTGCTATCCCCAAAACTCATTTTACCACGGATACGAAAGCTCTCCAATATCAGATTCTATTCAACCGAACCACCACGTAGTAGCTCACTCAAGGTGTAATCCAATCGAACGCTTTAGGCTTTGTGAATTAGGTTAATCCTAGTAGTTAAACTCTTAGCTCAAGGTTTACTTGCTGGAGTTGTTTTTACACACAATTCCTCCATAGAATCCCTCTGTAAGGTCTCGTGATTTCTACTTGGGTAGAGAGTTATTCGACGATTACTTATCTCTTAACTTCTACTAGCAATAGAACGATCAATAGATCAATCTAGCGTGCACTCCAAATCAATCTAAGAATCACCCATAAACCCTAGATATGGTAAAAACAAATGATGATGATAAAAAAGCTCATTAGATTTGTATTAAAAATAAAGCTTCACGCTTAGAACATTGAATTCATCCTTAATTAACAAAGGATTTAGCTACTTATATTACAACGAAGATGAATAATGGTGGTTTCCCCCTAAAGGGGTAAACCCTAGGTTATGATATGAGATTGATCGATAATATGTGAAAGGCCTAATACCTATTTTTATAGGTTTACATTGCTTGGCCATAAAGTATCTAGTTCGGTTCAAGAACCCGACCCGAAAACACGAAATAAGGATCCTAATCGTGAGTTTTGGCCTTCCAAGTATGTATACCCGTACGCATACCTAAAAAGGTCACGGAACCAAAAGTATGCGCACCTGTACGCATACCTCAAAAGTCTTCGGTATTCGATCAAGAGCTTGTTTTGCCCACAACTTCTTCGCCCGAACTCGGAATGACCTAATTCATTTTGCATTCTTTTCCTCTTTCAATTCTCTTCAAGATGGTGATGATAAATCCTTAATTTGAATGAGTGAAGATCAGTCTTTGGCCCGTCTCTTGATTTTGAGCGTTTTGCTCCTTTTTGTCGCACTTCTTCCACTTCTCTTGGACTTGGGCACTTGGATACTTGGAATACTTCTCTTCCTATCTCTTTTAAGCACTTTGTATCTCATTTTTGGATGATTCACCTATTGTAGGAAAATAAGAGAAAACAAGATTAATAATACGAATACACGCAAGAATAATAGCTAGAACAAGTATGGAATGGATACTAAAATCATATGAATTATGCACTTATCAGCATTCCATGTGCAATGACAGACTGAATATTAAGAGGTTTATGGTCAAACACCAAAGCATTTCTACCTCTCCAGATGTCCCACAACATACACACTCCCAGGTTGAATGTGCAGTGATATATCCTGCACCAAAAGCCATGAGGCTAGCAGTTCCTTCACTGTGGTAATGTTAGTATCATGCAATCTCAGGATAAGAGGATAAGAAAATAAGATATCTCGTGTCACATGACAATGAAGGAATATATGGGAGACAAACTCATTATCATTGTCACATAATAAACATTCAGAGAGCACACCTTCTATGAACCTGACAATTTTGCTTAGAACCCCAACACCATCATGCACTATTCTCCATGCAAAATTTTGAATTCTTGGGGCTAACTTCTTCACTGCCCAAAGTTTTTTCCAAGGGAATGTGTCATCATTAAGCGATGAGGTCTCACCTGAATTAGCAAAGAGTAATTTCTAAAAAGATTGCGCCGACAAATTCCCATATGTCGATAAAGACCAAATTAGTCTATCTTCCTCCATTCTATTGAATGTAGATTTGCAAAATTTGCTCAGCTTCAATAGGAACAAATACTTGGCTTACCAATTCAACATTCCATGTTGTACCTTCAGTATTCATCAAGTCACTAACAAATTGAATGTTCAGACTATTGTATAAAGGAGTTGTAGGAGTAAAACCCAGAAGTCTAGGAATCCAAGGATCGTTCCATACCCTCACCTGAGTACCTTTGCAAATAAGCCAAATGCAACCTTCTTTTAAATCCGATCTAATACTTAACATAGCAACCCAGGTAGATGAACATTTTTGTGTCTTCTTTGCTGCCCAAAATGATATATCTTTCAAGTACTTCACCTTCAATATTCTGCACCACAACGCCTTAGGATTCTTCAAAAATCTCCATGCCAATTTTGCCACTAAAGCCTTATTCAGTTCTTCTAAAGATCTCAGTCCAAGTCCCCCATTTTCTTTGTAGATAGTAAACCACTCCCACTTCTGAAAATGCATTTTCCTGTGCTCTTTGGAATGACCCCACCGGAAATTTCTTAGAATATGATTCATCCTGTTGATCACACTCTCCGGAAGAATAGAAGTTGTGATGTAAAAATTTGGAATGAGGGCTAAGACGGACTGAATCATAGTATTCCTTCCAGCATGGGTCAATTTATAGCGTTTCCACCCAGGTAGTTTTTTCTCCATCTTCTCTATCAAGTAGTTATATGAAGCACAACTATTTCCATGCTGCAGTATCTTCACCCCGAGGTATTTCTCCTGAAGTCCCATTGGCCTTAACCCCAGTACTGCTCTCACAACTGCTTGTCTATCTGGTTCAAACATTTTACTAAAATGAGTGGAAGATTTGTTGTAGTTGACTTGTTAACCTGATATTATATAGTAATTAAGTATGCAAAATGGTCTGTACAACTTCAACAGTTGAGTCCGTGAGAGTTCCGTAAAGCATTACATCATCAACAAACATTGTGTGTGTAACTGAAGGAGCCCATCTGTTGAGCTTGTACCCTGCATATAGCCCTTGTCTTTCCATGCTGTGCAAAAGACCGGATAAACTGTGAGAGCAAATGATAAAAAAGGGCAAGAGTGGGCAACCTTGTCTTATTCCTCTTTCCCCAGCGAAAAAACCTTCCGGATAACCGTTAATCAGCACCGAAAAAGTGGCAGAAATAAAACAACTCATTATAAGCTTATGGACCATTCCATATATACCAAAGCTATGAAGTGCATGACTAAGAAAGTCCCAATCTACCCTGTCGTAGGCTTTACTCATGTCTAACTTAAGTGCAAAAGAGCCAAGAATGGAATTGAAATTATTCATAGAATGGAAAAGTTCTTTAGCAATCACTTTATTATCAAGTTCTTTAGCATATTTGAAATGGTAAAAAACATATGGTCGCTGCTATACTTTCGGGAGCTAAGTTCATTAGCATTCCAGAGTTAGGTACTAGACGTGTTTTTATGCTCCCTAGCATACTTTTGGAAACTATGCCGTTAGTTTTTCAAAAGTGGGAATGTTATAAATACCCTCCATTTTGGTTGACCTTGCACAAATACCCCCGAGGGGTAAAAATTAAGTTTTATGGAGTCAATTTAAGAAAGTTGCTTCCACTTTTTGGAAGCAACTTGTATAAAGTTGCGTCCACTTCTGGAAGCAACTTGTGCTAGTTGCGTCCATTTCAGAAGTAATTTGTGCTAGTTGCTTCCACTTTTCAGAAGGCAGAGGTATTTTTAAAAATTGAATAAGGGTATATATTTCAAGAGGTAGATTTTGAGGGATATTTAATTAATGTTCCCTTTTCAAAATTATTCAACGACCATATTTTGCTCACTCCGAAAGTTTCGATTATGCATAACTTTCGAATTTACTACGGAATCACTTCTAAAATCTTTGAGGCCAGAAATCATAACTTACATCTCTAAGTTCATTGTTTAATGAATACCTTCGTTACCTGGGATAAATATTTGATCTTTATTTGAATTCGATTGCTCATGGATTTTGGGTGGTTTTGATGGTTCATGGATTTTGGATGCTACGGTAGTGTAGTGTCCAATCTGCCAAAAGACGGAGACAGCCAAGAAAGAGACAGTTCTGGTGTCCACTCGCAAAAGGTCGGGTCAATTGGATGGGTTTTGCACAGCCCTAGAAAAAACTATGAAACACAGACCCAGGCTCAGCAATCACTCTCGGTAGGAAACATGAAATCCACTTGAGTCACTTGTGCAACCGGAAACTGAAAGGGAAGAGCTCAAAAATCAAGCTGATGATGTTAAGAGTTTCATATATATTTCTCACCCACGGAAGAAATAAAGCCGGAAAAAGGGAATTCTACAATGGAAAACAAGAAATCAGTGAACAAAAAGAAACAACAAAGAAGACATATGAACATATTGTGAAACTAAACTATCTACGAAGGTCGAGTTCCCCGTCCCCTATGTACTAACCACGCATATATAAGATCAATTGAACTAACATGTGTGATCTCTACTACTAAACTAACAGGGTTTCATCCCTTACATATCAGCATCATCTGAGAGCATTCACAAAAGCCATCAAGGAATCAACATCGCGTTTTTCAGAAGGGTACTTGATAGGTTGTGAGGAGTGTTTAGGGAAGAACAGTATAGTAGGGAAGCTCCCTAATTGAAGCTCCTTCTGAGCATATTCCTTCTGATCCCCATCCGCCCTGAACTTTCCGACCTTCACTCCACTGTCTCTCAATTTCTCTCCTAACTGCACATATGATTCTTCCATACCCTGGCAGAATTGGCACCATGGTGCATAAAGGACAACAATCCATGGTTCTTTTCGGTTCTCCAACTTTGTCAAATTCTCTATCCCACTTCTACTCAAAGTTACTATGCTTTCAGTTTCGAACAAGTCATTCTCTTTTGTAACACTATCACTTGCTGATTGTGCAGAAACACCCTCCTCTTTCTTGATGTTTCCTTTGTGTAGTCCACACTCCTTTGCCTTGGCATCTTCCCACCACCACCTTCCTTCCCTTTCATGTTGCCCTGGCAATACCGCCCTTGTGCATGGCTCACACCCAATCGACACATAACCCTGTGAATGCAACGAGTTGACTGGCACATTCATGGCGCGTAAAAAGTTCCATATATCGCCACCATTCACATTAGCAACAGGGTTCCACTTAATTAGGCTTCCCGGCCCTCCATCTAGCCCTTCAAATGCTGGGTCAACCTGGACTACTGGAATTTCAGACCTGGTCCCTGGAGATTGATCTTTTCTTTGTCCTGTGATCCAAGCTTTGAGTCCCTTCAGTGCCCTTCTTAAAGGCCTAACCTTTCTCACTCGGCAACATTCTTGATGCCCGTCTTCATAGAAGGAGAAAAGCCCTTTGGTTCTAACAAGACCCTGCACTTCTAATGCATCTGGGAACATGTACTCAATTCGAATATCATATTGCTTCTCCACCGCATCAAAGAATTGATAAGTCTCTGGGTTTAGCCTTCCTGTGTCCAAGCTGAACACCCTAAATGGTCGACCAGTTAATCTTGCATACTCAATCAAGACAACATCTTCTGCACCACTGCGCAAACCAAATGAAAACTGCAGTTAGAAACTGTGAATTAACGAACAAATAACTAATCAACACCAACAATTCAACCCAACAACAGCTTGTTCACAACTGTGGCTTTTATTGTTGAATCAAATAAAGTTAGGCGGCTGAAGTAATTGGGCTAACAAAGTAACTAGTTGGTTGAAATATCTAGCAAGGGGATAAACTCATAAGTTGATGAACAAAACCGGACAAACAATTAAGTTTCAATCAGAGTGATACCTAATTTAAACATATGGTCCATAGAGAATTCTCATACAGATACCAGTGGCAAGTTGTGTTATTTTAAACTAGTCAGAGATGGTCAAGGTCAACCTTTTGTAAATCAAAACAAAGTTAAATCTCGATCAGGAATTAATAGAGTAAATTACCTGAAAGCAATAGCAATGTCGTTTCCATATTTCTCGAGTGCTTTATCCATAATTTCCAATGGAGATGCATTTTCAAGCTGTTTAGCTAATTTCTCAAAATCTTCTGTTTCTTCTTTCTCCGACGCTACCTCTGCAATAAAGTCATAAAAACACAAAATTTTCAGCTCAAAATTATTAAAAAACAACCGGAAAAGATTGTTAATTAATTAAAAAAGAATCATAACTGAGAAGAAAATAAATTACTGAAACGTACCAGGACTAATTACAGTTGAAGCAGCAAGAGGAACAATCGAATCATTCCTCTTTGGTTCAGCAAATACTGGTTTTACTAAACTTCTTCTACGAGATGATGATGATATATTAACCGATGATGATGAGTTTAATCCTCTATCCGATGGTTTATACGAACCAATTTGTGAAACTATACATGAAAAGAAAACAAAATTAGATCAAAATACATCCAAAAATTATACAAATGTAACACAAAACAGAGCTAAATTGTAAGAAAATGAACCTTTGATTAGCTCTTGAGAAGGAACTGAACGAGAAGTACTGAAGGAAGTTGAAGAAGAAACTGCTAGCGCCATTATAACAAGGAATTGAAATTCTATTCTGTATAAATTTCTCTCTAAATTTTGGTTTTGATTTTTCTTCCTGAGAGCTCTACACACGGAAATGGGGTTAAATAATCGCCTGTGAATTACGGCATTTCAGGTTCATTGAATCTGGACTTGATTTCGTAGGTTGGTTAAGTCTATTAGGAGTCCTACTTGGCAAGGATCTATTGGATCGAGTTTGTTATCTAATTTCGGTCATAGACTTGATATTCTTATGGGTAGGTGTAGCAAAGCACTCTCGTCACTGAGTCCAAATTTGTGCACCCCCACAAAACCGGGGTGCACATTCCGGCTTTGATTATTGGTTGATAGAAGCTTCAAAACCACTCCTCCCGATCTCAAAATCAAAAACCACTTTCTTTTTTCCCCTTTTTTCCCCTTTTTTAATTTGGTTTCACCTATTCACCACTTATGCTTTTCCTAAATGCCACCCATGGTAAAAAAAGCTAGCAGTTTGTAACCTTCCCAAATGTGAGTATCTAACACCCACTTAAAAATTATTTTAGTATTTTTCCTTCTATGATTATTCACCACTAAAACCTGAACTTTGATGCCGCCATATCCCACCACCATCACCTTAGGTCGATTGATTAATCTCAATCGAAATGTTATCTTTTCCCAGAGAAACCCATTTCTATGATGTGATGACTTAACTTGGATCCATTTTTAACTTTACTAACAATCCGATCAAGTAAACATTAGTTTACTGGACTTAACTTGGATCCAATTTTTAAATCACCACGAGTGAACATTAGTTTGTTATGAGAATTAATTCACCTATACATTCCAAACTTTAAAGTTTCCTCCAAGTAATAATCAAAACGTGGAGGTGATGAATGGTACTTCAATTACATATACAGGTGATTGCAAATTGAGTAACTGATACTATTAGTCATGAGAAATGATAAACGTCATGAGAAATGATAAACAACCTCACCTGTTTATAGTTGATTAATTATACGAGATGGGTTGGAAGGAATCCAATCCGATTTTTGATTTCAATGGATCAAGAGCTAACAGAGATAAAAGTTAGATCCTTGTTTCCATTTTATTTAGACGGACCAATGGAATTTTCTTTGTGAAGTCCGATTTACTACCATTATTGCGGTGGTAATGGTGATTCAATAGTCTTGTGACTTGTGAGGTTTCAGGCCGTTCCATAATTACAAAGGAAGAGATAAAAATAAGTTGGGTTATAGTCACCCAGATAAAATTTGGTTAATAATCAAAATGAAATTGTAGGTGGGTGGTATTTAGGAGAAACATAGGTGGTAAATAGGTAAAACCTTTAATTTTTATTCTGTTAAGAAATTACAAAACCGTTCTCTAATCAACAATTTTCTTTTCTTCTTCCCCAAAGCCCAAAACGTAATTCCGGATATGTTTGAATAAAATCACTCGCTATTGTGCAGTTTTTTTCTCTTTATATCTGATCTAGGTCTCCGATAAACAGAGCATGTAGTAGCAGCGTCAATGGTGGTTGGGTTGTGGAAAAGAAACATTTGGAGTTAGTGTGGATGCAGTACTGATTTTATGTTCATTTCCTTTGTATAATCAACAACAACATCAATATATATATTACCCTTTTTATCATTTAATTTGGTGCCTAATTACTGGTCAAGATGGATTCTGAGATTCTTTTTGTACTACTGTATTTGCTTTCAATCTGATGGTTTCATATTTCTTCCATGATATTAATTCTTTTTCGTCCACTGAATATCAATTTTGATTAAAGCCGTGTTTGGTTCAAGATTTTAAATACCAAAATCATCAAAATCAAATTCTTCTTTCTCCCTTTCTCTACTGAAAAGGAATTTTTGCTGGTAAGTTTCGATTGGTTTTCTGAGAAATCAATTAACATACGGTATAGGTATTTCAATTCCAATGGTAAGTTTGATTCAATGAACAAACAGGAACAATGGCTGGATTAAAGTTACTCTTTTAATGGAGTTCTGGGAGAGAGACAGAATAAAACTCGTCACTTGCATAACAAAAAGACAACGATTTGAAAATATTTGGTACTTTTATGTTTCCACCCAAAAGTTTGTGCTTTTCGTAAGCATTTCCATTAACTGAAAACAGTGCAGCTGTGCAAGTTGGAAAAAAACCCATATCCGTCAAAGATTATGAGATTCTTTTTGATATATAAAGCGTAAAATCAAAAGTGGAAAATCATTTTGTCTCAACATCTGATCTCTAATTTCATTCCACAAAAAGTGATCAACTAAACCAAGCGGAGGAAACAAAATAGTATTAGCTAATCTTCGAAAATAGTATTAGTTAATCCACTATACTAGAGTAATCCTAGTTTGGAGTAACTTTCAAGATACTTTGGTAGCACAAGAATATAATGTATTAATCTTCGAAAATGTGTGGATCCTAATTTGATTGAATGTAATGAATCCATGGTTTGTTTTCAGGTTTTGGATTTCAGTACCTTTGTTTTTAGTCATATATTCCCCACAACCACAAGTATACAAGGGCAAGGTCGTGTGGTGAGCATGAGTGTGTGGCGGAAGTCCTTATCATTCTAGGAAAGGTAATGAGCACATCTGGAATCTGGACCTCTTATTACAAACTAGTGATTCAAAATTCGTGCTCAATTCCCTTTGTTTTAAGAGCTTATTAATTGTAACTTCAAGTTTCTCTATCTCCATATATCCATTTGGGGTCTCATCATGCTCAAATCCCGAAGTTCAATGTATTGCTCCAAGCTTTTGTATACTGACTGTAAAGGCATGATGCATTCGTATATCGTGTGGGAGAAATGGCGATGAAGGCAGTACTTGACTTGAGTGGCCAACCAAGTTATTGCCTATTGGTTACTAATTCTGCCCCTTCGAAACCGAAAAGGACTGATTGAACTTTTTCTCGCTAGTCGATGTAGTAAAAGTGTTGCAGTTGGGACCACAAATTTGGGATGCTTGATTGGTCGGTGTATATTGTTGGTTACTCTATTTTATTTTGAAAACAACCAATAAAATCATATCAAACCATATTACAAAGAACGCGAATTGGGGATATAAAAAGGAATTGGGGATATTGATTACTTCTCCCAACCCATGGTGTCTGCTAAGGGGTGATTTTTGGGTATGAAAATACTAAAATACCCTTCCCTCAAAATAAAAATTAAAAAACTTAAAATCAAAAAACAAAATCATATCCCCATTTCCATCTCCACTTCTTATTAATCACTTTCAGGGTTAGAGCTTTTGAAACCCAAATATTCCCCATTCCCTTTCAAATTCTAAACTTTCCCACTCTCTTTCAAATTCTCTTCTCCTTCTCTCAGGCTCCTCACTTTGAAAACGATTTTTTTTTTTTTAATTCGGAAGTGATGAAGATCATCTTCGCAAGTGATGAAGACCATCTTGGAATTGATGAAGACCATGCTTAGGAAGCCGGTCTTAGGCATGGTTGGTAACTAACATTCAATGTCAGTAACTAAAACCTAAGCATGCTCGATGGTTCTTCTGTCAATGTCTAGGTAGTCAAGTGAAAAAAATTGAAGTTTCTGGATACTTTTCATCATGTGCCTAGGCATAAATTTAAGCAACATACTATGCCGGAAATCGGTGTCAGCATGCTCGAGAATTAACTACTTGTCCGGAAGTGGACCGATTAAAACCAGGAAAAAAAACTCAAAACGGAATATTTTTTTACATCGCGGAAGTGATGAAGACCATGGGAATTGGTGAAGAATGGTGGCATGGAAAATGGTCTATCGCATAGAAATTTCATCATGTTCTGGATACATAGAAATTTAGAAAGCAAAAGCCATGCGGAAGTAGTTCCCAGATGCTCGAAAATCGATAATCGTGTAGGAAGTAGACTGATTAAAACCTGAAAAAATAGGTTTTGAAGATCAAAACCTGAAAAATTTTGTAGTGGCAAACAATTTATGAAAATTTCAAACAAATGTCGGCATGGTTTTTTGGTTGAATACCATGCCGGCACCAAGCTTTTTCAGCTGCAACAATGGTGGATTCAAAGAAAAAAATCAAATTTTCAACCTCTTAGCAGCAATTCTCTCTTCACAATCATCCTCCACTTTCACCAAAAAAAGTTCCCTCTCAAATTGTTTTTCCATCTTTCTACTCTCATCTCATTCACCCAAATACAAATACACACTAATCATTTAACAAATACTTAAGATTTTTACTAATTATTATTAACCACTAAACCTGATTAGTGAGGGGTAGATTAGGATTTAAAAAAATACTTAGATAAGGGGTGACCCCGAATTGATATATGGATCCAGTTTTTGTCCTTTTCTTATATCCCCAATTTCGCGTTCTATTACAAAACCTTTTTTTTAAGGCGAGATTGGGATACTTAAACTAACTTGATAGAGGAAAAGGACAAAAACTGAATTTAAATATTAAATCGGGGTCACCCCTTATCTAAGTATTTTACCTAATACTTAATTTACCCCTCACTAATCATGCTTAGTGCTTCAATATAATTAGTAAATTCATTTGTAATCGTTAATGAATGTGTTGATAGCAGACTGAAGGCTAGGAAACTTGGAATTCTATGCAAGATAGATATGGAGAAAGCTTTTGATAATGTTAACTGGCAGGATTTGTTTACGATCTTGCAAAAACATGATTTTGGCGATAGATGGATCAATTGGATTAAATGGTGTGTAACTACTACTCATTTATTTGTTCTCGTGAATGGTGGATCTACTGAAAATTTAAACCAAGTAAGGGTTTAAGGCAGGGTGATTCTTTATCTACGTATCTTTTTCTTTGGTGGTAGAAATCCTCTCAAAGCTAAAAAATGATGCGGTGGCGAGAGGTCGGTTATCTGGTTTTCAAGTGGCAGAACATGGTTCTATTATTTCTCACCTTCAATTTGCGGATGATACTTTGATATTTATTGATGGGACAGTGGAGGAAGTTAGACGTTTATTCATTATTCTGGTTGTTTTTGAAACCATTATGGGGCTGAAGTTGAATCTAGATAAGAGTACCATGATCAGTGTGGGTGCGGATGGGGTAATTGATGATCTTGCTCGAGAACTAGGCTGTAAGACAGATAAGCTTCCTTTCACTTACCTTGGTATGCCAATTGGAGCACATTGGCGTAGCACTTCTGTTTGGGACCATGTCTTGATCAGAATGGAACAAAAGTTGGCGTCGTGGAAGAAAAGGCAACTTAATAAAGCTTGTAGGTTAATTCTTATCAAAAGTTGTCTGACGAGTTTACCAATTTATTATCTTTCACTTTTCATCTTCCAGTGAGTGTGGAAAAGAGAATGATCAAAATTATGCGTAACTTTCTTTGGGGTTCGGTGGAAGGAAGGAGGAAAATGGTGTGGGTTTCTTGGAAGAAGTCTTGTGTTCCAAAAGAAAACGACGGTTTAAGTGTGAATAATTTGAGGAAAATAAATCAATCCTTATTAATCAAGTGGATTCGGAGGTTTTCCAGGAACAAAAATAGCCTTTGGAGGAAAATGGTGAATGGAAATTTTTCTCATAATACTTCTCTTTTAATTCCTAATGTGGATAATACTTCTCAATGTAGGAGCCTTTGGAAGAATGTCACTAATATGGTTTCAATAGTTCAAACTATAACGAGTTTCACGGTAAGGAATGGGAAAGGTATTCGGTTTTGGAAGGGTCATTGGTTTGATAGAGGCATCTTGAAGGATCTTTTTCCGGTTGTTTTCAAGGCGGTGAGACTAAAGAATGCAACAATCTCGGATATGATAGTGAATGGGTTTGGGATTTCAAGAGGGCTTTAAATATGAATGAGCAACTAGAATGGGATTTACTAAGGCGTGATGTACATTATGTGCCCGTTTTGGTGGAGGAGGATGACAAAGTGGAGATTATGGAAAACTTTAGCACCTCAAAATGTTATGAGAAGCTCACAGGTGATTTAAAGCGGTTTCAACAAATTTCTTTGGAAAGCTCATATTCCCCAACAAGGTTAGTTTTATATTATGGGCTACTTTTCATGATTCTCTTCCTACTAGGGATATGTTGTGTCATCGTGGTGTTACCATAGATAGTGAGCAGTGTGTTTTATGCAACAAAGTTAGGTAATCTGCAAACCATTTGTTTATTCACTGTTCGTATTCTTTTGAGATTTGGAAATATTTTCTTAAGGCCTTCAGAATTGCTTGGCCTTTGCCAAGCACGTTACTTCATTTATTTGAAGCTTGGTCTTCCAATGTGTTGCGTGGTAAAGGAAGAGAAGCTTGGCAATTACTTCATTATGCGATTTGCTGGGCCTTGTGGAAGGAAAGGAATGGAAGAGTCTTTGGAGGTAGGCATAAGTGTGTGAAAGAAGTTATTGATTTGATTAAGCAATTGATAGTCTTATGGTCTTGTGATAAGGATAACTTCAAGTTTTTAGATGTTAGAGCATTGCTCGGTCGAACTCGCATGCGTTGCTATCTCAAGCATGTTTGTCAATGTTAATGATCAAAACTATAAGTCTTGATTTCTAGTCTACTATAGCTAAGGTCTCGGACTAGGATAGAAAGTGTAGTTGAGCTCAAGAACTCCATGGAAATCATCATACAAGACGAAGGACTACTCAAGGAACTGGTGGATCTTCATCGACTAAAAGGTATGTGGAGACTTGAACTTATATATCACTCAAAAGTCTATTTATCTCCTATCTTGAGACAAAAGTCGTTTTGCTATATAGACTTTGATTATACACATTTGGTATTTCGAGCCGAGTATATCTCGCCTATCTATTTCTCGAAATATGTGTTGGTAAGCTTTCGATTTAGCCAAATTCATCTTTACCTAGTGACGAAAGTCATGTTATGTTTCAATCACTTTGAAAATTGCTCTGACGAAAAATAGTTTGTGAATAACAACCATATAATAACGTCCTCTGAGAATGTTTCAATGATTGAAATGAGAGTTTAGATTACATAATTATTGGTGGATATAAGCATTGTTGTGGAAACACATATATGTATAAGTTATATTCCTTGAACCGAAGTTTGCGAACTTTGTTGATCAAGAGAACCGGAACAAGAGCCGTGAACTCAGTCCGCGAACCCGCGGAAGTTCTCGACCCGAGAAAATCTGCTGGAGTTTGTGAACTCCTTCCGGGAACTTAAGTCCGCGAACCCAGTCCGCGAACTTGAGTTGGTTATATCTAAAAACGGTTGTTCTTGAACTCATGTTTAAATAAACTAAGGAATGCTTTTGAAAACCGTGGCTATAAAGTTCATGAACCGATTCGAGTGAATCAAATCGTTTTTGCTTCGATTGTGTCTTGTGTAGTTACATAAGATCTAAGCAATTGAACAACTCTCTAACTAGTTCATTTGAGTCATTTGAACTAGTTATGGTGAAGAAGAATATGGTTGATATGAAATTGCTCATATGGCTAACCATTTGGTTAACTATTGTTGAACCAACAAATGTACATGTTTGGGTACGGTTACACAAGCCTAGAAACGTGCATTTCATTTGTGTATAATAAGCTAAGTTTTCGATCTAACGGTTGAGAAATATTAGCTTGAATCTAATCAAGTTTTCATCTAACGGTGAATATTGAATGCTTTGTTACCAAGCTTACATTGATTGCAAACCTTGATTTGAAAGACTATATAAGGGAGAACTCTAGCAACTGGGAAACCTAATCCCCACACCTTACGTGTGATACTAGTTGCATAAGCTAGATTCGATTCTCCTTTAACCTTTGGTTTCTTCTCTAAACCAGGTTAACGACTTAAAGACTTCATTGGGATTGTGAAGCCAGACCGATACTACTTTCTCGTAGTTCCGTGATCCGATCTTGTTGTTTCTATCTATATGAGTACAATCGTAAGGATTGGCTTGAGATTGATATCTCCGATAGGCAAGATAAAAAGTAGTCACAAATATCTTCGTCTCATCGTTTGTGATTCCACAATATCTTTTTTCGCTGCGTCGATTAAGACTATTGAGAGGTGATTGATAATACTAGACTGTTCTTCGGGAATATAAGTTTGGGTTATCAATTGGTTCCTGTTCAACTTGATTTATCAAAAGACGGAACAAAACTCGTAGGTATATTCGTAGGAGACGGATTTATCTATTACTGTAGACTTTTCTGTGTGATACAGATTTGTTTCTTAAAGTCTATGACTTTGGGTCGTAGCAACTCTTAGTTGTGGGTGAGATCATCTAAGGAAATCAAGTGCGTAGTATCCTGCTGGGATCAGAGACGTGGGAGCATAACTGTACCTTGGATCAGTGTGAGATTGATTGGGGTTCAACTACAATCCGGACCGAAGTTAGTTTGGAGTAGGCTAGTGTTTGTAGCGGCTTAATACAGTGTGTGTTCAATATGGACTAGGTCCCGAGGTTTTTCTGCATTTGCGGTTTCCTCGTTAACAAAATTCTGGTGTCTGTGTTATTTCTTTTCCGCATTATATTTTGTTATATAATTGAAATATCACAGGTTTTGCGTTGTTCAATCAATTAGAATATCCGACCTTTTGGTTATTGATTTAAATTGATTGACACTTGGATATTGGTCTTTGGTACCACCCAGGTTATCTCTCTAGTATTTGATAAAGACTCGCAGATTTCCATTTGCTTGAGTATATTTCAAATCGAGAGATTGAGATATAAACTCTTTGATATACTTTTTATTTAGATTGAGTCTGACTGTCTAGTTGATTCTCTAGAAAGTATATTGGAGTTTGTCCATACAGGTTGTTAATCGAAATATTGGGTGTGGTTGTTGTACCCCCGCTTTTTCAGTAGATCCTAGCTTAATTTGGAGTAATTGGGAAACTATAATGTGTATGTAACTATCTTTGTATTTTCCTTGGTTTTAAACCTTGGCTCATTTTTTTCTTTTTAATATAACCTTCTCATTCGAAAAAAAATTAGTAAATTCATAAGATTATTTGATAAATGATTAGTGTGTATTTTTATTTTTATTTGGGTGAGTGAGGTGAGAGTAGAAGGAGGGAAAAAAAATTCAAAGGGAATTTTTTTGGTAAAAATGGAGGATGATTGTACAAGCACTCCCATTACTCGGGTAAAGGTGCCAATGTATTGAAAATTTGATTTTTTTTTCTTTGAATCCACCATTGTTGCAGCTGAAATAACTCGGTGCTGGCATGGACGTAGTATGAATACAATGCCGGCAACAGCATTCCCGGCATTCTATTCATACTACATCCATGCCGGCCAACAATATCCCCCATTTTGAAAGGCAAGTCGGCATTGTATTCAACAGAAAAAACCATGCCGGCATTTGTCCGGGGGGGTCCAGGGGGGCGTAGCCCCTCCCGGCTGTGTTCGAGATGACAGGTCAGGTCACGGGGGTCTAGGGGCAGCGCTCTGGTTTTGAAATTCAAAACCTATTCCGTTTTGAAATTTTTCTGGTTTTGATCAGTCCACTGCCGGCACTGATAGGATGTTCTTGAGCATGCCGGTACTGCTAACGACATAGTATGTTGCTTAGATTTCTTTTCCGGCACATGATGTAAAGTATCCAGAAAATTGAATTTTTTTTTCACTTGACTATCGGCATTGATAGATTTCTATCGAGCATGCCGGCATTTAGTTACGGCATTGAATGGTAGTTACCAAGCATGCCGGCACCATTTTCCGGCGTGGTCTTCATCAATTCCGGCATGGTCTTCATCACTTCCGGCGATGTAAAAAAAATATTTCCGACATGGTCTTCATCACTACCGGCATGGTCTTCATCACTTCCGGCAAGGTCTTCATCACTATTGGCATAGTCATCATCTCTTCTAGCATGGTCTTCATCACTTCCGGCATCGTCTTCATCACTACCGGAATGGTCTTCATCACTTCCGAATGTAAAAAAAAAAAAAAAAAAATCGTTTTCAAAGTGGAGAATATTTAGGTTTCAAAGCCCTAACCCTAACGAGAATGCCGGCAATGAAGATGGAAATGGGGATATGATTTTGTTTTTTGATTTTAAGTTTTTAAAATTTTATTTTGAGGGAAGGGTATTTTAGTATTTTTGCCCCCAAAAACACCCCTTAACAGACACTATTGTTTGGGGGAAGTAATTTTATATCCCCCAATTAGTTCAAGTATCCCCCAATCGCGCGTTCCTTTTTTTTTAATGGGAAGATTAGAACATATTGACTAACAAATATAGTACCATAAGGTTACAATTTCATTTTTATCAAAGACATTATTATTATAAATGTTGGATTTCTGAACTTTTTGTTGCAATTGAGTATACATGTGATGAAGGGTTTTTATCCTCGCTTCTTTATCGATGTAGTCCGCTGCGTTATTATGTTTTGTATTTATAAACTTCACCTGAGTTTGGGGTAGATTTCCCAAGATTATCTTGACTTCCTGCAAAGTGTTTTATGCTGTCCAAAAAATATCTGGGTTCGTCTTGTTGATGTTGTCTGCTAGACCTTTGGAGTCGGTGACGATGGTTACGCTAGGCAAAGTGTTCTCCTTGAACCAAGCAACTGCCTTAAGTAAAGCCTTTGTTTCCGCATAAAAATCCGAAAACGCCCACTCCAACCCCGCTGATATGTGCATGAAAGTCTCATGCTCCACTGAGAAGAGAATAAAAGCATAACCCATAGAAGAGTCTTCTTTCTTAAAAGAGGCATCTATAAAGATTATCCAATTTGTGTTAATGTCGGACTAATTATCTTTAACTATATATTCTTTCTGTGGGATAATTCCCTTTTGGATAGATTGAGGGGGAATAGATTGCAGGTATCTATTAATTTGATCCATTAGATTTATAGGATCTTGATTGATTTTATCGAATACAACCGAACATCTATGTTTCCAGATGACCCATAGGATGGTGGCTATTTTTTCTGTTAACTGAGCCAAATCTGAATCCGATTGCCAAACTTTAATCCAAGAACTGATCAGTTCCGTATGATTTCTCAATGTGATATTTTCTAAACAGAATCTGAACCAAACAGCTCTGGAAAAAGGATAAAATCTGAAAAAGATGTTGTTCAGATTCATGTTCTTGAGAGTTACACATATGACAATGTGTGTCAATCGCTGAATTGTGGGCTCCCCGTCCGGATAAGTCGGGAAGGCTTTTTTCGAAAATTTCCAAATGAATAATCTTATTCTTGGAATAGTTTGTAATTTCCAAAAAATTTCCCAAGGAAAATCCATTAAGTTATTGTTTGTGGGCAAAAACGACCTGGTTTTTCAGTAAAAAGTGGTGGAGGAGGCAAGTGCTCGATGAAGAAAATCGTTGGAACCTTTAAACAAATGTACTGCACAGGAGTACTTTAAGTTCGAGAGACTAATCGGTAGTTACCTGGCCTAAACCAAAAAAATGGCCATTCCAGGTTCAATTCGGTCACAAGAAGAGGAGAAAGGTCGATATGTAGGGAGGGAAGCTGAGAATATGTGTAAGAAAGACCGATTTGATTAAATTTGTATAAGATATTCTTTCTCAATCTGCTCTAGGTTCACTTTTGTGAAAAATTTAGGATGTTTTTAAAGTTTCTCCAATTTAGTATCTCACGCGACTCCCAAAAATCCATGGAAATATTTACAAGAATTGAGAAGTAAATTGAAGGTTTATCTCTTGATGTTGAGTTATATCTTCATAAAGAACAAGATTCTCTTGATAAACTAAATCAAGTTATTATGAATAATATTTATGTTGAGGTTGATATTGATCTGCTAATTAGTGAGTGAAATACTCCTCTTATCTGAAATCCAAAAGGTTGTAACAAACTGGATAAAGTACAAGATGAGTCTAAATCTCATCTATCAGATAGGTTCATCTCAAAGCATGACTCAATTCATCAGTCAAATTGTGATACACCTTGTCAAGATAATTATATTGTTTTCTTTTGTGAAAAATTTAGGATGTCTCTTTACAGTAAAATAGTTTCCATATTTAGTACTAAACATTATCTGCAGACACTGTTTTTTAATAAGTTGTAAAACAAGACATCAAGGACACAAATCTATGTGTGTTCTTTTAAAGTCTTTTGTAAAACTTGTAAAAACAGACTCTTGGGTGTTTCTCAATTTTGTTGAGTGCAAAAGTAGTTGTAAAGAAGCTCTTTCTTGGTGTCATGCTGTGCAAGGCTACTTTGTATTGTGTCTTAAAGTCCATACAAAGAATTTCTCTAGAAAAATTTGTTGAGCCTTGATCCAAAAAATTTCATCTGTATTTTGTTTCCCATAAGCATAAATTGATAGAACCTCATTTAGTGGTAACCAATAAAAAAAAATTGTGCACTAAATATCCACTGGATCATTTTATTGAGCTAAAAAATTTCAATTCGCTTATCAAAACATGGTGTAACATAAATCAAATATGCCCTTGATTGCACATGTATGGTTCATGTACGTTGAACCCGTAACCATTACGTGTTAGAACCGTGTTCCGAAATGTACATAGCCAGTTCATGTACCAATCCATCTTCACATAAAAAGAGGAAGAAATCTTATTGTTCTTTTCACCTTTTCTTCTCAATAGTTCGAGAACCAAGAGAGGAAAACCTAAGGTTCGACTTCCATCACCTATTCTCCTTCATCTCTTAATCTTTTTGTGTTTTGTTTAAACGATTGAGTTCAGGAGAAGTTTTTGCACTATGGGTCAAGAACGGTTTTCATTTTAATCACCATTTTGGAACTTCACCATTACCAACAGTTCGAGTACCCAAGTAAGTTTTCGAACAACTTTTTGTCTTTCTCTCTATCAGCACGTCTAAAAGAAGGTATAATAGTGTTGCTAGCTCAAGTAGAAGAATTGTTGATAGTGATGATGAATTTGATGACGATGATGATGTTTGTATAGACGTTCAACAATGATGATGATGACAATCATTTGATGTTAACTTTAGAAGTTTCGTACTAATCGATTAATCACTTGAAAATTATTTGAGATAATGGTGTGTGTAAGATTACCATTGTTGTCTTCTAAGGATGTTTCATTGATTAAATGAGAGTTTAGGATGACTACCAATGTCTAGATATAACACAATATATATACTTTGTATGTGCACTGTGAAGCTCTAGTTTAGGTGCGGAACTCTTATTTGCGAACGGGTTTACCTGTGAAAAGGTCCGAAGCTGATGTTCGCGTACTCTATTTTCGAACATCTTGAAAAGGCTGGGTCCGTAACTGTTGTTCGTTTACTCTGTTTGTGGACACAGTGGGTAGGTTCTAAAATCGGTAAGTATGAAATACATACTCATGAACTCAGGTTCGTTTGCGAACTCAGGTTGCGAACTAAAGTCCCTAGAACTTTAATGAAATAAGGTATGTGAACTAGTTTTACAAACCGTGACATTATGTTCAGGAATTGGTTCTTGTATAAGTACTTTGTACAATTACAAACCAAACCGATTTTGTTTCAAATGGTTCATATATATTTCTATAAGATAGTGAACATTTGAACAACTCTTTTGAAACACATTTTGATTCATTTGATTATCTATCATGATTGATTGATCATCATATTTGATCTAGAAGTGTTAGATGAATGTGGCTAAATTATAAGTGTTCATGTGGCTAACTTCGGTTAACTATTATTGAGCCAACATGGTATACACGTTTAGGGTACGATTCGTCCATATCTAAATATAAGGATATTTCATTTGTGTGTATCAAGCTAATACCAACTAACCGTGGATATTGATTGCTTAATTTTTAGCAGACTTAGCTTGAATCTTAAATCAGGAGTTCATCTAACGGTGAATATCGATTTCTTTGTTACTAATATATCTTAGCTTTGATTGTAAGCATCCCTGATTTGAAAGACTATATAAGGGAGAACTCTAGCATCTGGGAAACCTAATCCAAACACTCTCGTGTGTCCTAGTTGCAAACTAGAGTCGATTCTCCTTTAACCTAGCTTTTCCAAAACCATTATTATGTTAACGACTTGAAGACTTCATTTGGGATTCGTGAAGCCAGATCCAATTATTTTTTCTGTAGTTACGTAATTTGATCTTACGTTTTCTATCATTTTAAGTTTTATCTTGTCTAAGATTTACTCGATATTAATCTCCGATATGTAAGATATAAAAAGTAATCACAACAGTTCTTCGTCTCGGACTCTTGTGATTCCGCAATAACTTCTTATGTTAATCAGTTAGGTTATTGTGAGGTGACTAATATTTCTAGGCTGCTCTTCGGGAGTATAAGAACAAATTATTAGTTGAGTTTCATGTTCACCTTGATTTATCTAAAGACGGAAACAAAACCAGAATTGACATATCTGTGGGAGACAAAAATTCTTACAAGTCTTTGACTTTGGGTCGTAGCAACTCTTAGTTGTGGGTGAGATCATCTAAGAGTCCTGCTGGGATTTAAAAGGCGTAAGGAATGCGACTGTACCTTAATCGGTGTGAGACTTGGTCAGGGCTCAACTATATTCTAGTCCGAAGTTAACTTGTAGTAGACTAGAGTCTGTAGTGGCTTAATATAGTCTGGTGTTCAAATCTGAACTAGGTCCCGGGGTTTTTCTGCATTTGCGATTTCCTCGTTAATAAAATTTGTGATGTCTGTGTTATTTTTTTCCGCATTATATTTGTTTATATAATTGAAATATCACAGGTTGTGGGTAGTTCAATCACAGTTGATAAATCCGACCTTGTTTGTTGGATAGAACTTGATTGGCTCTCGGACATTGGTATTTGGTACCATCTGAGTTATTCTCATATCAATAAGTCTCATGGATTTCAATCTAGTTGATTTACTGATTGTATTGAGAAAGCGATAAAGCTCTTTGATATTTTTCTTGATTGAGTCTCACTTTTAAGTTGGTTCTCTCGGAATTATATTGGAGTTTAGTCCATACAGATTGCCGAACGAAATATTGGGTGTGGTTGTTATACGCCTGTATTTTCAATTGGTATCAGAGCAAGCAAACACGCTAAGACCTCATAAGTTTGTGTTTGTAGAAATCTGACTCTATGGACAGAAGTGTTATCTCTATAAACATACCACATATCCAAGGGCTGGATTCATAATTTTCTTCCATGACCGAGAAGATATTCTTTTTCAACCTGCTCCAGGTTCAAAATCCCTGGAAATCTTTTTAGGAATTGAGAAGCAACTTGAAGGTTTATCTCTTGATGTTTAGTTATATCTCCAAAAATAACAATATTCTCTTGATAAACTAAATCAAGTTATTATGAATAATATTCATATTAAGGTTGATATTGATCTACAAATTAGTGAGTGCATTACTCCTCTTCTATCAGATAGGCTCATCTCAAAGCATGACTCAATTCATCAGTCAAATCGTGATACACCTTGTCAAGATAATTGTATTGCCTTCTTTTTTGAAAAAGTTAGGATGTCTCTTTACACTAAAAGAGTTTCCATATGCAGTACTACACATTATCTGCAGACACTGTTTTTAATAAGTTGTAAAACAAGACATCAGGGACATAAATATATGTGTGTTCTTTTAAAGTCTTTTGTAAAACTTGTAAAAACAGACTCTTGGGTATTTCTCAATTTTGTTGAGTGCAAAAGTTTTTGGAATGAAGCTCTTTCTTGGTGTCATGTTGTGCAAGGCTACTTTGTATTGTGTCTTAAAGTCCATACAAGGAATTGCTCTAGAAAAATTTGTTGAGCATTGCTCCAAACTTTTTCATCAATATTTTGTTTCCCATAAGCATAAATTGATAGAACCTCATTTAGTGGTAATCAATAATTTTTTTCTTGTGCTCTGAATATCCACGGGATCATTTTATTGAGCTAAAAAATTTCTATTCGCTTATCAAAATATGGTGCAGCATAAATAAAATATGCCCTTGTTTGCACACATACGGTTCATGTACGTTGAACCCGTAACCATTACGTGTTAGAACCGTGTTTCGAAACGTACATAGCCAGTTCATGTACCAATCCATCTTCAAATAAAAAGAGGAAGAATTCTTATTGTTCTTTTCACCTCTTCTTCTCAACAGTTCGAGAACCAAGAGAGGAAAACCTAAGGTTCGACTTCCATCACCTATTTCTCCTTCATCTCTTAATCTTTTTTTGTGTTCTGTTTAAACGATTGAATTCGGGAGAAGTTTTTGCACTATGGGTCAAGAACGGTTTTGATTTTAATCATCGTTTTGGAACTTCACCATTACCAACAGTTCGAGTACCCAAGTAAGTTTTCGAACAACTTTTTGTCTTTCTCTCTATCAACATGTCTAGAATAAGGTATAATAGTGGTGCTAGCTCAAGTAGAAGAACTATTGATAGTGATTATGAATTTGATGATGATGATGATGTTAGTATAGACTTTCACCATCCCTATTATGATCCAGCCCTTCGAATTATCTTTGCTAGTGTGCTTGCTAGGAACAAATATGTCAAATTTCTTAAAAGTAATTTTATTACCGAAAGAGTTTATGATCGAACTGTTCAAGAACCATAGTTTCACAAGTTCATGATTCAGAATGAATGGGTTATATTCATGATGGTCTTGGTTCGTCATATCCTGAGATGATCTGCCAGTTTATGCTAACTTGCATGCAGCCAACAAGTCCAACTATTTTTTTGAAATAATTGTTGGCGGGGTAACATTTGAGGTATATCGAAGCGTGATTGCATATTTGTTAAACCTATCACTTAATCGCATGTCGTTCCTCAACCTGACCATCTCAGAGATAACTGTCTGAAATATTGCTGAACAGGAGTGAATCATGGTCTGACAGCAAGTTGTTCGTTGACAACATAAGCTTTCATTTGAAAGTGTTTAGCAAATTGGTTGTTGCAAACTTTATTCCCAGCACGCTTGATAATAATCTCTGCAGTAGGACCCTTGTTGAGATAATTTGTTATCTTGTCTCTAGTGAAGCGATTGATTTCTATGGCCTGCTTATTCGACAAATGATCCATATGGTCTCACATAAGAAAAATCTCGGGTTTCCATGTCTTATCAGCAGAATCTGCAGTTATTTTGAGATTCTTCCTATTGGTCATGCTAGTCCTCTATCTCATACATACATCAACAAAATGAAGAAACCTACTAACCCTGAAATTACTCTTCTTCATGGAAGAATTGAGTGCTTGCAGGAACAACTGATCTATGTCTTGGGAGTTCATCCTGAACTGACCGAACCTGTCTGAAAGATTGCTAAGAAATACAATCGCAATCAAGCATAGTTAGTTTCTTTGTCATGTTTTTATGTCTCTTATTAAACTTCTTATGTCGAACTTGTTAAAATTTGTATCTTAATAAACTTCTTGATGAATACACTAAGTTTCGACTATGTGAAATCATCGAAACAAAGTTGATATGTTTTCTCTTTAGTCATGAATTATCTTTTGAGAATTTAATTATGATCCCATAGTTTTTATACCTTTGCCAATTTATATTGAAAAAAAGGGGAGAATTATTTGGTAGTTCACACTACATACATTTGGTTTACGGATCATTATGTAACGGGAAGTGGTTTTTAATATAAGATGGAAGTATTGACTAAGGGGGAGTGATACATTTCACCACAGTATTATTTCAAAGTTGTGATGCAATTGGGATTTGATTTTATATAATAATACTATGACACTGAATAACAATGATTGAGAACTGTCGTTTTCGTATTGTTATTGCTACGGATCTTCAACAACAATGATGTTGAGTTGAACACATTCAGAATCGATGGAGAACTTGAAGTAACGAAGAATTCAAGGAAGTTGAAGAGCCAAGGAAACCAAGCATGATGGATCAGAAGCTACAAAGTTTATTTTGTAATCCATATGTATTGATAGTTTTGTCACTTATATTGACAAATCGGGAGATTATTAGAGCGCTCGGCCGAACTCGCAAGCGTTGCTATCTCAAGCTTGTTTGTCAAGTTTAGTTGATCAAAACTATATACTTGATTTCTAGTCTACTTATAGCTATGTATCTGATTATGATAGAAGTGTGTAGTTGAGCTTTATACTTCACGGCGTTCACCAATTGAAGAAGAAGATCTACTGAAGAGCTTAGAGGAACTTCATCAACAAAAGGTATGTGGATACTAAAACTTATCTATCACTCAGAAGTCTATTCTATTCTATCTTCTAAATAAACTAAGTCGTATAGCTGATCGCTGTCGTATGTGTCAAAAATAATTTCACTTTCTCACTCAACTAAAATAAATGAAGTATGTGGTAAGAAAGGGTTCGTTCCCACAAACAGGCTTTTGTTGTTATAAAATTTTAGTTTCTTAGTAACCAGGGGGGATTTTTGTTTTAGCAAGAAAGTAAAAAAATTGGTCAAGCGGTTGTTTCATTTACAAACATGTATTTTCATCAATGACTAGAATTGATAATTTAATCTCTCATTTATTAAAAGTCCTAGGATATCTTGATCGCAATAATATCCCGCTAATTTCTCGATTTCATTACAAACATATTAAAAGATGCACATGTGAATTCCACCTAGAAAGCAACCTAAAGTGTAAAAGTGCAATTAAGTTTAACTCCCTAAGAGCACTAAGTTCTATGAAATAGACTAATCAATGCAAACAAACGTGTAAAAGCACTAATCCGTTTTAACAAAGGTTATGATTCATATGTAATTATAAAGATGTATCACTACAAGTAATAACTACACTATGCTACTTGCAATCAGGAATTGACAACTTTTTCGTATTGAAAATCCTAATCTAGCAATAGAGATGAATGCAAATCCAATTGATTCCGGACTCAACCGAACAAGCAATCAAATCATATGACAATATTAATAATGAATCAGAAACAATAAAATTGAGACAAAACTAATGCATTGAATCAAATATCATGTTGAGAAATCAACTTTAAACCCTTAAACAATATTATTGGTATAGCTACTCATAGCTTTTGAGTTCATCATAATCAATAATAAAAATGAAGAACATGAAAAATAAATGAAAGCAAACCCTAGTTGCCGATATCTCCTAAAATCTCCAAGTAGTATTGTACGTGATAACCCCAAAAGAAGTAGAAGACTTTTTCTACTTTTTGTAGCTTTCCTCCAACTTCTAAAATTAGGTCCAATCTCGAAAGTCCAATACTAAGATGTCCACCAAGCCCATATGTGAGAAATACCCATGCGAAAATATGTCCCAAAAGTGGTTGTCGGAAAAATGGTTTCATCGCCGGAACTTGGACGGAGAAGTGGTCGGAAAGTATAGTAGGTGACCGGCAAAGTCCACCCGATCACCAATCAAACATGTCAAATGAGTCAACTCGGGTCAAATAGATCGAGTCATGATGAGTCAGAGGTTGAATCAGGCAGCTAACTCATCAGAGTAGGCTGACTTGCCAGGCTAAAGCCATTTGCACATGCTTGAGCTTGCTGTTGCACAATGATTGTGCTTCACCACCTCAGTCACAGCCATGATGGCACTGCATCATCCTCCACCTGCAATTCTCCTTGGATCCCCTTATAAATGACAATACTTAGATCCCTCTTTATCCTTAACTATAGCCAACAACACTCTTGCAACCTCTTATCTCTGAAATTGCAGCTACAACTTCTTTTTTCCTGTAATTCGTATTCTCATCTCCAACTACAACCTGCATCTCCTCATTCTGTCACAACCACATCATATCTCTCTAAACCATAGCTTCCACTTGAACTGCAGCTCAACCGCAATATCAAGAGCATTCCAACACCTCAAACAGCTTCCCTAGCACCATCTCAGTTTGAGCTGCATCTCACTACCTGTTCCTGCTATTCTCATTCAATCTTCATTCATTTACATAGAATTACATTCTTGATATCTACCTTCACCTGCAACATGATCCCAACATACACCATTCTTGCACCAGGTCCATCTCTGCTCAAACACATTCAATCCTGCAGAATTGCAGCTTCAGTTCAGTCAACTACCAGATCCATTCATTTATCTAGAACATCACCACCAACTCCTCCACCTCAGTACTAGCACCACTTGTAGCTTCATGCATGCAATGCCTCCGTTACAGCAACTTCAGTCCCATCAAACCTACACTCCATCACCTGAATCACTGCCACTTAGCAACAACATCTTTATTCTTCTCCCTCAATTCAACATCATCAACATCACTTCTCCTAGATTTACACAGAACCATTACACCCCATCCAGACCATCTGCATCCATCTGTAGATGTTGTAAATGAACAACACTACTAGTCACATCTCCACTGGCATCACCAGAACCAACAACATCCGCAGTTCAAGTTCACTTGCGAGTTCGCCATCGCCTGCAGTTTCATACCATTATTTCCTCTGCTTGCTTCCATCTCAACTCTGCTCCTGCAACACAACCCTGCTCCTGCATCAACTGCCACTATCATACACCACCAGAGACTCTAGCAATCCTCTTCTTGGCAACCAACAACAACAACACCAGATGCCAGGCCATTATCCAGAACTGCAGCTTTATATAACCCATTGCAGCTCCACTAATCTACAGCCTTCACTGCATCATTCGGCTCAAAATACCAACACTTTCACCTGTAACTTCAAATCAACTGCAACAGCTTCAAGACCACCTACCCGAACTTCCGTCCAACACAATAACATTGAAATAGCGTTAAAAATCATCCATTACAGTTCAGCCCATTCCATCAGCTCCATTACACCAGTTCAATCACCACATGCTCAATTCTGACCAGCACGACATCAAATCTCAGTTCAAACCCTAAATCTGAGTCATACACATCTCTGCACTTCAGCTCAGCTTCAGTTTCTCCTTAGAGTTGTTCTTCACTGGAACCCTAACTTCAAGCTCATCTTGAATAGCAACAACCTCAACCCCTCAATCTGTTTGTCTTCTATCTCACAGCCAACCTACACATACATATAATTCACTCCATTTCAGTTTCAGAAACTTCATCCTACCCATGTTCTTGAGTTCATGACAGATCCACCTTCTCAGCAGTTGTATCTTCTTCATCTCGTGTTCTTGAGTGAACATATATGAAACTCCCATTGATCTCAATCTTCTCCATCACTGAATTAGCCTCAGCTGCTTGAATAGTTCCTCACCAGAAGCAAAATCAAAACAAGAATCGCATAATTCCTGATGTTAATTCCTCTCCATGAAAACCAATGGAGCCGCCACACTTTCTCTCAATTTCAGGCAAAGAACGCAATGATGAGAAAAATTACATCTTCTCTGAATTTTAGGTTTGGTAGGAATTGGAATTGATATTGGCACCTGGTACATTAGGATAAGGGCCACCGAAGTGATATTTGGCCTACCGGTTCCAATAACTGACAGCCTATTCTTTCTTTCTTAACTGTCAGTTTTGAGAAATTGACAGCTCTTTCATCACCTCTTTCTTGTGCAACCAAGCCGACTCCAAGTATAGCTCGCCCGTGAATTAACCTTTTTATCCTTTTCGCTCAATTTTGATGATTTCTCCTAATTTTGCTCCTAATGACTCCACTGCACCTAATAAACTCAAAAGCAAACATAAGGTACATAATTTACAAGAAAACATGCAAAGAAAGCATAAAAATTAGATAAATATCAAGGTGTTTACAACACCTATCAAATCCCCCCACACTTAGACTTTGCTAGTCGTCGAGCAAATCAAACAAAATTTATTCTAAAGCATACATACAACTCCTTTTCGTCGAGGTTACGGTCACACTTAGCATGTATAACAAGCCTTTGAACCCCTAGGTGTCCTTAGTGGACGAGTTATAGTCTTGCGAGGGTTTACTAGAGGTATACCCACAAAACCTACTTTCCAACTTACAAGTTCTCCGAAATGATAGCATCCAACGCGCTAAGAAGTCATAAAGATTCTGCACACTAGTCATAAGAAGTTAGACATATATATGAACACAATCTCACCCTTAAAAGTTGAGAGAGAAATAATCATCCCTTATCGAAAGAATTCAGGTTCGAGAGTGATTGAAAGTTTCAACTTTGCCTAACCAGAAAGGGTTTTATGAAGTTGCTCTCAATAATAACAACTTTTTATGGGTCACACATGTGTCCAGGGAGGAATGAAGAGAGAAATCCTGCGACACGTTGAATGGTAGGAAGGCAAAAACTCTCCGAATTATATTTTGAGAACCCACATCTTTTATCATTTTGAAAACCCTTTTTTTCTGACGATCTCTAAGAAAGAAAATCAACCACTTAACGAAGGTGGGAATATGCTTACTTACCTCGTTATCCGTTCGACGTGCAGTTAGCACCACTCTCACAGCATCCATAGAAATGTCTTCGGTCTTCAATGCTTGTCTTCGGCCTTCAACTCTTGATGATGAAATCTTGAACTTCGTGGAATCTTGACAATGTAACTCTTTTTCTTCAATTCCTTGTTGCTTGAAACTTCATTATGAATATTTCTTATTCCATTGGCTTTATTGAAAGAATACAAAACTAAAAATGAACTAAACAAACCAAAATATAATGCAATTAATTTTTCCTTTTTTATTATTATTATTATAAAAAAGTTTAATGCGCTCCAGGAGGTCCCAGGTTCGAGTCCCCAATGGCGTAATATTGCAGGAATTAACATGGAAGGTAGTGTTAGCTTGCCCCCCTTGTGACACAATCTCAGCCCCCCTCCCGTCGTTTCGGCTCCCTTGGCTAGGTTACCCATGAGGCTCGCTGGTAGGTTAGCACAGCACCCTGTTCAATTAATGTAGTAGTATGTCGTTGGAGCTTAGCTTGTTAGGCTTCCAACTAGTTTCATGTAATAATCCTTATCTTATTATTATTATTTTCGTTTTGTTTTTCTCTTTTTTTATTGAGACAAGAAAAATAAAACAAATACAAAATGAAAACAAAACAAAACAAAATAATAAAACTAATGATGAACCTAACAAATTTTCTCGTCTTTTTTTTCCTTTTTTTTTTGTTACTCTCTTTTTTTTCATTTTTTTTTTTTGACAAGGGACCTAGCATAATGATGACCATGTCCCAAGTTTTTTTTAGACAAGACAAAATAAAGATAAAATAAAAATGCAAGTACAAAGGCCACGGTGTAAGTACTTTACCGCTTGATTCTTCACAACTTGTATGTCTTGATATCATAAACTTTTTGAACTCTCATCTTGACAATCTTCGCTCTTGTACATAAGTCTTCAACTCGTAAGAATTCTGCTCCTTGTTTTATTGCTTTACTTGAATTTGAAATCTGCTCATTTCTGTACCGTTGCTTGTAAACCTTGAACGTTTTCAACTTTCCTTCGAATTTGTGATGCTCCTCTTGTTGATGATGATGGTGTTTCTATGGACCCGTTGGTGTAGAGAGAGATAAAGTGGATGGTGCTAACTACGAACAAGATTACAAGTGGTATGTAAGTTAGCAATTCGATGTCACCATCATGATTGATAAAATAGAACTCAAGAGATCAAAGTAGTGCTTCTATCGGTGGGAGGTTGGGTAGCTCACCATTCTACCCGGAGTTTACGTACGGTAACACACACTCTAAAAACACATATTTAGACACGTTCAAAGAAGTTAAGGTCAGTGCCTCACATGATGTAACAATAGGTAGTCTCCACTATATGGGATCAAAACTCTAATACCGAATTCAGTTTGCACCTCATTTGCCACTGGCATGGTTAAATCCAACTTTAACTCTCATACAAGAAAGAAACCCGATTACGTTCTCTATCATCTTAAATTTCAGTCACTCTTGTGAGAATTTCGATCTAACGTTAGCGACATGTATACTATGTGGCTCTAAACTAACTCCAAGTTGGAGTTTTTCATGCTCTACTTTACAAAAAAAGTTGAAAAATCATGAAAATTTTGAAAATTTTACAATGCAAGCTTAACCACTCCCCCCACACTTAAACTTTACATTGTCCTCAATGTAAATTGAGTCATCCAAGTAGAGTCAAGATTGGAAATCCTATATGAAATGTGACAAGAAATCAGAAAAAATAAATACACAACAAGAAAAAGCTAAAAAATAAGACAAGAACAAAAAAATAAATGTAAAACAAGAAATACTCATTCCATGCATGGGTTGCCTCCCATGTAGCGCTTGGTTTAAAGTCTTCAGCCCGACTATCTCCTTGCTTTCTATGAATCCTCCAGAGGGAGTACATCCACAAAGTTAACTCCTTCCACCACTTTGGAAGTGAAATTCTCATAATATGGTTCCAAACGGTTTCCATTAACTTTAAGTTCCTTGCATGTAGCTATGTTGCGAATTTCTACTGCACCATGAGAAAACACATTAGTAACAATAAAAGGTCAAATCCAAAGTGACCTTAATTTACCCGGAAATAATTGCAAGCGAGAATTAAACAAAAGCAATTTCTGCCCAATGCAAAGTTGTTTCCTAGAAATCTGTTGATGGTGGATTTTCGTTTAAGGTTAAATTTGTAAATAACCAGAAAACTCATGCGCTGACATCTTGTAAAAGATAAAGCCGTTTATAAGTGACGGATACTCCTCACTTAATTCACCAAGAATGGAGCATGTAGCAAACAATCCCTTCTGTGAATTTCATATCGGTCTTGTATTTCTGTACTCATTATCGGTGTGGCATGACGATCGAGTGTTACTCTTCTGAGTAACACGAACCTCAAGCACTATAATGAAACCATGTACGAAATACCCGTATAGGCTGATTCTCGGTGTGTTATACTAGCCCGAGCCCTCTCGGTGTGTTATACTAGCCCGATTGAGCCCCTCTCGGTGTGTTATACTAGCCCGATTGAGCATCCGGACTTGACTGTGTCGGTCTCCGGAGATGATACGATCATGAGTCATCCAACTCCACAAGCATGATTGGATGACCACAGATCAATTCCATCACCCTAAGCATGATATGGAATACCCACGGCCTTAGCTTGCCGGATATGATCGATCGCGAGTCATCCAACTCCACAAGCATGATTGGATGACCACAGATCAATTCCATCACCCCAAGCGAGGTATGGAATACACACGGACCCGACCCCGCATGGTCGACCATTGGCCTTCGCTTGCCAAGAAACCATCCATACCAAGCATTATGGACGGAAAACCCTAAATTAGGGTTTGCGGCATATTACATGTGCCTTGAAAGCGGTCTCAACCATCCATCTTCGCAGGCATAGATGGAGGGTGTAGATGTAGACTCAAAGGGCCCGGAGCATGTCGACACAATCACCATGTGACCGCCTACACACATGACCAGTCGGTCAAAGCCAACCATGGTTGGTTACAACAAATTCGTCCGCCCAAAAGAGCATGGTCGCGCGGCTTTGAAAGCCAAAATTAGGGTTTCAAGTCATCACGCGCGTCCATCTTCTCCGTACGAATGGAGGGTCACAGATTGGATTAACCAAGGCCGGTCATACCGGCATGACCACCGTGGGCCCATCTACCTCCTCTTGCGGTCGGCCAAGGCATACCATGCCGGCTAATCCAAAACGCCCGACCAAACTCACGCGGTTACATCTCCCAAATCCTAAGGCGATCTCGACCGCTCAACTTCACTTAGGATGATTTGAGTGGCTTAGATCACGTTTTCATGGGGTAATCAGGTATAGGTGTGAACACTAGCCTACCACCTACACGCTGGTATGATCGACCAAGACCGACCAAGATGGGTCGTCTTGGAACGCACGCCCAAACTTGGGATGTCATGCGGTTTCCAACTCCTTTGCGGCAAGGGATTTCTGCCGCAAGCCGATCTCAACCACTCCTCTTTGACGGTCAAATTGAGTGGCCTAGATTGCATCTTCATGAGACGGTGAGACATGGACGTGTACACCATCATGCCGTCAACACGCATGTATGGTCGGTCCTCTACAAAATCCTTCCCATGCTTGGTTTCGACCAAGCTGAAGAGTGATGCTTGCGCACCTCTTTAAAAACCCTAATTTCATCAACGGTCGCGGATGAGTGTCTCAAACATCATCTCATCCATCCGACTTCACCGACTTGGTTATACAACCACGGTCGGGAGTTATTTGGTTAGTGAGGAGTCATTACCCATCACTTTACCACACCGTAATGCGTGCACTGCATAAAATACACACGATACTCCACAAGTATCGACTTTCGAATAACGTGATTATTCAATTCAGCGATTACATGCTATCTTCCGTGGATCCACGATCCACATTCAGACATCAATCATGTCACAAGCTGGGGGATACTTATTGGGGTATTGGTGCGGCGGTTTACGGCGTGCGGCGTGCAACGCGCCATCACAAGAACGTGTTAGGAGGTCATGGACGGTTAGAGATGAACTGGAAAAGTGGGCAAGGCTGGTCGTGTGTTACCGACACACAACTCCACTACTCCATCATTCCACTACCTCCACTTCCCACGAGAAACGTGAATGAGGCTCAATGACTTGTATAAAATAGGGTCTCCGCCCCTATTTCCAACAACAAGGAATAAGGAGAACAACACAAGTTCGGGACGAGAAACCAAGTGTTAATACAAAAACCGTATTCAAACACTCGAGCTTGCTTGCATCAACAGTAGGCTTGCTCATCTTTCATTACAAGTCATAAGCAAGCCAACACCTTCACAATCTCAACACCTTCTTCGCTTCCCTCCCTAAGATCAACCCCATCTCCTTCACTTTGTGACCGAAACAAGTCTGGGAACGGCCATTTCTTGGTTTAGGCCGGACTTGCACAGATTGATCTCTCGAATCTACAAGCACTCACCGCGCAGTGCATTTGTTGAAGCTTTAGATTCATTCCTCATCCACACCCCAAATTACCAAATTCTGCAGGAGTAGTTTTCACCCATCAACAATTGGAGACCACAGTGGGAGATTGATCTATCGGTTGCATAAAATTGAATCCTCAATTTTTCAGTTTCCATCTCGCAATGTATCCGGAAACTACGGGGCGGTTCGGATATCATGGGAAGCATAGGCTGGAATCTTGGAGGATGTCTTGGCAAATCAAGCGGTATCACCGGGAGGCGAGAGCGAGACATTTCGCCTTTTGAGTGATATAGCGGCACAATTACAAGAAGGGTCGACGAGCATCTACTCGGGCGGCACAAGAAATGTTGAATCATTAGCCGGGGAGTCACACCTTTACCGGTGAAGAGGCAAAAAGAGCACGTAATCACGGGGGACTCGGGAGAGACGAACAACATGGCCCGGCCGACGAAGACTCGAGGAAACTCCACGAGAGGAAAAAACTTTCGGAGTACTACAATGTCTATAGGATAAAGAAAGGGAGCACTGCAGCCTATGGAGCCCTGCTAGAAGATTTGTATTTCAAAACTCTTATTGAAGCACGGAAGGCTGTCCAATCCGCATCGGCCTTCCAACCAAGCGAAGAAACGCTTGAGGAAGGAGAAATCAATCGGGAAATGCCCGAATACGAGAGGATGGGAGCGTTCAATCCGGTCACTCAGCGGTGACATTACGACACCTTCCACATCCCTCTACCTAGGCAAGCGATCCGCAGATATGATGACACTCGCAAGTCTTCCAACTTCATCTCCTATTCCACATCGAAGCCACGGGGAGACATTGCAACGCCCGCTAACGCAGGAAAAAGCTAGACTCAAGGTACTTACATTTCCCCTTCCCAATGAAGAAGATTCTGGAGCTGCTGGAGACGTGGGTGCGAAATGGAGAGGTGGAGCTACCCCCGGTATGGAGTCCGCCTACCGATCAGGAAGTAATGGACCCGAGGTACTGTCATTACCACCGGCTCCTTCATCACCCCACCAGTGAATGCAGCGCTTTGAAGCGCATTGTTCAGGAGAAGCTCGGTTCAGAAAGATAGCTTGCGGAGGATTTTCTTAGAGAGGCTACTCCGGTTTGATGTAGTGAGGCTTCAAAAGCAAGTAAGTTTTACTCAACAACTTTACAAGAGAGATAGTTTAGAATTCACTGGGGACTTAGCATCCCGCATGTGGAAAAAGAGGCTCAGTGATCAAACGCCATGTTTGTTTCCATTCGTACCTCCCTTTTACATAACATTTGCAATTTCATGCGCAATCATTCATGACCAAGATGCAAATTTCATTTAACATAATCCCTTTCAAAAAGGTTGTTCACAAAACTATCTCAAAATAAACCAATTCAATTACCTATTCAAAACTAGGAAGCCAAATTACGAAAGAAAATCCTCACTATCACTCAAAAAGAAGAAACATCTAAAAAGAAGAGACAAGTATATGGCACAAATCAAGGAAAGTCCTTCAAGCAACAACTCATCCTTCTGCGCAAGAGAGACTTTCATCCTTTGGAGCACGGCCGCCGGCTCCGAGTTCTTTAGACAACTTCTCAACCTCTTCTTCCCGACGAGCAACACGGTCGCGGAAGGGACTTCATCATGTAGTTTCGGAGCTCCCGAATCTCGGAGAACCCTTTGAAGAACCAGGGAGCATTGAAGGCATGCTGCGCAAACACGTCCGAGATGGCACCTCCAATCTTCAACCACCTCTTGGCTGTTCCACCGGTCGCGGCGCTCATCCCTGGATGGAAACTAAAGCTTCTTGGACGCGGTTGACCAATGCAAGACGACTCTGAGCTTCGCGGTGGTAGCAATATGGCCGTGTTTCTTCAGTTGTCGTGTACAACTTTTCAAACTGAACCAAGCACGCTGAATCCACCAACCAACACATGACCTGGATAAGGGACGGTAAAAGGAGGATCGAACAAAGCCCCGAGTGCATTATCAATTCGGCGACCGCGGGAGTCTTGTCGATTGCGGGAGGCCTTTGAGAAAGAGGTCACCACAATAGCCATACGGTCCGAAGCCTGTTCGGGATGGATGTCAAGGGAGCCGTCTCAACTACGGCGGCCACCGTCTCTCTTGCATTCCTTACGGCATCTATTTCACTCACGGGTGTTGATTTCCGTCACGACCCCGTCGACAAGATCACTAAGGAAAGCGCCTTGTTCAACCGAGCTTGCATCGTCTCTGTCGTGGTCGAGGAAAAAGGAGCGGTTTCTCGGACTTCTCGGCATGAAAGTCCACCTTGAGACTTCTCGGCATGATGAAGGTCCATACCGCCGGACTTCTCGCATGAAGACATGAAGACCGCCGGCCTTCCGTTTTGAATGCGTGCCAACCTTGTGAAGGCATTATCCTTCGAAATTCCACGATTTAAAACAAGGATTGTTTTAGAAGAACTTACACTGGAGAAATGAAAGAACCGATGGGAGGAGATTTAAGTACTGCATATTGGAAGAATTGAGGATTACCGGACCGCATGCTTGCCTCTTAGATCTCTCTCCTACTTGGGACTGCAATCCTCGGCTCTTGTCCGTTTGGTGGAAGTGGCTTGTAGGAAATGCTTCGTCAAGATGTCGGAAGATGGCTCACTACGGGAATTCGTCACAACACTCTTCGAAAATTTCGGAAGATCAACGGTTGTTTCCCCCAAAATTCTTTATACCGCTTCGGTCACCACCGGGTTTCTCCCAATAGGCCGAAGGGAAGGCTCAACCGGTCTAAGAACACATTGGCGTTAAGACTTTGTGGAAGTAATTCTTAGGAGCCCCTAGTGGACGGATAAATGGGACACCCCGATCGAATCCCATTTGGCGAGCAGCCCTGTCAATGTTGTACGGAGTCACGAGAAAATTCTCCGTCGAATAGAGACGGGACATATCTGGAATGCGGCTGCGCTTGAGGTAAATAATTTCCCCCAGATCTCATGGTCTTGACATCGGTACGCAACACAACGCCAGGATCGTCAGCAAAGGTCTTTGGCTGAAAGATGGAAGGGTGAATCGGCCCCCATGGACGAAAATCTACGGAAGAAATGTTGTCAAATACCTCCACAAGTTTCGCACCGGCTTTAGGACGCTTCTTATTCCATCGGAGTATTCTCGAGCCGCCGTACAAGTTAACGAGTGAAGGTGCAGGAGTAGGAGCATAACTTCTGAAGTGTTCCCATAAGAGCGCCTGAAGAAAAGCAAAGTGAACGTGCGACTCCACCTTCTTGTACCCGTTAGAAACATGCATATCCATTGCTAAAGCGTCTAGGTGAGAATACAACGATCCGAGGAACAATGCACCTAGAGGAAGAACTTCACCTGCGCTTGACCTTATAGCAATTTTGACAAGGTTACGTCTAATTGTCCTCTTTAGGAACCGTCATCAAATACGTCTCTCGGATAGCCATAGAGAGACAGGAACGCGATCGGTGAGCTCGTTTTCCAACTCTGCGAGAAGACCACTCCGAAACCCACCGGGTGTAGAAGCATTTCGCGTCTCTTTTTCTCCTCCTTCTCAGTTGTCGAATTCCGCCACCTTTTGAAGTATAGCGGCATAATTACTCTCCTCCGTGTCGAGAGTTCGTAAGAAAGACTTCCAAAGCAACATGCGGGTTCATTAATGCAGCTACACTCTCCAAAGTAATAGTCATCTCTCCCCATCTAGATATGGTTGTGTGAGTGGAAATACGCCACCGAGAAATGAAGGTGATCAAGCCGCGGTGTCTTTCCTAATTTCGAGGGTAGCAGATGCCATGACCGCATCAAGAATTCGTGCTTTGGTCAAATTGTCCTTAATGCCCTCATTACTCAACATGCGTCTCATCCATCCTTCATAAGAACCCAAAGTGGAGCATGGCAAATCTTGAAGTCAATAGGAGAAGGCGGATATTCGTTCCTTTGGAGACAAAATCTCATCACAAGTGCGGAAGAAGAAAATGGGTCGACATCCATATTTTACGAATCGGAAAGCAAGACTATCTTATGAGAAGGATGCTTCCTAATATTTGGAAAAGGCGAGATGAACAACTCATCATTGATGTTCGGCATATCCTTGAAGTCATTGTCAACACTTCCCGACTTGGCACCAAGCATTATCTTCGGAAGACATGTTGATAGGAGTTCTCTTCTTTCTACCGCAATGAGATAAAAGACAGGGAGTTAGAACTTGTATGAAAGCACATGAGAAGTGTAGTCACACACGGCAAGACACAACTCACGAGCGGAGCATGCAATGGCGGTCCAAATACCATTCAAATCCGGCACAAAATTCGGTCGATTTCGATGCAGTACGAATTTTAGTCCCAGTACAAGTTTCGATGCAGTATTGACTTCAAGTTCTCCGGTATAACTTTCAAGTCGGTATAAGTTTCAAATTTCAGTCAAGCATATGTGAATAAGACCCACGTTCCGGCATACACGGCGGGCCGCATTCATCCGCATACATCACAACACAATTTTCTTTATTCATGGGAATTGTGTCTACGGGATTCAAGCTAGATGGCGGAAAAAGCTAAGCATGCACATGTCTCACGAAAGTGTTTACCTAACAAACTAGGGTTTTACTTTCTAAAAAAAAAAAAAAAAAAAGAAGGAGCGGAACTTACCTCGGGCGGCGCACGAGTGCGACTCACAGCGGCCGTAGCGGCAACGGAAGAATTGACGGAATTGACGGCAGTGAAGACCCGGGAGCTGCTTCAACAATAAAAAAAAAAAAAAAAACTCGTGAGGAAAAGAAAGGGGTTTTGTCTCTTTTATAGACAAAAAATTAGAAGAATCCCAATAGAAGAAGGATTCCTCCCTTATTTGGTTTCCTCTTTTGATTCAAATACCCAAAGAAAGAAACCAAGCCCCACCAAAGGATTCCATACAAGCGTAACGGCGTGGGAAACTAGCGGTCGACCAACACTCTTAGGGTAAACTCCTTTTATCCCGCCTTTCTCACGTATGTATGTCACCATCTCATGCCTACCACACAATAATGTAACCATTATGTGCTAGGCGAGGGACTTAATGTTGATGGTGGATTTTCGTTTAAGGTTAAATTTGTAAATAACCAGAAAACTCATGCGCTGACATCTTGTAAAAGATAAAGCCGTTTATAAGTGACGGATACTCCTCACTTAATTCACCAAGAATGGAGCATGTAGCAAACAATCCCTTCCGTGAATTTCATATCGGTCTTGTATTTCTGTACTCATTATCGGTGTGGCATGACGATCGAGTGTTACTCTTACGAGTAACACGAACCTCCAAGCACTATAATGAAACCATGTACGAAATACCCGTATAGGCCGATTCTCGGTGTGTTATACTAGCCCGAGCCCTCTCGGTGTGTTATACTAGCCCGATTGAGCCCCTCTCGGTGTGTTATACTAGCCCGATTGAGCATCCGGACTTGATCGTATCGGTCTCCGGATATGATACGATCGCGATCATCCAACTCCACAAGCATGATTGGATGACCACGGATCAATTCCATCACCCTAAGCATGATATGGAATACCCACGGCCTTAGCTTGCCGAGATATGATTCGATCGCAGTCATCCAACTCCACAAGCATGATTGGATGACCACGAGATCAATTCCATCACCCCCAAGCGGTATGGAATACACACACGGCCGACCCGCATGGTCGACCATTGGCCTTCGCTTGCCAAGAAACCATCCATACCAAGCATTATGGACGGAAAACCCTAAATTAGGGTTTGCGGCATATTACATGTCTTGCGGCGGTCTCAACCATCCATCTTCGCAGGCATAGATGGAGGGTGTAGATGTAGACTCAAAGGGCCCGGAGCATGTCGACACAATCACCATGTGACCGCCTACACACATGACCGGTCGGTCAAAGCCAACCATGGTTGGTTACAACAAATTCGTCCGCCCAAAAGAGCATGGTCGCGCGGCTTTGAAAGCCAAAATTAGGGTTTCAAGTCATCACGCGCGTCCATCTTCTCCCGTACGAATGGAGGGTCACAGATTGGATTAACCAAGGCCGGTCATACAAAGCATGACCACCGTGGTCCCATCTACCTCCTCTTGCGGTCGGACAAGGCATACCATGCCGGCTAATCCAAAACGCCCGACCAAACTCACGCGGTTACATCTCCCAAATCCTAAACCGATCTCGACCGCTCAACTTCACCTAGGATGATTTGAGTGGCTTAGATCACGTTTTCATGGGGTAATCGGTATAGGTGTGAACACTAGCCTACCACCTACACGCTGGTATGATCGACCAAGACCGACCAAGATGGGTCGTCTTGGAACGCACGCCCAAACTTGGGATGTCATGCGGTTTCCAACTCCTTTGCGGCAAGGGATTTCGCCGCAAGCCGATCTCAACCACTCCTCTTTGACGGTCAAATTGAGTGGCCTAGATTGCATCTTCATGCGACGGTGAGACATGGACGTGTACACCATCATGCCGTCAACACGCATGTATGGTCGGTCCTCTACAAAATCCTTCCCATGCTTGGTTTCGACCAAGGCTGAAGAGTGATGCTTGCGCACCTATTTAAAAACCCTAATTTCATCAACGGTCGCGAGATGAGTGTCTCAAACATCATCTCATCCATCCGACTTCACCGGCTTGGTTATACAACCCGGTCGGGGAGTTATTTGGTTAGTGAGGAGTCATTACCCATCACTTTACCACACCGTAATGCGCACACTGCATAAAATACACACGATACTCCACAAGTATCGACTTTACGAATAACGCAGTTATTCAATTCAAAGATTACATGCTATCTTCCGTGGATCCACGATCCACATTCCAGACATCAATCATGTCACTGGCGGGGATACTTACTGGGGTATTGGTCGGCGGTTTACGGCGTGCGGCGTGCAACGCGCCATCACAAGAACGTGTTAGGAGGTCATGGACGGTTAGAGATGAACTGGAAAAGTGGGCAAGACTGGTCGTGTGTTACCGACACACAACTCCACTACTCCATCATTCCACTACCTCCACTTCCCACGAGAAACGTGAATGAGGCTCAATGACTTGTATAAAATAGGGTCTCCGCCCTATTTCCAACAACAAGGAATAAGGGAGAACAACACAAGTTCAGACGACAGAAACCAAGTGTTAATACAAAAACCGTATTCAAACACTTAGAGCCTGCTTGCATCAACCGTAGGCTTGCTCATCTTTCTATTACAAGTCATAAGCAAGCCAACACCTTCACAATCTCAACACCTTCTTCGCTTCCCTCCCTAAGATCAACCCCATCTCCTTCACTTTGTGACCGAAACAAGTCCGGAACGACCATTTCTTGGTTTAGGTAGGACTTGCAGATTGATCTCTCGAATCTACAAGCACTCACCCATGTGAGTGCATTTGTTGAAGGTTTAGATTCATTCCTCATCCACACCCCAAATTACCAAATTCTGCAGGAGTAGTTTTCACCCATCAACAAAATCATATTATCATGAAATGCTTTCGTCTTTTCCTTGTAAATGAGTGAGCTCTCAAATGCCTCATTGCGGATCTCCTCTAGCTCTTGAAGTTGTAACTTCCTTTGCTTTCCAACACCATCCATTTCCATATTGCATTGCTTAATAGCCCAAAATGCCTTATGTTCAATTTCAACGGGTAAGTGACAAGGTTTACCATACACAAGCCTAAAGGGAGACATCCTGATAGGTGTATTGTATGCGGTTCTATAAGCCCACAAAGCATCATTAAGTCGCATGCTCCAATCTTTCCTTGTTGGATTCACCGTCTTCTCTAGTATGGACTTCACCTCACAGTTGGAAACCTCGGCTAGTCCATTTGTTTAGGGATGATAAGGTGTTGCAATCTTGTGCAACACATTTTACTTCTTCAACAAGCTTTGTAAGAACCTATTTTTGAAGTGCGAACCCCCGTCGCTAATTATGGTTCTTGGAATTCCAAACCTTGCAAAAATATTAGCTTGCACAAAATCTGAAACCACTTTAGAATCATTAGTTGGGGTGGCCTTAGCTTCTACCCATTTCGAGACATAATCAACAACAAGTAAGATATAAAAATTCCATGAGAGTTGACAAAAGGACCCAAAAAATCAATACCCCATACATCATAAACTTCAATAAATTGAATAAAAGTTTGTGGCGTTTGATTTCGAGCACCTAGATTGCCTGTTCTTTGGTACCTATCACAAGTTGTACAAAATGTATATGCATCCTTGAACAAGGTTGGCCAATAGAAACCGCTTTCGAGTACCTTGTGAGCAGTTCTCTTACTCCCAAGATGTCCTCCGCAAGCATAAGAGTGACAAAAAGACAAGATAAAATGAAATTCAGATTCAGAACGCACCTTCTTATTACTTGGTCACTACAATGTTTCCATAAGTATGGATCATCCCATATGTATTGGTTCCCCAACTTCTTAAGTTTTTCCCTCTCAGTACGAGACAAGTTCTTTGGGATTTGTTTAGACACCAAGTAATTGACAATATTGGCATACCATGGTTCTCCAAAGGAAATTGAGAATAGTTGCTCATTCGGGAAACTTTCACGCAATGGGATAACTTCCTTGTCCACAGCAAGACGGCTCAAGTGATCCATAACGGTATTCTCAATTCCTTTCTTGTCTTTGATTTCAATATCAAACTCTTGCAAGAATAAGATCCATCATATGAGCCTCGGTTTCGCCTCTTTCTTTGTAGGCAAGTACCTAAGTGTTGCATGATCAGAAAAGTCAACAACTTTTGTACCAATTAGATAAGAGCGAAATTTCTTCAATGAAAATACAATAGCCAACAACTCTTTTTCAGTGGTTGTGTAGTTTTATTGGGCCTCATTTAACGTTCTAGAAGCATAATAAATAGCATGAGGTATCTTCCCCACACGTTTCCCAAGCACCGCACCAACCGCATAATCACTTGCATCGCACATGAGCTCAAAAGGCTTGCTCCAATCCGGTGGTTTAATGATAGGGGTTGAAATCAAAAGTTCTTTCAAACGACTGAATGCCGCCACACATCATCAAAGTTAAAAACCACATCTTTTTGCAATAAGTTACAAAGTGGTGATACTATCTTGGAAAAATCCTTGATGAATCTACGATAAAAACCTGCATGACCAAGAAAAGAACGTATCTCCCTCACCGTAGTGGGAGGGGTTAGAGCACGAATAAGGTATATCTTAAATTTATCAACTGCCAAGCCTTTAGAAGATATTATATGGCCTAAAACTATGCCATGAGTTACCATAAAATGGCACTTCTCCCAATTCATCACAAGGTTTGTTTCAACACATCGTTCAAGGATTATTGACAAGTTGTTCAAGCAGAGGTCAAATGAATCACCAAATACACTAAAATCGTCCATGAACACTTCGATTATGTTTTCAACATATTCTAAAAAGATACTTACCATACACCTTTGAAAGGTAGTTGGAGCATTGGACAAGCCAAAAGGCATCCTTCTGTAAGCAAAAGTACCGAATGTACAAGTGAAAGTAGTTTTCTCTTGATCCTCCGGCGCTATCACAATCTGATTGTAACCTGAATAGCCATCAAGAAAATAATAATAAGAGTGTCCAGTTAAACGTTCAAGCATTTGATCAATAAAAGGTAAAGGAAAGTGATCCTTCATAGTGGTGGTATTCAATTTCCTGTAATCAATACAAACCCTCCAACCGGTTTGCACACGAGTTGGGACAAGTTCGTTCTTATCATTCTCCACCAACCGTCGCGCCTGATTTCTTTGGTACTACTTGTACCAGGCTCACCCATTTGCTATAGGATATGGGGTAGATAACACCCACGTCCAAAAGCTTGAATATCTCATTTTTCACAACTTCCATCATTGGGGGGGTTCAAACAACGTTGCGCTTCCCTTGTAGGATTTGCATCGTCTTCCAAACAGATCTTATGCATACAAACGACAGGGCTTATACCTTTGATATATGTAATTGTCCATCCTATGGTCGTCTTGTACTTCCTTAGCACCCTTAAAAGTTTTTGCTCCTGTAAATCACTAAGCTATTTAGAAACAATCACAGGTGTTAGAGCATAACTCGGTTGAACCCACCAAGCGTTGGTATGTCAAGTTTGGTTGTCATATTTTAGTGAATCAAAACTCATATAAGAGTCGCTTGATTATGTACAAGAGACAAATTCGTATAGGTTAGACTAGAAAGTCTAGGATTATGAGACATACAAGTATTACTCGAAGACCTGAAGAATGTGAAGAAGTAACGAGCTACAACGATGACATCAACCTTCCTCTTGAGGTTAGTAATATTGACTTGAATGTTTCATTCCTAACGTATCTTTCAAGTCGTGCTATATTGAAAACATAACTGCGAAGATGTGAATGATTATTATACTCTAGTAGTGAGACATGATCACATGATGATAATGTTAAGGAATTAGAATACGAAGTATAACGCTTATCTTTTCAACTTCATATATATGGCATCGACATAATCGTATGAATGATATTGTGTTTCTGTGTATGGGTAAAGGTGAAGATTTCATCATAGGAAATAATATTTACATTTGTTTAAAGGAAGTACATTCATGAACTTGTTTTATGAATCGAAAGGGAAATCGCTAGGCTTATTGGTATTGTTATTCATTGCATATATTTGGATTACCAATATGTGTGAGTTAGTAGAATCGATCATAACTTGTTATGTATCTTGGTATAACTAATCACAGTGCCTAACTTATGATTTGATATGACTGATTTTTATTAATTAGTGTAACCGATCCTAAGTAATCACTTGAGATGGTATGAACGATACTTGTAATTGGTGTGACCGATCCTAGTAATTAGTGTGACTGATCACAAAATAGTTGTGTGATCTATCCTTGTAATTGGTGTAATCGGTCCTAGTAATTGGTGTAACCGATCCTGGTAATTGGTGTAACCGATCCTAGTGACTTGTGTTAGAGCACTGCTCGGTCGAACTCGCAAGCGTTGCTATCTCAAGCTTGTTTGTCAATGTTAGTGATCAAAACTATAAGTTTTGATTTCTAGTCTATTTATAGATGTCTCGGACTAGGATAAATTGTGTAGTTGAGCATTAGACTTCACGGCGTTCATCATTAAAGACGAAGAACTACTAAGGCGAGCTTGTGGAACTTCATCAACAAAAAGGTATGTGGAGACTGAAACTCATCTATCACTTGGAAAGTCCATTTCTATTCTATCTCCTTTATTGAGACATAAGTCGTGTTATGATATAGTTTTCTATTATACACATTTGAGATTCGAGCTGAATTTAACTCGCTTACATATTTGTCGGAATATGTGTTGGAAAGCTTTCGCTTCAACTAAGTTCATCTTGATCATGTAAAAATCGCCGAGTAAAATCTTACATGGTTTGTGAGATACAATCATTTGGTGTAGACTTGGAATGTTTCGTTATGATTATTTTAATAACTTGAAAATTGCTTTGATGCTAATAGTGTGTGAAAACGGCTATTGTCATCCTCTAAGAAAGTTTCAATGATTGAAATAAAGAGTCTAGAACACTTAACCATTTGTTGATGGTGGATTTTATTTCAGGGCTAAAATTGTAAAACCAAATTTAATGTGCTGACATCCTGCAAAGGATAAAGCTGTGTGCTGACATCCTACAAAAGATAAAGCCGTTTGATAAGTGATGAGTACCTCTTTGCTTTATTAATTCACCTAGAATGGAGCATGTAGCAACAATCCCAAATATTCTGTGAATTAAATACACAAAATTCGCCTAGAATGGAGCATGTAGCAACAATCCCAAATATTCTGTGAATTTTTAGCATTATTAATTAATGCATGATTTGCCTAGTATTTCCTGTGTTGTTCCCAACAGAACTCTCCTTATTGGTGCGGCATGATGACTGAGTGTTACTCTTAGCAGAGTAACACGAATCTCCAAGTGTCAATAGTGAGGTATGCACAAAAATACCCGTACAGGCTACATCATTCTCTAACAAAGAGAATCTCTCGGTGTGCTTATATTAGCCCAATTGAGCATATTTAATTTCCTAAGGGAAATCTGGACTGTTCGTATCAGTCTCAGAAACGATCACGGCCACACAGGTTGACCTCATGATTTAACCAGCCTAGACGAACCCTAGCAGGAGCAGGCTATCACCGTGATGACCACCGGCGGGCCATTTATGACCTAGCCGGTCGAGCATCACGCCTTGCTTCCCAGCGTGCCAAAACGCCAGCCTTAAAATAGGGTGGCCGTGCTGCTTTGGAAGAAGCTCGAACGAGCAAGATTGCCTAATACAGTCTTAAAACGATCGCGACCATCCAACTTCACCAGCCTGATTGGACGGCTTAGATCACACCATGAACGATTGAGAAGACGCCAACACGCACATTGGAGGGCCCACTCTATCCCTGCCCGATCGGCTTTCTCACGGCAAAGCTATGGAGCAATAAACGTTTGCTCGAAACATGGCTAGCGTGATGCTTTTAAAGGTCGCGGAAATTCCACTAGTGTCTTAGAACGATCACAACCATCCAACTTAACCAACATATTTGGATGGCTTAGATATTACCTAGGACCGTTAGGGAGGTGCACACATGTTCACCGTCAGCCCAACGTGGGCCCCGCACAATCGGTCTCTCCAAAGGAGAAGCATGACTTGCCAAACCGTTTGGCCAAAGTCATGCATACGTGACTGTTTCAAAACCCTAAGTAGGGTTTGCGGCGTTGCATATCTGCCATAGTTCGATCACGACCATCCATCTTCGCAAGCCTGGATGGAGGGTGTAGATATAGACTTAAGAGGTCCCAAGAGTGTCAACGTGATCACTGTGTGCCCACCTTTGCATGTAGCCGGTTATGCTAGATAGACTAGGACTCGACACCTCGAGACGCGCCCCCCAAAGTGGCATGTCACGCAACCTTTAATCCTTTGCGGCAATGGATTTTCTGTCGCAAATCGATCACGACCACTCATCTTTGCCGGTCAAATTGAGTGGCCTAGATCCAGTCTTCGTGGGACGGAGAGGTATAGGCGTGTACAACAACGATCCGTCTCCATGCATGACCGATCGGTCCCACCAAAACCGGCGCCCAAGCTTGAATTCGGTCAAGACAAAGAGGGATGCTTGCGCACCTCTTAAAAACCCTAAAATCTATCAACGGTCGCAAATAAGTGCCGTAAACCACCTCGTCCGTCCAACTTTGCTAGCTTGGTCGGACAGCCTAGGTTAAAAGCTAGGCGGCCAATGAGGCACCTCGATGATCACCGTCCGCCACTCTTCCACAGGGAGTGATCGACTAGGGGATGGCTCGCCCATGCGGCCTCCAAACGATCACTCGAAGATGGTTGGACGTGATGCTTTTTTAAGACGCTTGATCCGCGACTTACTCGATTAAGCTTTAAACATCGATGCTTCATACATGTTGATTGTTTGCAATGCATTACATGCATCGAACATACACAATATTTCATGAATATCAATTTCTTAAATAACTTAGTTATTTAACTTAGCATCGTATGCTATTTCCTGCAGTGGGTCCCACGATCCGCTCATTCGAGACATCAAGCATGTCACAAACTGGGGGATACTTATTGGGGTATTGATCTGGTAGTTTACAGCGTGCAGCGTACAACGCACCATTACAAGAACGTGTCAGGAAAAGGTGGACGGTTAACAGTGATGAGGGAAGTGGGAAGAGGTATGATCGTGTAACAATCACCACTCTTACACGACCCCACTACTCCACCACTTCACCTTCTCCACTTCCTACGAGATGAGGGTTGCGCTCAATGACTTGTATAAATAGGTTCTCCAACCTATTTTCACAAACAAACACAGAGAAACCAAGTGTTGTTACAGTATCCAGAAAATACCCAGGACTGATAGCTTACATTGTGCAAGCCAGTTCAGCATTCTGATACAAGTCATAAACAGCCAACACCTTCACAATCTCAACACCTTCTTCGCTTCCCTCCCTAAGATCAACCCCATATCCTTCACTTTGTGACCGAAGCAAGTCTGGAACTTCCATTTCTTGGTTTAGGCCAGAATTGTATAGATTGATCTCTCGGATAAAAAGCACTCCCGTGCAGTGCATTTATTTAGGGTTTAGATTCGTTTCTCATCCACACACACCCAAATTTACCAAAACCAGTAGAAACAGTTTTCACCCATAAACAATTGGCGACCTCAGTGAGAGATTAATCTCTCGGTTGAGAAGTCAATTTCTTCAATACCCAATCCCATTTGGTTGATTTCAAAATGGTTGGTCTTAGGATTTCCCCAGCTTCAAATCCTGGTCGAAGTTCCTCCAATAGAGATACCCCTCTTCCGAACGGTGTATCTGATGGTGTAACCGGAAGAATCCCAATATTGATCGAGTTAGCACGGGTGCAGGAGATTCACACGAAGAACATGGACCTGATCAAAGAAACGATAAACGGCATACTCGATCTTCTCATCAAGATGACATCAGATATGAGCAGTCCTATCACGGAGACTTCTACACTGGGGACTGATCCTCCTAAAGTCAATAGTTTCACTATGAACTAGAGGCCGGTGGATCAGGAAGAGGCTTCTTTAGTGGAAAGTTTATGCGAACTTTTACACCTCTCGAAGAATCAGCGGGCGGAGACGTTTGGTGCAATCAACTAGATATCCCTGGACGTGCATTTAACTCCTTTGCATCTAGAATCCTCGAAAACACCAAAGATGTCTGTGAATAATGTCACATTTACAGAAGAAGACATGATGGCGGAAGAAGGTCACAATCGGGCCCTACACGTTACTGCACGCATCAAGGATTCAGAGTTCAAGAGGGCCCTCATCGACACGGGAGCGTCTTTGAATGTGATTTCTCTCAAGACACTCAGGATGGCCAAGGTTCGCCCAAGCAAGATCGTACGACAGCCTACCACGATGACAGAATTTGAAGGAAACAAAACCAACACGTACGGGTATGTCAATTTGAATTTATCCGTAGGGCCCGTTCAATCAAAGGTGAAATTTGAAGTCATAGAAAAGGAGCCGGACTACCATATGATACTAGGGAGACCGTGGCTTCATGACAATAGGATTGTCCCTTCGACGTATCACCAATGCCTGAATACTATGCTGAATAAAGAAGTCGTTCGTATTCCTACATCGTTGTCTCCTTACGCACCGATATGTGGAGTGGAATTATTTGAACCAAGAGAAGCTCCGCGGGAAGAATCAGACAAAGTTCATTTCATCCCACTCCCCACGTGGGCGTCAATCCAGGAGGAAGACCGACTTGCATCATTGAGGGCTAAGCCCCACGATGCATCTTTGCTGACAATGCGTTCTTCTTCATTCGGTGAAGCGGCGACCCACGTTCACACTAAGAGGGAGCGAACTTTTGTGGCGATCCGTGACCAGAAATGGAAGATGGTATACCAATGACGCTGTTAGCAATTAGCAGGGGATACTGTTACCCAGTCTCTCCGCCCAACGGAATGCTACAACAATGACGGACCACAGGAAGAAGTGCTAGACGCTCCACGACAGCTGCAAGATGGCACCAACTCCACAACTGATGATCTCGAAGTCGTTAACATCGGGAATGAGGAATCTCCTAGGCCTATCTCCATCAGCTCAACCTTGTGTACGGATAAACGCACGAAACTTGTGGAACTCCTCAAAGAATACCAGGACATATTCGCTTGGACGTATGAAGAAATGCCCGGTTTAGATGAAAGGTTGGTCACCCATTATCTACATGTCATACCCGGATCCAAGCCGATCAAACAGTCTCCCAGGCAATTCAGGCACCAGGTGGAAGAGCAAATCAAGACTGAGATACAGAATTTGCTAGCTGCTGGCTTCATTAAACCCATTCATCATCCGACCTGGTTGGCTAACGTGGTTCTGGTAAAAAAGAAAAATGGACAGATCAGGTGCTGCATGGATTTCAGAGACTTGAACAAATGCTGCCCCAAGGACGATTTTCCTCTACCTAACATCGACATGTTAGTAGATGTCACTAGCGGACACGGCATGTTCTCCTTCATGGATAGATATAACGGCTACAATCAGATAAGGATGTATGAGCTTGACGCAAGTAAGACAGCTTTTCGAACTCCTCTTGGAAATTTTTACTATATTGTTATGCCTTTTGGTTTAAAGAATGCTGGTGCAACGTATCAACGCACTATGACGGAAATCTTCCACGACATGATGCATAAGCAAGTTGAAGACTACGTGGATGATATAGTGGTCAAATAAAAAGCTCGGGCGGACCACACAGGAGTCCTACGGCAAGTGTTCGAAAGGTGTCGTGAATACAAATTGAAGATGAATCCTTTGAAATGCGCTTTCGGCGTCTCTTCAGGCAAATTTCTGGGATTCCAGGTAACTGCTGAGGGGGTCAAGGTGGACCCATCCAAGACCCAAGTTATCCTCATAATGCCGCCTCCGCGAACTGTGAAGGAACTCCAAAGCTTCATGAGCAAGGAAGCGTTTTGGAAGGTTCAACGAATATTGTCATCTCCAAATCATCATAAAGGGTTCTCCTATGATGTCAGACCGGACGAGAGCGAACCCGGGACATCTTCAGATCTTCTAGAGCCGACACCTCAAGGGAGCAGCCTCAAGAAGATAGCGATGTCCGCAATCAATGAGAGACGCTTTCAGAATTTCGTCTTGCGTAGAAGAAGTAGTTGTGTTACCAAAGGAGATTGCACCTGGGATTAAGAGGTACATACAGATTCTCCATGAAAAGAGATTCATCATATTTGCAGATCCTATTAGTTAAGTCATTCGCATGAAGGAACTTCCCTACTCCTCAAAGACACGATCCAAAGATGATAATGGCAAATGAGTGTGACTGGGGACTGCTTAGCACTGCCCATCTCAAAGATGCTGAATTTAGAGAGATGCAAGCACGCTATCATTATGATTCCAAGATGTCCAAAGACGAGGATATACTCAAGAGAGCATACGTATTGTCAAAGACCAGCGATATTCCTGGATGTCTATGAAACGCAATGTAAGCGTAAAGACGGCCTCATGAACCCAGCGTGAAAATATCTATCAAGTCGAAGGCTCAGTGGATACTCATGGGCAGGGGACTGTCTCCCTCTTTTTTATTCCATGAGGCAATATCAAGAAGCTATCGGTTCCGTCATTAGCTTCTCCCTCGAGACAAGCTCTACCACTATATGAAGACCTCCAAGTTCGTGCCCGTAGCTGTCACGCCTCTTCCTGCCAGTCTCTTCTGATCATAGCTGCAGCTAAGAACCGTTGTTCGTTTGTTGATACCAGTGCCCGAGCTTCACCATAGCAACAACCACTACGGACAGAGGTAATCTAAACTTCTGCATATTTTATTTTCCCACGAAGAAGTAATAGAGTCACGGAGGAGAGATGGCGATATCTTTATGGTAAACTCACCGACCATACAAGATATACCATCTAAATCACGCTTGGGGACTGAGGCTCAGCATGAAAATCCTTCGCCGTCAGTCAAGGACTTCTTCAGCACAAGAGAGATGGTCAATCAAGGAGCATGTAATTCGCAAGGGAAAATTGAACTGAAGAAGAAGCCGCTTCAACGCTCGCCAGGAGAAGCCTCTTCAATTCTCTCTTCAGAGGAAGCCGTTTCAACGCTCTCTATCCAGGGTCCGCCTCAATGTTCGATTTAGGAGCTGCTTCAACACTCTCTCCAGGATCCGTTTCGATGTTCGCTCCAGAAGCCGCTTCAACGCTCTCTCCAGAAGCCGCTTCAACATGCCTTCCGGAAGCTACATCAACGTTCTCTTTGGGAGATGCTTCAACATCTTTTCAGAAATTGCATCAGCATCCTTTTAAAGAATATTCCTCATGATAGGGTCGTCCACATCAGAGTTGAGGATTATGACATAAACCGACATCATGCTAGAAGAACGCTTACCTGGACGCCTCCTTAACGTGACATGTTCCAAGGACAGGACGACCCATCTCTCCTGGTAACATCTAACTTTGTCTCACAAGTTTTATCTTTATTTGTCACCATCTCATGCCTACCCCACAATAATGCAACCATTATGTGCTAGGCAGGGGACTTAATGTTGATGGTGGATTTTAGTTCAGGGCTCAAATCGTAAAACCAAATTTAATGTGCTGACATCCTGCAAAGGATAAAGCTGTGTGCTGACATCCTACAAAGGATAAAGCCGTTTGATAAGTGATGAGTACCTCTTCGCTTTATTAATTCACCTAGAATGGAGCATGTAGCAACAATCCCAAATATTTTGTGAATTAAATACAAAAAATTCGCCTAGAATGGAGCATGTAGCAACAATCCCAAATATTATGTGAATTTTTAGCATTATTAATTAATGCATGATTTGCCTAGTATTTCCTGTGATATTCCCAATAGAACTCTCATTATTGGTGCGGCATGATGACTGAGTGTTACTCTTAGCAGAGTAACACGAATCTCCAAGTGTCAATAGTGAGGTATGCACGAAATACCCGTACAGGCTACATCATTCTCTAACAAAGAGAATCTCTCGGTGTGCTTATATTAGCCCGATTGAGCATATTTAATTTCCTAAGGGAAATCTGGACTGTCTGTATCAGTCTCAGAAACGATCACGGTCACGCAGGTTGACCCGCATGATTTAACCAGCCTAGACGAACCCTAGCAGGAGCAGGATATCACCGTGATGACCACCGGCGGGCCCATTTATGACCTAGCCGGTCGAGCATCACGCCTTGCTTCCCAGCGTGCCAAAATGTCAGCCTTAAAATAGGGTGGCCGCGCTGCTTTGGAAGAAGCTCGAACGAGCAAGACTGCCTAAGACAGTCTTAAAACGATCGCGACCGTCCAACTTCACCAGCCTGATTGGACGGCTTAGATCACACCATGAACGATTGAGGAGACGCCAACACGCACATTGGCGGGCCCACTCTATCCATGCCCGATCGGCTTTCTCACGGCAAAGCCATGTAGCAACGAACGTTTGCTCAAAACATGGCTGGCGTGATGCTTTTAAAGGTCGCGGAAATTCCACTAGTGTCTTAGAACGATCACAACCATCCAACTTAACCAGCATATTTGGATGGCTCAGACCGTACCTAGGACCGTAAGGGAGGTGCACACATGTTCACCGTCAGCCCAACGTGGGCCCCGTACAATCGGTCTCTCCAAAGGAGAAGCATGACTTGCCAAACCGTTTGGCCAAAGTCATGTATACGTGAATGTTTCAAAACCCTAAGTAGGGTTTGCGGCGTTGCATATCTGCCATAGTTCGATCACGACCATCCATCTTCGCAAGTCTGGATGGAGGGTGTTGATTTAAGATTTTTCTTAGTTTTCGTAGTAGTAATTAAGATTCGTTCTCTCAGACTTGCGAAGATTAAATTTAAAGGTTTAAAAAAAATAATAAACAAAGGCGAGAGTCACTGGGCCTAGGATTCCACCGAATTCATCTCAATAGGTTCAATTTATTTATTCTCAACAATTAAAGCTCAATAAACAAAATAACACCGACTCTTATTTTTGCCAAGGTAGACTCTCAAAAGATTAATTGTATCCCTAAGCATAGATTATCTAAACAAAGCATAACCTATCTAATTGAATAACAACCAATTTAATCAAATCATAATTCTATTTTAATTAGTGCAAAAGTCAAATAGAAAATAAAATAAAATCACCCATGTATGAAGTTCGGCTTCCTCCGTCGACCCAGTGATGGGGTTTAGCTACTCATGATGTATACACTCTCAAAAGAATTTTTTATTGCTCAAAAAGTGTGTACAGAAAGTAGAAAAGAGAAAAAATAATTAAATCCAGAATTTCGTAACGTTGTATAGACGTTACAGAAATACTGTTACAATATAAGCTTAATTCAAATTCTGTTGCGAAGCTCAGAACAAGTGTTACGAAGAACTGTCGCGGACACTGTTGATAAACGACAGTTCTCGGCAGCACTTTGTTCTTCGTCTCCTTCTTCACCTTGGCAGAACCGGGTCTTCTCGCAACTTAATTTCTCTCGATCCTAAACCCACTGTTGACTCCCATGTCACTCGATCCCCCCTCTAGTATTCCCCAACAACTTATTTATACCCATAGCGACTCCAAATCTCTTGAGTAAATGCAAATTATTTTTGATTATTCTTCCATGCAAGGTACGGGTATTTTCTTCCTTTTTTTATCTCCTCACGCGCTCTGATGGTATTGACATGTTCCAATTAATATGGTACACGACTCTTGAACGGATTAAACTCTATCCAGCCACATGCTACCACCAAAAATATCTCAACAAACTACCAAAAATATCTCTCGGGTATATTCTTTCCCCTGTTTCAACCAATCTCCACGTTGCGAGCCATATTTAATCATTCCAACACACGTACCTTCCCCTGTTTGAATGAAACAGGTCATTTGACAACCAATTCCAACCAAAAGTCCGATCAAATTTCAGCCAAATCACTTCCACAAATACACGCAGAATCTGACCAACCCGTGAACCCCGTTTGCTTTGAATCCAACTATCCGACCAACCCGGATCGATTCTAAGACCCTTACCGCCCTGGTTCACTCAATGGAGTTATCCCAAACAAGTACAGCCATTTAATCTCACTACAAAGCTTCGAATTCTCATACCCTAATTCGGGGTCCGTGAAGAACAACTTTCCCGCCAAAATTTCATAAACTGTTTCCTTGAATTCCCGATTATCTAGCCAATTTTGATCGACACTATTACCCATACCAGACCTGTTTAGGTACCAGGAACAAACCCATTTGATTTCAGCCATTGAATCTCGTTCGAACACCTCCAAATCTTCAACCCTAATTCTGCAACCATTTTCCCGCCAAAATTCAAAATTCAAATGAAGAAGATGACTGCGCCCCTATCTGTTATGGTGTCCCTTTAGCAATTTGGGGTATAAATAGCAATTCCTGGGGTGCGAATAGTAATTATGGGGTACAAAGAGTAATTTTGGGCTATAAATAGTGAAAACTCCTAGGTGCCTTTATCAACTCCTCCGGGTGCCTTTATCACATTTCTGGGGGTGCCCTTATCCAAGATTGTGGTGCCTTTAGTACTTTTCTAGGATCAAATACTACTTTTTTTTTAGCAAACTTTCTCCATAAGAGCTTATTTCGCAAAAACACCTACAAACAAGTTTATCAGTGATAAAATGAGGCCCAGCTAATGTATTTATGGGTGAAAATACGTCGCACTTTCGTGCTCATCAGGTGTAGATATAGACTTAAGAGGTCCCAAGAGTGTCAACGTGATCACTGTGTGCCCACCTTTGCATGTAGCCGGTCGGCCTAGGCAGACTAGGACTCGACACCTCGAGACGCGCCCCCCAAAGTGGCATGTCACGCAGCCTTTAATCCTTTGCGGCAATGGATTTTCAGTCGCAAATCAATCACGACCACTCATCTTTGCCGGTCAAATTGAGTGGCCTAGATCCAGTCTTCGTGGGACGGAGAGGTATAGGCGTGTACAACAACGATCCGCCTCCATGCATGACCGATCGGTCCCACCAAAACCGGCGCCCAAGCTTGAATTCGGTCAAGACAAAGAGGGATGCTTGTGCACCTCTTAAAAACCCTAAAATCTATCAACGGTCGCAAATAAGTGCCGTGAACCACCTCGTCCGTCCAACTTTGCTAGCTTGGTCGGACAGCCTAGGTTAAAAGCTAGGCGGCCAATGAGGCACCTCGATGATCACCGTCCGCCACTCTTCCACAGGGAGTGATCGACCAGGGGATGGTTCGCCCATGCGGCCTCCAAACGATCACTCGAAGATGGTTGGACGTGATGCTTTTTTAAGACGCTTGATCCGCGACTTACTCGATTAAGCTTTAAACATCGATGCTTCATACATGTTGATTGTTTGCAATGCATTACATGCATCGAACATACACAATATTTCATGAATATCAATTTCTTAAATAACTTAGTTATTTAACTTAGCATCGTATGCTATTTCCTGCAGTGGGTCCCACGATCCGCTCATTCGAGACATCAAGCATGTCACAAACTGGGGGATACTTACTGGGGTATTGATCTGGTAGTTTACAGCGTGCAGCGTACAACGCACCATTACAAGAACGTGTCAGGAAAAGGTGGACGGTTAACAGTGATGAGGGAAGTGGGCAGAGGTATGATCGTGTAACAATCACCACTCTTACACGACCCCACTACTCCACCACTTCACCTTCTCCACTTCCTACGGGATGAGGGTTGCGCTCAATGACTTGTATAAATAGGTTCTCCAACCTATTTTCACAAACGAACACAGAGAAACCAAGTGTTGTTACAGTATCCAGAAAATACCCAGGACTGATAGCTTACATTGTGCAAGCCAGTTCAGCATTCTGATACAAGTCATAAACAGCCAACACCTTCACAATCTCAACACCTTCTTCGCTTCCCTCCCCAAGATCAACCCCATCTCCTTCACTTTGTGACCGAAGAAAGTCTGGAACGACCATTTCTTGGTTTAGGCCAGAATTGTATAGATTGATCTCTCGAATCAAAAGCACTCCCGTGTAGTGCATTTGTTTAGGGTTTAGATTCGTTTCTCATCCACACACACCCAAATTTACCAAAACCAGTAGAAACAGTTTTCACCCATAAACACCAATATTGGATTGCGACATGTTGTGTACTCTTGCACATATGTTGTCCATGTTTTGGAACCAAAGTATGCGCACATGTATGCATACTGGCGTAAGGTTCATGTCCGAGAATTTGTGCTTGGATTAGTGGTATGCGTACCTGTTCGCGTACTAGCGAAACCCAATTTCAGTCCGGGTATTTCAAGTATGCGTACCTGTTCGCGTACTTGAAGGTTAAAGTTCTAAAATCGGTTTTGTACATGAACTAATATATTTATATATTAAGGAATGCATTCTTTTCAAACCGTGGATATAATTTTCATGAATAGATTCGAGTGAGTCAAACGGATTTTGCTTCAATTGTGTTCTTGTATACTTTTATGAGAATATAGAAATTGAACAACTTAACTAGTTTCATTTGAACTAGTTATGGTTGAGATGAATAAGGTTGATATGAGAGTGTTCATATGGCTAACCTTGGTTAACTATTATTGAGCCAACATGGTGAACACGTTTAGGTACGGTTACATAAACCTAAATGAAGGTACATTTCATTTGTGTGTAACAAGCTAAGTTCGATCTAACGGTTGAAAGATATTATCTTGAAACTAATTAGGTTTTCATCTAACGGTGATTATTGAATGTTTTGTTACCAAGGTAACTTAGATTGCAAACCCTGATTTGAAAACTATATAAAGGAGAACTCTAGCAACTGGGAAACCTAATCCTCACACTTTGTGTGTGATACTAGTTGCATAAGCTAGAGTCAATTGTCCTTTAACCTTAGGTTTTTCACGAAACCCTGTAGGTTAACGACTTGAAGACTTCATTGGGATTGTGAAGCCAGACCCAACTATTTTCTCTGTAGTTGCGTGATGTGATATTGTATCTTCTATCGTGTTTGCGTACGATCTTCTTTAAGATTGGCTCGAGATTTATTCTCCGATAGGCAAGATAAAAAGTAATCACAAACATCTTCGTCTTATCGTTTGTGATTCCACAATATCTTCTTTCTCTACCATACGATTAAGATTATTATGAGGTGATTGATATTTCTAGGCTGTTCTTCGGGAATATAAGTCCGGTATATCAATTTATTCTTGTTCACGTTGATTTATCACAAGACGGAACAAAACTCATAGGTATTTCTATGGGAGACATATTTATCTATTCCAATAGACTTTTCTGTGTGAGACAAATTTATCTATCAAGTCTTCGAATTTGGGTAGTTGCAACTCTCGGTTGTGGATGAGATCAACTAATGGAATCAAGTGCGTAGTATCCTGCTGGGATCAGAGATGTAAGGAGCGTAACTATACCTTGAATCAGTGTAAGATTGATTAGGGTTCAACTACAGTCCAGTCCGAAGTTCATTGGTAGTAGGCTAGTGTCTGTAGCGGCTTAATACAGTGTGGTGTTCAAATCTGGACTAGGTCCCGGGGTTTTTCTGCATTTGCGGTTTCCTCGTTAATAAAACTTCTCGTGTCTGTGTTATTTCTTTTCCGCATTATATTTTGTTATATAATTGAAATATCACAGGTTGTGCGTTGAATCGATCAATTGGGAAATCCAACCTTTGGTTGTTGATTGAAATTGATTGATCCTTAAACATTGGTCTTTGGTACCGTTCAAGTTATTTCTCTTATATTCAATCGGCTCGCAAATTCCTATTTGCTGATTGCAGATTGAATTGAGAGATAAAGACATAAAACTCTTTGATATAGTTTTCTTTAGATTGAGTCTAACTGTCTAGTTGATTCTCTTAAAAGTATATTGGAGTTTGTTTATTCAGATTTCCAAAGGAATTGCTGGGTGTGGTTGTTGTAACCCCGCTTTTTCAACTTGTGTAACCGATCACAAGCAATACCTTGAGTATATGGTAACTGGTCCTGGTAATTGACGTAACGATTCTGATAACTGATGTAACCGGTCTTGGTAACTTGTGTGTTCGATCACATGTAATCCATATTAAGGTAGACCCGATCCTTGATTGTGATTTGATATTTGATCAATCACATAGTTGTCTTGGAATACAGATGAACCAATTCTAAACTTGTTTGGAAGTGTGGTATAATCGATTCCATGATTGAAAATATGAAAGAGGATTTGCAAAGAAAAGATGTCAACATACTTTGAACACGAACAATAACTCTTATCTTTTATTGTTCAAAGTTATTCCTTAATTAATCAAGGAGATCTCGGTCTAAAAAAAAATTAAGAATATTTTAATTAAGGTTGTAAGTTTTATATGCTTTAATTACCAGCAGTTAAATGCATAACTCTAGAGAATAAAATTAGTAATGTGCATTTACTGATTGGAGATTTTCTATTGAGAGATTTCGGAAAATATTGGACAAGGCATTTCCAGGAATTATCAAAACCGATTTGGTCATTTATTGCATATCTTGAGAATATTCAGTTTTGGAAATTCCTTGGTGTCCAAACATCCTTGGTCTATAAATACCCAAGTTTGCATTTCTATAAAATTATCCTAAGAGCCAGGCAAACTTCATATTTTTGTTGTTTCTGGTGGAGCCGTCTATCCGGAAAGGAAAGTATCCTAATTAGGCGAAATCTCTTATGACCTCTCGTTTAAAGAATTCAGTGGGATCAAGAAGCTCTACGAGTACCATTGGTGGGAAACTAAATAATTACAGTTTATTAGTTTTCTATTGATTTGATTGACTAACGGTTGTTGAAATTTGATTGCACCTAGTTTATTTAATCTTGAGAATTTTCTCTTCTGATATAAGATTCACTCAAACTAGATCGAAGTGTCGACGAGATCTTTAGAACTGTTTGTAGATCTAAAGACATATTGTGATAATCCATTGTTAACAGACTTCGTTTTGTGCGTGATTGATTCAAGTGGTGTTGTGCAGGTTTAATTGAAGATTAAAGAAGATTTCTGATTGGTTTATTATATCTTTGTGTAGCACAAACATTGATCGGCTGGGATCCAACTGGAATCGGATTTATTCGATTGATTAGTTGCGTGAGATCGGCATCGCTTTATAGTTCCTTGTTGGATTCTATATTGATTGGTTGCAAATCTAAACTATGCTACTTCGGTAGTTGTTGGATAGATTGATCTAACCAGTAAAAGGAGTTTATTAGTTTAAACGGAAGAGTCTTTGCATATGACTTGAGATATCTTCATCTGAAAGAATCAATAGAGTTGTTACCAAACAAATTTGTTGTTCCTTTACTGTTTGGAATACGATCCGAAGAAATTGTTCCAGTGTGTGCACTTATTGAATGTCGGAAGCGCAGGGATATTGAAGAAATTAAGTGAACTATGTTTAGTTGCTTGGTCTCAACTATACAAAGTTGGTTTAGATTTTGTATAGCGACTTAATTCTGAGAGTATTCAATTTTGCACTTGGTCCCGGGGTTTTTCTGCATTTACGGTTTCCTCGTTAACAAAATCTTGTTGTATCTTTTACTTTTCTATTTTCGCAATTATAATTGTTATTATAATTAAAAGTAAAATACACAAACGTTAACTCTGTATTACTTGATAGAGATCCTATAGAGTTTGGTTAAGTCTGAACCTATTATCAAGTAATCACACTTTGATTGTTGTATTGTCTTGATCTCGTATCCATAGACGATCACACAAAGTGTGAATACCGATTTGTCGTATTGTCTCGACTTTGTCCATAGACAATCACTTTCGGTAAGAGGACTTATAGGTGGATATTTTAAAGATTGTGGTGTATTTGGGTACCCTCGTCTTTTCAACATGTAAATCTTCCTTGTCACCCAAGTACAAGTACTTTGAGTGATCGGGAAGAGGTTTCGATTCCAATTTTGGAGATTTAACAATAGAAGGTACAAGTTTCTCATCATTGCATGGCAAAGAAATAAAAGAGATATTATGAGTTTCCGTGCATCCTTGTACTGAGCTAAGATCACCAAGGGCTTCCTTGACTTCATTACCACACTCTACACCATTATCCATGGATATAGTTAAAAAGGTTTCCAAAGCATCATCACCATTCAATTCAAACACTTGTTGTGCCAATGTATCCATCACATCAATGGAGAAACAAGAGTGGACATCACTAGGATATCTCATCATCTCGAAAATGTTAAAACGTATTGTTTCTCCATCAAACTCCATAGTTAGCGTTCCCTTGTCCACATCAATAATGGTTTTCTCCATTTTCATGAAGGGACGCCCAAGTAGCAATGGAAGAGACGAGTCCGGTGACCCTTCATTCATCTCTAACACGCAAAAGTCAGCTGGAAATACTAGTTGATTAATCTGCACAAGAACATCCTCAACAATACCCATTGGGTAGATATTATAGCGATAGGCTAATTGCAACACAACCCAAATCAAGTGAATTATACATAGATGCAGGCATAACATTAACGGATGCACCTAAATCCAACATAGCTTTGTTAAATGTAGTGTTACCAATTGTGACGGGAATGTCAAAGCTACCACGATCTTTGTACTTAAGTAGAAGTTTGTGTTGTAAGATTGTCGAACCGTTCTCCCCCAGACTTAGCACTTCATTTCCTTTGAGCCTTTGCTTATTGGTACACAAATCCTTCAACACCTTTGCATACTTTGGAACTTACTTAATAGCATCAATGAGTGGTATGTTCACATGGATCTTCTTGAGAATGTCTAAAATCTCCTTTTCTAGTTCCGCCTTCTTGGAATTTGCAAACCAGCGAGGGAAAGGTTAAGGAGGAACATAAGTAGAAACCAGAGTTTTAGAGTTAGGAACAGATACCTCAGAAGTTTGGGGATAATCATCATTCTTCTCCTCCAAAACAGGTTCCTTTGGTGTCTCCACCTTGCCCGAATCAATAACTTTGGGTTGCACAAGTTGTGTACCACTTCTTAACATAATAGCATTGACGTCCCCTTTTGGGTTAAGAGGTTGAGAAGGGAGTTTCCCACCAATTTATGCCTTCACTTGGTTCAACTCAGTAGTCATGGAACCAACTTGTGTTTGCAAGTCCTTGATGACACTCTTGGTCTCCTGCTGACTTTGTTGGAACATGGTAATAAAGACCTGCATCATTGCTTGAAGCTTTGAATCAAGATCGACACCTTGACGTTGAATTGATTGTTGTGGTTGCGGTTGCTACAATTGTTGTTGTTGCGACTGGAATTATTGTTGTTGCGGTTGAAATCCACTCGGATAGTTGAAAGTAGGTTGTTGGTCTGCACCTTGCTTGTTGGCGTAGCTAAAATTTGGATGATCTCTCCATCCCAGATTGTAAGTGTTGGAGTAGGGATCATACCGTCTTTGCTAATTTGGAAAGACCATACTAGCTTGCTCCAACTCTTCATCATATGAAAGTAAAATAACTGCAGCCTTCTTCTGCATCATTTGCTCCATGCTACCCATCTTTTGATCAAGGTGTGATGATGAATCACTAACGTCATGCACCTGCCTAACCATTGGTTCACCTCTTGTGTAAAATTATTGTGAGTTCGCAGCCATGCTTTTAATCAACTCGGTAGCTTAGGCCACCGTCTTGTTCACTAATGCACCACCATCCGCGGCGTCAATAATATATCTATCACTTGATTGGAAACCTTCGTAGAAGTATTGGATGTGTCACTGAATTGGTGGTGTGGACAGCTTGCCACCAATCTCTTGTATCGCTCCCAACATTCATACAATGACTCTCCCACACTTTGCCTCATACCACATATCTCCTTGCGAATTTGATTAGCTTTTGATGCGGGAAAATATCTCTCGAGGAAAAGTTTCTTCAACCCATTCCATGTTGTGACACTTCCGGATGGCAAATAATACAACCATTCCTTGGCATTGTCCGCCAAAGAGAATGGAAAAGCTTTCAACATTGCTCCGCATTAATATCCGCTAGAAGCATAGCCATGACAACGTTGTGGAAATCCATGAGATGCTTTTTTGGATCTCCATTCACCATGCCATGAAACTTTGGCAACTCTCTAATCAACCCCGGCTTGATCTCGAAGGTTGGATTTGTTTGAATACACCATCGTTGTGTATCAATTCTGTGAGAAGCCAAGTCCTTGAGTGTACGATTTGCATCACCCATTGCTTCTTCTTCTTCTTCTTCTTCTTCAACTAGTGGTTCTTCTACGATTGGAACCTCTTGTTCTTTTTCTAGTTGTAACAAGTCTTCCAATTCCACCTCTTGTTCTTCCGTATCGTCAAGTCTTTCTTGTAGTAGTGTTCCTCTACGAGTAGTTATCCCACACCTTGAATACTTCCAACTTTTGGGAGCCAAGGATTAAGTAACTGAAAAACAATTCTCACAAACAAGTGAGAAGCAAAAGACAAGAAATGAAAAACAAATATGAAAGCAGAAATAAAAATAAGAAACTAAAATGTAATAACAAGCCGTATGCCTCCCCGGCAGCGGTGCCAAAATTTGATCGCTATCGTATGTGTCAAAAATAATTTCACTTTCTCACTCAACTAAAATAAATGAAGTATATGTTAAGAAAGAGTTCGTTCCCACAGAGAGGCTTTTGTTGTTATAAAATTTTAGTTTCTTAGTAACCAAGGGGGGGATTTTTGTTTTCTCAAAGCTATAAAAATAATTGAAAGCAATAAAATATGAAAGTAATCAATAAGAGAAAGATATTGGTCAAAGGGTTGTTTCATTCACAAACATGTATTTTCATCAATGACTAGAATTGATAATTTAATCTCTCATTTATTAAAAGTCCTAGGATATCTTGTTCGCAAGAATATCCCGCTAATTTCCCGATTTCATCACAAACACATTAAAAGATGCACATGTGAATTCTACCTAGAAAGCAACCTAAAGTGTAAAAGCAGAATTAAGTTTAACTATCTAAGAGCACTAATTTCTATAAAATACACTAATCAATCCAAATGAACATGTAAAAGCGCTAATCCGTTTTAACAAAGGTTATAATTCATATGTAATTATAAAGATGTATTGAAAATCAGGAATTGACAACTTTTTAACAAGTAATAACTACACTATGCTACGTGTAATCAGGAACTGACAACTTTTTCGTATTGAAAATCCTAATCTAGCAATAGAGATAAATGCAAATCCAATTGATTCCGGACTCAACCAAACAAACAATCAAAACTAATTAACAATAAGTCATAAACAATAAAGTTGAGACAAAACTAATGCATTGAATCAAATATCATGTTGAGAAATCAACTTTAAACCCTTAACCAATATTTTGTTTAGCTACTCATAGCTTTTGAGTTCATCATAATCAATAATAAAAATGAAGAAGATTAAAAATAAATGAAAGCAAACCCTAGTCGCTGCTATCTCCCAGAAGCTCCAAGCAGTATTGTACGTGATAACCCCAAAAGAAGTAGAAGACTTATTCTACTACTTGTAGCTTTCCTCCAACTTCTAAAATTAGGTCTAATCTCTAAAGTCCAATACTAAGATGTCCACCAAGCCCATATGTGAGGAATACCCACGCGAAAATATGTCCCAAAAGTGGTCGCCGGAAAAATGTTTGCATCATCGGAACTTGGCCGGAGAAGTAGTCGGAAAGTATCTCAGGTGACCGGCAAAGTCCACCCGGTCACCAGTCAAAAAGGTCAAATGAGTCAACTCGGGTCAAACAGACCGAATCATGATGAGTCAGAGGTTGAATCAGACAGCTAACTCATCTGAGTAGGCTAACTTTCCAGGCCAAAGCCATTTGCACAGGCTTGAGCTTGATGTTGCACAATAATTGTGCTTCATAACCTCGGTCACAGCCATGATGGCACTGCATCATCCTCCAACTGCAATTTTCCTTGGAGCCCATTTTAAATTACAGTACTTAGCTCCCTCTTTATCCTTAACTACAGCCAACAACATTCTTGCAATCTCTTATCTCTGAAACTGCAGCTACAACTTCTTCTTTCCTATAATTCGCATTCTCATCTCCAACTGCAACTTGCATCTCCTCTTCTGTCACAACCACATCATATCTCTTTAAACCATAGCTTCCACATGAACTGTAGCTCAACCGCAATATCAAGACCATTCCAACACCTCAAACAGCTTCCCTAACACCATCTCAGTTTGAGCTGCATCTCACTACCTTCACCTACTATTCTCATTCAATCTCCATTCTTGTACACAAAATTACAGTTTGCATCTATACCTTCACCCGCAACATGAACCCAACAAACACCATTCTTGCACCAGGTCCATCTTTGCTCAAACACATTCAATCCTGCAAAATTTCAGCTCAGTTCAGTCACCTGCCAGATCCATTCATTTATCCAGAACATCACCACCAACTCCTCCACCTCAGTACTAGCAACACCTATAGCTTCATGCATGCAATGCCTCCATTACAGCAACTTCAGTCCTATCTCACATACACTCCATCACCAGAATCAATGCCACTTATCAACAACCGCTTTATTCTTCTCCCTTAATTCAACAACATCAGCATCACTTCTCCTTGATTTACACGACACCATTACACCCCATCCGGACAATCTGCATCCATCTGTAGTTGTTGTAATTGAATAACACCACTAGTCACATCTCCACTAGCATCACCAGAACCAACAACATCTGCAGTTTAAGTTCACTTGAGAGTTCGCCATCGCCTGCAGTTTCATACCATTATTGCCTCTGCTTGCTTCCATCTCAACTATGCTCCTACAACAAAACCCTGCTCCTGCATCAGCTGCCACTTGCATACACCACCAAAGACTCGAGTCATCCTCTTCTTGGCAACCAACACTAACAACACCAAATGTCAGGCCATTATCCAGAACTACATCTTTATATAACCCATTGCATCTCCACCAATCTACAGCCTTCTCTGCATCCTTCGGCTCAAAAAACCAACACTTTCACCTGTAACTTTAAATGAACTGCAACAGCTTCAAGACCACCTTCCCGAAGTTCCGCCCAGCATAATAACATTGAAACAACATCAAAAATCATCCATTGCAGTTCAGTCCATTTCATCCATAGGCTCAATTCTGACCAGCACAGCTTCAAATCTCAGTTCAAACCCTAAATCTGAGTCATACCCATCTCTACACTTCAGTTCAGCTTCAGTTTCTCCTTAGAGATATTCTTCACTAGAACCCTAAATTCAAGCTCATCTTGAACAACAACCTCAACCCCTCAATATGTCTGTCTTCTATCTCACAGCCAACCTACACATACATATAATTCACTCCATTTCAGTTTCAGAAACTTCATCCCACCCCTGTTCTTGAGCTCATGACAGATCCACCTTCTCAGCGGCTGTATCTTCTTCATATTGTGTTCTTGACTGAACAGATATGAAACCCCCATCGATCTTAATCTTCTCCATCACTGAATTAGCCTCAGCTTCTTGAATAGTTCCTCACTAGAAGAAAAATCGAACCCAGAATCGCATAATTCCTCCTTTTAATTCCTTTCCATGAAACCAATGGAGCCGCCACACTTTCTCTCAATTTCAGGCAAAGAACGTAATGATGAGAAAAATTACATCTTCTCTGAATTTTAGGTTTTGGTAGGAATTGGAATTGATATTGGCACCCAGTACATTAGGATACGGGCCATCGAAGTGATATTTGGCATGTCGGTTCCAGATAACTGACAACGTATTCTTTCTTTCTTAACTTTCGGTTTTGGGAAACTGACAGCTCTTTCATCACCTCTTTCTTGTGCAACCTATCCTACTCCAAGTATAGCTCGCCTGTGAATTGAGCTTTTGGTCCTTTTCGCTCCATTTTGATGATTTCTCAGTCTTTTGCTCCTAATGACTCCATTGCACCTAATAAGCTCAAAAGAAAAAATAAGGTACAAAATTTACAAGAAAACGTGCAAAGAAAGCATAAACAATAGATAAATATCAAGGTGTTTAAAACACCTATCAATAGCTATATAGACTTTTACATTATACACATTTGATATTTCGAGCCGAGTTTATCTCGTTTATATATTTCTCGAAATACGTGTTGGAAGCTTTTGGCTTTAGATGAAGTTCATCATCTACTTGACAAGTTTATTTGGAGACAATTTATTTGATGGAAACTAAATATTAAGTCAAGATGATCATGTGAAAAATTACCTTGAACATCTTACATGATTTGTGTGAGACAATCATTTGATGTTAACTTTAGAAGTTTCGTATTGATCAATTAATCACTTGAAAATTATTTGAGACAGTGGTGTGTGTAAGATTACTATTGTTCTCTTCTAAGGATGTTTCATTGATTAAATAAGAGTTTAGGACGACTACCAATGTCTGGATATAACACAATATATATATATATATATATATATATATATATATATATATATATATATATATATATATATATATGTGCACTGTGAAGCTCTAGTTTAGGTCCGGAACTCTTATTTGCGAACGGGTTTACCTGTGAAAAGGTCCGGAGCTGTTGTTCATGTACTCTGTTTTCGAACGGCTTGACAAGGCTGGGTCCGTAACTGTTGTTCGTTTACTCTGTTTGTGGACACAATGGGTAGGTTCTAAAATCAGTAAGTATGAAATACATACTCATGAACTCAGGTTCGTTTGCAAACTCAGTTTGCGAACTAAAGTCCCTAGAACTTTAATGAAATAAGGTATGTGAACTAGTTTTACAAACCGTGCCATTATGTTCAGGAATTGGTTCTTGTATAAGCACTTTGTACAATTACAAACCAAACCGATTTTGTTTCAAATGGTTCATATATATTTCTATGAGATAGTGAACATTTGAACAACTCTTTTGAAACATATTTAGATTCATTTGATTATCTATCATGATTGATTGATCATCATATTTGATCTAGAAATGTTAGATGAATGTGGCTAAACTATAAGTGTTCATGTGGTTAACTACGGTTAACTATTATTGATCCAACATGGTATACACGTTTGGGTACGATTCGTCCATATCTAAATATAAGGATATTTCATTTGTGTGTATCAAGCTAATACCAACTAACAGTGGAGATTGATTGCTTAATTTTTAGCATACTTAGATTGAATCTTAAATCAAGAGTTCATCAAACGGTGAATATCAATTTATTTGTTACTAAGTTATCTTAGCTTTGATTGTAAGCATCCCTGATTTGAAAGACTATATAAGGGAGAACTCTAGCATCTGGGAAACCTAATACCAATACTCTCATGTGTCCCAGTTGCAAACTAGATTCGATTCTCCTTTAACCTAGGTTTTCCAAAACCATTATTAGGTTAACGACTTGAAGACTTCATTTGGGATTCGTGAACCAAATCCAACTATTTTCTCTGTAGTTGCGTATTCTGATCTTACGTTTTCTATTATATTGAGTTTTATCTTCTCTAAGATTTACTCAAGATTAATCTCCGATATGTAAGATATAAAAAGTAATCACAATAGTTTTTCGTCTCAGACTCTTGTGATTCCGCAATAACTTCTTATGTTAATCAGTTAGGTTATTGTGAGGTGACTAATATTTCTAGGCTGCTCTTTGGGAGTATAAGACCAGATTATTAGTTAAGTTTCCTGTTCACCTTGATTTATCTAAAGACGAAAACAAAACCAGAATTGACATATCTGTGGGAGACAAATTTGTTTACAAGTTTTCGACTTTGGGTCGTAGCAACTGTTAGTTGTGGGTGAGATCAGCTAAGAGTCCTGCTGGGGTTCAAAAGGCGTAAGGAATGCAACTGTACCTTAATCGGTGTGAGACTTGGTGACCGGTTGTCAGCCGACACAAAAATAAATTACACTTTCTTACTACTCAAAATATATAATGAAGCAAGGGCAAGAAAGGATCGTTCCCACAGAGAGGTCTTGGTTGTCAAATTGTTTCGGTTTCCTAAAAATAACACCGGGGGTTTTCTGATTTTTATATTCTAAAATAAAATAAAAGCAAACAATAAAGGTAAACAAATCAAATCAAGGATGTGAAAGTATTGGTCATGGATTTCGTTTTCATTCACAAACATGTTTTCAACACAATAACTAGAATTGATATTTTAATCTCAACTTTTATCAAAGGCCCTAGAATACCTTGATCGCAAGAATATCCCGCTAATCTCCTCTTGTCATCAACAAACACATTAAAAGATGCGAATATGAATTCTATCTAAAAGAACAACCTAACGTGTAAAAGCACTAATCAAGTTTAATTCCCTTGATGCATTAAGTTCTATGAAATCAGGCCAATCAAAGCAATCGAACGTGTAAAAGCACTAATACGATTTAACAAAGGTTATGGTTCACATATGATCATAAGAATATATCACTACAAACTATAATCATAATTATGCTACTTCAAATCAGGAATTATCACTTTTGCGTATAATAACCCTAATCTAGCAATAAAGATGAAACCAAACTCAATCGATTCGCGACTCGACTAACAAGCATTCAAATCATGTAACAATATTAATGGTGAATCATAAACGATAATATGAGAGAAAACTAATTTATTGAATTAAAACCCATATTTGGAAATCCAACTTATTCCATAACCAATAATAAAACTCTAGATCATATTCATGGAGTTCATAACAATAAGAAAGAGAAAAGACTTCATGGTGTAAACCCTAGAAAACAAAGTAGAGGCCAAAAAGAATAGATAAAAGATATAAGATAGAGATCCCCCAAATTCTATCTAAGCTTCCCTATATATAGAGTTTTGTAACCTCCTCTTGAAGAAACTAGGAAACCTAGTAAAAATAGGAAAGTGCACCTCCTTAAGAATTGTGTCCGTGCATCAAACCCCGGACAAAGTGGCTTTGCCAAACTCGCGAGAATTTCCAAAGTCACGGCCATGTCCTGCTGTGATAGTGTAGAATAAGCGGCTAAATAGTCCAATGGGCCTGCAACAATTCAGCCCACTCCTTGTCAATGCCTTGTCAGTCCGCTGGAACTGACAGTGCATCTTTTCTTCAACCTCCATTCTCGACCAGGATTACTTCTATCTACTGATTTCACTTGTAAACTCATGTCCCTATTCGACCTTATGTTCAGCAGACAACGATATCTTCTTCATCATAGCCGAGTCCGTCCATCTCTGTCACTAGCCACGGTGCAAGCAATTGATCATCATCTTGACTCCACCACTGCCACGCTATGTCTCGATACCTCTATCAATGACTGCATTTCCATCATCCATGCATCCTTCACAGCCGACTCCCCTTGAATCATCAACGCCATCGACCAAAGTTCCTATCGGTCTCAGCTTCATAACTTCCAAGCTCAAACGAGCTTCTTCCATTTTTCATTCAGTATCGTCACTGACATTGGCAGAGAGCTTCATCATCACCACATCTCGAGTTCTCAACACTTTCCGATAATCATCATCGCAGCTTCAACCACAAAAATATCCATCTCGCTGTAACAAGACCCCTGCCTTCCTCTCTACCATCATTAAACCATCGCCAGCATATTCCACTGGTCCGCACTCTAGCTCGAACTCCTCCATTACTGCCGTTCAATGACCGATAATGGCAGCAATACCACTGATGTTTAAAACTCCATCGTAACTCATTCTTATCTTTATCATCAAATGACACCAGCAACACAAACTCAAGCCACAAACTCGAGCTTCGTCCATGTCCATCAGTTACCCTCCTTGTTGAACTCTGTTTACGAGCACGAGCTTCTTCATCCATCTATCAGTCATCAGCATAACTACAGCCCGACTCCATCTTTACTCTCAACAATAGCAGCAGAACATAATCGTCACCATCTTCCAACAACATCATCACTCCGTCACGATCAACCACAGCTCCGTCATCACCATCGTCTGGTCGTGATAATCAGCCTCACCGGCCGGTGATATTCTTTCTTTTTGTATCGAGAAGAAGGTACTGGTGCGCTGAGATACTAGTCAGGCGTCTTTAACAACATTTGAATTCCAGTTTCCCCAAGTAGAAGACCAGACTGCCTTTAGCAGTTCCTTTGACAAGTCCTCCCCTTAACAGAATGACGGCCCCTTAACCTATAAGGGGGGTACCAATAGCACTTGTCCTGGAAATGACCATTCTGCACTTTTAGTCTTCCAAGTCCTTTTGCTCGTAACTTCTTCATACGAACTCAGAATGACTTCGTTCTTTCGCCACTGACTTCGTCTTCTCGTCCTCTACAAAATGATGACTAGAAATCCTCCGTGCGACTCCAGAGTACCTAATAACTCAAAAACACGCGTAAAGTACATAATTCACCAGAAAAATAGCAAAGAAAGCGTAACTACTAGATAGTAAATTAGGTGTTTTACAACACCTATCAGATTCCCCCACACTTAGACTTTGCTAGTCCTCGAGCAAATCAAAAAAAAACTTATTTTAAAGGATACATACAACTCCGTGTCGTCGAGGCTACGGTCACTTTTAGCATAAATAACAAGCCTTTAAACCCCTAGGTGTCCCTAGTGGACGAGTTATAGTCTCGTGAGGGTTTACTAGAGATATACCCACAAAACCTCTTTTTCCAACTTACTAGTTCTCCGTAATGATAGCATCCAACGCGCTAAGAAGACATAGAAATTCTGCACACTAGTCATAAGAAGTTAGACACATAAATGAACACAATCTCATCCTTAAAAGTTGAGAGATAAATAACCATCCCTTCTCGAAAGAAATTCGGGTTCGGAGTGATCAAAAGTCTCGACTCTGCCTCACAAGAAAGGGTTTTATGAAGTTGCTCTCAATAATAAACAGCTTTTTATGGGTCACACATGTGTCCAGGTAGGAATGAAGAGAGAATCCTGCGACACATTGAATGGTAGGAAGGCAAAACCCTCCGAAGTATTTTGAAAACCCACATCTTTTATAATTTTGAAAACCCATTTTTCTGACGATCTCTAAGAAAGGAAATCAACCACTTAACGAAGGTGGGAATATGCTTACTTACCTCGTTATCCGTTCAGCGTGCAGCTAGCACCACTCTCACAGCATCCATAGAAACGTCTTCGGTCTTCAATCGGTGTCTTCATCTTCGTCTTCGGTCTTCAACTCTTGATGATAACTCTTGAACTTCGTGGAATCTCGACAATGTGATTCTTTCCTCTAATTCCTTGTTGCTTGAAACTTCATTATAGATATTCCTTCTTTCCATTGGATTTATTGAAAGAATACAAAACTAAAAACGAACTATACAAACCCAAAATATAAATTATTATTTATTTATTTTTCGTTTTTTTTTCGTTTTATTTTTTTTTGTAGAAATAAGAAATAAAATACAAATAAAATAAAATACAAAGGCCATGGTATAAGTATTTTACCGCTTGATTCTTCACAACTTGTATGTCTTGATATCATAGACTTCTCGAACTCTCATCCTTGATAATTTTCACTCTTGTACAATAGTCTTCAACTTATAAAAATTCTGCTCCTTGTTTTGTTGCTATACTTGAATCTGAAATCTGCTCAATTCTGTACTATTGCTTGTAAACCTCGAACGTGTTCAACTTTCCTTCAAATTTGTGATGCTCCTCTTGTTGATGATGATGGTGTTTCTATGGACCTGTTGGTGTAGAGAGAGATAAGGTGGATGGTGCTAACTGCGAACAAGATTACAAGTGGTATGTAAGTTAGCAATTCGATGTCACCATCATGGTTGATAAAAATAGCACTCAAGAGATCAAAATAGTGCTTCTATGGTGGGAGGTTGGGCAGCTCACCATTCTGCCCGGAATTTACGTACGGTGACACACACTCTAAAAGCACAAATTTAGACATGTACAAAGAATTGAAGGTTGGTGCCTCACATTATGTAACATGGGTAGTCTCCACTATAGGGGATCACTACTCTAATACCGAATTCAGTCTGCACCTTATTTGCCACTGGCATGGTTAAATCCAACTTTAACTCTCATCAAAGTAAGAAACCCGATCATGTTCTCTGTCATCTCTAAGTTCAGTCACTCTTATGAGATTCTCGATGTAATCTTAGCGACATGTATACTATGTGACTCTAAACTAACCACAAGTTGGAGTTTTTTTATTCACTATTCTACAAAAAAGTTGAAAAATTTGAAAAATTTAAAAATTTACAACGCAAATGCTTAACCACTCCCCCACACTTAAACTTTACATTGTCCTCAATGTAAATTGAATCGTCCAAAGAAAGTCAAGGTGGGAAATTTTATAAAAATATGCGACAAGAAAATGAACTAAAAACAAGAAAAGAAAAATTAAAAGATAAGAGATACAAAACCTATGGGTTGCCTCCCATGTAGCGCTTGGTTTAAAGTCGTCAGCCCGACTATATCCTTGCAAGATTCATTCCCCATATACCAACAATCTGAAAAGTTGGGGATCCTTCCATAGAACCTGTTTTGCAAACACTAGCTTCACACAAATATTAGTACAATAAAGCAAAAGTGAAGCTATTAACCGATAAAAGCTTCCCCCACACTTATTCCTTTTTACACTCGGAAGTGGATAAAGAACATAAAAGTCGGGTACTTCCACGGTTTCTTGTTCCAAAACCTGCATAGTATGAGAATCAAGTTTCTCTAATGGCGGAAAACGAGAAACAAAGTCATTCAACAATACTCTCGAAGCACATACATTCAAACCAATAAGAGGTAAAGGAGAAGAAACAATAGGCAAAGGGTTAGACAAACCTTGCACAATCTCTTGTATCACGGAATCCTCTTCATCCTAGAAAAACTCAAGTGAATTATTCACCTCATGTATATCGTGGTCCTCTATCAAACCTTGCAACCATTCTTCGTCCGTTTCTGCCTTAACCAAAGTCTCGACATAAACATCATCATTACAATCATATGCAAGCTCAATTGGGTCTTCCACAATATTGGTCATATCGGTCTCATTCTCAACACACTCCTTTTTGTTGTAAGGCACATACTCTTTTGCGGATCCAAATTTTATTATAAGAAACTTTTTTAGAACACTCGAAAATGCATCATCCTCAAGCTCCACCCTTTGAATAGGATCTTGATCATTATTAAGATCAATGCTTGAGTAATCTACACAAGTGTCGACATATTCCTCTTCGTCTTCATCTTGATCCCAAAAAGACTCCATTGTACACTCCTCGGAGATGTCACCATGAGTTGTTTCAAGCAATGTATCATAATCACCGTCACTATCATAGTCAACATAAGATTGGTCCTCGCTGAATTTAGTGTTTCTAATCTCGAACTCATCCTTTTGAATAGGTGAATGATCATCAATACGATCAAGAGTTGAGTTAACTACACAATTATCAACGAAAGTGCCCAAGGTTTGGCCTTTTTCAACATTAGCATCAATCAAATATTCATCACAAACCATATGCACATTAGAATTATCCATATCTTCCTTGCATTGATCAATGCCTCTTCGCAAGCTAGCAATACCTTCACGAAGTTCTTGGAGTTGCTCGTTTGTAGTCTCTTTTGCTTTTTGAAATTCCTCTTGTAAAAAGTTGGAAACTTTGTCGATAAAGTTAGAGACTTTTTGTTCACGAGCATAAGAATCCTCCCATCCTTGTGGTTGTTCACACACATAGCCGCCATAAGGTTGTTGAGGAAAACCACAAGATTCCATGGAATATTGGTCATAACCAATAAATTGGTTTTGATTATACCCATGGAATTGGTAGTTTTCGTATTGTTGAGGTTGTTGAAAACCGTAGTCATTCTCATAGTATGCTCCTTCCATGAGAAACAAGCACCTGAAATAAAATTCTCAAACCAAGGTTAAAACCCATAAAATAAGAAAAATAAAACTAAAACTAAAAAAAACAAAAATAAGAAACCAAAAACAAGTGACAACCGCTGCCTCCCCGGCAACGGCGCCAAAATTTGACCGGTTGTCAGCCGACACAAAAATAAATTACACTTTCTTACTACTCAAAATATATAATGAAGCAAGGGCAAGAAAGGATCGTTCCCACAGAGAGGTCTTGGTTGTCAAATTGTTTCGGTTTCCTAAAAATAACACCGGGGGTTTTCTGATTTTTATATTCTAAAATAAAATAAAAGCAAACAATAAAGGTAAACAAATCAAATCAAGGATGTGAAAGTATTGGTCATGGATTTCGTTTTCATTCACAAACATGTTTTCAACACAATAACTAGAATTGATATTTTAATCTCAACTTTTATCAAAGGCCCTAGAATACCTTGATCGCAAGAATATCCCGCTAATCTCCTCTTGTCATCAACAAACACATTAAAAGATGCGAATATGAATTCTATCTAAAAGAACAACCTAACGTGTAAAAGCACTAATCAAGTTTAATTCCCTTGATGCATTAAGTTCTATGAAATCAGGCCAATCAAAGCAATCGAACGTGTAAAAGCACTAATACGATTTAACAAAGGTTATGGTTCACATATGATAATAAGAATATATCACTACAAACTATAATCATAATTATGCTACTTCAAATCAGGAATTATCACTTTTGCGTATAATAACCCTAATCTAGCAATAAATATGAAAGCAAACTCAATCGATTCGCGACTCGACTAACAAGCATTCAAATCATGTAACAATATTAATGGTGAATCATAAATGATAATATGAGAGAAAACTAATTTATTGAATTAAAACCCATATTTGGAAATCCAACTTATTCCATAACCAATAATAAAACTCTAGCTCATATTCATGGAGTTCATAACAAGAAGAAAGAGAAAAGACTTCATGGTGTAAACCCTAGAAAACAAAGTAGAGGCCAAAAAGAATAGATAAAAGATATAAGATATAGATCCCCCAAATTCTATCTAAGCTTCCCTATATATAGAGTTTTGTAACCTCCTCTTGAAGAAACTAGGAAACCTAGTAAAAATAGGAAAGTGCACCTCCTTAAGAATTGTGTCCCGTGCATCAAACCCCGGACAAAGTGGCTTTGCCAAACTCGCCAGAATTTCCAAAGTCACGGCCATGTCCTGCTGTGATAGTGTAGAATAAGCGGCTAAATAGTCCAATGGGCCTGCAACAATTCATCCCACTCCTTGTCAATGCCTTGTCAGTCCGCTGGAACTGACAGTGCATCTTTTCTTCAACCTCCATTCTCGACCAGGATTACTTCTATCTACTGATTTCACTTGTAAACTCATGTCCCTATTCGACCTTATGTTCAGCAGACAACGATATCTTCTTCATCATAGCCGAGTCCGTCCATCTCTGTCACTAGCCACAGTGCAAGCAATTGATCATCATCTTGACTCCACCACTGCCACGCTATGTCTCGATACCTCTATCAATGACTGCATTTCCATCATCCATGCATCCTTCACAGCGACTCCCCTTGAATCATCAACGCCATCGACCAAAGTTCCTATCGGTCTCAGCTTCATAACTTCCAAGCTCAAACGAGCTTCTTCCATTTTTCATTCAGTCTCGTCACTAACATTGGCAGAGAGCTTCATCATCACCACATCTCGAGTTCTCAACACTTTCCGATAATCATCATCGCAGCTTCAACCACAAAAACATCCATCTCGCTGTAACAAGACCCCTGCCTTCCTCTCTACCATCATTAAACCATCGCCAGCATATTCCACTGGTCCGCACTCTAGCTCGAACTCCTCCATTACTGCCGTTCAATGACCGATAATGGCAGCAATACCACTGATGTTTAAAACTCCATCGTAACTCATTCTTATCTTTATCATCAAATGACACCAGCAACACAAACTCAAGCCACAAACTCGAGCATGTTCGCTTACCCTCCATGTCCGTTTACGAGCACGAGCTTACCCTCCTTGTTGAACTCCGTTTAACCGAGCACTCCATCTTTCTTCATCCATCTATCGTCACCATCTTCCAACAACATCATCACTCCGTCACGATCAACCACAGCTCCGTCATCACCATCGTCTGGTCGTGATAATCAGCCTCACCGGCCGGTGATATTCTTTCTTTTTGTATCGAGAAGAAGGTACTGGTGCGCTGAGATACTAGTCAGGCGTCTTTAACAACATTTGAATTCCAGTTTCCCCAAGTAGAAGACCAGACTGCCTTTAGCAGTTCCTTTGACAAGTCCTCCCCTTAACAGAATGACGGCCCCTTAACCTATAAGGGGGGTACCAATAGCACTTGTCCTGGAAATGACCATTCTGCACTTTTAGTCTTCCAAGTCATTTTGCTCGTAACTTCTTCATACGAACTCAGAATGACTCCGTTCTTTCGCCACTGACTTCGTCTTCTCGTCCTCTACAAAATGATGACTAGAAATCCTCCGTGCGACTCCAGAGTACCTAATAACTCAAAAACACGCGTAAAGTACATAATTCACCAGAAAAATAGCAAAGAAAGCGTAACTACTAGATAGTAAATTAGGTGTTTTACAACACCTATCACTTGGTCAGGGCTCAACTACATTCTAGTCCGAAGTTAACTTGTAGTAGGCTGAGTATGTAGTGGCTTAATACAGTCTGGTATTCAAATCTGAACTAGGTCCCGGGGTTTTTCTGCATCTGCGATTTCCTCGTTAAGAAAATTTCTGATGTCAGTGTTATTTTTTTTCGCATTATATTTATTTATATAATTTAAATATCACAGGTTGTGGGTAGTTCAATCACAGTTGATAAATCCGACCTTGTTTGTTGGATATAACTTGATTGACTCTCGGACATTGGTCTTTGGTACCATCCGAGTTATTCTCATATCAATAAGTCTCATGGATTTCAATCTAGTTGATTTACTGATTGTATTGAGAAAGCGATAAAGCTCTTTGATATTTTTATTGATTGAGTCTCACTTTTAAGTTGGTGCTCTCGGAATTATATTGGAGTTTAGTCCATACAGATTGCCGAACGAAATATTGGGTGTGGTTTTTATACGCCCGCGTTTTCAATTGGTATCAGAGCAAGCAAACACGCTAAGACCTCATAAGTCTGTGTTTGTAGAAATCTAACTCTATGGACAGAAGTGCTATAAACATACCACCAGATCCAGAGGTCAAATTCATAATTTTCTTCCATGACCGAGAAGATATTATTTCTCAACCTGCTCCAGGTTCAAAATCCCTGGAAATATTTTTAGGAATTGAGAAGCAACTTGAAGGTTTATTTCTTGATGTTTAGTTATATCTCCAGAAAGAACAAGATTCTCTTGATAAACTAAATCACGTTATTATGAATAATATTCATATTGAGGTTGATATTGATCTGCTAATTAGTGAGTGCATTACTCCTCTTCTATCAGATACGCTCATCTCAAAGGATGACTCAATTTATCAGTCAAATAGTGATACACCTTGTCAAGATAATTGTATTGCCTTCTTTTTTGAAAAAGTTAGGATGTCTCTTTACACTAAAAGAGTTTCCATATGCAGTACTAAACATTATCTGCAGACACTGTTCTTAATAAGTTGTAAAACAAGACATCAGGGACATAAATATATGTGTGTTCTTTTAAAGTCTTTTGTAAAACTTGTAAAACATATTCTTGTGTATTTCTCAATTTTGTTGAGTGCAAAAGTTTTTGGAATGAAGCTCTTTCTTGGTGTCATGCTGTGCAAGGCTACTTTGTATTGTGTCTTAAAGTCCATACAAAGAATTGCTCTAGAAACATTTGTTGAGCATTGCTCCAAACTTTTTCATCTATATTTTGTTTTCATAAGCATAAATTGATAGAACCTCATTTTGTGGTAATCAATAATTTTTTTCTTGTGCTCTGAATATCCACGGGATCATTTTATTGAGCTAAAAAAATTTTGTTCGCTTATCAAAATATGGTGCAGCATAAATCAAATATGCCCTTGTTTGCACACATACGGTTCATGTACGTTGAACCCGTAACCATTACGTGTTAGAACCGTGTACCGAAACATACATAGCCAGTTCATGTACCAATCCATCTTCACATAAAAACAAGAAGAATTCTTATTGTTCTTTTCACCTCTTCTTCTCAACAGTTCGAGAACCAAGAGAGGAAAACCTAAGGTTCGACTTCCATCACCTATTTCTCCTTCATCTCTTAATCTTTTTTGTGTTCTGTTTAAACGATTGAATTCAGGAGAAGTTTTTGCACTATGGGTCAAGAACGGTTTTCATTTTAATCACCATTTTGGAACTTCACCATTACCAACAGTTCGAGTACCCAAGTAAGTTTCCGAACAACTTTTTGTCTTTATCTCTATCAACATGTCTAGAATAAGGTATAATAGTGGTGCTAGCTCAAGTAGAAGAACTGTTGATAGTGATTATGAATTTGATGATGATGATGATGTTAGTATAGACTTTCACCAACCCTATTATGATCCATCCCTTCGAATTAGCTTTGCTTGCTAGGAACAAATATGTCAAATTTCTTAAAGGTAATTTTATTACGGAAAAAGTTTATGACCGAACTATTCAAGAACGAAAGTTTCACCAGTTCATGATTCAGTATGAATGGGGTTATATTCATGATGGTCTTGGTTCGTCATATCCTGAGATGACCTGCCAGTTTTACGCTAACTTGCATGCAGCCAACAAGTCCAACTGTTGTTTTAAAACAATTTTTGTCGGGGTAACATTTGAGGTAAATTGAAGCGTGATTGCATATTTGTTAAACCTATCACTTAATCGCACTTTTGACGTTCCTCAACCTGATCATCTCAGACCATCTCAGAGACAGCTGTCTGAAATGAACATAAGTGAATTGTGGTCTAATAACAAGTTGTCCCTCGATAACATAAGATTCCATTTGAAAGTGTTTGTCAAATTTTTTGTTGCAAACCTGATTCCCAACACACTTGATAAGAATCTCTGGATTAGAACCCTTGTTGGGATGATTTGTTATCTTGTCTTTGGTGAAGAGATTGATTTTTGTGGCCTGATTATTCGACAAATGATCCATATGGTCTCACATAAGAAAAATCTTGGGTTTTCATGTCTTATCAGCAGAATCTATAGTTATTTTGAGATTCCTCCTATTGGAACTTGTATTGGTCATGCTACTCCTCTATCTCAGATAGACATCAAGAAAATGAAGAAACCTGCTAACCCTGAAATTACTCTTCTTCATGGAAGAATTGAGTGCTTGCAGGAACAAATGAACAATGTCTTGGGAATTCATCCTGAACTGACTGAACCTGTCTGTAAGATTGCTGAGAAATATAATCGCGATCAAGCATATTTAGTTTCTTTGTTATGTTTTTATATCTCTTATTAAACTTCTTATGTTGAGCTTATTAAAACTATTATCTTTTTAATGGTTTTAATAACTTTTCATGGTATTGTAGCCTTGAATGATTTTATATTTCAATTAAATTGCTAAATGTGTTAAATACATAAAAAGTTTAGTCTTATATGCTCAAAAGTTAAGTCTATTATGTCTTTATGCAAATATTGATAAAAGATAGAAAGAACTTTTTGAAAAAATTCTGCAGTATTGATCTTTCCCTGATCCACTATTATATGAATGTAATGTATTTACTCCGTAAATTTTCTTATATTTGAGTGATTTCTGGGTAAATTAATCAATAATATCTTCTTGTGGTTAACTAATTTGAGTTTGCGGGATATAAATCCATGTGATATGTTAACATCCAAAGAAGTCCTCATTTTCTCGTAAAAGTAAGGTCGCTCATGTTGTTCTCTTAGGAATGACATCAAATAGGGGAGAGTTCTTAAATGAACTTGTGCTTAATTGCCATATCTTTGTGCGGAGAGAGGTTGTGGAATTTGAAGGGGTTAACTTGTATCTTAATAAACTCCTTGATGAATACACTAAGTTTCGACTATGTGAAATCATCGAAACAAATTTGATATGTTTCTCTTTAGTCATGAATTATCTTTTGAGAATTTCATTATGATCCCATAGTTTTCGTACCTTTGCCAATTTATATTGACAAAAATGGGGGAAATTATTTGGTAGTTCATACTACATACATATGGTTTGCGGATCATTATGTAAGGGGAAGTGGTTTTCATTGTAAGATAGAAGTATTGACTAAGGGGGAGTGATACATATCACCATAGTATTATTTCAAAGTTGTGATGAAATTGGACTTTGATTTTATATAATAATACTATGACACTAAATAATAATGATTGAGAACTGTCATTTTCGTATTGTTATTGCTACGGATCTTCAACAACAATGATGTTGAGTTGAACACATTCAGAATCGATGGAGAACTTGAAGTAACGAAGAATTCAAGGAAGTTGAAGAGCCAAGGAAACCAATCATGATGGATCAGAAGCTACAAAATTTATTTATTTTATAATCCATATGTATTGATACTTTTGTCACTAAAATCAATAAAGGGGGAGATTTTTAGAGCACTGCTCGGTCGAACTCGCGAGAGTTGCTATCTCAAACTTGTGTCAAGTTTAGTTGGTCAAAACTATATACTTGATTTTTAATCTACTTATAACTATATCTCAGATTTGGATAGAAGTTTGTAGTTGAGCTTTAGACTTCTGATGAGTGCCAAATATTGCATATTTCTACACCTTTTTATTGGCATTTAACTCATCTTTTGTGCTCAGAAACCAGATATTATCCCAAATTCTGTATTTTCCCTGTTTTCAAGAATAAATATTTGTACTAATTAATTTTGTGTTTTTAGGTAGTAAATAAAGTTCGGAGAAATTGAGGAGCCAAAAGAGCAGAAAATTGGAGACGAGCGTCTATGGAGCAGAAAGCCAAAGCCCGCGCGCGCATCAGTTGCAACCCAACAAGGAAGACATGGGCTTGAGCTATCCAAGACCCGACCCACGACCCGGATCCAAGCCCGTACCGTTTGAGCCGTCAGATTTGCATCCAACGGCCGCATCAATCCACGCATCGGGTTCCCACGCATCCAATGCTCGCTCCGTCCTTCCCATCAACACTCGATGCTCCTACCTCACACCGAATCCATCAAACCCTTCATCCCAACCGAACCAAACATTCCCTTACCCATTTCCCATTTCTCTTCTCTTTCTTCTACCCCGACAGCTTCAGAGAAAACCCATCCCCTTCTTCTTCCCCGACCATACCATGGCAGAGTCACCACCTCTCCACCTCCATCATCTCCTTACCCTGACAACAACAGCCGCAGCCACCCTAGTTCTAACCATCTTTACCTTTAGATTCTTCCATAACCTAGAAGCTAGGGTTGAGATAGCTAGAATTCTAGGGTTTTCTCCAACAGTCGATGCATGGAGTACCAGAGCCGAATTAACAGAGGAAAGAGGTTTGGGTTCGCATTAATTGTAAGATTGAGTGTTTTGTGAGATATAAATTTGGTTGTTCTTCATTTTTAGAAAGACTCAGTCGGTTTTTAGGGTTTTATTTTGTAACTCAATTTTCAATTCTGTTTGCATGATGTTCTAATCACCTCTGCTAGGGTGTAGATGAAACCCTTTAGTTCAATGTAGAGTCAATTAATTTCTCAAATTGTTCTTGATTATTTGTATTGTTAGGATTATAGTTAGCTGCTACTTAAACAAACCTGTGATCAATGGTACTATAAGAAGACCATTGATACTAGGGGTGAGTGAAAAGAATCAGTTGATCAAATATCTATCTGAAGCCTTCAAGGGAAGGCATGAGAACAAAGTGAGAAATTACACTTCCTTAGCATAGGATTAGAGGGTGGATTCGACCACCCTAGTACCCTTAATCAATTGTTTTCAACACCTTGTGCTTATTTACTGCTTTAGATTAGAGTCACAACAACAACTCAGTCGTATCGACACCTAAAAGCTCAAATTTGTGTTACAATACCTTAGCAATCAGTTAGGAAAGCCCTTAGCTCAACATTGCACACCCCATTTCCCTGTGGATCGACCTGTGCTTGCCCTGTGTTGCAAAACAACACTGTGCACTTGCAGTTTAACGTAGGCAAGACACTTTTAAGAGCCTACCAAGTTTTTGGTGCCGCTGCCGGGGATTTGGTAGTGTGATGTGTAGTTCCATAATGCTTACATCACTGATTTTCGCTTCAACCCTGTATATATATGCTTTGCATTGTTGCTTTCAGTCAGTATTAGAGTAACTTAGTTGTTAACCATTTGTGCATTCCCTTTTCAGTCCCTTATTGCATTCTGGTATTGCACTTATACATTTGCTAGTCTTGTTTGGTATTGCACTATCTAATCTTGTTTACCTCATTTGTAGCATACCCTCACATCTATAGCTAAGCATCTGTAAAAAAAAAATTAACATGTTGTAGAGTAAGTAAGTGCATTTCATTCCCTGTAATATATTTATCTTATTATTCTTGCACTTCAGTCTTATCTTTAGCTGCATCTGTAAGTGGAGCATTGGCATGTTTGGTTAAATTTTTCATCACCTGTAACTTGGTCTGCCCTGAACAGATAACCAAGAGCAGTAGTTAATCTTCATGCTGCAGAATCCTTGTTTTGAACCTCTAGTATCAGTCTTTTGAACTCGCTAGGTAGTGCTCTCTTGCTCTAAACTGTGCAATTTTTGAGAACTGAAACTCTCTCTTGAGTAGCAGGTACTTGTGGTGTTGCTATACAACCAAGGAAGAGGAGAAGATAAAGGAGCAAGACCACTATGGATTTGCCTAAACCCAGTTTTATACTGGCGGTATTGTGTCTCAAACCTTGCTTACATGAATGAATGATATAGCATGCTTGTTGATATAACTGAATAATTTCATCTGCCCTGTGCTGTGTGTAACTTGAGCATAGCCTTGTAAAGTGGAGTCAACTGAACCAGTTGCCCTCTCACTTTAAACCCTAGGCTTCAACATACTCTGTGCTCAGCTCCAGCCCCTATAGCTGTTGAGCTCGAGTAGCAACCTGGTTAAGATTGTTTAGCTGGTAGCCTTGTACTTCAGCAAGCCTTACTCTGTCAACCCTGAGCTTACCTGTAACCATCAGCCCTGGTCCCTTTGCATGATAAGCTAGATACCTTGTTGAGTATTGTGATCGCTGTCGTATGCGTCAAAAATAATTTCACTTTCCTAAAGTATATGATAAGAAAGAGTTCGTATCCACAGAGAGGCAATTGTAGTTATTTCGTAATCAATTTCTTAAAGTAACCAATTGGGGGGATTTCTTATTTCTATTTAAGCAATAAAAACAAATTAAAAGCAAAGTAAATTGTAGAAAGTAATCAATGGAGAGAGATATTGGTCAAGGAATTCATCTTCAATCTTAGACATGTGCTTGCATATATGATTAGAATTACGATTTAATCTCTCGTTTTATCAAAAGCCTAGAGAATCAAGAAAGCAAGATAATCTATTAATTTCTCAAGTTAATCAACACACACATTAGGGCTGCGTATGTGAATTCTACCTAAAGAATAACCTAACGCCTTGCGCTAATCAAGTTCAATTCCTAGGAGCATTAAGTTTGAAATAGGCTAATCAATGCAATTGTCATGCGTTGCGCAAAACAATTCGGACAATGGTCAAACTCTACATATGATTACGAGAGTGTATCACTACAAACCGTAAACATATCATGCTACTTGTATTCAAGGTTATCGCTTGATGAAAAACCCTAAAATAGCTATGGACTAAGATGCAAGTTCAATTAATTGGCCACTTAACTAATCAAACACCATAATCCTATCACAATACTTCAATCATGTGATCATAAAAACAGTAGAGAATTGAACGATAATCAAGAGAGAAAACTAATACATAAAGCAAACACAAGTTTTAGAAATCGGACTACATCCTTAACCAATAATAGAGAATTTAGCTACACATAACTATGGAGTTCATCATAATCATAATCAAATAAAGGAGATGAATATTAAATACGAAAGCAAACCCTAGTTGTAGTTCTCTTCTCTGCTCCAAAGATAGAATAATACGTGATGTCCCAAGAGAAGTAGAAGACTTTCTTTTATATTCCTTTGCTTTCCAAAAAAATAGGTCTAGTCTTCAAAGTCCATCATCAAAGAGTCCACCAAGCCCATCAAACCCATGTGTGAAAATAACCCAGGTAAAATTCTTCCCAAAAACATGTCGCCGGAAAACTGGTGTGCTTGCGGTAGGAAGTTGACCTAATCCGTGCGCAAGCAAATATCTCCGGTTACCGGTCAAAAGTAATCAGCACGGAAAGCCACTGAGTCGTGGAGTCAGTCAGGTGAGTCAGTTCTGGTGACTCACTTTGGCCTAGGCCATTTGCACTAGCCAGATTCTGTGTTGCACAATGTTGACGCTTCATAGCTCCACCCAGCCATGATGGCTGGCCTGAACTGCGACTGCCACCACCACTGCAATCCTGCAGCAGCAAATATCCTACCAAAACTGCACCCAATTCTCGTCATCCGTAATTCGAGATAAGCCATCACTCTCAACAACATTACCAGCTTCGACTCCAGCCTCAGTCACAGCTGCAATATGATTTTCTTGCCTGTAACACCTTCATTCCCTGTAAACTTAGATGACCACCAATACACAGCACCAACTAAACCACCACACTGTCATTCTCTAACTTCAGTTTGAATATCACAGCATCAGGTCCTCATACTGACAAGAATTATTGACAGACCACACTGTTTTCTCCTTTCTTCGCCGCTAACTGCCTCACTGTCACCTGCCAATCTTCACTGCAAACCTCAGCTGCACCATCTACATCTCCATGTCACCACCTGTGGCTCCAACTGCAACAAACCAACAGCACCAGCTTCTCTTCCCGACCAGCTCACATTAGTAATTGCCAACACAGGACTCAACCTTGCCACAGCCAATTTAGCCTTGGCTGCAACTCAGCTCACATTTCCACAGAACTCCACTTACAACCACTATCTTCTTAGTTGCTCAATAACTCCCAGAATTAACAACAACTCGAACCCATTTGCAGCTCACTAACAAGCTGTAGCTTGTTGCAACATATATCCATGGCAGCAACTGTATTAGCCCCTGAGTATGCTCAACTGCAACAATAGTTTACACAAACCACCAGTCTCAAGCCACAACTTCCCTTTTTCCTTGCTCCAACTGCAGTTCTCAAGCCACTGCAACTCCTAATCATACATCTAACTCACTCCAACCACAAATCTAAGTATAACCCGTCTCCTTTCTCGGCTTCAATCTCATTTCCTGAACTTCTGAACCCTTGTAGACAATCACCACCCCTTTAATATTCTTCTGCAATTCAGTCACAGTAATACCCTCAGTATAGAAACTTCTTCTCCATTCCATTCCTCTGATCTGGTTGAAAGAACACTCCAGCTCAAAAACTTGGTGGTTCAGGCATTTTTGCAAACACCCTTTGTGCATTCTGTTGGTAATCCATGGACAACAATTTTGCCATTGGATGAGCTCTCTTTAACCTGCAAATTTCACATTCATTCGTGACCCATAGTCATTCAACACAAACACAGGTTAGCACCTAATCATTCACCCTTCATTATCAACAGCAAAAACCATTATCAAAGCCCCAAATAACAGCTTCAGTGGTTTGTTGTTCTATCGCTTGAAAATTATACCAAAACCTCAATCAATTCAAACCCACTTCAGCTTGCAGTCTCCAGCTCCAAATCGAATCTATCAGCCTGCAATCTGAGCTTTAACCTTCTTTTTTCAAGTACTTTTCCATGCTCCAATGTTCACCCACACTTTACATTCGAACCATCTCTTGTTGGTTTCAGTCCATAGCCACCACTGAGGCTCTTGATTCCTGGCGTACCCATCTCGATCCCTGTCTCATTTAAGCTCTCATAGCAGCGCCTCCATTCTTGTTTTCAGGGAGCATGAGTTAATGAGTAAAGGGAAAATTGAAGTTGTCTGAGAAGCAACTCGACCTAAATCAGGTCTGTCCTGTCCGTCAGATTGGGATATCTACACCCACTTTTTTTATATAGGCCACAAACAGATTATTTGGCTTGTTAGTTCCAGGTAACTGACAGCCCAATTCTCTATTCGACCTCATTCTTCATCTCCTCCTTGCGCAACCGTAGCTAGTTTCACTCGCCTGTGAAATGGTCTTTCTGCTCCAAATGGACACTGTGTCCTCCTTTCGAATTCCACCAGCGACTGCCGCCTCTTACTTCTCAAATCTACTTCTTCTCTTCAATGAGAATCATCACTAAAGTTGTCGTGCTTTTCAGACAGAAGTTGCATCACTAAAGCCGACAAACTTTTCAGACAGCGATGAAGAAATAAAAGCAAATAATGAGAAATAATCTGCCTCCAACGCTTTTTCCATGTTTCCTCTCCTTTTGATCCAAATGACTCCAAAGTACCTAAATACTCAAAAACAAAACATAAGATACACAATTTACAAGAAAACTAGCAGAGAAAGCATAAACAATAGATAAATAATACGGTGTTTTAGACACCTATCATATTGCTCGATCTCTGGGATTTTTGCTTGATTCTGTGACATTTGAATAAGATTGTTGCCATCTGAACATGTGCTTGTGTGAGACCCGGTGAGCCAAGTTGTTGCAGCACCCTACATCTGCCGCAACTTGTGTGTAATCCCGTAATCCCTGTGACCTTGACACTCTGTGGTATGTGTAAAGTGCAAGCTTGGTTTGTCTGCTGATTAACCTGTTAATGCTGTGAGTTTATATACCTTGCTAATATTTACACCCCTGTGTATCTGATCTCTGAAAAGTGGTAGCAATAGCTTCTGCAAGTTGTGTGCTCTTGTGGCATTTGAGTGAGTGTTGAGTAGCAGAGTTGGGATTAGCAGTTAGCCTGTTTTTCAAACACACAACCCAGCACATGCTTCACCATTGAGTGAGCACATCCCTTTACCCTGTGCACATCACACATTTTTGTTGATTTTCTTGTGCACCTTCCAATCTGGAAAGTGCATAAGCTGTGATGTGTCTCTCTTAAACTACAGCACCCAGCTCCCCTGTGTGCTACAATTTGTGTGTGATTACTTGTGAGCTGAGCTGCACATTACCTGCACTGCACCCTGCCAGTGCTATGTCATTTTTGTGAGTTGGTGTTTCCCTGTGTTGATTTCACTAAGCTACCCTGTGTTGTGCTATTCTATGTTGCTTTGTGCACATAACCAGTGCATAAGCTGAACTGTACTTAGACCTGTGTTGTGTGAGCTTGCCAATCTGTGCACAAGCTGAAGCCTGCATAAGCTGAGCAGTGTAGTCCAGCATAAACTTGTTCTGTAACTGGGCTGTGCAAACCACTAGGATTTCCTGCCAGTGCTGTATAACCTGAAGCCCACATAACTTGGGCTGTGTACCTGGGATGTGCAACTGCACATAACCTGGGCTGCACTTAACTGGGCTGGAACCCACCTAACCAGCTGGGCCTTACAGCATCAAAAAGCACTGTTTTGAGCTTGAGCCTGGAATTAGTGTATCATTGTTGTAGTTTTTGCTTATCTATGTTGAACTTGATTGTATGTTAACATGCTAGATGCGCTAGCTAGGCTATGATTGTGTCTTTTAGAGACCAAACAAATCGACTAGTTAGAATCCGCCCGGACGAAATTGTCAGCGTACCCAGTTCTTCAACAGAAAGCCCAAGCCCATCGGAAACAGAAACCATGGGTGATGAACAAAACCAACCCCGTAGTCTCAAGGACTACATGTAGCCAACTAGGGCAAGCCAGCCCTCTTGCATCATTCTGCCAGCCGATGCTTGTCAGTTTGAACTGAAAGCAAGCACCATTCACATGTTACCCGTGTTTAGAGGGGTCGATGCTGAAAACCCCTACCATCACGTGAGAGATTTTGAGGATATTTGTGGGACCCTGCGTTTTAACCAAATGCCAGAAGAGTCCCTCAAATTGAGATTGTTTCCTTTTTCTCTGAAAGACAAAGCCAAGTCATGGCTTCATGCCCTACAACCACAGTCCATTAGAACATGGGATGACCTCACAAAAGAGTTTTTCAAAAAGTTTTTCCCCAACCACGACAATTCGCCAAAGTCTAAATGGTTTTGTGCAATTAGAAGACGAAACTCTAGCAAAATACTTGGAGAGATTCAATGAATTATTGCTCCAATGTCCCCACCATGGTTTTGAAAAATGGAGACTCGTGCAAATATTGTATGAGGGTCTAGATGTTAGAACCCGAACCACGGTCGAGTCAATGTGCAATAGTGCATTTATTGACAAAAGTGTTGATGAGGCTTGGACTTTCTTAATCGAAGTCGCTGAAAAGACTCAACAGTGGGAGTCCATCCGTGAACCGAAAAGGACTACCCCTGTAGGTAACGTTCATAGAATCGAGTCTGACTTTGAGGGAAATGCAAAAATGGCATCTTTAGCCCGGAGAATAGAAGTGCTTGAGTTGCAGAAGAATGTAAAACCTAATGCCCCTACTCTCCGTGACCAAATTGAAATGGCCACTTGTGCCGCATGCCATAGCTCTGACCACTTAGTGGACAGCTGTCCAGACTTGCACGCATTCCAAGAGTCTAAAACCGAGCAAGCCAATGCATTATACCATAGGCAAGAGAACAACCCGTATTCTCAAACCTACAACCCAGGGTGGAGGAATCACCCTAACTTCTCATGGTCCAAAGGGCCACGTACAGGGGGAACAACAAATAACAACCAAGGATACTCATATCCTAGAAACCCCAAGTACAACCACACCCTCAAGACCTCAGTAGAGAAAAAGCCTAGCTTTGAAGACTGTGTCGGTCTGTTAACCCAAAATCTTTCACAACTTCAGAAAACCACCGACCAACGTTTCACAAGTCTAGAACTTAAAATGGGTCAAATCTGTGATGCATTGAATGAGAGAGAGAAAGGCAAACTTCCTAGTCAACCCCAACAAAATCCAAAGAATGTGTTTCAGGCAGGCTCCTCAACCTGCAATGAACCTTCACATAGTCAGGCAAATGCCATGACCACTCTCCGTAGTGGTAGAGTTGTTGAGAACAATGTAGGTGTACCACAGTCAAGCGAGTCTAAATCAGACTCACCAGTACACATAACACCGCAGAAAACATCTACTGTAGAGAAAGAATCTGAGCATGTTGATAAATCTAAGAGTCCTACTCATATAGATGTTTCTTTGCCAAGTCATGCACCTGTTGCTCCATTCCCACAAAGGTTGGTGCAACAGAAGGGGGGTAACCAATACAATGAGATTTTGGAAATGTTCAAAAGAGTTAAAATAAACATTCCATTTCTCGAAGCAATCAGACAAAGACCCACCTATGCTAAGTTTTTGAAGGACTTGTGCACACAAAAGCGAAAGCTTCATGTGCATAAGCGTGCCTTTCTCACTGAGCAAGTGAGCTCCATAATCCAAAACAAGATTCCAACTAAGTTTAGAGACCCAGGTAGTCCAACGATTACATGCACCATAGGTGGCCATACGGTCGAAAAGGCGTTACTAGACTTAGGAGCAAGTGTGAATCTATTGCCATACTCTGTGTATGTGCAATTGGGCCTTGGGAGTCAAGCCCACACCGTTACGCTACAGTTAGCGGAAAGATCTGTGAAAATCCCCGTGGTATTGTCGAAGATGTGTTAATCAAGGTTGATAAATTTTTCTTTCCGTGGACTTCATCGTCTTAGATACTCAACCCGTGCAAAACCCAAGTAATCACATTCCTGTGATTTTAGGACGTCCTTTCCTGGCGACGTCCAATGCCATCATCAACTGTCGTAATGGAGTGTTGAAATTGTCTTTTGGTAACATGACCATAGAGCTGAATGTATTTAACACTAGTCAACAACCCATTGATTGTGATGATACTGATTTGCATGAGATTAACATGATTGAGAGTCTGATCCAAGACTCTTTGCCCGACATTTTGTCAGTGGACCCTTTGCAAGCATGTTTAGATAACTTTGACTTAGATCTCTTTGATTCTAAGTACATTGGGGAAATTCACTCGTTGCTTGAATCTGTTCCACCCATGGATATTGCTAAATGGCAGAATGCAGTGGAACCACTTCCACTCTCTGATTCCAAATCTGCCCCACCTCTTGATGTAACACCTAAGCTTGATTTGAAACCATTACCTGATACCTTGAAGTATGCTTTCTTAGGTCCCTTCGATACTTTACCCGTGATTATTGCATCATGTTTAGACACAAAACACAGAAAGTCGACTCTTAGAAGTACTTAAAGAACATAAAGGAGCCTTAGGTTGGACCATCTCCGATCTTAAGGGTATAAGTCCCACAATTTGCATGCATCACATAAACCTTGAGGAGAACACTAAACCATCTAGGGAAATACAAAGGAGACTTAACCCCAATATGAGAGATGTTGTCAAAGGTGAGATCTTGAAATTGCTTGATGCGGGTATCATTTACCCAGTTCCAGATAGCCAGTGAGTCAGTCCCATTCAAGTGGTACCCAAAAAGTCTGGCATTATTGTAGTTCAAAATGAGATGAACGAGCTTGTTCCTACCCGTGTTACCACAGGGTGGCGAGTTTGTATTGATTATATAAAACTGAACACAGTAACAAAGAAAGACCATTTTCCTCTTCCCTTCATTGACCAAATGCTAGAAAGGTTGGCGAAGCATAGTCACTATTGCTTCTTAGATGGCTATTCGGGCTACAACCAAATTCACATAGCACCCGAAGACCAACAAAAGACCACATTTACCTGTCCTTATGGAACATTTGCTTACCGTCGTATGCCTTTCGGATTGTGTAATGCACCCGCTACTTTTCAACGTTGCATGATGAGCATATTTTCTGACATGGTAGATAAGTTTCTTGAAATTTTCATGGATGATTTTTCTGTGTTTGGGTCTTCTTTTGATGAGTGTTTGCATCACCTCACTTGTGTGCTTATTAGGTGTAAGGAAAAGAATTTGGTCTTGAATTGGGAAAAATGTCATTTCATGGTTAACTCAGGCATTGTTTTAGGGCATATTATCTCGGAAGAAGGCATAGAAGTAGACAAAGCCAAGGTTGATCTCATTCAACACTTGCCTCAACCTCGTTCTGTGCGGGACATAAGATCATTCTTAGGCCATGCGGGTTTTTACCGCCGATTCATCAAAGACTTTAGTAAAATTTCAAGACCCTTGTGTAATCTTCTTGCGAAAGATGTTGCATTTGTCTTTGATGATGCTTGTAAGGAGGCATGGGAGCAACTGAAGGCTCTCCTTACATCTGCCCCTATAGTCAGACCACATTTGGTCATTACCATTTGAGATTATGTGTGATGCATCCGACTATCTTTGTAGGAGCTGTTTTGGGCCAGCGAGTAGACAAACTTCCTTATGTGATCTACTATGCTAGTAAAACACTTAATGATGCTCAACTGAATTATTCCACTACCGAGAAAGAGTTGCTAGCTGTCGTGTTTGCATTAGATAAGTTTAGATCTTATTTGATAGGGTCTAAGGTCATCATATATTTCGACCATCTTTGCACCGAGATATCTTTTGTCTAAAAAAAGATGCTAAGGCTCGTCTAATTCGATGGATACTCTTGTTACAAGAGTTTGAACTCGAAATTTGAGATAAGAAAGGGTCGAGAATGTTGTTCCGATCACTTGTCTAGGTTGAATGTTGAATGTTGATGAATCCGTCTTTGATTAGAGAATCATTCCCGATGAACAATTGATGCTTGTGTCTCGAAATGCCATGGTTTTCTGATATTGTGAACTACCTTGCTCTGGGTAGAATGCCCTTGCATTGGTCTAAACAAGACCGTTCTAAGTTCTTGCTGAAGTTAAACATTTCCTTTGGGATGACCCATATTTGTTTAAGTATCTTTGCCAAGACCAAATCATTAGGAGATGTGTCCCCAACCCGAACAACGGGACGTCATTTCTTTTGTCATGACCATGCATGTGGAGGCCACTTTAGTGCCAAGAAAACTGCTGCAAAGATCTTGCAAAGCGGTTTCTATTGGCCAACACTGTTTAAGGATAGCCATGCTTTTTTGTGTTGCGTGTGACCGATGCCAGAAATTAGGAAGTATCTCTAAGAGAAACATGATGCCCTTACAACCCATTTTGATTGTTGAGCTGTTTGATGTGTGGGGTATTGATTTCATGGGCCCATTTCCTAACTCTGAAGGTAAGTTATACATTCTTGTTGTTGTTGATTATGTCTCTAAGTGGGTAGAGGCCATTGCATCCAAAACCAACGACCATAAAGTTGTTCTTTCTTTTCTTAAGGAAAACATTTTCTCCCGTTTTGGAACCCCTAGAGCAATAATCAGTGATGGAGGTAGTCATTTTTGCAATAGACCTTTTGAATCACTAGTGCGCAAGTATGGAATCACTCATAAGGTAGCAACACCTTACCATCCTCAAACCAGTGGCCAAGTAGAAGTTTCTAATAGGGAAATTAAGCATATCCTTGAGAAGACTGTCAATCCTTCTAGGAAAGATTGGTCTTTGCGCTTAAATGATGCTTTGTGGGCCTATAGAACTGCATACAAGACTCCCATTGGGATGTCTCCTTACAGACTTGTGTACGGTAAAGCATGTCATCTCCCTGTAGAATTAGAACACCGTGCATATTGGGCTGTGAAGAAGTTGAATTTTGATCTTGATAAAGCTGGTACCCAAACAAAACTTCAACTCAATGAGTTAGAAGAATTGAGAAATGATGCATATGATAGTTCCAAAACGTACAAACAAAGAATGAAAGTGTTTCACGACAAGCGCATTCTGCGCAAGTCCTTCACACCTGGCCAAAAATTTTTATTGTACAACACTCGTTTGCATTTGTTTCCAGGGAAGTTACGTTCTAGATGGTCAGGACCATTCTTGGTACGTACCATTTTCCCCCATGGAGCCGTTGAAATCGAAAACCCAGCAACCAAGAATATCTTCAAGGTCAATGGTCAAAGATTGAAACCATTTCTGGAGCATCTTCCACCAGAAGTTGAGACCGTCGACTTGGAAGACCCCATCTATGTGGACTAGACTAGTTCACTTGTGTACATACATATGGACTAAAAATCCATTCTCTTTCCCTTTTTCTTTTTCTTTTTGCATAGTTCTTATTTGTGCTAACCAACCTTTTTGTCTTGCGCTCTGGTTGTTTGCTTTCAAAGCATTCATCCTCCTTTGGTTTAGCAACATCATTGTACATCCGGTAATCTCTTCCCTTTTCTCTACTCAGCATAGTTCTCTTGGTATGTGACTGTTTAAAATTTTATCATCTGTTGACACATTGAGGACAATGTTTGATTTAGGTTTGGGGGTGCATTTGCATATAGAGTTTTTAGTTTTTACTCTTTTATTTCAAAAAAAAAAAAAAAAAAAAAAAATCGAAAATTTCAAAACTCTTTGTAAATACTTGCATAAAAACCTCCAACTTTTAGAGATTTTAGAGTCACTAGCATGCTTCTAGCTATGTTTACATAGAGAGTCTGACCGAAATAACAGAACTTGGAAGCACTGGAGAACACAATCGGGTTTCTTAGTTGATTAGAGCGTTAAAGTTGGATTTAACCATGTCGGAGGGAAAATTAGGTGTTGTATACATATTCGGTAGTAGAATTGTGATCACCCATAGTGGAGACTACCCATTTTTACATCAAGCGAGGCACCGACCTTCAATTTTTGTGACTTTCTAAAAAATCTGTTAGAGTGTGTGTCACCGTACGTCAATTCCGGGTAGGAATGGTGAGCTACCCAACTTCGCACCACTTTCAGCACTACTTTTGATCTCTTGAGTGCTAATTTTGTCAATCATGAGGGTGACGTTTAAAGATGAAAACTCCTTCTAAATATCGATTTGCAGTTAGCATCACTCTCTCCCTCTCAACAACATCAACAGATTCATAGAAACACATCATCGTCAGCAAGCGGAGCAACATCAGAATATTTGAAGAAAAGTTGAAATAGTCCAAGGTTTACATGCAACAAAGAAAATAAAAGAAAATAGGATGAGAATTAATGAAGTTTGTGAAATCAAGACAACACAAGTGTGGAAGATTGAGTTTTATTGTTATTTTCATTTCAAGTTAATCTAAAAAAAAAAAAAAAAATTTGAAGTTAGTAGTTTTATTGTTATTTTCATTTCATGTTAAAATATATATATATATATTTGTCAAGTTTTTGTGAAGTTCAGAAGTTCATCAACAGTTGAAGACCGAAGACCGAAGATTGAATACGTTTCTATGAATGTTGAGAGAGTGATATTAATTGCCGATCGGGTGAGAAGGTAAGTGAGTACTCCCATCCTTGCTAATGGTTGATTTCCTTTCTTAGAGATCATCAGAAAAAGATTCTTTTTGTCCACAACTCTGTGGAGTCTCCAGAAATTATTTCGGAAGGTTATCCTTCTCATCTTCAACGTGTGCAGGATTTCTCTCTTTATTCCTGCCTGCACACATGAGAGACTAAAAAAGCGGTTTTTTTGAGTGCAATTATCATAAAACCCTATTGGTGAGGCACAAGTCGAGGCTTATGATCACAATCGAATCCGAATTCTTTCATATGGTATGGTTACTTCTCGCTCAACACTTAAGGATGAGAATGCGTTCTTTGGTAGTTCTAACCTCTTGTTACTAGCATGTAGAAACTCTATGTCCTCATAGCTCCTTGGATGCTTGAGACTCTTTTACACTATGAAGTTGGAGAAGGTTTTGTGGGTACACCTCACGGTAAACCCTCACGAGACTACAACTCGTCCACTAGGGACACCTAGGGGTTTAAAGGCTTAGTGCATACGCTAAATGCATTCGAGAGACCAAATGACAGTGGTATAGTTAGGATTTCTATTTCTGTTTCACTTGAGGACAAGTAAAATTCAGGTTTGGGGGTATTTGATGAGTGCCAAATATTGCATATTTCTACACCTTTTTATTGGCATTTAACTCATCTTTTGTGTTCAGAAACCAGTATTTACCCAAATTCTGTATTTTCCCTGTTTTCAAGAATAAATATTTGTACTAATTAATTTTTTGTTTTTAGGTAGTAAATAAAGTTCGGAGAAATTGAGGAGCCAAAAGAGCAGAAAATTGGAGACGAGCGTCTATGGAGCAGAAAGCCAAAGCCCGCGCGCGCATCAGTTGCAACCCAACAAGGAAGACATGGGCTTGAGCTATCCAAGACCCGACCCACGACCCGGATCCAAGCCCGTACCATTTGAGCCGTCAGATTTGCATCCAACGGCCGCATCAATCCACGCATCGGGTTCCCACGCATCCAATGCTCGCTCCGTCCTTCCCATCAACACTCGATGCTCCTACCTCACACCGAATCCATCAAACCCTTCATCCCAACCGAACCAAACATTCCCTTACCCATTTCCCATTTCTCTTCTCTTTCTTCTACCCCGACAGCTTCAGAGAAAACCCATCCCCTTCTTCTTCCCCGACCATACCATGGCAGAGTCACCACCTCTCCACCTCCATCATCTCCTTACCCTGACAACAACAGTTAGCAGCCACCACCTAGTTCTAACCATCTTTACCTTTAGCTTCTTCCATAACCTAGAAGCTAGGGTTGAGATAGCTAGAATTCTAGGGTTTTCTCCAACAGTCGATGCATGGAGTACCAGAGCCGAATTAACAGAGGAAAGAGGTTTGGGTTCGCATTAATTGTAAGATTGAGTGTTTTATGAGATATAAATTTGGTTGTTCTTCATTTTTAGAAAGACTCAGTCGGTTTTTAGGGTTTTATTTTGTAACTCAATTTTCAATTCTGTTTGCATGATGTTCTAATCACCTCTGCTAGGGTGTAGATGAAACCCTTTAGTTCAATGTGAAGTCAATTAATTTCTCAAATTGTTCTTGATTATTTGTATTGTTAGGATTATAGTTAGCTGCTACTTAAACAAACCTGTGATCAATGGTACTATAAGAAGACCATTGATACTAGGGGTGAGTGAAAAGAATCAGTTGATCAAATATCTATCTGAAGCCTTCAAGGGAAGGCATGAGAACAAAGTGAGAAATTACACTGCCTTAGCATAGGATTAGAGGGTGGATTCGACCACCCTAGTACCCTTAATCAATTGTTTTCAACACCTTGTGCTTATTTACTGCTTTAGATTAGAGTCACAACAACAACTCAGTCGTATCGACACCTAAAAGCTCAAATTTGTGTTACAATACCTTAGCAATCAGTTAGGAAAGCCCTTAGCTCAACATTGCACACCCCATTTCCCTGTGGATCGACCTGTGCTTGCCCTGTGTTGCAAAACAACACTGTGCACTTGCAGTTTAACGTAGGCAAGACACTTTTAAGAGCCTACCAACTTCACGACGTTCACCATTTGAAGAAGAAGATCTACTGAAGAGCTTGGAGGAACTTCATCAACAAAATATATGTGGAGACTAAAATTTATCTATCACTTAAAAGTCTTTTTTATTTTATCTTCTAAAGAAACTAAGTCGTATAGCTATATAGACTTTTACATTATACACATTTGATATTTCGAGTCGAGTTTATGTCGTTTATATATTTCTCGAAATACGTGTTGGGAGCTTTTAGCTTTAGGTAAAGTTCATCATTTACTTGACGAGTTTAGTTGGAGACAATTTATTTGTTGGAAACTAAATATTAAGTCAAGATGATCATATGAAAATTACCTTGAACATCTTACATGATTTGTGTGAGACTATCATTTGATGTTAACTTGGGAAGTTTCGTATTGGTCGATTGATCACTTGAAGATTACTTGAAGCTAGTGGTATGTGTAAGATTACCATTGTTGTCCTCTAAAGATGTTTCAATGATTAAATGAGAGCTTAAAACGACTACCAATGTCTGGATATAACACAATATGTATACTTTGTATGTGCACTGTGAACCTCTAGTTCAGGTTCGGAACTCTTGTTTGCGAACTATGTTTGCGAACGGTTTTACCTGTGAAAAGGTCTGGAGATGTTATGCGCGTACTTTGTGTGAGAACGGCTAGACAAGGCTGGGTCTGGAACTGTTGTTCACTTACCCTGTTTGCGAACGACACGGTAAATCCAAAGTCCGGAATTGTGGTTCGCGTACTCTATTTGCGAACACGGTGGGTAGGTTATAAAATCGGTAAGTATAAAATACATACTCGTGAACTCGGATTCGTTTGCGAACTAAAGTCCCTGAAACTTTAATGAAATAAGGTATATGAATTAGTTTTACAAACCGTGGCATTATGTTCATAAATTTTTTCTTGTATAAGTACTTTGTACAATTACAAACCAAACCGATTTTGTTTCAAATGGTTCATATATATTTCTATGAGATAGTGAACATTTGAACAACTCTTTTGAAACACATTTAGATTCATTTGATTATCTATCATGATTGATTGATCATCATATTTTATCTAGAAGTGTTAGATGAATGTGGCTAAACTATAAGTGTTCATGTGGCTAACTTCGGTTAACTATTATTGAGCCAACATGGTATACACGTTTGGGTATGGTTCATCCATATCTAAATATAGGTATATTTCATTTGTGTGTATCAAGCTAATATCATCTAACGGTGGAGATTGATTGCTTAATTTATAAGCAGACTTAGCTTGAATTTTAAATCAGAAGTTCATCTAAAGGTGAATATCAATTGCTTGGTTACTAAGCTATCTTAGCTTTGATTGTAAGAAACCATGATTTGAAAGACTATGTAAATGAGAACTCTAGCATTTGGGAAACCTAATCCCGACACTCTCGTGTGTTCTAGTTGCAAACTACAACCGATTCTCCTTTAACCTAGGTTTTCCAAAACCATTATTAGGTTAACGACTTGAAGACTTCATTTGGGATTCATGAAACCAGATCCAACTATCTACTAGTAGTTGCGTATTTTGATCTTACTTTTTCTATCATATTGGGTTTTATCTTCTCTAAGATTTACTCGAGGTTTATGTCCGATAGGTAAGATATAAAAAGTAATCACAACAGTTCTTCGTCTCAGACTTTTGTGATTCCGCAATAAATTCTTCTGTTAATCAGTTAGGTTATTGTGAGGTGACTAATATTTTCTAGGATGGTCTTCGGGAGTATAAGACCAGATTATTAGTTGGGTTTCATGTTCACCTTGATTTATCTAAAGACGGAAACAAAACCAGAATAGACATATCTGTGGGAGACAGATTTGTTCATAAGTCTTTGACTTTGGTCTTAGAAACTCTTAGTTATAGGTGAAATCAGCTAAGGTAATCAAGTGCGCAGAGTCCTGACGGGATTCAAGAGGCGTAAGGAGCGCGACTGTACCTTAATCGGTATGAGACTTGGTTAGGGCTCAACTACATTCCAGTTCGAAATTAACTTGTAGTAGGCTAGAGTCTGTAGCGGCTTAATACAGTGTGGTGTTCAAATCTGGACTAGGTCCCGGGGTTTTTCTGCATTTGCGGTTTCCTCGTTAACAAAATTTCTGGTGTCTGTGCTATTTTTTTTTCCGTATTATATTTATTTATATAATTGAAATATCTCAGATTGTGCATAGTTTAATCACATTTGATAAATCCGACCTTGTTTGTTGGATATAACTTGATTGACTCTCGGACATTGGTCTTTGGTACCATCAAAGTTATTCTCATATCAATCAGTCTCACGGATTTCTATCTAGTTGATTTACTAATTTTATTGAGAAAGAGATAAAGCTCTTTGATATCTTTCTTGATTGAGTCTCACTTTTAAGTTGGTGCTCTCGTAATTATATTAGAGTTTAGTCCATATAGATCGCCGAACGAAATATTGGGTGTGGTTATTACACCCCGCGTTTTCAAGTCCTACCAGCTTGAGAGAGGAGTTTAGAATTCCATCCTTGTAGTGTGCAAACACGTCCACAATTAAGTCATCAAAATATGAAGCTACAAAAGAAATTTTAGGTTATGTCTTTTAGGGTTTTGATTGAATTAGATAGAAAGATATAAAGAAAAAAAAAGATGTTGTTAATGGTGTTCTCGTCCTCATACTTCCTGTTGATAGAAAAAGATACGAAAGAAAAAAAATAGAAAACATTAAATATTAAAATACGGTCCACGAGTTATAACCCCAAAGGTGTCACTATCCATCCACAAAGAACCCATCAAAACAAAAGTAACACAAAAACCCCAAAAAACAAAAGTAACACAAAAACCCCAAAGAATTTGATGAAACATAATAGAATTTTGATGAAACCAATTTTGAAATTTAGGGTTTTTGTATCAATTTTTAAAAACTTGGGGTTTTTGTATCAATTTTGTTTAACATTGAGTTTTAATGGATCCCAACATTTGAATGGGTTTTTTGTGCCACAAATTTGGTCACCTTGGGTTTTTATGACTAGTTCTGATTATAAAATACGGGTCTGCGCAAAATTTTATCTAAGAATTATTGTTTAATCCAAAAAACCCAGGACCGGTTAATGTGTAGTCCACCACCAGAACAAAATTATCCGCTGGTCCAAAAATATGTTTTTGGACCAGAACTTTTATTCTCTAGTCCAGCCATGTGCGGTTGAAACAAAGCGTACTTTCCAATATACCAAACATACCCTTCTGCAACTGTATATAATGAAGAAATCAAATTCTGGCTCTGTTTCTTTCCTCTTTTTTTTCATCTCAGATCCAGTCTATCGCTTCTCTGCTGCTGCATTTTGTGTTAACCGGCTCTCTGCTGCTGGTAGTGTCTTTCAATTAGGTTCATCTCAGCTTCGAATTAGGTTCATCTCAGAATTCGAACAAGGTATTTACTTTTAATCATCTCCCTCTGATGTTGTTCTTGAAATCATGATGAATAATTAGGTTTATTCTGATCCGATTTCTATAAGAATAATTGTCTATGATGTACATTGTTATCTTTCTTTTATGATTTCAGTTTTATGATGATTTACATTGTTCAGTTCAATCCAGTTTCCGTTCGATTTCTTAAGTATTTTTTGTGATTTTTGTGTGTTTCAATTAGGTATCTCAGATTCGAATTAGGTTTATCTCAGATTCGAACAAGGTATGTTACTGTAATCACCTTTTCTCTGCTGCTGTTCTGTTTAGTTTCTTTGTAATCTGATTTTTGTATTTTTTGATATAGGTTTGTTTCATTAGACAGATCGTGTAGTGATTTTGTTTTCTCTTTAGATATAGCTGCAGTTCATTAACATGCTTTTTTTTTGATATGATCATGTGTCTCAAAATATATGGAACATATTTATTCATAGGCACGATACATATTGATATGTAGTAAAATGTATGTTATTTATCCTACATTTTACATACCAATACGTACTGCAAATAGCATGCACTCTTTTCATCCTACAATAGATGTCAATGCATATCAAAATGTATAACGCATATCCATTCAGAGACTCAGTACATGTCAATACGTAATGCATTGAACATGTCAATACATATCGAAATGATACAACACATATCCATTCAGAGACTCTTTTTTATACTTAGTACATATCAATACGTGTATTATCAATACGTATCATATCAAAATGTAATTTTTGGATCATTTTTTATAGGGTTAACATGTCTGACGTTGCTCACGATTCAGATTGCTACTGTCATGTATACCATAAGCAATACCACTTTGAATATTTGGTTACATCGTCTTCCACTTTAGAGGATTTGAAATTTTCCATCTGTAATATGTGGAGCTGGTTGAATCCATCTACTATTGCCGTTAACTATGTCCAGAATCAAGTGATAGTTCCTATTCTTGCCGACGTAACGCTCCAGAGCATCGCTGCATTACATTCTGCAAAGAAATTGGCTTTCTTTGATTTGCAGGTGGATGTAATTTCAGCTGGCGCATCTAGTTCTTCTAGGTATATGGAAGTTGACAGTAATGCAGACTTAGTTGCCGGTGCAAAAAACATTTATTTGAAATATGGTAAAGAGGTTCCAAATGTGCTTTTTCAGATGGTTGGGAGAACATCTTTGAGGATACAAAACAATTATTCTATGGTGGTGTTTATTCTGTACGTATAGCTTGCCAAAAATACTGCATGAGAACTGGATATGAGGTAAGAAAGTTGAAGAATAACCTAGAGATATTCATCGCCGTATGCAGCGTGAAAGGTTGTTCATGGAGGCTTCATGCAACTGCCATTGGTAGTTCTATTGATGTTTTTAAGATAAAGTAATATGTGGGGAGGCACACCTGTGGTGGTGGTTATATGTTGAAGAATCCAATAGTTTCGAGAAAGCTTATGAACAATTTAATTCATGAGCGTGTCAGGCACAACCCTCTCATAAAGCCAGGAGAGATTGTAGATTATGTTAAAAGTTGTGGCGGGATCGACATCAAGTATTACCACTCATATCATGCACTTGAGTTATCGCATAAACAGATTTTTGTGATGATGTCAGGTCTTACATTGATCTTGCTTGGTGGGTGAATGTTGTTAGGGAAACAAACCCCGGGTCATTTATTGATTTCGACTTCAATGATGCTACAAAGAGATTCAATAGACTTTTTATTTGCTTTGGAGCTTGTAGAAAGGGCTATAAACTCTGTCGTCCGATGATTTTCTATGATTGTACATTTCTTACTGGTACTTTTAGAGGAGGTCTCATGGCGGCAACATGTCTTAATGGCAATCAAGGTAACTTGTTTTTTTTTATTTTTCATATAACTAGTACAACTAGTACTGTCTATACAAGGATATATAACTAGTATAACATGTCTAGGAAGGCTAATAATTCCTACAATACTAGTATAGAACAAGGACTACATGTTGATAAGTAGTTTCTGGTAGTTATATTATTATTACTCATTTACTACAATACTGACAATGAGTATACTTCTACATATTGATCTTGCTGAGTATGAGGCAAACCATGCTGCATGTCAATATGTAGTGTTAGTTTTCCACTTAGTCAAGCAGTTGGTTATTATTTTCCTTTTAGCAGAAAAAAGACTACATAACTAATAATTCCTTTTAGCAGTTGCTTAACATAACTAATAATTCCTTTTGCAGGTTTTTATCCCTTCGCATATGCATTAGTTTCTGGTGAAACTTATGACAATTGGGAATAGTTTTTCAAGAACCCGAAGGATGCTTTGGATGATGATCGCCCAATCACTTTTATGACTGACCGAGGTGAATGGTTGGTTAAATACATTCCCAAAGTGTTCCCTAATTCTCATCAAAGCTATTGCTACTTCCACTTGGACAAAAACTTACCTATCGTAAAATCTGACGAAAAGTATAAAGAAGTGACTGATGTTTTTCGAAAGGCAACATATACGCTTTCTCCAACAAGATACGAGGAAGCTCTTCAGGAAATGGTAAATTTGGGAAGGCCGTGGGTTGCTGACTACTGCCGCAACATTCCAAGGGAAAATTGGTCCAGTGTGTTCTTCAAGGGTTGTAGGTATGGTCAGACTTCTTCAAGCGTTGTCGAATCGTTCAATAATTGGATTAACCGCGAGAAGAAGTTACATGCATGTGCGTTCGTTGACTAGATCAGGTTTGCATCAGTTCCCTTAGTCATAGTACAAGCTTATATGTTGTGTTAAGATTTTATTAGTTTCTTCTGTTAATCTACGTATAATGTAGTATAATAAACTTGTTGTTTCCTTGTCGTGTAGGCTACGTATTATGGAGTTGATGTCAGCACGTCGCGAAGAGAGTGTCTTGATGAACCCAGAACTGCTAACCCTTGTGTATCAAGCCTTGCTTGAACTACACATTCAAATTGGCCGTCCCTGGAAAGTTAGCCAGACATATGCTAACCTCTTTGAGGTACATTCTCCAAGGTTAGCATTTATCCTTAATCTCTAACATCTGAATTTTAGTTATTTTTTTTTCTTTTTTAAGAAGCACACTCTGTGATGTGATACCCAACAAACTAGTATCTTAGGTGTAGTGCAGATAACATATGAATATGTACTGTGTATATATTCGGTAGATAATATGGTGTGTTTTGTGTGTGTGCAGATCTCATATGGTGAATCTAGAGAAAAGAACTTGTACTTGCCAACGATGGCGCGTGTATGGTTTTCCATGCTCGCACGCTACTGCAGCTATTACTAGATCTGGAGGAAGCATACTTGATTACGTCGAATATTACTTCAAAGTTACATGTTATCGTGAGCTATATTCAATAGCTATTAGACCTGTTCCTAACCACGACAGGTACGTGTCTTTAAACAATACATTTTTTATATTGTTTTTAAGGAACAATATATTTGTGTACATATTATTGTGTAGTTACAATTCTGTTTTTTCTCACGGGCCTGATGAGTATCACGTAGACAATACCGTTCTCCCACCAGCTGTAATTAGGGCTCCATGTGACGCCCCAAGTACTAACATGCTTAGAAAATAGGATTACAACTAATTGAAGCATAAAATCTAGACTAACGATCTTAAGAATCTAGACTATATAAGCTAAGCCCAAAAGAAAACCCATATACTCTGATACAGTATAAATGAAGATCTCTCATGTGATATGAATATAACCATGTGTTGTTTACAGAGAAAATTTACATGTATAAAACATAAATAAACATCTTCAATTCGCTGAAACTTTACTCTATGGAGACGAATACCTTCACGTGCGCCTTTTCTTCTGAATACTGAAACTGAAGTGGAAACGAGTGAGCACATCATCCCATAGGGGTGCCCAATGGAAACATATAACCCTCATGTAATCACCAACTTGCACCACGGTTCTTCTAAAGAAAATACTGTAAACAAATATACACACAACATAGAGCAGAAGATTGCTTCAATTCACCTCCCCAGGTATCGCGTCCATAGTGGCAATATCCGTGAAAGATCCACCTTCGGATCTACGAGAAAAGAATTAAACAACCTAAACATATGTTATCCTAACCTCTTCTCACTCAATAGAGAAGAAGATGCTAGGAATAACTCCAGTCTCAAATGATAGCAGGAATCCAAGTACCGTAAGATATTAACGTGGAATGCGTACACCTCATAAATCCCAATGCCACCATCTAAGTCTAGAATATAATAAAGTTTTGATTACTATGATCTGACCCCGCACAGCAGGTTCACAAAAGGCCCAATCATTATTCGTAGACCGAAGTCTCCAAATAATAACCATATCCAGTCATGAACCTAGAATTTCTTCCTAAGTCAAGGTCATAGTAACCCAGTCATACTACTAAGACTGAACAAACAAGTATGATATGCATAGAGTGATATCCCCAAATAAAATGTACTAGTATATGTACTATCTAACCGGGGTAAAGCCGGACTACTAAGTAATAATCAACCGGGGTAAAGACGGACTACTATCTTAAGACAATAAAAAGTAATACTATTTATCCGGAGTAAATCCGGGCTACTAAGTAGTATTCAAACAACGTAGCATTGCGCTACTAAGCTTAGCAAAGAGCTATGGGGATTCACAGACAACCTTCGCGGGGAAACGCCCAACACATATCACACAACATACACATTCAATTACAAACAACATACTCACAGAAAATAAGGACTCATCATGCTCGAAGATAAAGTAACTTAATAATTACAAAAAGGTTACAAAGTTCCCACCTGATTTGATGACAAGCCATGCATACCTCGAGATCCACAATCCACTAGTTCATCGTATGAATCGATCGTTGTTAATAGAGACTAGCTGTTAATCACACAAGCACTCTAATAACTTAGCCAATAGGCTCATACAATAATCACAACATAAATTAGTTTCTACTTACCGAAATGGGGTCAAATTGGGTGTCATTGGAAAGCCCTCGAAGAACCCTATAACTTTGCAAAAGGAACCGAAAGCTAATTCGGACCATAAGTGGTCCAAAAACTCAAATAAGGTTTGTCCCTAAGCCCAAGCCCAATGAGACTGACCAGTGCCGACCCGCTAACCCGGCCCAATAACCCATATGGTCTGACTCGTTAACTAGGTCTGACTCGGAGTGACTCGGTCATCTTCTTCACAGGTTTCTGAAAATATTCCAAGTGTTGGATACTAAACTCAGCTCATGTGGTCATCTTCAAGGGTCTCTATATAACAGTATATAAATCCAAATTAAACAAACTACGGCTCATTAGAATCAAAGAATCATCCTATACAACTTCATACTACTGAATATATTCCAATTATAACCCTAACCTATCTAGAAAGTCTCATACTTATTGATCATCGTGACTGAATACACCTGGATTTTTCTGCGTCGACTAGTTTTCCGAGATCGATATCTCACTCGTTAATCATCCAAATGGAACTAAATTTATATATGCGGAAACCCCATCCAACTTACTACAACTTCATTTAATATAGATAAGTCTAATTCAATCTCTAAGGTACATAGAAAAGTCTATAGATTATGGGCAGCGGACAAAACACCATTACATAGAATCGTGATTTCATGCATAAGAACATAATTGTTTCTATGCTATTTTCATATCTACCAACTACCAAACATCAAAAACATACTAGGAATGTATTTAAAGATTACCTTCATTGTTTTGTGTAAGTTTCTATCATCACCCTCAACCTTCCCATCAAGATCATCATAAGCATCATTTAATTTAATTAACTATCTTCTACATCAAATCCACAAGAACACCATGACCCTCACCTATCTTCTATCTTACCGATTCTACTCAACCTATCCCTAACCTTTGATAGGTTTAATACTATCATCATCACCTAAAATAATCATCATCAACCTCTCCTACCTATTCTCTCACAAGATAACTCAAAAAAGTCCCCTGAATATATCAAGTTCTATATATAATTCTTCTAGTAAAATTCTAATCACAACACCTCCTACTCCCTCTAAACTAACACCTCCTACTGAAATTCAAAAGAAGAAAAACTCAAAAATATAATATCTAGTACATAATCTTATTAATTAGTTAATATAATCCCTAAATTAATTTAACCTAAACGTGATTAGATATTAATTTAACCCTTACACAAAGATTAGGTTTCACTATACCAACTCCAATTAAAACTAAGGGGCAACCCTTTTACTAAATCAGAGCCCTAGTCAGGTCAAGTCAGTGGTGAACGGTCAACGGCCAAGTCAACTCCGGTTGACTTTTGTCAAACTTCAACATCCATATTTCCGACCGCGATAACTTTCTCATCCGGTGTCCGATTGATGCGTTCGAGTAGTACATTTCGTATAACTTTTCGAGATCTATCTAATGGTATTAATTTCATTTCCAAATTATTATTATATTATTTTTGTTAATTATTGTTCATATTTAGTTAATTAAGTCATTAGAGACTAAATCGTCTCTTAACCGGTCAAATAGCGTTGACGAGCTTGCGAATCCTTACACTCCACCAGGCAGGAAAAAAGGGAAGCGTATTAAAAGTACATGGGAGAATAGTAGAAAATCTGTTAAGTGTTCAAACTGTAATTTGAAAACTCATCACAACAAGGAAACATGCACTATTATCCGTCAGTATGAACTTTATGAAGAATGATTTGTGACAGGTATGTGTTTCAATCAGTACATATTAAAGATATGTCTTGGGGTAGGATGATACAGTACAATGTATTTTTAAGTAAGTAGTGTTTTGATTTCTCTTTTTCTTTTATCACAGGCTTGAACGTGCAGCAGAATGTGATACCGATGACGTTGCCATTCTTTCCACCAGTTATTATTTGAAAAGATCACCACCATCTATCAACAAGTAGTCCTTGTTCTATTCTACTGTTTTTGATTCGTCAGTACCAATTGAATTTGGTTAATAACTCTTTCTTTACAGTACAAACATTATAAGTGGATTGAATTTACTGTTTTTGTTGTTTCTTAAAACTTCTTTGGTTTTCAAACATTATAAGTGTATCAATATGTAGTTATATTGATCTTTCGAATAATGAAATATGTCGTTAAGTTTCATTAAGTGTCGAATAATTTTAAGTGTCATTCACCATAAATGAAATAATGATTTTGATCTTACATGTCAGTATCTATCACCACATTGCAGTAGTACATATTGATATTACATGTCAGTATTGTAGCGTAAGCATCTTCCACTACATACTAATATGTACTGATTGTAGTGTAACCATCTCTCCACTACATACTGATATGTAGTAGTATATTGATAACCATCTTCCACTACATATTGACATTTCCATCACTAAAAACAAATTTAAACCATTACATAAGATTAAGTTTAAACTTCGTGGTTTCCCAGCTGATTCACCATCTACGGGGTCGAGGGGCAGCGCCCCTTCGTATCACCAACACAAAATCACTAATAAGTTAGACAACATATCTTGTTGAATCAGGATAAAAGGAAAAGATATGTTTAACAAAGGATAAACTATTTTTGAACATTCCAAAAGATATGTTTAATATGTAACACAATAAGTCTAAGACATAATTCAAATGAGTGAAATCGATATGTTTAATATGTAACACAATATGTACTGTCAGACTACTTTTAGCAATTAGGACTCTATTGTGTCAGTTTTCTAACTGATTTCTGGTGGAGATGCTGTCAGCAATTTGCATTCTAACGCGACCCTTTTGCTACGAATCTTCAATTGCACTTCATCATCATCTCCCAAAGGTACTCCCACAAATTTGTTTTTCGACTTCATCATCACAAATAGTAGGCAGTCTGGTGATTTTCCTTGTTGAGGTGCTTCACATTCATTGATTATGACATTCTTCAATGTTTCTTTATTGTTCTGCAGCAAGTACATGTTGATAGGTTTGAACATGAAATCTGCCATTTTTGTGGCGTTTGGATAACATATTCTTCCCCATTGTTTCTTAGAAGAATTGTAGTGGTTGAACACGATTTTTTCGCAGTCATACTCAAGTAGCGTCCAATGTACTGCACGGGAGTACTTTTGATTCGAGAGATCAATCTGTACAATCCTAGCCTAAACCAAGAAATGGTCGTTCCAGGCTTGCTTAGGTCACAAAGTGAAGGAGAAGGGTTGGTCTTAGGGAGGGAAGCGAAGAAAGTGTTGAGTAGGAATAGTTGATTACGAAGTGTGGGTGTTTTGCGACTTGTATCCGAAAGTTGAACTGGCGAGCTGAATGGAAAGATACCAGGTGATTTCTGGATGTGTATTGTTCTCCTGACCAAAAAACTTGTCCTTTGGTGGAAGTGGGTGAAACCTATCTATACAAGTCGTAATAAAACGTACCCTGGCCTCGTAAGAAGTGGAAGCGGTTGAGCGGTGGAAAAGTGGTAATGGGTAACGCCTGGAATTGATGTTTCCATAATGAAGATGTGTTTCACCACTTATTTCTTGCCATTACTATCCGCCTCACCTTTATGACACTTTCTTATAACGGGCGTATTGCACGCCGCATGCTGTAAACCGCCAGACCTATACCCTGATGAGCATCCCCCAGTTTGTGACATGTTTTGATGTCTCGAGTGTTTTCATTGGAAAACATGTAGCATGTTGCTATGTGTGGCAAGTTAAAATAGAGAGGCTTGCCGGTTCAGTGACGGCCTTCGACGGCCGAGATTTTGCATCTCGGTAGGAAGGGTGGCCGTTGATTATGACTACCTTTCGTTGGTAGCCAGTGGCGTGGCCGTGGTGTTGGCATAGCTTGCGCATGCCTTTTGTGCGGCCAAATTAGGGTTTGCGTAAACCGTAATTTCGGTGATTGCGGCCAAAAGGTTGCCACAAGTCGTTTGGTTTGGTGGCAAGCTTGTACGGTTGAGATCTGCATCTCAGGAAGAAGGGTAGCCGTTTATCGCGGCTACCTTCTGTTTGGCGGCCAGCATGCTTGCGCATATTTTAGGCGCGGCCAAATTAGGGTTTTGGCATAAACCATGGAATTTGGCATTGCGACCAAAAGTTGCCACAATTTTGGTGGCGAACTTGTACGGCTGAGATCTGCATCTCAGGAGGAAGGGTAGCCGTTGATCGTGGCTACCTTTCGTTGGTGGTCAGAGGCGTGGTAGCGTGACTGGCATGGCTTGCGCATGCTTTTTTGGCACGATGACCAAAGAATTGGCATCATAGCCAATTTAGGGTTTGGCGGCACAAACCAAGGGATTTGGCGTTATGGCCAAAAGTTGCCACAAGTCTTGCGGCTTGGTGGCGAATTTGGACGGCTGAGATTTGCATCTTAGGAGAAAAGATGGCCATTGATCATGGCCGCATCTTGTTTGCATAGCGGCATTGGCAACATGCTGGTGGTATGCCAGTGGCGTAGCCATGGCATAGCCGTGGCATGGTGCCATGCTAGTAGCCGCGGCATAGCGGTATGCCAGTTGCGGCGTGGCCAAAAGCTAAAATTGGCATCGTGGATGGATTTGGTAGCAACTTGCCCAAATTAAGGTTTGGCGTGTTGAAACCCTAATTAGTGCGTGTAGTATGCGTGCGGCATGTTTGGCGCATTTTGGAAGTTGGCGCGTTTTTGGGAAGCCATCGTGTTTTGGGCAGCCAACGTGTTTTGGGAAGCTAGCGTGTTTTGGGAAACTAGCTTAGTATAGCGACCTCTTTTGAGGCCGTGGCAGGTTTGGAGCAACCTGATTGGTCGATGGGAAGTGGGGCCAGCATGCTAGGGCGTGGCCACACTTCCAACGCGCGGTGAAGGATTTTAAGCGACCTGACTGGTCGATGGAAAGAGGGCCGGCATGCTAGGGCGCGACCGCACTTTTAGTGCGCTTGTGGCGTATATGGTTGCCTAGCTTGGTTAAGCACGGTTTCGACCAACGGGGTCTAGTATACTGCGCGAGGCGCGAAACCCTAATTTTTCAAACTAGTCGGGTTTATGAGTTCTTTTATGAGTCATCACAATAATTGGCTGGATTTTGTATACTGCCACACAAAATCTTTATCTACAGAATGCAGTGTGCTTTCTGTCTGAGTATTTCGTGCAATGGCCTTAACTTTGGTACTTGGAGGTTCATGCTACTCCGCTGCGAGTGAACATAAATCCATCACGCCATACCGATTTAAGGGTTATGCTGGGGAACATAGCACAAGAAAGTACTCAGTGAGTCTAGTATTGGCGAGGTGCCACAATTTACAGAGTGTTATGGATAGAAGTATATTGAGCGGCTCAATAAATGTGTCGGTGGAGAGGTTAGTACCCGCAGCACCGTTTCCTTGCAGAGTGACGTCACATCTGATGCAAGGTTTTACGATTTTAACCCTAAGATAAAAACCACCGTCAACATTAAGTCCCATGCTTAGCACGTAACAATGGCATTGTTGCGCGGTAAGCATGAGATGGTGACAGGCGAGAGTAAAACCGAGAGAGAAATACGTGAAGAGATCGCCAAGGAAATTCAACTAACCTTTAGTGGATGGCGTGAGAAGTCTGTGATCTTTGTGCTGGCGGATTTTTCATAGATCCACTTTGACCATGGGACGTTGGCACTGCTAGCTTGAAGTAGCGGATGGGCGGCTAGCCGAAGTAGCGGATGGCGCGGCTGGCTTGGCGCGCCTTGGATTGGCGCAGCTTGGACGCGACTTGACTTGGCGCGGCTTGGCTTGGCTTGGGAGCGACTTGGCTTGGCGCGGTTTGGCTTGGTCGCGGCTTGGCTTGGGTGCGGAGATGATGGCGCAGGATATATCGCAGAATGACTCGGACGCCAAACCTTAATTGTTCTGTATAAACAAATACCTAATCCAGCTGGTATCACGCGTGTGAAGCCTTAATTCACGGCTGGTAAAAATATTTTCTGCTGAATATAAGAGGTGATCTTGAATCCTTCACTCATACAGATCATCATAAAAATCGCATCCATCTTCCCCCGTGTATTGTATCGTGTTTCTTCCTCTAGTTCCATTTTGTCTTTCTCATCATGTAGATTGCCGGTACAAACGTGGTAAATTTTTTTTTTTTTTGTATCACATAATGGGATCTTCCAGTGATGATCATACCTCTTCGGAGAGAGATTCTGAACCCGACGAAACCCAGTTTTCTTCTCATGAGGAGGTATTAGACAGAATTGATTCTCTATTCCGTGAGGCTGACGAGATCATACAAGGCATGTCTCTTGCCCATTTATGCAGAGTGTGGATGTGTGTTCAGACTCTCTTAGCTTCAGTGGACATGGAGGAAATGTGGAGGCACGATGAAGAATCCCGGCTTGTCGGGAGATCTCAAAGCAATGAAGCTTTTCTACAACCCAGTGCTAGGGCTGAACGATTCGCCTCTCGGTTGAAGCGGCGGAAGACTGAGTCCATGAAACTTTTAGGTGAGGACTAGTTTAATTACCATGTCCATGATGGTATCGTAATCCTTGACTTTGATGCAGACGAACCGGGACATCCTCAAGAAGCAGCTGGAAAGGCTCATGAGGAAGATGTCGATACGGTTTACGAAACTGAAGCAGCTTCTGGAGTGGACGCCGAAACTGCTGTCAGGGATGTTGACGCAAACGCTGAGGATGTCGTCAAGGCGGACGAGGAGACGGAGGCAGTGTATCTTGGAGCCATTGGAGAAACTATAAATATATCCGGGATTGTTGTTGAAACAAACGCGGACAGAAGTGGAAGTCCGTTGTGGTGGCTTCGGATGGGATGCCGCGGTCGGCTAGCCGAGGCGCTTCGGATGGAACGTCGAAGTTGATGTTGCCGAGGCAGCGTTTGGATGGAACGTTTGCTGTCAGAAAGCATGCTGGGGAAAGTGCTTGAAGAAGCTCTGATGAAGGCGCTATTGATCCAGGCATCTGCCGTTAACGACCAATTTTTTCCACCTTTGCTATTTCTTCTTAGCGTGTAGCCCCTTTTGATATTCCAAAAGTTTACTTATACTTTCTTGCTTTTATGGCGGAGTTAGGGTTTCGTCAAGTAACATTCCGTTATTCAGCTTTTATGGTTTCACATCTCTGAATGAATTAATAAAACCCTCATACTGTTTCTGAGATTTGGAGCCGAATATTCTTGAAGAAGACATTTGTTCTGCCGCCTGATGATCATCTCGTTGCATATTTCTTTCTTCAGTATTTTGAATAGGTATTTTTGGTTTCTCTGGTTTTCAATCGACGGATAATGACTCTGTGAGAGTTTTAGGTTTACTTGGTATTTTTCCTTTAAGACGGTTTGGGAAACTTTTCAAGGAAAGATGTTCTTTAATTGAAATTGAAAATTCTACTCATGAATGCAAGCAATGCAATCATTTTATAGAAGTTACAAACATTGCATGAAAAGGAAAAATGCTGAAGGGTAACACTGGAGGTGAAGGTAGCACAGCGTTTTAAGTATTGAAGGGTTTGAGCCATCGCGAGTGAATCGTGACACCTTCCAATTTGTCGGTATTGATGAGCTTGCAGTAACCACCCAAGATAACATCGGCCACCAGATATGGCTCGTCTTCCTTTTCTTTAGGCAGACCGGGTCGAGTGGCCATCTTCACTGTTATGTTCCCAACTTAAAACGAGGTCATCTTGACTACTACATCTCCAATTTGAAACGGGTTGGAGCGTTGCGCAACCTCTTGATTTTTGAACTCGTCATGTTTGGCTGTGACAGCTTCCAAATTTCTGAAAAAGTACTTGAAAGGCCCAACATCCCATTCACATCTCCTAATGACGCCTGGGTTGGTAATCGTACCGAGTCCCCATGCCTAGCCGAGAGGAGAGGTGACTGGGTGCAGAAAGGGTTGTTTAACCAGACTTACTTGTGTTCGGAATCTGCGGATGAACGTCGACGGGCTTTCTCCAGGCAATTGAGTTATATTGGTAAGTTGTTGATACGGCAACATGTAATCTTCAAAGTTGGACGACTTGTTGGCAATTTTTTCGGGTACCGTCATCGGCAGAGGGGATGCTCTTAACTTCGCTTTATTGTTGTGTACCCAAGTGCGCCCTAGAATCATGTCATAATTTGAGAGTTTTTTGACGATGTGAAATTTGCCATGTGTTAGAGTGTCTCCCACCTTGATTTCAAGGTTGATGTAGCCATATGCGTCCATCGCCTTCCCTTCTAAGTTTTTGACCACGGTTGGGGAACGGGTAGCCTCCTGCTTCGAAACTCCCACAGCTCTCAGAGTTCTGATGGTAACGATGTTGAAGTCAGAGGCCGCGTCGATTAATGTGTTGTCGAGCTCGGCGTCCCTCAGGTAAATCGTGGTCAGCAGTCCCCAGTTGTATTTTCCAGTACCGCTTCCCGAGAGAGTTTGGGGTTCTGGAGTGGTTTCTTCAGTAGGAAAGAGTCGCTTGACCGATACAACACGGTTAAGGGCTGTGAAGATATATTGACGTTGTATCTTGGAGAGATAGAGAATTTCGCACACATGTTGCATCATGGATTGCACAACCTCGTGTACAGAGTCCCAGAGGCCATGCAACTCCTCACTGGAAGTGGATCTGTGTGAACTCCTTCATTGCCCAGTCGAAGCTCCCCTGCTTCTATATTTTCTTTGAGGATATGCTTTAGCTTATTGCAGTCACTGGTCGGGTGGTGGACAAATCTGTGGTAGCGGAAATATTTGGGGTTCGCCATTTCCTCTTCGGTTGGTGGGCGCCTGATAGGATGTAGCCTGATGGCGTCGTCTTGGATCCACGCTTCCAAGAGTTCAATCACTTCCTCGATTGGGAACGGGAAATACAAGACATTTTCTCCAGCTTCTTGATGTCGCATGGGAGCTTTAGCGGTGGTCTTCCGTGGCGGAGCTGCCTGTCGTGCTGGCGCTGCGCGTTTGGATGGCTGTTCTGTTGTTGGAGCCTTCCTTTTTTCTCCTTCGTCTACCACGCTCACAGAGGAGGGTCCAGTGTTGTATTGCTTATTTATGAGGCGTCTACTTCCTCGAGTTTCGCGTGTGTCCTCAATTCTGGTTGGCCTGGTTCTTTCCAATAACGCTGGGGCTGTTGTGGCCGACCGCTTCGCAGCTTCATGAAGTTCAGAGAATGTCTGGAATCGCATATTCTCTAGTAAGGCGCGGTAGATAGGAATCATGCCATTGATGCAGGATCCACCAATTGTTGTTCGGTCACGTTTGGGTTATGACAATCAAGTGCTTGAATTCTGAATCTTTTGACAAAATCATTCGGATGTTCGTTGTTTCGTTGAAACATCCTTCCTAGATCTGAGAAGCTAATTTGCTCAAACACAAAGAAGTATTTCTTGTAGAAAGCTGCAACCATGTTAGACCAGTTGGAGATGCTGTCTGGCGTAATGTTGTTGTACCACGTGTATGCTCTTCCAGTAAGTGATTTCGAACATTCCCTCAAACGGAGAACGTGATTGTATTCGTTTTCCCCCGGGGACTCCAAGAATCGGGAGACATGTTCACGTGCTTACCGGTGCCATCATACAAAGAGAACTGAGGGGAAGATTACCCCCTTGGAAGAGGGATTCTTTGTACTTCCGGAGGATACGGGGGTTGATTTTGATGCACGTATATGGAATCGCTTTTGTCCCGGTTTCGGCTCCGACCCAAACCCACACCCTAAACTCCGAAGTGCTCCATATCCTAAGAAAAATAAGTATCATCCTTCGGCAAATTGAGATGGGCCATGTCCGCTGAGCAAATTTGGGAGTCGATGAGAAACAAACTCAAGGCGCTAATGTGCTCTTTCCATTCAAAAGTCAAAGAAAGAAGAGAGATAAACAAGTGGGAAAATATTGGAAGAAGTCGTTTCCAAATCTTCTCGTGTGACGAAATTGGATTTGGTTGATTCCTCTCTCAGTTTTGGCTTGGAGTTCCCTCGGCGAGTTTCTTCATCCACAAAGGTGTGCCCTATTGAGATGCTGGCACCAGGGGTATTGGAGGCGTTCCTCATTGGCTCTGGCTGACGTGATTCTTGTGATAGCCGCTCCGTTAGCGTTTTGAGAAAAATAAGTACATCTTTCTGGGTTGAGGCCATGTCCGTTTGGGATCTGGCGAGAACCTCCTGTCTTTCCATTAAGTCAGCAATAGTAATATAGGGTCGGCTCCCTCTGGCTCCCCCAGCTTCTCGTCCTGGCGGGGTAGTTGTGGTTCTTGTAGCGGTTAGAGGTGTCATACTTGACGAAATATTGGGAGCGGCGTAATGGAATTAGCAGCCTCCGGCTCTAGCGGTGATTGGAGGTGTAGCACCCAAGAAGCATTTTGAATTGGAGGTGTAACACTGAATGAACATTCTCCATGTTGCTGGTGTTGACAGTGGCGATTAGCACCACTCGGGAGAAACGTTAACACCGAGAATAATTTCGGCGCCGGTGTTCTCGTGGTTTGTTTCGATCCCGACCGAGTTCTACCATCTTGAGACCAGGAGTTGAAAAATGAAATTGGGAATTGAAAAGTGATATTGCAACCGAGAGATTAATCTCCCACTGTGGTCGCCAATTGTTTGTGGGTGAAAACCATTTCTGCTGATTTCGGTAATTTCGTGTGAGTGCGGATGAGAAACAAATCTAAACCCAAAACAATGTACTACACGGGAGTACTTTTGATTCGAGAGATCAACTCATACAACTCGGCCTAAACTAAGAAATGGTCGTTCTGTGCTTGCTTTGGCCACAAAGTGAAGGAGAAGGGTTGGTCTTAGGGAGGGAAGCGAAAAAAAGTGTTGAGGCCAGGATAGTTGATTCGGAAGTGTGGGTGTTTTGCGACTTGTATCCGAAAGTTGAACCGGCGAGATGAATGGAAAGCTACCAGTGATTTCTCGGATGTGTATTGTCTCTCCGACTAAAAAAACTTGTCCTTTGGTGGAAGTAAATGAAACCTATTTATTCAAGTCATAATAAAACGTACCATAGCCTCGTAAGAAGTGGAAGCGGTTGAGCGGTGGAAAAGTGGTAACGGGTGACGCCTGGAATTAATGTTTCCATAATGAAGATGTGTTTCACCACTTATTTCTTGGCATTACTAACCGCCTCACCTTTATGACACTTTCTTGTAACGGGCGTATTGCACGCCGCATGTTGTAAACCGCCAGACCAATACCCTGATGAGCATCCCCCAGTTTGTGACATGTTTTGATGTCTCGAGTGTTTTCATTGGAAAACGTGTAGCATGTTGCTATGTGTGGCAAGTTAAAATAGAGAGGCTTGCCGGTTCAGTGACGGCCTTCGACGGCCGAGATTTTGCATCTCGGGAGGAAGGGTGGTCGTTGATTATGGTTACCTTCCGTTGGTAGCCAGTGGCGTGGCCGTGGTGTTGGCATGGCTTGCGCATGCCTTTGGTGCGGCCAAATTAGGGTTTGGCACAAATCGTGGAATTTCGGTATTGCGGCCAAAAGGTTGCCACAAGTCGTTTGGTTTGGTGGCAAGCTTGTACGGTTGAGATCTGCATCTCAGGAGGAAGGGTATCCGTTGATCGCGGCTACCTTCCGTTTGGAGGCCAGCGGCATGGTGGCATGGCCAGCATGCTTGCGCATATTTTAGGCGCGGCCAAATTAGGGTTTTGGCATAAACCATGCAATTCGGCATTGCGACCAAAAGTTGCCACAAGTTTGGTGGCGAACTTTTACGGCTGAGATCTGCATCTCAGGAGGAAGGGTAGCCGTTGATCGTGGCAACCTTACGTTGGTGGTCATAGGCGTGGTAGCGTGACTGGCATGGCTTACACATGCTTTTTTAGCACGATGACCAAAGAATTGGCATCGTAGCCAATTTAGGGTTTGGCGGCACAAACCAAGGGATTTGGCGTTGTGGCCAAAAGTTGCCACAAGTCTTGCGGCTTGGTGGCGAATTTGGACGGCTGAGATTTGCATCTCAGAGAAAAGATGGCCATTGATCATGGCCGCATCTTGTTTGCATAGCGGCATTGGCAACATGCTGGTGGTATGCCAGTGGCATAGCCATGGCATAGCGGCATGCTAATGGCATAGCCGTGGCATGGTGCCATGCTAGTTGCCGCGGCATAGCGGTATGCCAGTTGTGGCGTGGCCAAAAGCTAAAATTGGCATCGTGGACGGATTTGGTAGCAACTTGCCCAAATTAAGGTTTGGCGTGTTGAAACCCTAATTAGTGCGTGTAGTATGCGTGCGGCATGTTTGGCGCGTTTTTGGGAAGCCAGCGTATTTTGGGAAGCCGGCGTGTTTTGGGAAGCTAGCGTGTTTTGGGAAGCTGGCGTGTTTTGGGAAGCTAGCGTGTTTTGGGAAGCTAGCTTAGTATAACGACCTCTTTTGAGGTCCTGGCAGGTTTGGAGCAACCTGATTGGTCGACGGGAAGTGGGGATAGCATGCTAGGGCATGGCCACACTTCCAACGCGCGGTGGCGGATTTGAAGCGACCTGATTGGTCGATGGAAAGAGGGTCGGCATGCTAGGGCGCGGACGCACTTTTAGTGCGCTTGTGGCGGATTTGGTTGCCTAGCTTGGTTAAGCACGGTTTCGACCAACGGGGTCTAGTATACTGCGCGAGGCGCGAAACCCTAATTTTGCAAAATAGTCGGGTTTATGAGTTCTTTTGTGAGTCATCACAATAATTGGCTGGATTTTGTATACTGCCACACAAAATCTTTATCTACAGAATGCAGTGTGCTTTCTTTCTGAGTATTTCGTGCAATGGCCTTAACTTTGGTACTTGGAGATTCATGCTACTCCGCTGCGAGTGAACATAAATCCGTCATTCCATACCGATTTAAGGGTTCTGTTGGGGAACATAGCACAAGAAAGTACTCAATGAGTCTAGTATTTGCGAGGTGCCATAATTTACAGAGTGTTATGGATAGAAGTATATTGAGCGGCTTAATAAATGTGTCGGTGGAGAGGTTAGTACTCAAAGACCGTTTCCTTGCAGAGTGACGTCACATCCGATGCAAGGTTTTACGATTTTAACCCTAAGATAAAACCACCATCAACACCTACATATTGATATGTAGTGTCCAACAATATCAAAATATAAAAGGTTTTTATATCGCTTTTCCACATGCGAATCTACCAACACTACATACTGGTATTGTTAATGTAACCCAAAAGTAACACTACATACTGGTATTGTTAATCTACCAACACTACATACTGGTATTCTCAATCTTGTGTCATTTGCTAATTGTTGATGGTGGATTTTCATTTAAGGTTAAAATTGTAAAAACCGGAAAAATTATGCGCTGACATCTTGTAAAAGATAAAGCCATTAATAAGTGTTGGATACTCCCTCACTTAATTCACCAAGAATGGAGCATGTAGCAACAATCCCATTCTCGTGAATACATGAAATTCCTCCAGGTTGGAGCATGTGGCAACAATCCCTTCCCGTGAATTTCATATCACCTTGTATTTCCAGACTCATTATCGGTGTGGCATGACGACCGAGTGTTACTCTTACAGAGTAACACGAACCTCCAAGCACTATAATAAAACCATGTACGAAATACTCGTGCATGTGCCGATTCTCGGTGTGTTATACTAGCCCGAGCCCTCTCGGTGTGTTATACTAGCCCGATTGAGCCCCTCCTCGGTGTGTTATACTAGCCCGATTGAGCATCCTGACCGACCGTATCGGCCCGTATATGATTCGATCGCAGATCATCCAACTCCATAAGCATGATTGGATGACCCCGCATCAATTCCATCACCCCAAAGTGTATGGAATACCCACGGCCGACCCCGCATGGTCGGCCATTGGCCTTTGCTTGCCAAAAGACGTTCATACCAAGCATTATGGACTAAAACCCTAAATAAGGGTTTGTGCATATTACATGTGTCGCAAAAACAATCTCAACCATCCATCTTCGCAGTATAGATGGAGGGTGTAGATGTAGACTCAAAGGACCCAGAGCATGTCAACACGATCACCGTGGCCCGCCTACACACTTGACCAATCGGCCAAGACCAACAATGTTTGGCCGTGACAGATCGTCACCCAAACAAGAAGTGGCGCACGGCTTTTGAAAGCCAAAATTAGGGTTTCAAATCATCACGCGCGTCCATCTTCTCCCAAGACGAATGGAGGGTCACAGATTAGATTAAGCAAGGGCCGGTCATACCAAAGATGACCACCGTGCGCCCATCAACCTCCTCATGCTATCGGCCAAGGCATCCCATGCCCGGCTAATCCAAAACGCCCGCCCAAACATGCGTGGTTACACTTCCAAAATTGCAAACTGATCTCGACTACTCAACTTCACCGGATGATTTGAATGGCTTAGATCACGTTTTCATGGGATAGTCGTATAGGCATGATCACCCTGACATCTTCCGTCAAACCCATCGACTAAGACCGACCAAGATGTGTCGTCTTGAAACGCGTGCCCGAACTAGGGATCTCGCGTCGGTTTCAACTCCTTTGCGCAAGGATTTTGCCGCAAACCGATCTCAACCACTCCTCTTTGCCGGCCAAATTGAGTGGCCTAGATCGCACCTTTATGGGATCAGAGGACATGGACGTGTACACCAAAGATGCCATCTACATACACGTCCTGGCCTCGGTCCTCTCCAAATTCTTCCATTACTTGGTTTCGACCTAAGTCAAGAGTCATGTTTGCGCTCCTCTTCAAAAACCCTAATATTCATTAATCTGGCCGCAGATGAGTGTCTCAAAGATCATCTCATCCGTCCAACTTCACCAGCCTTGGTTATACAACCCCGGTCGAGTTATTTGGTTAGTGAGGCGTCATTACCCATCACTTTACCACACCATAACGCAAAGACTGCATAAAATACACATGATACTTCACAAGTATTTCGACTTTCCGAATAACACGCTTATTCAATTCAAAGATTACATGCTATCTTTCGTGGATCCACGATCCACACATTCCAGCATACATCAATCATGTCACAAACTGGGGGATACATATCGGAGTATTGGTCCGGGGTTTACGCGTGCGGCGGCAACGCGCCATCATAAGAACGTGTCAGAAGTCATGGACGGTTAGAGATGAACAGAAAAGTGGGCAAGATCGGTCGACGCACAACTCCACTACTCCATCACTCCACTTCCTCCACTTCCCACGAGAGACGTGAATGAGGCTCAATGACTTGTATAAATAGGTTCTCCGCCCTATTTCAAACAACAACACAAGTTCTGCACGATTTAAAACCAAGTGTTAATACAAATCGTATTCAAACACCCAGAGCCTCGCTTGCATCAACCGCAAGCCCGCTCATCTTTCGTTAAAAGTCATAAGCAAGCCAACACCTTCACAATCTCAACACCTTCTTCGCTTCCCTCCCTAAGACCAACCCCATCTCCTTCACTTTGTGACCGAAACAAGTCCGGAACGGCCATTTCTTGGTTTAGGCCGGACTTGCATGCATTGATCTCTCGAATCTACAAGCACTCACCGCGCAAAGGCATTTGTTTAAAGGTTTAAATTCATTCCTCATCCACACCCCAAATTACCAAATTCTGCAGGAGTAGTTTTCACCCATAAACACTAATGTAACCCAAAAGTAACACTACAGACTGGTATGTATTTAACAATTTGTCTACAGAGTTTCAATACATACCACAAGTTTGCACATGCAAAGTTGTTTACAAGTATGACTAAAAATAGAACATATTAGGATGTACTTGAATATTTACCTTTTTCCAGGATTACATTTGATTCTTTGGCTGCTGGTGAAGGAGTACCGTCGTTTTCATTCGTTTTTGTTGACGGAGGAGTGACAAATTGAGAAGATTTTGACATACTTCTTGTTGTTGGTGAATTTGCAGCGGTTTTTTCTTTGGTTTTTGTTGTTGGTGAATCAACGACAGTTTACTTTCTTGTTTTTACCGGTGAAGGAGATTCTTCTACAATTACTTATTTAATTGTTCGTTTAATTTCTCTTTTGGTAACCATCTTTTTCCAGATTGAAATTTTCCTGAACGGATTAGGTTTTTCTAGGTAACGCTGAAGAAGATTTGATTGCAGTTTTTGGTTCTTGATCGTTTTTAGAGATGATTAAGCATGGGGTTTAGTTTGATTTTGCTGTTGGTGTTGTTGATTGAGAAGAATGAAGAATGAGTTGTAGTCTGTTTTATGAATAAGGAAGAAGAATAAAGAAGTGAGAGGAGACAGTTAACTCCATGCGTGAGTAGTGAGGGTAGGCTAGTAATTTCATATATTTTTAAACCTTTTTGGACCACCGGATAAAACTTTTATCACGCTGGACTAGCCATTAACTCGGATCGGGTTTAGTGGACTAAACATAGGGATGACCATTTGCCCCACCCAAACCCATCCCCGTAGGTACCCTCCACGTTTAGGTAGGGTTTTACCCGCATAAATGGGGATGGGGTCGGGTACGGGTAATACCCGAAACATAAGCTACGGGGATGGGGCGGGGACGGGATTCAAGGTCCCCACCCCATACCCGCCCCGTAGCTTTCATAATATAAGGGTTTAGACTTTTATGCAAGAATTTGTATCGAATTTTTATTTTACACCACATGGTCGAGCTTTCTTTTATTTATTATATTTTTGATTGTTATTGTATATTTATCATTTTCGTTCCTTTGTTGTGATCAAATACATTCTCTAAAAGTTAAAATACAAAAAATGAAGCAGCTAATAAAATGGTTAACGTGGGCGAAGATAGAATGAGAAAGGAACAAGTAGAAAAACTATTAAGTCATTTAAAGATTCTTTTGTTCACTTTAAAATGAATTTTTGAATTTAAAATTTTAGAATGCATTATTCATACGTTATTATTTTTGAGCAATCGTCACCAAAATCCTAAAGTTTCAGTTTTCCTGCCGATCCGTCCAATGTTTGGTTCAACCCAAATAGAAGGACAAGTGAGTTTTTCCGTATATGTTTGTTAAGTTTGAGTATTATTTTTCCAAATTTGCCCCTCCATCAAAGTTATTAACCAACCATAGTTAAGATTTGATTGGGTTAGGAGAAATGGAAGGTTTTGAGAAACCGATTGGGATACAGTTAGTGTGGAGATGTTTTTTCTCTCTGTGAGAAATACGTTACCCTACGGAGCATCCATTAATGGAGAAACAATAATTCGGTTATTTGCTTTTGGTTGGTGTTACTGATTCTGAGACCTATATATTTTGATTTCTCAGGTTAGTTTTTTATTGATTCATTTGCGAATTTCATCACGGATTATTCAGTTTGATCATGTTTGAGTTACCCATCAATTTGTTGAATGTTTAATTGATTTAAATTTTTTGTTCTTATCGCCAGTACACACGATTACCATGAGCTTAAACTGTTTGTTTGTATGCCTAGATGAACCAAAATTAGTAAATGTGATTTTAGGTACCGAATGTGAGATGTATAATTGCATATCCATCCAACTTCCCACTTACTTCATACTCTAGTTTGTGTAAATATTAGCAGAATAAACATCACCTAAGTGGGGATTGCATCATTTTTTGTATGTTAGCAGAACAAACATACCAATCATTAATTGAATGGAACTGTTACAGGCTTGGTTGAATCATTTTATGTTATCAGGCCTTGAACTTTGCATTCAAGGATTACTTTAAGAGGATCTTCATTTTAAAGAAGGACAAACATGGTTACAGGAAATGGTTTGCTGGTAACTTGGCATCTGGAGGTGCTGCTGGTGCCTCTTCACTTCTCTTTGTCTACTCTCTTGACTACGCCAGAACCCGTCTTGCTAATGATGCCAAGGCCGCAAAGAAATGAGGAGAAAGACAGTTCAATGGTTTGGTTTATGTATACAGGAAGACTATTAAATATGGTGGTGTTGCTGGGCTCTACCGTGGATTCAACATTTCTTGTGTTAGAATTATTGTCTACCGTGGTCTCTACTTCGGATTGTATGACTCTCTAAAACCTTTTCTTTTGACTGGTACCTAGCGGTTAGTACAAATTATTGTTTCTTTTCCTTAAAGTGTTGCTATAAGTTATGTGGAATGCATAATGGGAAGGAGTATACATCTGTCACGAATGTTTATTGTTTGAACATTTCAGGATAGTTTCTTTGCCAGTTTTGCTCTCGGTTGGTTGATCACCAATGGCGCTCAACTTGCATCCTACCCCATTGATACAAAATCCGTAGAAGAATGATGATGACTTCCGGTGAAGCCGTCAAGTACAAGATCTCTTTCGATGCTTTCCAGCTGATCATGAAGAAAGAGGGACCCAAGTCATTGTTCAAGGGTGCTGGTGCTAATGTCCTTCGTGCCATTGCTGGTGCTGGTGTGCTTTCTGGATATGGAATGCTTTATCTTCTCGTATTCGGCAAGAAGTACGGTTCAGGAGGCGGATAATTTACACACTTGGGGTATCTCATCTTGTTTAGCCACTGTTAACGATGAAAAAAGGATAAAATATGAGTTCATTTTGCAAGAATTTGTTTCTTCACTTTTTGGTTTGAATAATTCATCTCTTAGTGTTGAGGGAGTATACTCCCAGTAACCATTTTCCTTTGCGTACACAAATTCTTGATCTTCATATATCTGGATTAATTTTTGAGAGTTTGTATTTCAGTCTCCCACATTTTACATATTTGTAGTGTTTCAGTATATTTTCATTGTCTTTTGGTATTCATTTCTTCTATGTTTACATGTTGCGTCTCTTTGAGTGTTATATGGTATCTTACAACTGAGTTTCAAATTCAACAATATATATCTCTTTTAATGGATGTAGAGCTTAGATTTAACATGTGAGCAATAATCAATTTACAAAAGTATCAATGGGATAAGATGAAATGGTAAACCATAATATGATACACTCACGTAAATGAGGAAATGTCACACTAGAACAAAAACTGGATATGTCCGGAGATAAAATGCAACAAATACAAAGTGAAAAACAGTCTGAGACTAAACCATCACTTGAAAACTGACTTCACAGATCAGTCAAAACATATTATGACGACAACACATGAAGTTTGCTCGACCATCCCAGGAATACCATCTGCGTAGGCTTGGAATGGCACAGAGGGGGAGAAGATGCATCATTGAAATATAAAATATATTAATTTTGTTACAACCATGACTGCATCAAAAACTATGTTTAACTTAGCTACAAACAGAGGAAGGGTGAAGACCGTGGCTAATGCATGGACACTGATACATACACCAAAAAAACAAAATTTTCATTCTTACAAGAATGGCCAGTGTTATGTGAGTAGACACGACAGATTATACACAAAAAGTGAACTAAACTATATGGTCATAACTATAGGCAACCACAAATACTATGTGCGGGTAGGACGGGGAGCATGAGGTGTACCGCATGACCTTTTGTTATGACCCATCTCGTGACATTTAGTACACCTAACCGAAACCCTCACAGCACTTTGAGATTTAATCATCTTCCTCTTCTTCCTCCGACCACCATTGCGCTTCCAAATAAAGCGAAAAATGTATTCGTAAGTTGGGTCAAATGGCCATCCGGGAGTAACCTTCCTTCACACCGAGCAAAAGTGACAACATAGGTGCGTCGATAATTGTCCATGGAATACCCACCATGGCGTAGTCTTCCGCATCCAGCCTCATACGCATTATAGACGAGCACGTATGTATGCGTGGAATACCAACACTTTGAAACCGCAAACAAAATAGTTTAAGCTATCATTTGAAATAAGTTAAAGTTGTATCAGTTTGAGCCAGGGAAATATTTTATTGCGTGAAGCGTAAATATTGGTTTTGGCCAGACGGTTCAATTCATAAGTAATTCAGCAATATGAAACAAAGACCAACTATGCATCTAATTTAAAAGGTTTAACAATTATTATCAGTCTCAAATCCCTCACAACCTAATCAACGTCGATTCAAAACAATCAAAATAAGGTTTTCTTTTTCTTTTTCCAATTAAGGTTTCAAGAACAATATGAAATCAAAGTCACGCTAGTAAACAATCAAAATCAGAAAAGAATTAGAGATAAAACTGTCAAGGCTCTCCATCTACTAACTAAAACTTAACACAAATCAAGGCTCTCCATCAACTAATTCTAGTACACACATTCATTTAGAAGAATACATTAGGGTTAGTCAGAGGTTCACCGTTAGGTTCAGGTTGGTGTCACTGGTGTTATTTACCACTATATCATTACAAATCCAAATTAAGGTTTATTTTTTCTTGATGGGATCCCAAATTAGGGTTCAATTACAAAAAAAAACCTAGCTTCACCAACAGTAGACAATACACAAGTTTAATAGCAACTAATCACAAGTCAAAAAAGAATAGTGATTTCAGATCACCTGATGGATTCCCCTCCATCGGCGCTTAATCCTTCTGTTACTTTTTTCACAAACCACCACCGGAGAAGAACACTGAAATAAGCAAGCTAAAAGAGGGAGAAAGAGAACTGAAGGAGATCCAAGTTTAAAAGAGGAAATAAATTGTTACGTTCGGGTTTCATTTACGGGTCTGGGTTATATACTCTACCCGGTGCAACTCTGGTTAAGTCTTAAAGGGCTAAAAAGTATTTTAGACACGATTCGGGATCGAACAACCTTGACCGATTTGACTCTGTCCGTCAATAAAGTTTGACTCATACTATGTCCATCTATAAGGTTTGACTTAAACCTTTGGATTTCAGTGAGGGTTGGCCATTTTAATTCACTATCCACGTGTTAATCGACGTGTTTAGAAATGCGTGGGTAAACTGTGTATAATAGCCATAAACAAGACTAGGACCATTTGGTACGGGTAAAGATTCCAATTCAGCTTAAAAGATGTGGTCAAGGAGTGCGCACGGTGTACATTTGGTAAGCCAAATCTTGTGGCAAGTTGGCAGCCCATCAAGGGCGGAAGTATGCCCAGACTTAACCCGACTGAAGCCCACGGCAATAATTAGTTTGTGAAAACTACTGTAAGACCCGTTACTGTAAAATTCAGTGTCGCACCTTTTTTTCGGTGATAAAATTTGAGAAATTTGATGTTTAGTTATGGATGGTAATGGGGCGGGTATGGGGCGGGTATGGCAATCCCAGTCACTGCCCCATTCGTTAAAAAAAAATACCCATACCCGCTCCGTTACCCATACGAATTTGGGCGGGGCGGGTATGGGAAAAACCCATATGGGGCGGGTTTTCTATGGGTTACCCATAACACTGAGTTAATACATAAAAAAAATTATAATCAAAACTTAAATATGATTCAAACAAAAATAATGAGCAATCGTCACCAAAATCCTAAAGTTTCAGTTTTCCTGCCGATCCGTCCTATGTTTGGTTCAACCCAAATAGAAGGACAAGTGAGTTTGTCCGTATATGTTTGTTAAGTTTGAGTATTATTTTTCCAAATTTGCCCCTCCATCAAAGTTATTAACCAACCATAGTTAAGATTTGATTGGGTTAGGAGAAATGGAAGGTTTTGAGAAACCGATTGGGATACTAAGTTAGTGTGGAGATGTTTTTCTCTCTCGTGAGAAATACGTTACCCTACTGAGCATCCATTAATGGAGAAACAATAATTCGGTTATTTGCTTTTGGTTGGTGTTACCGATTCTCGAGACCTATATATTTTGATTTCTCAAAGTTAGTTTTTTATGATTCATTTGCGAATTTCATCACGGATTATTCGGTTTGATCATGTTTGAGTTACCCATGAATTTGTTGAATGTTTAATTGATTTAAATTTTTTGTTCTTCTCACAAGACACACGATTACCATGAGCTTAAACTCGTTTGTTTGTATGCCTAGATGAACCAAAATTAGTAAATGTGATTTTAGGTACCGAATGTGAGATGTATAATTGCATATCCATCCAATTTCCCACTTACTTCATACACGGTTTGTGTAAATATTAGCAGTAATAAACATCACCTTAGTGGGGATTGCATCATTTTTTGTATGTTAGCAGAACAAACATACCAATCATTAATTGAATGGAACTCATACAGCTTGGTTGAATCATTTTCTGTTATCAGGCCTTGAACTTTGCATTCAAGGATTACTTTAAGAGGATCTTCATTTTCAAGAAGGACAAAGATGGTTACAGGAAATGGTTTGCTGGTAACTTGGCATCTGGAGGTGCTGCTGGTGCCTCTTCACTTCTCTTTGTCTACTCTCTTGACTACGCCAGAACCCGTCTTGCTAATGATGCCAAGGCCGCAAAGAAAGGAGGAGAAAGACAGTTCAATGGTTTGGTTGATGTATACAGGAAGACTATTAAATCTGGTGGTGTTGCTGGGCTCTACCGTGGATTCAACATTTATTGTGTTAGAATTATTGTCTACCGTGGTCTCTACTTCGGATTGTATGACTCTCTAAAACCTTTTCTTTTGACTGGTACCTAGCGGTTAGTACAAATTATTGTTTCTTTTCCTTAAAGTGTTGCTATAAGTTATGTGGAATGCATACCGGGGAAGGAGTATACATCTGTCACGAATGTTTATTGTTTGAACATTTCAGGATAGTTTCTTTGCCAGTTTTGCCCTCGGTTGGTTGATCACCAATGGCGCTCAACTTGCATCCTACCCCATTGATACACAGTCCCGTAGAAGAATGATGATGACTTAGGTGAAGCCGTCAAGTACAAGATCTCTTTCGATGCTTTCCAAACAGATCTTGAAGAAAGAGGGACCCAAGTCATTGTTTAAGGGTGCTGGTGCTAATGTCCTTCGTGCCATTGCTGGTGCTGGTGTGCTTTCTGGATATGACAAGCTTCAGCTTCTCGTCTTCGGCAAGAAGTACGGTTCAGGAGGCGGCTAATTTACATACTTGGGGTATCTCATCTTGTTTAGCCACTGTTAACGATGAAAAAAGGATAAAATATGAGTTCATTTTGCAAGAATTTGTTTCTTCACTTTTTGGTTTGAATAATTCATCTCTTAGTGTTGAGGGAGTATACTCCCTGTAACCATTTTCCTTGCGTAGACAAATTCTTGATCTTCATATATCCTGGATTAATTTTTGAGAGTTTGTATTTCGTCTCCCACATTTTACATATTTGTAGTGTTTCAAAGATATTTTCATTGTCTTTTGGCATTCATTTCTTCTATGTTTACATGTTGCGTCTCTTTGAGTGTTATATGGTATCTTACAACTGAGTTTCAAATTCAACAATATATATCTCTTTTAATGGATGTAGAGCTTAGATTTAACATGTGAGCAACAATCAATTTACAAAAGTATCAATGGGATAAGATGAAATGGTAAACCATAATATGATACACTCACGTAAATGAGGAAATGTCACACTAGAACAAAATCTGGATATGTCCAGAGATAAAATGCAACAAATACAAAGTGAAAAACAGTCTGGGACTAAACCATCACTTGAAAACTGACTTCACAGATCACTCAAAACATATTATGACGACAACACATGAAGTTTGCTCGACCATCCCAGGAATACCATCTGCGCAGGCTTGAATGGCACAGAGGGGGAGAAGATGCATCATTGAAATATAAAATATATTAATTTTGTTATAACCATGACTGCATCAAAAACTATGTTTAACTTAGCTACAAACAGAGGAAGGGTGAAGACCGTGGCTGATGCATGGACACTGATACATACACCAAAAAAACAAAATTTTCATTCTTACAAGAATGGCCAGTGTTATGTGAGTAGACACGACAGATTATACAACAAAAAGTGAACTAAACTATATGGTCATAACTATAGGCAACCACAAATACTATATGCGGGTAGGACGGGGAGCAGGAGGTGTGCCGCATGACCTTTTGTTATGACCCATCTCGTGACATTTAGTACACCTAACCGAAACCCTCACATCACTTTGAGATTTAATCCTCTTCCTCTTCTTCCTCCGACCACCATTGCGCTTCCAAACAGGCGAAAAAATGTATTCAGAAGTTGGGTCAAATGGCCATCTGGAGTAACCTTCCTTCACACTGAGCAAAAGTGACAACATAGGTGCGTCGATAATTGTCCATGGAATACCCACCATGGAAGTAGTCTTCCAGATCCAGTCTCATACGCATTATAGACGAGCACGCATGTATGCAGGGAATACCAACACTTTGAAACTGCAAACAAAATAGTTTAAGCTATCATTTGAAATAAGTTAAAGTTGTATCGAGCTTTGAGCTGTGGAAATATTGTATTGTGTGAAGCGTAAATATTGGTTTTGGCCAGACGGTTCAATTCATAAGTAATTCAACAATATGAAACAAAGACCAACTATGCATCCAATTTAAAAGGTTTAACATTGATTATCAGTCTCAAATCCCTCACAACCTAATCAACGTCGATTCAAAACAATCAAAATAAGGTTTTCTTTTTCTTTTTCCAATTAAGGTTTCAAGAACAATATGAAATCAAAGTCACGCTAGTAAACAATCAAAATCAGAAAAGAATTAGAGATAAAACTGTCAAGGCTCTCCATCTACTAACTAAAACTTAACACAAATCAAGGCTCTCCATCAACTAATTCTAGTACACACATTCATTTAGAAGAATACATTAGGGTTAGTTGTAGGTTCACTGTTAGGTTCAGTTGGTGTTGCTGGTGTTATTTACCACTATATCATTACAAATCCAAATTAAGGTTTATTTTTTCTTGATGGGATCCCAAATTAGGGTTCAATTACAAAAAAAAAACCTAGCTTCACCAACAGTAGACAATACACAAGTTTAATAGCAACTAATCACAAGTCAAAAAAGAATAGTGATTTCAGATCACCTGATGGATTCCCCTCCATCGGCGCTTAATCCTTCTGTTACTTTTTTCACAAACCACCACCGGAGAAGAACACTGAAATAAGCAAGCTAAAAGAGGGAGAAAGAGAACTGAAGGAGATCCAAGTTTAGAAGAGGAAATAAATTGTTACGTTCGGGTTTCATTTACGGGTCTGGGTTATATACTCTACCCGGTGCAACTCTGGTTAAGTCTTAAAGGGCTAAAAAGTATTTTAGACATGATTCGGGATCAAACAACCTTGACCGATTTGACTCTATCCGTCAATAAAGTTTGACTCATACTATGTCCATCTATAAGGTTTGACTTAAACCTTTGGATTTCAGTGAGGGTTGGCCATCTTTTTTCAAACTCTTTAATATAAGCTTCTGTACATCTCGTCACACTATAGTAGTACCACCAAGAGTCAATTACCATTTTCACCATCTAAAGAGATTCCAAGGTTTGGTGTATATTTACCACTCTCATCTGCTTACTTCTTACACTCTTCGATCATCTAGGGTTTGGATCTCGTTGACCAGTAAGTATTTCAAATTCACGCTTTAATTTTTTATCGATCTGTCGTCCGAACCCAGATTTTTTCTTGCTGAAATGGAACTTAAGAGATTGTCTGTAATAATCTGTGTTTTTTATTGTTTATTTATTTATTTTAGATTTGATAGAAAATGGCTGGAGAAAATCAGAATGTATTGGAATGGGTACAGAAAGATAAGCATCGAATGCTTCATGCTGTCTACAGAGTTGGAAATCTTCAGAAAACCATTGAGTATGTTATTTTATACTTGCTTTTTAAAATTTATCTCGAGGCTGATTATTGTATTTCGGGTTTGTTTATATAAAAATTAAGTTGGATGATTGATTTGCGAATTCTTGTTTTATGATCAGGTTTTACACAGAATGTCTTGGGATGAAGTTGTTGAGGCAAAGAGATATTCCAGAGGAGAAATACTCGAATGCTTTCCTTGGGTTTGGACCTGAAGATAAACACTTTGTTGTTGAACTAACTTACAGTATGAATCTTTACTTCAAATGTTTAATTTCTAATAAAAGTAGTTGTTTTTCTAGTTTAACCACCATTCTTAGTTAATACATATATAAGACAGTTTTTTTGCTCGTCTCAATTTAGGCTTCAAAAGTATGTGTGTGCCTTGCTGCATTTGTAGGAAACACTTGTGTTTGTGGATTGTTTTTTGCCGATCCTGGGAGGTCAGGGTGATTAATCTGTTGAAATTTGAAGCTCCATTGCTCATTTGAGTCATGATCCAGAATGAGTTGTTATGTAAATTTGTGGTGTAGTTACTAGTTAGTGGAACTGACTTTTACTTTGTATCTTGCCGATCTTATACGTAAGGGAAAATAGTGCAATTTCAGAACTGCAATAAATATTTGAGTTGGCTAAGTAGAGGGTGAGAATCATGGTTTAAAAAGGCGTTTGTGGGGCGCGCTTTTGGGCGCTTTTTTGCGCTTCAGGTCCTAGACGCTTCCAGAGCGCCGCTTTACGAATTGGTTTGAATTAGAAAATAAAAAGCTTGCCTTTGAAGCCCAGTAGGGCCTGTTACAGGTTTTCTAACTAAATACTAATAAACCTAATTTATGGGGCATGAAAACATGATGGCGATGACTGCCTACATGATGATATGAATGATGCAGACATTCATGGCTAGTATATTTAAAAGCTCTTAGGTAGAATAGGCAATATCAGTATGCCATATGCTTTGTTTAATTGTTCCTTTTATTATGTCTGAACTTCGTAGTTTTCTTTTATTAAGTTAGCAACTTCTTATTTATACATATTATTATATATTTTCAAAAGCTCGCTTTCGCTTTACGCTTTCGCAGCGCTTTACGCTTTAGTATGAGAGCGCTTCGCCCCACGCTTTCGCTTTTTAAAACCTTGGTGAGAATAGTTAGTAGTTCATCTTTTATGTTTACTGTTAGTTTTATAATTTTTCATTTCCATGCCCGGAGTAGTTGCCTTTCTAGCTTACTTACCATTGCGTATAATAAAATAAGACAGTTTGAAAGTCAGTTTACTCCCGCTTTACTTTTCAGAGGTGTGCTTTTGTGCCTTTGCTTCATAGTTGGTATGATTCAGATTTACTATCTGTCAGTGTATGAAATTGCTAATCAGAGGGATGAATTATTATTTAATGGCAAAAATTTATTTTGATTTCTTTACTAATATTTGTTTTTGTTATTGTGTGTGGTATACAGCTTTAGGATAGTTTTTAGTGGACTCTAATTTTGCGTTCATTTTCAGATTATGGAGTGGATAGTTATGACATTGGAACAGGCTTTGGGCACTTCGGAATTGCAACTGAAGATGTGAGTTTCATTCTGTAGAATTCGTTTTGCAAACATGATTATGTCATCCCAAATGTGGCATTTACCCAGTTAATTCGAAATCTGTGGCAGGTCTATAAATTGGTTGAAAAAATACGAGCCAAAGGTGGAAATGTCACACGCGAGCCTGGTCCAGTTAAAGGTGGGTCATCACACATTGCTTTTGTGAAGGATCCCGATGGTTACACTTTTGAGCTTATCCAAAGAGGGCCAACTCCTGAACCATTGTGTCAAGTTATGCTCCGTGTGGGTGATCTGGAACGTTCTATCAAGTTCTATGAAAAGGTAAAACAATATCTACTGTCTATGTCTATTATCTCATACTAATTCAAATACCACTGCTGCATAGAGTTTGCTGTTATATACCTCTACATGTATGCAGGCCTTGGGGATGAAGCTCTTGAGGAAGATTGATAGGCCTGAACACAAGGTACGCGATGCATCTTATAACTTGAAGTTATCCGTTTATATTGTCGTGGAGTCTTGCTTCTTAGGCCTCAACTTACTCTCCGCGAGGATTTTTACTTGGGCACTTATCCAGCTAATCTGTTGACAGTACACTCTAGCAATGATGGGCTATGCAGATGAATTGGAAACAACTGTTGTTGAGTTAACCTATAATTATGGTGTCACTGAGTATACCAAGGGTAATGCATATGCACAGGTAGGTTATTTTGTAATCAACTTTGCCAGTTGAACTATCGTTTCCTTTATCGAATAGCGTTATAAATTTTAATCAATTGTTATTTCCAGATCGCTATCAGTACAGATGATGTATACAAAAGCGGCGAGGTTGTTAACCTAGTTACCCAAGAGCTGGGAGGAAAGATCACTCGCCAACCTGGTCCAATTCCTGGGCTCAACACCAAAATTACCTCCTTTGTTGACCCAGATGGCTGGAAAACAGTGAGTCCATATTTATCAACAGTCTTGACTTAATTATGATAATCTTCATATATATTTTGCATGATATGTGCACTTATCTGAGGTTCTAATTGCTCTGCTGTTGGCTGTTGCTAGATATTATGCATGTGTACGCCCGGTATTTGACATAGGATTCCTAGCTTTCAAGTTTTTCTTCAAAATGCAGCGTTTGCGGTGCTATACTCAGATTGACATGCTGATCAATATGTTTCTCTTGATGCATTTTTCTAGGTATTGGTTGACAATGAGGATTTCCTGAAGGAGCTCCAGTAGGAAAGGGCAAAGATATGGCAGCGAAGGATAGCTCTCCATCATGTTGAAGCTTACAGCCTCTAGTAGCTAGAGTATCTATGTAATAAGTAATAACTATGTATGGGCATTAATAAAAATGTGGAATCCAGAGTTACCATGTTTAGCACGGAGTTTTATTAATTAATTATTATGATAATGGTTATTTTATCTTGTCGCCATCTTAAATGCCTCTTTTATACGTGGTGGTTATATGAATTGGTAATGGAAAGTCTGTGCGCTAGACTATTTTGACAAGCGTTTTGGGGCATTCCGGTAAGTGAAGAATACGCAGCTGGCCCAGCTAACCTGTTCCAGAAAGAGCCTACTGCTCCCATGAAACATAGAATTCAAGGCCGATAGTTGGAAGGAGAATTCAATCTTAAATAAGGAAAGAACTTGACACTATGACTGCCAAAATAAAATAAATCTATAAACGGTAATATATCAAATATAGGTAACAATATTTTTTGAACGGAATATAGCTCACCTATTTTACCATGTCTGTTTATAAATCAATCTTTGGTGAAGCACTGAAGCTTGTATTCTTTGGGTTTTCGTCTCTGCAAGTTCATTGTTAGATACATCTTCGTGAACAACAGGATTAGAGTTATTTCAATGGGTTGCTCTATTCAGATTCTGCTTTTTTTTGGCTTTGGGTAATAATGCATTCACGTCATCTAAGATTAACATTGTTTATTTTATTTATGGGGAAGGATCCGTTGACATGGTTATAATGAAATAATCCGTTTGACATCGTTATCATTTTTTCTACCAAACCCAACCGGCAATGAATTCTATGTTGTCAAAGGCGTCGCCTAGGCGCCGCCAAGGCGCCAAAGTGGCCTTATTCTGAACTTGGGCGCCACACAGTGGGTAAGGAGATGCCACTTTAAAAAGTGGCGCCAAAGGCGCGCCTTTCTAGGCGCTGTGCCAAGGCGCCGTTTCTTGGGCGCCAAAGTGGCATTTTATGCCATAAAAGGAAAGAAAATATTGCCAAAGTCTTTTGAAAATCTTTTTCATTAAGTCAGACATTAATATTTTAAAACCCTAAGTTAATTATGTTAAGAAACAGATCATTCCTAGCTGTTTTTGTTAATTATTTTAACAATAGTGAAGGAAAAAAAATCTTTCCAAATTTTTTGCAAATCTTTTTCATTAAGATTTAAAAGCTAATATAGAAAATCCGAGTCCGACTATGTGCACCCCTCTTAACCCGGGGTGCACATTCCTCCCTTGTTTATTGGTCCGTATCTAACTCTAGTTAATGCCTTTTCAGTTTAGAAAATGGAAGGTAATATAACCCAGTTATCTCTTCTCTCTATATATTTCGAACTCTACATAGAAAGAAAAGAATTTGCTTGATTATATCTTCAACACAAAACCTAAGATTTCAATTTAATTTTGATAATAAAAATGTACAGATCTATTTAACAGAAATACGGGAATAAAGATACTCAATTTCATCTACAGATTTTTCGTTGATGAATAGATCAAAATAAATATTGACTGATGAATGTTAAACAAAAGAAGAAATCGGAGAAGAAAAATAGCAGTAGTAGTTTGGTTCAAAAAGATCTCAATGTGTCTGTCTAATCATCAATTCTTAAGGGTGACAGAAAGAATCAAAACTTTTGGAACATAGTAAGGGTGACAAGTCATCGAGTATGATTAGAGTCCGGAAGCACAACTGATCAAGATAGGTAAACTTCAATCTAAATACAATATCAAAAAGAATTAAGAGAACAAATTACAGGTACACCATTAGTTAAATTGTTTGAACAATGATTCCATCAGAGATGAATTGCCAGTCCAAATACACACATTAATTTTAAAGTACTTTCTAACAGATAAGTAGTTCAAAAAAGAGACTAAATTTGGGTTCTTTAATGAAGGTTTTAACAGAGAAAAATGTTAAAGAGAGAAGAGCAAGAAAGAACTTGGATTTGCGCATGGATTTTTTCTCTCACATCCCAATTTCAAACATGGTATTTATTATCTGAGTATGTCATGGAATTAACTAGAGTCAACTGTATGACCAATGAACATGGGAGGAATGTGCACCCCGCTTAACCGGGGGTGCACATAGTCGGACTCAGAAAATCCTAAGCTAATTATCAGTTATGTCAAGAACATAAACCTATGTGGGAATTATTGTTCTACGCCGCGGCTTCGCCGCGCCTCGCTGCGGCTCGGGATTTTACACCCCACGCCACGCAGCGCCTTACGCCCATGACAACATAGAATGAATTTAAAGCTAATATTCTGGCGACATGTTCCTCGTATAAAACTCTACATTCCTACTAAAAATGAGAGAATTCCGAAATACGAAACTTCACCATCCACATATTTTAATTTCAACCGTTAATCTTCAACGGCTGATATTCAAAATGGTAGATGGTGGTCTTATACATCCCGGAATGATCTCATTTTTGGTGGGAGTGTACAGACTTATAATAAGAACATGTCATCAAAAAATTAGCCTCGAATTCATTGCCCGTTGGGTTTGGTTGAGAAAATGATCCTAAAATGTCAAGATTATGTCATTATAACCATGTCAACGGATCCTACCCTTTTATTTATTTGTTTTAATTTCTAGAAGTTCTAACAGTTGATGTTTTAATTGTGCAGTGGTATGCCATACATCTGATTCGGTTTTGGGACATAAAGATGCTGGTGCTGAACAATCGCAATTATCATCTTTTAGTTTTGCTCGAGTCAATTGCACACACCCAGTTAACCCAGGTAAAACTTCTCAACGACTTCAAATTACTTAATTCAAAGAAACACTAAAACCGATTATTTCCTAAACTTTTGAAAATCTTCTTTGTTGAAGTGCATGATGGACATCATCAGCGATACGGGCGAGGCCGTGGAGCCATGAAGTGTCCAACTGATACCTTAGCAGTATACCAAGGCCGCGTGGATCCATTACCAGGTGGATTACCAGAGCATTTCGTAAATATATGCAACATTGCAACGAATTGTACCGCATACCGTATCTATTTAAGTTGTGGATGGTTTGCTTTTGCAAAATTGATAAATCCACAAGTCTTTAAAAGGCTTCGCTTTAATAATTGTCTGGTTAACGATGGAAAAGATCTTGAAGAAGGGCGTTGCCTCTCTTTCACATATTCTGAAACATACCCATACGGCCATACCCACTGGCAGTTAAGTCTATTAAAGGTAAACATCCTAAGAAAAAACATGTTAGCCTAGCTACAGTAAAACTTCAATAAATTAATAATGTTGGGACTACCAAATTCTATCAATTTAGTGAAGTATTAATTTATCGATAAATTAATAAGTTATTAAATTATCTAAACATTCTAGATTTAAGTTCCAAAAATAAAATAAAACAAAATATTTATGTTAATTTAAAGGTTTCCTGTAATAACAAATATATTGAGATATTATTTTCAGTTCAAATTAATGTCCAATAAATTTTTGGCATAAATAATACTATAGTATAGTATAGTACGTATAGTATATTGCATATTATGTGCATAAATTTATATATGTTTTGACGTTAAGATGAATGATTTCCTCCTATAATTTGAACAAGGAACTCCTGAACTCAAGGGATTATAAAAATCAGAGATAAAGTCCACTGTTGCATAAATGCGAACAGAAAACTAGCAACTTTGGAATTTTATTTTAGTAAGGCACCCGTAATGAAATTTATATTTCATTATAAATTAACTTGGAATGATTTAAATCATTCCAAGTTAATTTAATTATATTTCATTATTTTATTTTACTATCCACTACTATAATGATTATTAATTTATATTTCAGTTGGGCCCTATTGGACACTTAAAATTTTTATTGTCTTATAAATTTAGCGAGGTTATTAATTTAGTACACTGGCCCGAGTCGGGACTTGCAAAAAATATTATTTTAGCGAAGTTATTAATTTATCGCGGATCAATTTATCGAAGTTCTATTGTACTCTAGGTTGATTTCAGTTAAGCCTATATAAATCCACTTGTCTTATCAAGTTTGTTCAGAGATTATCTCACTGTATTATTTATTATTTTTAATAGATATTGGTACTAAAATCGATTTATTGATGTTTTTTTTTTACGTAAACACCAATTATATTAAGAAATATAGTACAACATGTTTAAGATCTCATTTTTATCAAAAATATTGGAAATAACACTAGATTTTAAAACCCTATGCTGAATATGGGAGAACCTGTGCCGAAGGTGCTTTACTCGAGCTTCTTTTGCTATGTGGTCCGCCGCAAAGTTATATTTCTTGTTTATATATTTTACCCGTGCTTGCGGAAGTTTCTTCAGTATTGAGTTCACTTCTTGTATGGTATTATTCGCACTCCAAGGAGAGTCTTTGCAAGACTTGTTGATCGTCTCCGCCAAAGTTTTGCAGTCTGTTACTATTGAGAGTGGATAATATATTTTTACTTAACCATGAAGATGCTTTTAGCAAAGCTTTTGATTCTACATGAAAGGCTGAGGAGGCCCACTCCGAACCAACTTCAATATACATAAATGTTTCGTTGTCCACTGAATAAAGTAAGAAGGCATATCCCATGGTCGAATCCTCAATTTTGAAAGCCGCATCAATAAATATTATCCAATCCGAAGGTATGTCAGACCATTTCTCTTTGGGGTTATTTCTTTTTTCTATATTCATTAAGTTTTGGATCCTTGCCTGAGTATTCTGGTTCAGAAATTTCTTGATTTACTGCATAAGGTGAATCGGGTTCGGGTTTATTTTCTCAAAAACTACCGAACATCTGTGCTTCCAAAAGAACCAGGATATAATAGCTATTTTATCCGATAGTTGAGTGAGATCTTGGTCCGTGATCCACTCCTTTATCCAATTTTCTATGGAATCCGAAGTAATTCTAGCGTTTACCATTTCCAGAGAAAGACCAAACCAAATTGCTCTTGCAAAAGGGCAAGAGCGAAAAAGATGTTGTTCTGATTCTTGCTCTTGACAATCACACATTGGACACTCTGTGTTTATGTCTGAATTATGCGCCCCGAGTCTAGAGTTAGTTGGAAGAGCTTTTTGAGTTAATTTCCAGAAGAATAATTTTTTGCCATGGAAAGGAGATTAATGAATTACTCTCCAGATCTTGGTTTATGAGAAAGTTATAAACATTTTTTGCCGAAAAAGTTCCTGAATGGTGGTGTTGCCATCTGATTTTGTCTTGTTCTTGTCTTTTTGGAGTAATAGCTAGGATTTTCGCTTTTATTTCTGGATCAAAATAAGTATCGAGTTTTTCTTGGTCCCAAGTAATAGCTATGTTAAACTGGTGCGGGTTCTTGATTCCAAGACCTCCTTGGGAAATAGGCTTGCAGATGCTGGACCAAGCCCTAATATATCCCCCTCTGCTTTTGGGCTTGTCTTTTTTTCACCAGAAATCTCTTTGGATTTTGTCCATCTGATCTAGCGTTTCTTTAGGAAGCGCTAGCACTTGCATTTGGTAAGTTGGATAACCTTGAATAATGGATTTTATTAGAATTGTTCTGCCAGCTTGAGAGAGCAATTTAGATTTCCAACCTTGAAGAGTGGCATAGTATTTTTGTAACAAAGGTTCGAAATTTTCTTTTCTATTTTTATCGAAGAAGAGAGGAGTTCCCATATATCTATCATTTTTTGTCATTAACGGAACTTTTAGAATTCTCGCAATGATTTTCCCATGTTTCGGATGAATTCTAGGACTGAAGTAGATACCGGATTTCTGTAGGTTGACCATCTGTCCCGTAATCTCTCCAAATCTTGATAAAATGTCTAATAATTTTTTTGCCTCACCTAGATTAGCTTTTGTGAATAAAAAGCAGTCATCTGCGAAGAAAAGATGAGATATATTCGGGGCATCTTTATTTATTTTAAGACCCGAAATTTTCTTTTCAGAAACTGCTTTTTCTAGAAGTCTAGAAAGAATCTCCATGCAAATTAAAAACAAGTATGGTGAAAGTGGGTCACCCTGTCTTAGACCTCTGGAAGTGGTAAATTTCGGACCCGGTGAGCCATTTAGGTGGATAGAAAATGAGGTGGTTGAAATGCATTGCATTATTAGCTTTACCCACTTGTCACCAAAACCTAGTGTTGATAGAGCCGATTTGATGAAGTTCCACTCCACTCTGTCGAAAGCTTTAGAGAGATCTAACTTTAAGGCGAAATAACCTTTTGTGGCTTTTGAGTTTTTCATTGAAGGAATAAGCTCGTGAGCGATGATAATGTTATCCGTGATTTGTCTCCCTGGCATGAAGGCTGATTGATTTGGGGAAATTATCTTGTTTAGGATTGGCTTTAGCCGGTTTGCTAGGATCTTAGATATGATCTTTTAAATTGTATTACTCGGGCTGATGGTTCTGAAATCTGATGGGGTTTGTGGAGTGGATATTTTAGGTATCAGAGTTATGAAGGAATAGTTCAATTCCGGATTTAGGTTTCCGGTTTTAAAAAATTCTTGAACTGCCTGAATTATATCCGGACCCATTATATCCCAATTAGCTTTGAAGAAGCCTGGTTGAAACTCGTCTAGACCTGGCGCTCCCCACTGGTTCATGTTGGAAATTGTCTTCCAGCTCTATGTAGGCTTTCAATCCTATTATTCAAGGATTTTATATTTTTATGAATGTTTCCAAACACATCTGAGTTCCATTGAGATAAATCCAAGGATAATAGTTGAAGCTTCGAATAGATGTTTGTGTCTCGTGTAATGTTGGAGTGGAAATTCCAAGAGTTGGCAACCATTGATGCAAGTGTTGGATGAGATAACCAGGTTCTAATGCATCTTAATGGTTTTTGGATTTTTTTTTTTTTCCGGATTTGAATCAAAAAGTAGAGGTGTATGATTTGAACCAACTCTAGGAAGATGACTCACCTTTGTGTCGGGAAAATTTTGCGACCATTGAAATGATGTCAAAGCTCTATCTATTCTTTCACATATGTTGGCATCTCCCTCTCTATTATTGGACCATGTGAAAGGCGCTCCTTCATAACCCGCATCTTGAAGTCCCATGGAATCTATTGTACGAACTGAAAGATTTGCTGCTTGAGCTAGTTTTATTTCCACCTTGTTTCTCATCTGGATCCAGGATAACATTTAGATCTCCTATTAGGAGCCAAGGTTTGTTGACCTGTTGAGCAAAGTTAGCAATATATGTCCATTGATCAATTTTATCGTCAGCAATATAGAGTCAATTCGAAATGGGATTTATTGATGTTAAGTAAAGTTTCCTAATTTTGCTTACAAATGGGATTTTTTTTTGTTTTTTTGGTGAAGCACTACAAATGGGATGGTTATGCTGTAAGTCTCATATGGGCTACTCTTTGGTCATTTGGAATCCTTTCACTGGTTTTGTAAGCAATTACCAAGTTGTCTTAACAATTACTCATTCTGAAAAGAGTTCATAACAATTTCGTCAATTTTTTTATTTTTTTTTAATAAACTTGGCTACTAATTGGAAAAAATAGAATATGTCTATTACATGAAGTTTATTTATGTAATAAACCCAAGAGAATTAACAAATGAATAGAAGAATCAACAAATGTAACTTGGTGGAGACTGGAGACAAACCTTAACCTTTCCGGACTCTCACACTACCGATCTAAGTTTTTGTACCTTTGGAATCTGTTGACTCTTCAAGTAACCACATAGATATGCATCCTTGGTTATAGTTACTCGAACAGATTTTTCGTTTACATTGGATGATTTGGCTGCAGTATACCAAAGAGACCTCATGACTGATGAAAGATAGTTCTGATTGAGCAAGTGGCATCCAGCTTCTGATTTTGCAAAGCATAATGATACGAGGAGAAGATACATCTGGAGAACCACATTTACAGAGACACATCCATGGGATAACAACCGAGAACCTGAAGAAACGTTGCAATTTCCTACAGCAAAATGCAGGATTTTCTCAAATGAAGCTCTTTCCGTTATAATTATATAAACGAGCATGAGAAATCATTACGGTTTACTAAACAGATACTATTGTTTGAATGGAGCGATAGCAAGAACCTAAAAGGCAATCTCACGGATTAGATTTCATATACATGGGTGTGCCAGACTGCCAGGCTCCTTCAGTTAAAGGGGTATGTCTTTTTGGCGGCCCCTTTATTGGATGTGATATTCTAGGTAAAACAATAGCAAATATCCTTTTTCTTGAATAGTGTAGACAAACCTGCAAATGTCCCAAAGCATGTTGTGCGCGAGGCTCTGACATTGAAGCTTCAAAATCAATATAGAAAAGGTAGTCGAAATACCTGTAACCAGAAATTATTCACTTTGATCACTAGATGACACAATGAAATCCCAAATCACTGTTTGGTTTCTTGGAAAATCCCAGAACGACTATAAGCCTCTGGAAATCAATAGCAGTTTCAAACCCTAGATGAGAAACTACAACTACAAATTTGACAATGCATATTAATCGAAGAAAAAAAATAGCTTTGATTTGATTTTTTGTGATTGATCAAAAAAGAATCTTCACTTACTTTGCACCCGCATTTTTTGAGTCATTAACAACCCGCAAAGGTCGGTTTCTCTGTGGTCTGCTCTCTATCTGTATAGACATACAAAATGTAAGATATGGTCTGAACTTACTAGATGAAATAGGTGAAAACAACAGAACTGCTACTTTGAGATACCTTTGTCAAATTAATGTCCCTCATAGCAAAAACTGCTAGAGCTTTAAATAGTATTCCAGGGCCTTCTTCTAAAGTGAAGACAATGCTTGTCTGCAAACATCATTTGCTGACTTGAAAAAACTTAAGTTTAAAAAGTAACTAACTAAGATGAGCATTAGAAAGTAATTTACCTTAAAGGGTCTGCCAGTTATTGGAAATATAGGCTCCCTCGCGAGTATCAGAAAACGTGTGACATTATCCGAGTCATCCTACTCGATGTAAAAAAATGTAAAATTAAGAAGAGTCAGGTAGAAGTTCGCCTAATCATAATAAAAAGGTAAAGCAAGGCCTTCTCGTCTTAATCGACCTCTAATACGTCGTTACGGAAATCAGAGAGAGAGTGAGAGAGAGAGAACCTGGATTTTTTCTGCGAGTATGTCAAGCCCATATAGTTCTGCAGCTCTAGAACTAGCAACAGCTCCAGTATCCCTTCGGGAATTTGAGGCCACAAACTGATTTAGACATTCCTAGTTAGAGAGTTCTCCTCAAGTAAAAAGTCTCAGTAGAAAGTTCAACAATGAATGAAAGAGATGTTTGTCAATTACTTGAGCTGCACCAGCTGTGGAATCTACACCCTCTTTGACAACTCCCAACTTACCCAAGCTGATTTCACATTCAGTGAGTGCCTGCAAGAGAACAGATAAAAGAAGTGTATGCGAAAGGCTGACTGTAAAAATACTAGGACTTGAAACTCTGCACTGTCGGCCGTGAGGAGAGAGAAAAAGAGAGACTAACCTGGGGATGACTTAAAACACGGCGTAGCTCTTCTTTTCTCACACCAGGTAGTGCCATGAGGCAGTGATTGACAACTAACTGAATCTCACCCACAATGTGCAGCCTATGACGAAGGAGTAAATCATAATTTCGATGTACACTTCCACCTATAGAACTCTCAATGGGAAGAATTGCCTTGTTGACCAGCCACAGTTCAACTGCCTGAAAACAGATATCTAAGGAATAAGAGGTAGCAGCAAAAAAGTATATCAACTCAGATGCATAAATGACAGCGTCAAACTAAACCTTGAACGCTGCTTCAAAATCATCACAAGGAACAGCCTCACACTTAGGGTATGCTTTAAGGGCAGCAACTTCGCTGAATGCTCCTGGTACCCCCTAAATTAGGTGATGAAATCAGTATAAAACATAAAGATTCAAAATAAGTAACCTAATTAGCCTCTGACCTCAATTATTAAGTATGCAATTTACCTTATATGCTACCCGCTCCTTCGAACCAGCACCAGCAGATGCGGAAAGATTGCTTACAGACAGTGGCCCTGCAACATTTATATCAAGCTATGAAATGCAAAAGAGTGAATAAATCAGCAACGTCGCAAACAGTTAGGACCCAAAAAGAAATAGAGATGCAACTGAATTGCATCTAAGTAAACCAGAATCTCATTACATGCATTACATTAAAGAACATAATATTTAAAGAATTACGCAACCCATGCCAGTTACCACTCCTGAATTATAGTTTAACGATTTAACAACCGATGATTGCAATACTACTTGTAGACTACTTTTACAATGAAGGAACCAAAAGTTATTCTCACAAATCACGTCAACGGATAGTACATCTGGAAATCCACCTTAGGTCATTTGAAATGAATTTATAAACCAGTAAACTATTACCAAAATTAACTACTATGTCCACAACCATATCCTTTACGTGAATAGAACTATAAAATACTTATAAACCTGAATATATAACAATGCCTAGCTCAGACACAGCACTACTCTTTATGTCATTGAAAAGACTTAGTTTTTATCAATGTATGAGAAAAAAATAAGCTGGAAGGCAAGGAAGTCAGCTCATCAAAAATCTGAAACGAAACTTAACTAACATTATCACATACAAGATATTTACTAAGAGTACTCACTTGGGAGAGAAGTGAAGCTCTTCTGTAATTCCTCACGTTTAATACTCTCTTCTTGACAAATATCTGACATCGATGATGAACTCTCCTCCTCTATAGCTGTTAAACCCCTATGAAAATTTTGAACACATAAACTTCCCAAAACACTAAAACATTCCCATTTAGGAAAATTTTCAGCATTTGTGTTTTTATAGCTGAAACCAAACGCAGGATATTTAGGAGAAACCAAATTTCCTCTACTCACACCCAATTGAGGAGCACCGACAACCCAGTTAGGAACAGCCATTAGAACAGACTGTTGGTTTCAGAAGCTGATCGGAAGACACTGTAGTAAATGTTCTTGGAGCATTTCTGAAGAACCCAGAACTGCATTTACTAGGAATAAGAAGAATTGGTGGGTGGTGAACCCCACCAATTAGTGAAGAAAAATAATAATCAGAAATGGTTTTTTTCCCCTCTTATTAGAGACGGGGGACAACACAGCTGGAGAAAGGGAATGAATGCACTAAGAAGAGAGAGAGACGAAGAAGAAAGAGAGAGTAGTTGAGCTGATTGTTGGATACACGTTCTGAGTCTTCTTCTGACACAGATGAAAAGTGAAGAAGACTTGATGTTAGTTAGTTTTACTATAACTTTCGGAGGGAGATGGTGAAGATAGAAGATATTTGTCAATACACACGTGTTAGAGTATGACCCGTTGGATTTGAACCTAAAGACAGTAATCACTTCTGGAAACATAAGTAAGGCAGTATGGACAGCAGTACTGTACTAATTACTATTTATAATTTCATTCAGCTTTTCTTTGGTCGGTAGCAAGTCTATCCAAGAAAAGTTCTTCTTTTTTCTATCAAAAAGATAATAAAGATCTTGTTTTATTTCAACATAATGTTTTACACATAGAATATGCTAGCAACGAAGCCCCCGCATGGTGCAACCCAGATGGTGAACAACTAGCGTTTGATGTTTGGAAATTTATCAGAAAACTTGGATTGTATAATTGCAGGCAAATGCAACCTCGTTCCTTAATTCATAGATGGTGCCATCAAGTGCGGTTAAGTACGATACCAATTTGATGACTTCCACGTAATTTGACGATAATAATGCCATGATCCCAAGATGAACCTTTTCATTGATTGTCTATCATGGTCTTTCCCTGGCAAGCCACAGATCAAAGAAAAAATTTTGTTTAAATTTGTCGGCAGTATTGTGTTTTTCTCCTACTGACCCTTTCTTTGTTCCTTTTTTCTTTGTTCCTTTTTTATGGATCGACTTTGACTTGTACCTTTGTCTCATTTATGGGCTTAAATCAACATTTGAACTCTAAAAGCAAGAAAGGAATTCCATAATCACCTTGTAGAAATGCTAGTCTTCAGAAGCTGCTTTAACAATTTCTGAAAAGTCTCCTCTGTATTTCCAACAGAAGGAACAATTTCCAATTGGGAACAGAGAACCAAAACCTCAAAAGGATCCAGTCTATTCAAAATTAAGGGATCTCGATCATAGTCCTGCACATAAAATGAGATAAGCTTATCCAAGTTCTGTTCTAAAATTGTACCAAACAGTTTAATTCAAATTACATTCACCTTTTCTGTCACTACAACAACCGGCTTGGTTCCATAATCTTTCTGAAGTACTCTTAGTTTCTCTAGTATCATCTCAATATCCTAGATCAAATGAAAGTTATGACCATGTCAGACTTAGCTAAGCAATTCCTACTAGTTAATGCAAACACCATTTTGACATGACAAACCAAGAAATTAAGGATCCGTGCACCTTCTTTTGGAATAAGTAATGGTCAATAAAGTCCAATCGATCAACATAAGCTGGTCCTACCTGCGATGACTTATCTTTCAGCAAGAATTTCACAAAAATTACTAAGACAAAAAATGAGTTGCAAGAGATGGAAAAAGAGGCAATAATGCTGGGAAGGTGTTAGTAGCTTCAAAGAAGAAAAAAAAATCTAGAGCAACTCCGCGTATCATGTCCACTATTGAATCCTTCTAACTACAGTAAACAGGCAAAACACCACTGCAGAATTTTTTTTTCAAGATATTGCTTGATCCGATACCTCACTATTCTTCAAATTTAAATAAAAAATTCACATACTCGGATAATAAGTAAATTATATCTAAGAGGAGTACCTTTTCAATTGCCCATACGAAAGCATTTGCAGATCCAATGGCAGACACACATAATATAACCATATTATGCATCACTCTTAATGGCAATTTGGTGTCACAGTCCTTGACATTAAAAAAGCATGAGGGAGCCAATCTTGTGAAAAAAATTGGAAGGGTCTGTTTGAGCTCTCTAATAGTAGCTTCGATACCTTTGAGCTCTTGATCAGACACCTAAACAACAAAACAAATTATGAAGAACCTAATTCAACAAAAGGTGCAGGGAAATTCCGTTTAATATTTAAAAGAAAAAGAGAGACATTCAATAGAATGTATGTTCTCAAAGAGATACCACTCAATAGAGAAAGAACAATATAAGTTAAAGGATGTGATTCAGTGTTGTATACCAAATCTGTATGATGAATTACTGCAATATCTGCTCGTTGAAGTGCAGATAACGGTTCCCTTAGAGGTCCAAGTGGAACTAAACAAGTATTTCCCCATGGCATAACTCCATTAACCATAACAATCTCAAGATCACGGAACAGGCTCCAGTGCTGTCACCCAAGTAAGCACAAGCTAAATGAGAAACATAACAAGATACTCAAAAACAAAAATCCACAGTGAAAATCGCTAGCATTAGATCGCAAAAATAAAATCTCCACCTGCATTCCATCATCCAAAATTACAACACCAATTTTGTCTGATTTGGAACCTAAACCTATACTCTTGTCAGAGCAAAGCCCCTCAAGGCACATACTTCTACAAGGATCCAAGTAACCAAATCTTTCAAAACATTGAGCAGCCGTAGCCGCCCGGTTCGCACCTATCCCAATTTTTGTAGAAGTGTTTAGAAGATGTCGTTGAAGCATTCTAGCCTCATCCCCTCCTGCATACCCCTGGCAATAATACACCAAACATATATAAGTACTCCCAAATTATCAAACAGTAAACAAAACAATTACTTGTGATTTGTGAACTACAGAAGAACAAGTGAAAGAGGAAAAGTGTTACCCTAGTGAGAATGAGAGGTGAAATTCCGGCATTAGAAAGCCAACGAGCAAGAAATTCAACCATAGGTGTCTTTCCATTTCCACCCCAAGTTAAATTCCCAACACTAATTACTGGTACAGGCAATCTAATGGAAAAATTAAAAGCATGAAATCAGCTTACCGATTAACCTAATTAGACGGATGGAAGTGGCGGGAAAGTAAGTGCAGAAATTGTACCTGTGTTTGTGAAAGAAACCGAAGTGGTGTAACTGGTGGCGGAGAGAAAGAGAGAGTTTGTAGAGAGTAGAAGAGAGATATAGGAATGGAATAAGAGAACGATGAAGAAAAGAGAGTTTTGATTTTGAGAGGTCCGTTAATGGCGAATAAGCTATTTGATTCACTACGCTTTTAATTTTCTCCATTGTTCACAAAGGACCGCAGATACGACTTCACCCTTTAGAGCAAATCCTATGGGTAGTGTCACTCTTTCAAATGAAGGAGTGCACTGCCAATTTGAGCATATTAGAGGCTGCTATGGGTAGTCTTTGCCCCACTTTTTCCCCAAACACGTTCATACACTCGTTCATCTTGGGAGTGTCACACTGGACGGGGGACTGTCCACCGTCAAAAAAAATTGCAACTTTTTGAAGTAGACGGGGACAGTCCCCCGTCTAGGCCTTTTTTTTTTTTTTTTTTGGACGGGGGACTATCCCCCGTCAAAGTAGTAATTTTTGTTGTTTTTTTTGGACGGGGGACTATCCCCATCAAAGTAGTATTTTTGGTTTTTTTTTTTTGGACGGGGGACTATCCCCCATCAATAGGGCTGTCAATGGATATTCGATATCCGGTATCCGTTTCCGAATATCCGGATTCCGTTAGGTTAATATCCGACATAACGGTTATCCGATATCCGATAACCTTAACGCAACGGATATTCGTTTATTAACATAACGGTACCGGTTAAGGGAGTTTCCGTTAGGTTAATATCCGATACCGTTAGTGTATAACTATCATAAAATTTTCGGAAATTTTCGATACCTAATACCCTTTAGGTTTACTCTTTAGCCATTTGATTACGTCTCTCCTAAGTAAATATCGGAAATTATCGAATATTAACGGAAATTAACGGAAATTATCGGAAATTATTGAATATTAACGGAAATTATCGGAAATTATTGGAAGTTTTTGTATCATGAGTAGATAACGGAAATTATCGGAATAATATCCGATATCCGATAGCTTATCCTTAACCTTATCGATATGGAATTTTTGAATTCCGACGGATATTATCGGATACCGGATATCCGATAACCCTTAACCTTAACCTTATCGGTATTGCCAATATCCGATGGATTTTTATCCATTGACAGCCCTACCCATCAAAGTGGTATTTTTAGTTTTTTTTTGCTTTTTTTCTTTATATTTTTTTTGGTATTAATATTATTACATAATTAACGAATAATTGGAAGCCTAACAAGCTAAGCTCCAAGCAGCGTACTACTACATAAGTTGAACAGGTATCGTGCTAGCCTACCAAATGAGCCTCATGAGGAACAAAGTCTGGGAGCCGAAGCGGATAGTGTGACTAATGTCTTCGCAAGGGGGCAAACTAACTCTAACGTCCATGTTAAACTCTGTAATATTGCGCCATCTGGGACTCGAACCTGGGACCTCCTGGAGCGCATGAAACCTCTGTGGAGGGCATGAAACCAGCTGATCTACACACCTCTTGGACGGTCCCCCGTCGATTTCGAAATTTTTTTATGAACGGAAGACTTTTTCCCGTGTAGTGTCTATTTCTTATTTGCCCATAGTGGCTTCACTCGATCATTTGGGCGAGCGGTCTTTCATATGAAAGAGTTAGTCTCTATTTGGAGACTACCCATAGGATATGCTCTTAACACGATAGCAAAGGCGATTCATCGAGTGTTTTTGGGGCTTGGTTTTCTTCGTCAAAGGGGCTCCAAAAATAAAATTAAAGAAAAAACATTACTAAGCTGGTCATCCCCGTTTTCCAAAGTTTCATGCGCTCCAGGAGGTCCTAGGTTCGAGCCCTCAATGGCGTAATATTGCAGGAATTAACATGGAAGGTAGTGTTAGCTTGCTCCCCTTGTGACACAATCTCAGCCCCCCATCCGCTTCGGCTCCCTTGGCTAGGTTACCCTTGAGGCTCGCTGGTAGGTTATCACGGCAACCTGTTCAATTAATGTAGTAGTATGTCGTTGGAGCTTAGCTTGTTAGGCTTCCAACTAGTTAATGTAATACTCTTTATCCAATAAATAAATAAATAAATAAAGAAAAGAAAAGAAAAAACATTACTAAGGCCGGTTCTGGTAAAATAATTTTTCAGGTGACGGTGTATTTCTTCTTTGATATTTTTATGCTCTGGCATGGATCTTCCCTTGGTTTATCTCCCTTTAATGTTAATTGGCCGAGTATTGGTGCAATTTTTTTTTTTTTTTTTTTTGATACTAAAAGAGATTTTATTGATCAGTTGCTTCTGGAGAGTACATAATCATCCTCAATCCATTTAACAATATCCGGAGGATAGATTGAGACATAAGAGAAACTATTAGCTTCAAGTCTAGCTTTTTTTGCTGAATCATGGGCCACACTATTACTTAACCTATTCACTGAATTGCGAAACCAAAATTCATTGTTTAAAAACTTGTTTATGACTGAAATAAATAAATGATGATTAAACCAATGCACTTGTGGATCTTCACTATGAATGGAGTTCACCAAGTTTGCACAGTCCGTCTCAATGATCACTTTATTGAAACCATTCTCTTTTATCCATTCTACAGCTTTGATCAGAGCCTTGCATTCAAAATGTTCTGCACCAATCTCAGCTTCCATTTCTTCCTCCATATTGAAACCTTTTACTGCTAGTGTATGCCCTGCATGATCACGAACTATTAGTCCAATGCTACTTTTTCTTGTTTCATAAACATAAGAAGCATCAATATTAACTTTATATAGAAGAAGCAGTAGCAAAATCACACTGTTTTATAAGATTATGAATTCTTATAAGAGAACTGTGCATATTAGGCTTTACACCCTGGAAAATACAATTGCATCTGTCTTTCCATATGTACCATATTTGATGTGTTTTAAATTGTTTTAGAAAGTTGTAGTAAAAGATCTCGTTCACTCAGACTTGTGAAGATTCAATTTTAGATTCAAACTCAATATAAAACTTACGAAGATGTTATCAAGATTATAAAAAGCACCGAAACTCAGGATTCCACCATTGACCAATTAAGTGATTCAATCTAATCAATATTCATGCAATTCTTTGCGTTTGAAGTGATTCTAATTTATTGCCTCTAATAGATTTTCGAAGTAACAATTGTATACATCAAGCATGAAACATCAAAAGTCTTAAACTAAGCATGCTCCATCAAAACGAATCACAATCATTCAATAAAAATCAATTTTCCAATATTAGTTCCATGCAAATAATCATAAAAGAAATTGCAAAAAAATAATTAAAATAGAAACATACCACTTTTCATGGAACAATGGCTTCCTCCGTCACCTCGGCTAAGGGGTTTAGCTCCTCATATTATTCACGTGCTCAAAATAGGTGTTCATAGCTCAAAAGTGTGAAAAACAAGAGAAAACTAATAAAGCAGCGAGTTTGTAACAGATATATTGGTAGGCCCGAAAGATGGGTTATTTTTAATGGCCTACGGGTTATACCGCAAGTGCACGGCGTCTATTGGAGACGCGGCAAGTACGGGTCGATCCCACAAGGACTAGGGTGTGCTCTAGTTGATTCTACGGCTTGCTAACTACTGAGTTCTAGTGAATACAAGTGACAAAATGTAACAAAGATATTTTGGTTGCCGAAACGGCTGAGTTTGAATGTGATGAACTAAACTAAGGTAAAAGATATAAATTAAAGAGCATTAGGGTCTTTCAATCTGCCACTAATTTACACTGTGTCTTTAGCTCATTGTATTATTCTTGCCCTTGTAACGGATAAGGGAGAAGTGTCAATTCTACCTCTTACCTAAGGTGTTTCACCAATAGAAGAATCAATCACAACTAAGGTATTCATCCTAAGTATTAACCTGTCTAGCTAAAGTACAATTAATCTATAGATAAACATTGGTTTCTAAGCATGAGTCGCAGCACAATGAATACAGTGGGAATCAAACTACAGTGCATCCATGGCGTTGGTATGCACTGTGAGAGCAAAGTATTGTGTACTAAGATTAATTCTATCCTAGAAAATATTCCAGCATTCAAGACAATACATGAATCATGAAGAACACAGTTGTAAATTAGGGTTTCATGGAGACCCTAACAATTAAATTAAAACATCAAATTATCATAACAAAGAACAAAATTAACCAAATTAAAACTAGATGACTGCACCGGCTAATCCAGCGTGTTCAATTTCACTCTACTCCTCTATTTATACATGCAAGTCCAATAATTTCCAAACCCTAATTCGATTAAAAATAGCAATTAAATGACAAATCAATCAATACCCATACTCTGAATCTCGCTGTTCCCTTCTTCTGCGGCTCTCAGAAACGCCATGCATGGTGGTTGGCTAACCCTAGTTCTTATCTTCTTTATGTTAGCTTCTAGGGTTGCAGAAGCTAAGAGAGAGAAAATAAGAGCTAAAGAGGGTGCGGCTGTGCAGTGGGTGGTTATGGCAGGGAAGGTGAGATGGTGGAGGAGATGGTGGAAGGTGTGGGAGAGCAGAGTTGGTCGGGGAATGATGGTGGAGTTGCTCTGCAACTGATGGAGACTAGAGAGAAGAGAAGAAAGAGAAAGTGAAAGGAGGAATGGGTCGATCGAATAGGGGTATAGGTGTATGGGTCGCTTCGGTGTTGAGCATGTACAAAGAACGGACGATGGGAAAGCCGAGCGAGCGTTGGATGAGGCGGTGCGATCCGAACGGGCCGAGAGAGGTAGCCGGTTTTGATGTGATCTGGTGTAGCACGGAGCAGCGATCTTCGATGCACGTGGAAGCAACGACCGTTGGATGAGGGAGAAAGAAATCTCAACGTCTCGAAGAGACGGGCTCGGATCCGGTCACGGGTCGGGTCTAGCTCAAGCCCATGTCTTCCTTGTTGGTTTGCAACTCGATTCGCGCGGCTTTGGCTATCTGCTCCATAGATGCTCGACTCTAATTCTTCGCTCTTTGGGCTCCTCAGATTCTCCGAGCTTTATTTATTACTTAAAAACACAAAATTAATTAATACAAATATTTATTCTTGAAAACAAAGAAAACACGAATATGGGATAATATCTGATTTCTAAGCGCAAAAGATGAGTAAAATGCCAATAAAAAGGTGTATAAATATGCACTATTTGGCACTCATCAAATACCCCCAAACCTGAATTTTACTTGTCCTCAAGTGAAACAGAAATGAAGAAATCCTAACTATACCCCGTCGCAGTCTCTCGAATGCATTTAGCGTATGCACTAAGCCTTTAAACCGCTAGGTGTCCCTAGTGGACGAGTTGTAGTCTCGTGAGGGTTTACCAGAGGTGTACCCACAAAACCTTCTCCAACTTCAGAGTGTAAAAGAGTCTCAAGCCTCCAAGAAGCTATGAGGACATAGAGTTTCGCATGCTAGTAATGAAGTTAGAACTATCGAAGAACGCATTCTCATCCTTAAGTGCCGAGCGAGAAGTAACCATACCATATGAAAGAATTCGGATTCGATTGTGATCATAAGCCTCAACTTCGCCTCACTATTAGGGTTTTATGATAATTGCACTCAAAAAGATCGCTTTTTAGTCTCTCATGTGTGCAGCAGGAATAAAGAGAGAAATCCCGCACACGTTGTAGGTAAGAATGATAACCTTCCGAAATAAAACGGAGACTCCACAGAAATGTGGACAAAAAGAATCTTTTTCTGATGATCTTTAAGAAAGGAAATCAACCATTAGCAAGGGGTGGGAGTACTTACTACCTTTTCACCCGATCGGCAATTAACATCACTCTCTCATAAGAACCATAGAAATGTCTTCAATCTCGGTCTTCGGTCTTCGCCTTCAACTATTGATGACGAACTTCTGAACTTCACAAAAACTTAATAATAATTAATTATTTTTTTTTTTATTTTTTTATTTTTTTTTAATTTTTTTTTTAATTTTTTTTTTTATTTTTTTTTTTAATTTTTTTTTTTTCAAGTACATGGAATGAAAATAATACAACACATTTTGATTTATTTTATTTTTTATTTTATTTTTTTATTTTTTATTTTTTATTTTTTTTTAACAAACACTAACAACGATAAAATTTAAATTTTCACAAACTTCATTAATTCTCATCTTCTTTTCCTTTGAAATATGTAACCTTGGACTATCTCAACTTTTCTTCAAATATTCTGCTTAATGCTCCGGTTGCCGACGATGATGTGTTTCTATGGGTCTTGCCGATTGAGAGAGAGAGAGATGCTAACCGCAAATCGATATTTAGAAGGAGTTTTCATCTTTAGACGTCACCCTCATGATTGACGGAATTAGCACTCAAGAGATCAAAAGTAGTGCTGAAAGTGGTGCGAAGTTGGGTAGCTCACCATTCCTACCCGGAATTGACGTACGGTGACACACACTCTAAAAGCTTTTCTAGAAAGTTGCAAAAAATTGAAGGTTGGTGCCTCACTTGATGTAAAATGGGTAGTCTCCACTATGGGTGATCACAATTCTACTACCGAATATCTAAACAAAGACCTAATTCGCCCTCCGGTATGGTTAAATCCAACTTTAACGCTCTAATCAACTAAGGAACCCGATTGTGTTCTCCTAAGACTTCCAAGTTCTCGTTATTTCGGTCAGATTCTCTATGTAAACATACCTAGAAGCATGCTAGTGACTCTAAAATCTCTAAAAGTTGGAGGTTTTTACAAAAAAAGTTTAATTATTTTTTTTTTTTTTTTTTTTTTTTTTTTTGAAATTAAAAGATAAGAGATAAAATACTAAAAACTCTAAATGCAAATGCACCCCCAAACCTAAATCAAACATTGTCCTCAATGTGTCACGAGATATAGAAAAATTTAAACAAATCACGTACCACGAGAACTATCCGATAAGATAAAAGGGAAGAGATTTTAGGATGTCGGCGGGAGCAAGGTTGAGCTTCATTAATCAAGGCAAAATCCAACATTCTCAGTGGAGATCATATCGGATTAGCATAATATATGTGCAAGAAGACTCAACCGAATCAAGAAAAGAAAAATTTAACAAGTCCTACTGGATATATACAATGAAAAATGCACCATAAACCAACAAGTCTAAAGAGTTGAGGATCAACCCAATAGAAAAAATATACAAACATCAACAGCCTTACACAAATATAACATGAAAGTGCAAGTAAGACTGCAAATGGGAAGGAGTTTCCCCAAACCTAAACTTGTGAACAGTGTGTTTGTGAGAACAAAATCTTGCAATTTTAAAGGTACATCATGCAAAAGGTCTAACTCGAAATGAGTTTTGCTAATTACAAAGTGAGACATACATATTCCAACTGTGGCTCCTTAAGAGTGTTATACTTTGATGCAAAATAGTCCAAGAGGACTTGGGAAGCACAAAGTTCTAGGCCTAAGTTAGGCATTTTTAGAAAAGTTGGTTTTGCAATTTTGTGACAAACTACACCTAGGTTTGGTGGAGGAGTTTCAATTTGTGACTCAGGAGAGAGGTTAGGTACATCTAGGTTGTTTTCATTTTTAAAATCATTTGTACCATCACACACTTTCCTAAAGTCAAAAGAGGGTAAATCATGTTCACTTTCACAGGACAATTCCACAGGATCCATATCAACATCACATGCATGAATATCGAAGAAGCATCATTCATGGGGTTCTGGAAGAGGCACTTAATGTCTCGAACCTAAAGATTCTATCACATTTTCAAAATATACATGCTCTTCATATTCATCATCATCATCATAGCAAGAATTCATCTCTTCATTCAAAATTGTAGTATTTTTAGTGTACTCATCTACCTCTAGATTAGGTTCATATTCAATGTTAGTTGCATGAGTAAGACTAGAAACACTATTTTCAATCCTATCATTTTGTAACTCAATTAGGTTCCTTTGAAGAATCATCTTGAGTTGTTCCATTGAAGGAGAGTCTTCACTAGTGGGTATGCATTCCTCATATGGATATTCATTGTATGGTTGTGCATGAGGTTCACTAGAGAAGGGAAATTCAGACATGTTGCTATATGGATGGTCATGCATTGCATTCCTTTCAAGCCTAGCATTTTGCTCCAAGAGTGTTTCCATTGTTGATTGCAAACTAGGAGTTGGGGGAGTATAAAATTGTTCATCTCCCCACTGTGGTGAATGATGCATGTGTGCAGGTTGATTATGGTCCCAATAGTCACTTCTAGACACTTCGTACATTGGATTATCATGGTTTTCCCTAGACTGTCTAAAATCATGCAAGATATAACAGTATTCAGCAGGGTGGTCTAAGCCACCACATAAGGTGCAAGCATGCATTTCATATTGCCTAGAAAAACTAGATTCGACAGATCGCTCATGTGATTGCCTTTCTAAGCCAGATAGTCGAGCTTCTAATTGATCGAGAAGTGATGACTGGGTATTAGGAGAGTGTTCATTCTCAACCTGTGGTGGATGATGCATGTGCTCATAGTGATTAGGGCATGTGAAGTCAGGGCCCGGAGAAGGCTCATAAAATTCCCTAAAATCACTATGGTATGTGGGGGGTTCATCCTGTGAAGCGTGCCCGTAAGCACGCTCTCTAAGGGATTTGTTTCCATCCCCAGATGCAGACCAAAATCCTGACATGATTTTTCAACTCAAATTGAACTCAAAGCCCAGTTGAAGTGGACTAAGTTTGGTTTTGGTGGGATTGGCTTGGTTTATTGGGTTTCATTTGGTTTTGTTGGGTTTTGGTTTGTTGTGGGCTTGTTGCTTGGTTTTTGTGAGATTTGGTTTGTTTGGGATTTGTTGTTTGAAGCCCAGGATTTGTGTAGAATTGTCAGGACAAATGTGAAAGTAGAAAAAGTATAGCCCAGAAATAATTTGAGTTGGGCTGAGTTTTGGTGTAAGCCCAAATTACAGTTTGGTTTATTGGGCTCAGTACAGTGCACAGCCCAGATCACAGACTTATGTGGGCTTCGGTTTGCTTGCAGCCCAGCAGCAGAGTACAAAGCCCAGGTTGTGTTAGCCCAGGTGAACTGGGCTAAAGTTTGTTTGCAACCCAGGTTGGGTTCAATGAGCCCACTGGTGTGGTCAGTCAGCCCAGCTATGAGGCTTCGTTTTGGGTCAGAAAGCAAGTTAGCACCCAAAGATCTTGGGTTTAGTTTGGCCGACAAGCTTGTGCGAGCCCCGGTTAGGGTTCGGTTGTGTGCACGAGAATGTGTGCAAATCGAGGCAATGCACAAGACAGCCTAGGTGCTCGGACACACGGAGAGGAATGCACAAGTTTAGGTGCTACGGCTTATACAATGATTATGCTAAACACGAGACTAATTTCGGAGTTTCATATAAGCATAGGTTCCAATTTATCACAAGTGTCGAATGCTCGGCAAGCAGCTAGCACGAGGCTCATGCAATGTGGCTAGGGTCGATGGTTTCATGTGTCACACAAGGCAATACAGTTGGCTACCGGGTTGGCTACTGGGTTCAAGGCAATACAAGCTCAAGGTACACAGTGCACATTCACAAGCAGAGCAATCATTCGGTTTAGGATTATCGTGGTGTCATGCTCGGGTGAGACGAGGTTATGCTCAAATGATGGTAGCGTGGTTTGCAACTGGGCGCAAACTTGCGGCTTCGGGGGCTAGCAAGGGAGCAGGGGCTGAGCTCGGTGTGTTATTGATTATGGCTCGTTGTTCACACAATGTTAAAACCAATTCACAAAGGCCACGGGTTGTTGGCTGGTGGTGGGCGGATGCTCAGCAAATTTGGCTTCCAAGTTATGACCCAACACTTGCAGCTTCAGGGGCTAGCAAGGTGGTTTCACACAGGCTCACACAAGGTTCACACAAGGTGGTTTCACACAGGCTCACTGTATAACACCTGAGCATCAACTATCTCAGTTGACCTCACTTGTGTTGCAGCTAAATGTGTTATCAAAGCCCAACCTCACAGCTACAGGGGCTGCTTGGCAAGGGGTCTAATGCAACAGGTGAGTGAGGTCAGGGGCTAACCAGGTGAACTAGCTTATCAGGGGTTTCAATAACTAACCTGGTATGCTCGAGGCTCAACAGCCTTCGAAGCCTTGCTCACAAGAAGAAGACAAGCAAGTCTCGCGGCACAAGAGCTCGGTTCCTTTGGTTGGCTTGTCTCAGTTGCTCAAGGGCACAGCACAGGTGTCACCAGTTCTGCTCCTTGCTCCTCTTCCTTTCTTTGGTTGCTCAGCAGCAGCAGCAGCAGCAGCCAAGTAGCAACACAGGTAGCACCTGTTGGCTCAACAAAAGAGATTTAGTTCTCTATAATTACACAGTAAGCAACAGAACTACAATGACAGAGCTAAGCACTCAGAGCTCAATGTCAAACTCAGTTCTCAGTGCGACAGGATATGCACTGAGAGTATCTTGGACTGATAGGGATCAAGAGTTACAAGGTAGCACTAAGATACGTGGTCGCTTAGTCTCCTTGTAAACTAATGACAAAGCTCCATTTTGAGCTAAAAGTTACAGGGCTAGTGATGACTACAAGTTATACTAAGACAAGGTGAAGATTGAAAAAAAGATGCCAAGTTATGAAATAGAAGCTAAGTTACACTAATATGCTAAATTATACTAAATTATGCAGGGATAATGCACAAAAACAATGCTAATAACAATGCACAAGGAAGCAAAGTTAAACTAAATTATGCAGGGATACTACACTAACACAGGGCTAATGATAACAGGGCAATAACAGGGCTAATAACAGGGCAAATTAAACTAAATTATACTAAAACATAACAAAAAGGAATAACACAGAGCAACTATGTACAAGGTGAAATGAAAACAAACTAAACAAAGAATGAAAGACTAAAAACAATGCAGAGCAACAATGCAAAGCAAAGGACTAAAAGCTAAGACAAGGTAAATATGTACAGGGGTTAAAAACAAGCAAAATGTGAATATGTACGGGGGATGATTTGCAACTCAGCGAAGCAAGCAAAAGATCACAGGCACGCGCCAAGTCCCCGGCAGCGGCGCCAAAAACTTGGTAGGCCCGAAAGATGGGTTATTTTTAATGGCCTACGGGTTATACCGCAAGTGCACGGCGTCTATTGGAGACGCGGCAAGTACGGGTCGATCCCACAAGGACTAGGGTGTGCTCTAGTTGATTCTACGGCTTGCTAACTACTGAGTTCTAGTGAATACAAGTGACAAAATGTAACAAAGATATTTTGGTTCACGAAACTACTGAGTTTGAATGTGATGAACTAAACTAAGGTAAAAGATATAAATTAAAGAGCATTAGGGTCTTTCAATCTGCCACTAATTTACACTGTGTCTTTAGCTCATTGTATTATTCTTGCCCTTGTAACGGATAAGGGAGAAGTGTCAATTCTACCTCTTACCTAAGGTGTTTCACCAATAGAAGAATCAATCACAACTAAGGTATTCATCCTAAGTATTAACTGTCTAGCTAAAGTACAATTAATCTATAGATAAACATTGGTTTCTAAGCATGAGTCGCAGCACAATGAATACAGTGGGAATCAAACTACAGTGCATCCATGGCGTTGGTATGCACTGTGAGAGCAAAGTATTGTGTACTAAGATTAATTCTATCCTAGAAAATATTCCAGCATTCAAGACAATACATGAATCATGAAGAACACAGTTGTAAATTAGGGTTTCATGGAGACCCTAACAATTAAATTAAAACATCAAATTATCATAACAAAGAACAAAATTAACCAAATTAAAACTAGATGACTGCACTGGCTAATCCAGGCGTGTTCAATTTCACTCTCTACTCCTCTATTTATACATGCAAGTCCAATAATTTCCAAACCCTAATTCGATTAAAAATAGCAATTAAATGACAAATCAATCAATACCCATACTCTGAATCTCGCTGTTCCCTTCTTCTGCGGCTCTCAGAAACGCCATGCATGGTGGTTGGCTAACCCTAGTTCTTATCTTCTCTATGTTAGCTTCTAGGGTTGCGAAGCTAAGAGAGAGAAAATAAGAGCTAAAGAGGGTGCGGCTGTGCGGTGGGTGGTTATGGCAGGGAAGGTGAGATGGTGGAGGAGATGGTGGAAGGTGTGGGAGAGCAGAGTTGGTCGGGGAATGATGGTGGAGTTGCTCTGCAACTGATGGAGACGGTAGAGAAGAGAAGAAAGAGAAAGTGAAAGGAGGAATGGGTCGATCGAATAGGGGTATAGGTGTATGGGTCGCTTCGGTGTTGAGCATGTACAGCAACGGACGATGGGACAGGCCGAGCGAGCGTTGGATGAGGCGGCGCATGCGATCCGAACGGCCGAGAGAGGTAGCCGGTTTTGATGTGATCTGGTGTAGCACGGGAGCAGCGATCTTCGATGCACGTGGAAGCAGCGACCGTTGGATGAGGGAGAAAGAAATCTCAACGTCTCAGAAGAGACGGGCTCGGATCCGGGTCACGGGTCGGGTCTAGCTCAAGCCCATGTCTTCCTTGTTGGTTTGCAACTGATTCGCGCGCGGGCTTTGGCTATCCGCTCCATAGATGCTCGACTCTAATTCTTCGCTCTTTGGGCTCCTCAGATTCTCCGAGCTTTATTTATTACCTAAAAACACAAAATTAATTAATACAAATATTTATTCTTGAAAACAAAGAAAACACAGAATATGGGATAATATCTGATTTCTAAGCGCAAAAGATGAGTAAAATGCCAATAAAAAGGTGTATAAATATGCACTATTTGGCACTCATCATATATTTGTCACAGAACTCACTGTTACAGAGAAACTGTTGCAGACCTGTTGCGAACCCAATATAATTGTTGGAAAAATTGTTACAAAGAGAATGAATTTGAATGAATAGGTGACGCTTTCTGCGACCTTCTTTTAGTGTTGTTCTCTGTTCTTATTCTTCCTCTTCTCTGCAAGTTATGAATTCGTCTCTGCAACTCCTCTGCACCTCTCTGCTAGTACCCCAAGGTCTCGATTACTCCCTCTTTCCCTGTGAGACTCCCCAGCCCTTTATATATCCAACACCGCGTCTGTATAACTCGATTAAATCCGAGTATATCTCTCCATTCCTTCCCCTCAAGTCTCGGTCCTTCCTATCTTGTTTCTCTGCTTCACGCCTCTCCTGAATTAATCCAACTGCTCTCATTAATTAGCTAAATCTTCCGAGAAATATTCTCTTTAAAACCCACGTAACTTCCATTCATGAGACAGAGAATATAAAAGGAAACCCGAGATAATATAGCTTTCCTGTTTTAACGAAACCTCCTTTTATTACAATCAAATCGTTACGAACCCTTTTCAGACGCGATGCCCAAACCAAACCATATCTGTGAGAAAATCCGAGTAACTTCATCCCAAATCTTTCCCAGAAGTTCAAACCCGAGCTGTGTTTTATCCATACTCGTGTAACTCGTGTAAGTCTGTTCCTTTTCTTATTCAAACTCCATTACCATCCCTTTTATGTAGGGACAGACAAATACGAATCCATTCCCGTGAAAATCCCCAGTTAAATCTCTCCCAAGTTCTCGCCTGAAAGTCTCAACAAACCCGAGAAAGGTATTCCCCTGTTTCACGAGAACCAATTATCCAACCCATCTTTTGAGAATCTAACAGACATACAATCCCTGTTTCATCCAAACAGGCCCAACGCAATTGAAATCCATGATTGAATCTCGTTAAAACCCTTCCACAATCCGAACCCTAATATGTTCTTCACTGAAACCAGTTTCCCGCCAAAACCAAAAATTCAAACGAAGAGGATGACCTCCCCTTATCCAGTTCCGGTGTGCCAATAGTTGTTGCCCTGTGGGGTTACCCCTTAACATCTGGGTGCCCCTTATCCATTTGAGGGGTCCGAATAGCAGGTGTCCTCCGGGTGCGCAAATTCCACTTTTTGAGCCAATTTCTCAGCACAAGTGTATTTCTCCAAAATCACCTACAAAAACATAAAATACCAAAATAAGTATAAAAATGGGTGCTAACAATATAGAAAATCGAGATGAAAATAGACACATAAATGCGTCTATCAAATACCCCCAAACTTATTATTTGCTAGTCCCGAGCAAATCAAATCTACAAAATAAAATCCTAACTCACTGTCGAAGGCATCGTCGATTGCATTTAGCGTATGCAATAAGCCTTTAAACCCCTAGGTGGCCCAGTGGCCGAGTTATAGTCTCGGGAGGGTTTACCAGAGATATACCCACAAAACCTTTACTTCAGACCCTAGCTATCTACGCAGAACTTTGGAAGGCACTAAAGAATCTCCTTGGTTGGCATACTTATTGACTATAGGAGGAAGTACCCTGATGCGAAATTCCAATTGATGTACACGAGTTTGCACTCAAGCATACTAAAATTCATATATAAGTCACAGAGCTCTACTCAGATAGTTTCTGGACATCATAACCGGAGTCAACCAATCACATGGATAGATTAAGAAGATGGATGTAGAGAAAAACATAGATGGTTTTGATGTTGACTAAGGTGAACGGTGTTTCTCATATCTGTCTGAAGGCCACTGCCAAAATAAACCTATCATAATGGACTGAGATACTGGTCTGGACAAATATCAACACACTGGCATATACAAGGGTACCAGTGGTCGATAATCCTAACTCTAGGTCAACACAACTGGCATATACAAGGTTTTCAGTGGTCGACTTTATTGCATTTATTCCGGTTGGTCTGATGGTCTGGTCTCAATTTTTTATTTCTTTTTTTTTTCAAATTTTTTTTTTTTTGGTATCTCAATCACTCTATTTCACCGTAGCAGTGGTAACAACTTGAATCGTGAGCCCCACCTAATCACTTAGAGAAACATATTTTAAACAAAACAAGATAAAAATAGAAGTGAAAAGGATTCAACGAGATATGGCGAAACTACCATGTTTTTTCTTTAATTCTAACACCTGAGATATGTGCTTTTATGAATAGACTCTTTAGATGTTTCCATCTAATCAGATTGGTTCCTCAACTCCTACAACCAAAATGCTTCCATCCACTTAGATTGGTTAGTGCCATCCTTAATAAGAATAAATTTCTAGGCTCAGGAGTTTATTTATCGCAACTAAAAAGTTTCTCCCAAACCCCCAAACTTAAATATAGCATTGTCCTCAATGTTCTAAAGATAGAATTAAAAGCATGAACAAGGAGAAACTGTTACCATTTGAAGCAAAAGAGATAAGGAAAGATATTACCGTGTCGCATGAATATTGGGTTACCTCCCAAGAAGTGCTAAGTTTAACGTCTTCAGCCAGACATTACGTACCCATAAAATGGCTAATTACCCTTTCAAATCGTATATCAATAGTCGAAACAACTGTGGATCATCAAAACCAAGTAATACTGCCACTAAAATGAGACAACTGCAGAGGATCAGAAAAATGAACAAACGGAGCACAACCTTATCGAAAGTTTCTTGCAAGACAACTGGATCTATCTGGGACGACCAATTGGGCTTCATATGAGTGTCTTGACAAATAGATTCATCCGAATAACGGGTTTCTAATAGCTTAATTTCTCCATGGACAGTATCAGGGTGATCAGGTTGTGGTGTCTGAAGAGACTCGAGTAATACCTCGGATGTAAAAAGATCAAGTCCCAAGTTAAGGACTTCTAAGGGGGGGACTTGACAATTACAAGAACTATCACTACCCCCAAACTTAGGGTAATCACGACTCTTAGACAAACCGCTAACTATTGCTTGGATTTCTGGATCCTCGGAGTATTTAAAATACTCAAAAGCTTCTTCTAGTTCTCTACCCCCAAACTTAGGGTCATCGTTACTCTCAAAAAGACCTAACATTATTGCTCGAATTTCTCGGGTCCTGTCGAGTCCTTAAAATGTTCGAGAGCTTCTTCTAGTTCTAAAGTCTGGTCATCTATATGAGCTAAGAGAATTGTCTCATCAAATTCATCCAAAGAATCACCAAATAAAGTGTCGTCTCAATTATCCTGAACTAGATCATGAACTAAAGTGCTAATCATATTCATTTCCTCTAAATCATCGGAAGGTTGTCTAGTAACATTAAAGACATTTAGTTCAGTGGTCATATTACCAAAGGATAAGTTCATAAGTCATGTCCTACAGCTTGATAACAACATTAGACGTGGCTAAAAATAAAGCGACCTAAAATTAGGTATTTGATTCTCTCGGTCGGGGGACAAAGTTGTGTATCTAGGACTAAGAAATCCACAGGATAAATAAACTTGTCGACCTCAATAAGAACATCCTCTATCACACCACAAGGAATTTTAACAGACCTATCAGCTAACTGCAGTGGTATCTTGGTAGGTTTCAATTCACCAAGTCCTAGTTGTAAGTACACATGGTACGGAAGTAAGTTCACACTAGCTCCTAAGTCAAGTAAAGCTTTCTCTACCCTGTGTTTTCCTATCGTGCAAGCAATGGTAGGGGCACCTGGGTCTTTATACTTAGGAGTTGTGTTGTTCTGAATGATCCTTACATGACTAGCTAAAAAGGCTTTTTTAGGGACACTAAGCTTTCGCTTTCGCGTACACATATCTTTAAGGAATTTGGCATGTTTCTAAAGTTGCCTAATTGCTTCTAGTAACGGAAGGTTTATGGTAACTTTCTTAAAAACCTCCATTATGTCATTATAGTTGGATTCACTCTTTGTTGGTACTAATAGCTGTGGAAATGGGGCTCTAGGCATAAAATAGGGCCTCTCAGGAACCGAATTGGCATCATCAGAGATTTTACCAGTCCCCTCAGCTATGGATGGTCCTGAGGGGTGTACTACAGTATGCTCACTATCGGGCATGGTTACCTGCACTAGGACAAATGTGGGATTTGGTGACGGTTTGGAATTTTATACCGTGACGGTTATAGCAAAAAGTGTCACCATACATTGCCAATTAGGTAAACGTGACGTTTCCTAGACATAACCGTCATTAATTTTTGTTACAAATCGCGACGGTTGTCCAAACTGTCACCAAAGCATAGTACTGTGACGGTGATGTGCTAAAACCGTTACAAGTGACCGGCTATACGGTGACATTTGTTAATTGTCACATATGCCTCACATACTATATCGTTTGGGTATTAAACCGCTACAACATGTCATGGTATATAATGACGGTTGTAGTGACCAACTATCATGAAAGATGTGTGTATATGCATGTATAGTGGATGAATGTATATGTGCGTGCCTCACGGAAGATTTAACTATTTATGTTGGTTACAAATGGATGAAAGTACCCAAATTCAACACAAATTTGTGCAAGCGAAGATGTAACTGGAGCTTGGTCACCCATGACCCTCCATCTATATTTATTTCAACTTCAATTACTTTGACGAGTGATAAATAAAATTGTGCACGTGAGGAAAAATGTAATCCATTGAAAAAAAAATTTGCACGACTGACGGACCCCTACATTGGTTAAAACTTGTGCGAAAGAGAAGAGCGCGTGCGAGATCCACGAATAAGGAATCTGGACCCTCAGATTTTCCACAAAAAGGAAAACCCTAACTAAATCTAATATATCATTCTCCGCGCCGCCGCTCTCTAGTCTCTTCTCTATCTCTTTTTCTATGTCACCTTCTTGATTATCACCTCCATATCTTTTTCTTCCAGTTCTCTCTGAAACTATTATCTTTCATTTTTAAGCTTAGGACACTTCAATAAACATGTCCAGATTTCCTCCGGGAGTAATCACAAAATCAAAAAAGGTACAGTTCGGAAATTTTGTTCTCTTTTGAAGAACAGAATATTTGATGAATTCAAATTTATTGATCTCATATTCTACCATCAATCTCTCACTTTAATATTTTCAGATGGAAAATAAAAAGAGGGAGGAATGTTTGGTGAATCTAGGTTCAATTAACATGGATCTGATTTCTAGTTTGTTATATTTTGACCATTTTTCGTGCGACAATTGCTTGATTTTTCCCCTTGTTTGAATGGTTGGGTGTATGAACGTTAGTCAAAGTAACATAAATTAGCTAGGCACATCACACATTCATGTCTTATAATATTAATTTTTTGATGATTTATCATGTGATAGACGGACCTTAATTATAAGATCACGAGTATAAATTGAAAAGGTTGAGATAAACATGCAGAAAGCATAAAGATTAGTTTTATTTGATTCCCTGTGGAACATTTTCTTTTGATAATGCTCACACATTAACGATCTCTAAGCATAAAAATCTTAAATATGCATTTTTCATTCAAGTTAGGTTCATTTTTTTGTGTTTCAGTTGTGATTTGTAAGCCCGGTTGGATAGCAATATGGGAAATGACATTATGGAGCTTATTCAGATGGAGTGATTGTTTTTCCCGAAATTACCCAATACAAGAAATGGTGAATTTTGCCAACATCTGATCCATTTAAAGTTTTTTCTTTCAATTTTCTGTCTTTTTATAGGTTTATAATATTTGAATTGTTAGTCTTTTGCAGAGACTTATTTGCTTGTAGGCAAGAAGAAGACAATAAGAATGGTGTATGACTTCTTGTTGTTTTTCTTAATTGGTTGTCGGTTTGTTTTACGGAAGTGGTAAAATTTATTATTTTTATTTTATTTCAGGTTTTCATTGAATGAGGCACAATTTCCAGTTCACTTCTGATGCATCAAGAGATGTGAGATTGGAAATGCCTACTAATCGAAGGAGTTGACGAAAGAAAATGTTAATAACGAATTATATGTCCTTTTTCATAAAATGCGAATTTTTGCAAAAGCATTGATATTATTTTAATGAGATTGTAAATTGAATTCAGGAATAATATACAAGGTAAGTGATTTTTCTTCTTTTTAATTTGGTTGCATATTTAATTTCCTTTAAGAATTTAAACTTAGTGGAAAAAGAAAGAAATTGGCAACATAAAACCTAAGACCTAATCAATGGTCATATGGTGACTTTTAATGATGAAAGACCATCGACAAGGACTTATAAAGGACAGCTTACATTAAGAAACCGTTCTTCGTTATTTCTTATGCTCGACACTTTTCAACATTATATTGACGGTTTCTCTTAGAAAAGAGTCACCATAACATCGTTAATGTGGCGTTTTCAATAAAAAACCGTCATGGATGTCTGTTACAATGACGGTCTAAAATACTTCATGACATTTTTGAAGGCTAATTGGTGACGGTTATGTGACAGTTCATAAGCGTCGCCAAGATAAGATAACCCCTACGGTGACATCGCCTTTGGTGACACTTTCAAATTTCACCGAATCATCATGGAATTGATACGGCGACAATTTTGAAATGTCATCTATGTTGATTTTTCTACTAGTGCTGATTGTCTACTACTCTACCACTCCTAAGGGTTCTAATTGAATTCAACTGTTGTAATGGTTTTGCACCTACTTCATGAACTCCTCTAGGGTTGGGTAGTGTTTGACTAGGGAACCTACCTTTTTCTCTCAAAGATTCATTTATCAGACTAACCTGGTCTTTTAACTCGGAAATAGCTTGAGAATTAGCCTGTCTTATATTTTTACTTTCTTCTATGCCATGTGAAAGTGTTTGGTGAATCCTATCAGTGTTTCGAATAAACGAGATGAGAGTTTCTTCTAGACTTGAAATTTTCTTATTGGACTGATTCTGAAACTGAGATGGTCCTGAAAGATTCTTAGTATATCCAAAACCTGAGGGAACATTAGAATTACTAAACTTACCTTGACTCTGGCCCTTAGACCACGAAAGGTTCGGATGGTTTCTCCAACCAGGGTTATAAGTTTCTGAATATGGGTCAAACTTCTGAGAGTTATCGAATCTAGTGTTATTGTAAAGAGCATTGGCTTGCTCTTCCATAGTATGGCCTTCCCAAAAAGGCTCCACCCGACTACTAGTGTGACCCAATTCTAAAGCTTCTAACCTTTTAGCTATTGCTGCAATTTTGGCATCTGATTCATAGCCTCCTTCTACCCTATTAACGTTTCCTCTTCCTAGAAGAATTGTTTTCTGGGGTACCCTACAATTTTCCCATTGTTCGGTCTTTTCGGCGATTTCATTCAAAAATGTCATCGCCGCATCAACTGTTTGGTTTTCAAACCCACATGTACACATAGCTTCCACTATGGTTGTAGTGGAGTAATCTAAACCCTCATAAATGATCTTAACTAACCTAACCTTTTCTAAACCATGATGAGGACATTGGGATAATAGATCATTGAACCTTTCCAAATACCTATACAAAGATTCTCCCTCCTGTTGAGAAAACGTGCAGATTTGCGTCCTAATAGACGATGTTTTGTGCCTAGGGAAAAACTTGTCCAAAAGGCGAGATGTAAGTTGTTCATATGTTTCGATTGACCAGGAAGCCAAACTATATAGCCACGATTTGGCTTTATCTTTCAGGGAAAAAGGGAATAACCTAAGTTTGAGCATCATCATCAAGATCTCTAATTTTTAGGGTACTACAAATTTCTTCAAAATCCCTAAGATGGAAATAGGGGTTTTCATTTTCTTTCCCTAAAAAGATTGGGAGCATCCGTAAGGTCCCGTGTTTGATTCATAATTTGCTTCCGTTTCAAGCCTAACTCCGATACACGAGGGACGAGTAGTCCTAGTCGGGTTCAACAAAGCTTTCAAAGTTGCCATTTCGGCACTATCGGAATATTAGGGATTGTCTCCTCAAACGGACGTTCAAAACGGACTCTTCAAAATCGGACTTTCTAAATTGAGGTAATCGAGACGCTTAGAACTACTAGGTTTCTGTTTAACAAATCTACCTAGGGCGTCTCTTTTACGTTCCATCATGCAAAAGAATAAGGAAGGGGATTCTATGCAATCACAAATCAAGGCCGACTCAACCAAAGCAAACCTAGAGATTTCTAGCAAACAAAAAACATGATGGCTCCACTTAGATTGTTTCTAGACCAGCTTCTAATCCTTCGAAAGGGAATTCGTTACAATTTAAGCAAACCCTCTCGGAATCAATCCGAGTCAAAGTAAGTTGAATAGAGACGAGGGAAGCTCTGTGGAGCTTTGATACCCAAGGCCTCACCGGAATTACAAGGCGGTGCAGTCACGCATTCAACTCACAGAAACCATCATGAACTTCGAAGTATGCTTAAAAGAGTAACCAATATTTTTCGAATGACTTTCCTATTAAGCTCGTTACCTTATTGGTCTCGTTCTAGTCAAAATTTTAAGGCTTAGGTTCGCGTAGGTTACGTGTTCCTAAGGCGGGCAAGAAGAGAACGGTGATAAAATCCGAACCCTTATCTTGTATGGCCAGGCCTTGCCCTTTACTAGAAAAATAAATGTCCGTATTCAGTCCTCAACATATAAGCATACGAAGGAGTCCAGTAACTCGTTGACAGGGGATTCGCGAGTGTTTAGAGTCTTACCTCTCGTTCCAGACGGGGGATGAATCGGTTGTAGTCGACTTGGGCCACTGAATCCTATGTCAGTGTACGAACCCAAGGTGCAGAGACAGTATCGTAACTGTCGTCCTTCCCTGCAAACAGTTTATATTTAAGACCACCCTTCTTTAAGGTTTAAAAATAATGTCTAGAATGTCCAAATGTCCAAAAAGTCCAAAAATAAAAAGAAAAATTACAAAAATAATTATAAACCCTAATACAGTTTTCGAAAAAAAACTAAAAAAAAAAAAAAAATCTTTGTCTCTTCCTCGTTTCTTTTCGCTTTGTCTTTGACTCCAAGTCTTTAGTTAATCACCAATATCTTTGGCTCAGCTTTCTTTTCGATCCAATATCCAAACCTGTAACCAAAACACAAATACCCAAGAAAACGTAAAATAGAACAAAGAATAAAAATCACTAAAAACCTAAAAACAAATCTAAAAACAAGTCCCCGGCAACGGCGCCAAAAATTGATGTGTTTTAAATTGTTGTAGAAAGTTGTAGTAAAAGATGTCGTTCACTCAGACTTGTGAAGATTCAATTTTAGATTCAAACTCAATATAAAACTTACGAAGATGTTATCAAGATTATAAAAAGCACCGAGACTCAGGATTCCACCATTGACCAATTAAGTGATTCAATCTAATCAATATTCATGCAATTCTTTGCGTTTGAAGTGTTCTAATTTATTGCCTCTAGTAGATTTTCGAAGTAACAATTGTATACATCAAGCATGAAACATCAAAAGTCTTAAACTAAGCATGCTCCATCAAAACGAATCACAATCATTCAATAAAAATCAATTTTCCAATATTAGTTCCATGCAAATAATCATAAAAGAAATTGCAAAAAATAATTAAAATAGAAATATACCACTTTTCATGGAACAATGGCTTCCTCCTTCGCCTCGGCTAAGGGGTTTAGCTCCTCATATTATTCACGTGCTCAAAATAGGTGTTCATAGCTCAAAAGTGTGAAAAACAAGAGAAAACTAATAAAGGAGCGAGTTTGTAACAGATATATTTGTTACTGTAACTCATCATTCAGAGAAATTGCGTAACTGTTGCAAACCCAATATAATTGTTGGAAAAATTGTTACAAAGAGAATGAATTTGAATGAATAGGTGACGCTTTCTGCGACCTTCTTTTAGTGTTGTTCTCTGTTCTTATTCTTCCTCTTCTCTGCAAGTTATGAATTCGTCTCTGCAACTCCTCTGCACCTCTCTGCTAGTACCCCAAGGTCTCGATTACTCCCTCTCTCCCTGTGAGACTCCCCAACTCTTTATATATCCAACACCGCGTCTGTATAACTCGATTAAATCCGAGTATATCTCTCCATTCCTTCCCCTCAAGTCTCGGTCCTTCCTATCTTGTTTCTCTGCTTCACGCCTCTCCTGGATTAATCCAACTGCTCTCATTAATCAGCTAAATCTTCCGAGAGATATTCTCTTTAAAACCCACGTAACTTCCATTCATGAGACAGAGAATATAAAAGGAAACCCGAGATAATATAGCTTTCCTGTTTTAACGAAACCTCCTTTTTATTACAATCTGAAATCGTTACGAACCCTGTTTCGTATCAGCAGGCCCAAACCAAACCATATCTGTGAGAAAATCCGAGTAACTTCAGCCCAAATCTTTCCCAGAAGTTCAAACCCGAGCTGTGTTTTATCCATACTCGTGTAAGTCTGTTCCTTTTCTTATGCAAACTCCATTACCATCCCTGTTATGTAGGGACAGACAAATACGAATCCATTCCCGTGAAAATCCCCAGTTAAATCTCTCCCAAGTTCTCGCCTGAAAGTCTCAACAAACCCGAGAAAGGTATTCCCTTGTTTCACGAGAACCAATTATCCAACCCATCTTTTGAGAATATAACAGACATACAATCCCTGTTTCATCCAAACAGTCCCAACGCAATTGAAATCCATGATTGAATCTCGTTAAAACCCTTCCAAAATCCGAACCCTAATATGTTCTTCACTGAAACCAGTTTCCCGCCAAAACCAAAAATTCAAACGAAGAGGATGACCTCCCCTTATCCAGTTCCGGTGTGCCAATAGTTGTTGCCATGTGGGGTTCCCCCTTAACATCTGGGTGCCCCTTATCCATTTGAGGGGTCCGAATAGCCGGTGTCCTCCGGGTGCGCAAATTCCACTTTTTGAGCCAATTTCTCCGCACAAGTGTATTTCTCCAAAATCACCTACAAAAACATAAAATACCAAAATAAGTATAAAAATGGGTGCTAACAATATAGAAAATCGAGATGAAAATAGACACATAAATGCGTTTATCAATATTGTACACATAAGTCTAACAATATAGGAATCAGTCATATTACCAATGTTATTACCTTCAGTTGCATCAGTATAATACCAGGATATTATCCAGTCCTGAAGTTAAACAAAATTTTGAATAATATATGAGATATCTACATTTAAAGCATTCCAAACAGATCTAGCATAAGTACATTCTACTAGTAGATGACTAATAGTCTCGATATTAATGTTTAGGTTACACTGTGGCTCAACATCAGATTTGTAAACATCTAATTTTCCTCTAACAGGCACTATATCCCTTAAACATTTCCAAATAAAAAGTTAAACTCTATGAGGAACTCTAGTATGCCAAAGTTTTTTCCAAACTTCTTTAGGAATATAATCACCATTGATAGCATTGTTAACATGGTTAACACAGATTGCATTATAAGCACTCTTCACAGAAAACTTACCTCTCCTATCTGGTTTCTAGATTAAATAATCTTCACCCGAGTCAGGAACACACATACTGAGAAGTTTCTTCATCAAAGATAACACTAATTAGTTGTTCATTCCAAACCCTAGTACCAGGTAAAAACAAATCACATACAAAAGTGAAAGATACAAAGCTAGCTAGTCCCACAGTTGGAACATGTGGACTATTAAGACCAATAATCCAGTTATCTAGCCAAACTTTAATTTTAGTGCCACATTGAACAATCCACTTGGAGTGTTGTTGCACAATCTCAATACCAGAGTATATACTCCTCCATAACCAGGAGCAGTCATCTTTCAACTTATCTAAATGAAGTAAACTTCCATTTTTACCATACTTGGCTCTAACAATCTGCATACATAAATAATTATCTTCATTACAGGCCTTCCAAGCTAATTTAGTTAACAGTGCAGTATTAAAATGCTCAAGATTTCTAAAACCAAGACCACCCAGAGCTTTGGGAATATTAAGTTTGTTCTACCTTATCAAACAGAGGCCATTGTTATCACTATGACCCCACCAAAAATGTTTTTGGATAAAGTCCATTTGATCTATCATAGTTTTAGGGATTCTAAAACAACCCATTTGGTAAGTTGGCAAAGCATTTAGAACATGTTTAACCATTGTTGTTATAGCAGAATGTTTCATGGTCTTACCTTTCCAAAACTTCAGTATAGTGCCAAAAGATTGAATAAGAGGTCTAAAAGCTTTGGTCTTATCTCTGCCTATTAACAAAGTCACACCAAGATATTTATCAGTATCTTTCATTTCAGTCATCTTAAGTTCTCTAGCCAGAAACTCTCTAGTGCTGGGATTAATATTGTGACTAAAATAGACAATGAACTTGTCTAGATTAAGCATCTGACCCGAAACACTACCAAAATAATTAAGAACACTCATAATACCCTCTATATTATGCATGTCAGCCTAAGTGAATATAAGAATATCATATGCAAACATAAGATGAGTAATACCTGGAGCATTCCTTGCTGCTTTTACACCTGAGATTAAGTGGTTAGATTCAACATTTAAGAGTAATCTAGACAAGAACTCCATACAAAGAATGAAAAGATAGGGTGAAAGAGGATCACCCTGTCTAATTCCTCTAGAAGGATAAAAACTTTGAGTAGGAGACCCATTCAATAATACTGAAATATTGGTTGTAGAAATGCATTGTTCAATGTAACTACAGAATTTATCATCAAAGCCAAACTGTCTAAGAACACCTAAGAGGAAAGTCCATTCAATTCTATCAAATGCCTTAGAGAGATCAAGTTTTAAGGCCATAGTTCCATTGTAACCCTCTTTATGTTTCATTGTATGTATCATCTCATGAGCAACAATAATATTGTCATGAATATCCCTACCAGGGACAAAAGCTGCTTGATAAGGAGATATAAGATGCTTTAAATGGGGTTTAATTCTATCTGTAATGATCTTAGAGATAACCTTATAAACTGTGTTGCACAAACCTATTGGTCTAAAATATACAGGACTTTTAGCATTATCAGTTTTAGGTATCAAACTAAGATAGGTATTATTAAACTCCTTTGGCATATTGCCAGATTCAAAAAAACTTTAAAACAACATTAGTAATATCCTTACCAACTATATCCCAATTGTATTGATAAAAGCCAGCTAGAAAGCCATCAGGTCCAGGGGAACTCCAAGCACTCATATGTTTGATAGTTTGATGAATTTCATCACTATTAGGAACTCTTGTCAAAAAGGCATTATCATGAGTAGTAATAATAGTAGGAATAATATCAAAAGTGATATCAGTAAAGACTGGATTAGTACTTCTACTAACCTGGTCAAAATGAGCAACAAGCAAATTAGCAATATCCTCACTATCATTAAACCAAACACCATTAGCACAACACCAAATGAGCCTAATTGTAACGGTTTATAGGTGTTACAAAGACCTTCAGTAACACTGAATAAACGTCACCGTTGAGGGTGTGGCAAATTTTTTGTCACGGTTTTCATATGTTACGGATTTAGTCAGTAACGTTTCCACAACACCAGACCATCTGTTCTATTTCGTGCAGGTAGTAACAAGTCTCCACAATCTGTCACACATGGAAACTGTTACTAAATTTTTCTCTTGTAACACAGAAATACTGTTCCAAAACTAGGCCTTTTGATGTTACTGAAATCACATATATATCAGGTTATTTGTCACTATGTGCAACTGACGCAGTTCTCGAACATCATACTCAAGATATGTATTTGTATTTCTAATGTTCGCCACATCAAATTAAAAGATAAAGAGTACTATATTTCTCGTAATATCATTACTAATATGCTTTTGAAACAAGCAAAGAGTCAAACAGATAAGATTGGATCATTTCTTTCTTTACGAATACAAGAAAACGAAACTAAATTCGTTAGTAGTGTCAAGGTATCTTTTAGTCTCCATCCTTTTTGATGGTTATTGCGAGAAGCTTAAACTTGTACGTTCTTCCTACATTTAAAGCCTGGAAAATACCGTGTTGGACTTGAAGACATCTCCACCATATTTATTACCTGAAGACGATTACTTATGTGGACTTACAGCCTGGCAACACCGTGTTAGACTTGTAATTATAGCCCGATCACGCACAACTGGGTTGTCCGTCTCAACAGTAGTATTATTCGGGACTACCTGCAATGGTGCAATTGAAAATGCAGGAGCATCAATAACAAGGATACACATTTTGACACTTGATCATGCATCAAAAAAAATTTAATAGTGACTGTAAGAAAATGTAATTGAACCAGAGCAGGCTCTTCTGGGAAACTCCCCAAGAAACCTATCAAAGAGATCATTAGCATTGTCAATTCGTTCTTCGTATTTCATAAATTATCCAGATCATGGATATCAGCAGAAACAAAATTACAAACATATGCTAAAGCAAAAAAACTGAGACTCAACTCCGCACATTGAATGTTAACTTCAGAAGTACCTTTGCTTTCAACTAAGGTGTCTAATCCATCGTAAAGTACTGCAATGATGGATTGATAGCTACAGGAAAATTGGACTCCAATAATCCAACTAAGGTGTCTATCCAGTATCCCAAGCACTATCATGAGTTCCTTCATAAGCATAAGAGTTCCACATCTCTGAGAGGGGCAAGTCTCAGCAATATATAGCGGAGCTCCATGCATGGCCTGTTAGAACCAAATAATATCAACACTTATAAGTATAGTGAGGAAAATAGATTTAACAGAGAGAGGAAAGTATAATCGGATAAGCTTACCAAACCTATTCCAAGACCATAGAGTAGCCTCCCTAATAAGAGAACATTAAGGGTTGGCGCCAAGCCAGTGGTTAAACCACCAAGCGTATATAGCACAGATGCTATAATAAATTTTCGAGCCAAAATTGAAAAGAACGAGGGAATCCATGTTCTGCAGTTGAAGAGAATGTGAAGAGAGAGTGTAGGCAGAAAACAGCTTAGTGTCCTTGACCGAGAAAGTTTGAATAAACTTTTTTATGGAGTGTATTTTGACTTGCTAGTGTATCTCCAAACCCGTAACATGTAATAAACCGTTACAACCAGTTAAAACTATGTTCCGAAACCGGAATAGTTAAAACATGTTACGGATTACGAGAAAAAGTTACTGATATCGTAACATTAAAAACATGTTACGGTCTAATGTTACGGATTCTTCATTTTGGTGTAGTGTAGCATCATAGAGTGTAGATGGGGCAAAACGAGTTGCTGATTTTTAAGGAATTGAGGAGACGACTGTGCGGAAGAAACTCCTTAAACCGAGAACTGTCAAACCTCACACAGATGCACTGCAATAAGGGAGTGCTTTGAATTCGAGAGATCATTCTTATTATGGTATTTTGTGTGTTTGTAGGTATTTTTTGGAAATAAATTTTGTTGGTAGTACTCGGCCTAAACCAAGACAATGGCCGTTCGAGTAAATTCTGTCACAAGAGAGGATGGGTCGATCTGTAGGAGGGAAGTCGAGAAATGTGTGAGATCAATGGTGATCGAAGATTGTAGGTGTGTTGTGTATTCGAAAATAAGATAAGTTCGAATGATTGAATTTGCTCACTTGAGATTAATTGCTCAAATGTTAAGTTGTTAATCTCGTATTTGTCATTTGACGTGAGATTGTCATCATTTTTTTTTTCAATCATGATTGAGACTTATTTATATTGCTAGAATTATAAACACCATGATCCCATGAAGTGTGACAGTTGATGGGATCAAAGAGTGGAGAAGTGGAAATCGTGTTAAAATCAGTTGCTCAACGTGCGGAGACTCGGTCGATTTTCCACCCACTACTTTGTAAACTCCTTCAACTGATTGCACGACTTGCTCACATTCTCATCGTGTGTATGAACACACGTGCCATAGACCGCCAGACCAAAACCCTAGTTTATATCCCCCTTGTGACACGATTGACGTCTCGTGATAGTGGAGTCTGCGAGGCAGACGTGTATTTAGTTAGTCAGTTGACGACTTCATGACTCCATGGGACGATGAGTCCTTGCACTGTTGAGTCGAACATGATTTGAAAATGTTCTGAGACTCATGAATTGAACATGTCTGTTGAGACAGAGGTATAACGTATGCATAAACATAGTTAACGTGAGCAAATATTGCTCATTCGATGAATTGTTGAATATTGATGGTTGAACCAATGTTCCTTGATTTGAACAAATGTTGCTCGTTTGATGAATTATTGGTAGCATAACCAAATAAAATATTAAATATTAATTTAAATACTGGCAACTGAACCAAGTATAATTAATAAAATGTTGACCATGAGATCGTCATAAAATTATTAGCGTTTGAATATGGAATTATGAACCTTGGATTCAAAACCCTAATTCGATCAATTGATGGTTTATTGAAAATTAACCACGGAGTGAAGGAGGGACCGGCTACATGGGATTATGGGTCAACCATGTAGCGCCCAGATGCTCAAGTGAGCAAATACTAAGGTCTCTTGAAGACTTGCTGATTTGTTGATGAAAAGACGATTAAATGCTGGTTTAATCATTTATTATTAAAATAATGCTCGTCTGAGCCTTAGGTGATAAAACCTAATTAATTATGAAGAGATGAGGGACCGACCAGGGGGTCATGAAACCGGCCCTGAGTGGTCATGGGATCGACTGACGATCATTTCATGGAATTCCAAGTTGTTTGGAAGAGTTTGAACCTAATATGAACAAATTAGGTCAAATAATGAAAATATATGGGACCGGCCTCTTGCAAGCCAAAGAGCCAACCTTGGTTGGTCAAGGTTATATGCTCATGTCATCAAAGTGTTCGCGTCTCAGTCCTGAGAATTTTGATATTTTCTGATGTTCGTTTGAGCAATCATTTGAGAAAATATGAAGAAATCGGGGATTTTGCTGAAACTGAGGAAACTTCATGAGATGATGGAAAATAATTATAAAATGAAGGAATCATGGAGTGTGGGACTGGCTATGGCTAACGCATGGCCGGTCGGCCAATGAACACGGTCCCATGGCACTTTTCCTAATTTTATATTATTTTCATGATTTTATGAAAATATCATGAAATCAAGGAGTTTGTTGAAACCAAGGAGTTTCCTTGAAGTGAAGGAGTTTCCATGAGGCGAAGGAAACATAAAAAATAATAACATAAAATAAGAGGCATGTGGGACCGGCCGGCTAGGGCCCGGTCCCACAAGTTTACCTAATTTTATATTATTTTTCATGACTTTATGAAAATATCATGAAATCAAGGAAATACCATGAGATCAAGGAATTTCATGGGATGAAGGAAAGAATAATAAAATAATAAGGAATGTAAGGTGTAGGACCGGCCATAACTAGGGCATGACCGGCCGGCTAATAGGCTTGGTCCCGCATACCTTTCCTAATTATTTATTATTTCCTTGATGTGAAGGAAACACCATGAAATTGAGGAGTTTCCTTGAAACGAAGGAATTTTGTTCAAATGAGGGAATTTTCACGGGATCAAGGAAAATAATAAAATATAAAATTGGACGTGGGAATGGTCACGGCACGGTCGGCCGGTGGGTCCATCCCCCAGGTTAATATTTTATTATTTATTATTTTCTTTCATATTTTGCATAGGTTCATCGTCCCGTCGTATTTTGAAATACTCATTCGTGCATTCAGGTGCTCGTTACTGCATTATTGTTGAGTACACTTGCACCATTTTGGTCGGGGCTTACTCGATAGTAGCTCAGATGCCCGTGTATTGAATATTTATTACTAACCCATGGAATTCTGCTGGGAAGAACCATAAATTGAAGTAACGAAATATTATGAAAACATTGAATATTTTCCAGGATTCGATTAATGAATCTAATGATTTAAGAATAATTAATTGATGGCTCTATACTAGTACGATCGTCTAGGAGCATTAATTATTCAGAATTGAGTGATATGAGCTTGTTGAAGCGTCATATTTCTTTTATATAGTCGGGGAAAACATTGTTACATCCGAAGATGTTGTTGCTCTATACTAGCGGGCAAGTTTGTCTAGGAGCCGTCTAATCTTGCAATTATATATAAAAGTGATAATCGAAATTGCTCAAGTATTCATGAGATATGTCGTTGCCTCACCGAGAGACTACATATCTACATATACTCCGAGAGATAGTATTCTCGATCGAGAGATTCTCGTGGCATGAGCTTTCACGCTTTCGATAAGAGACATAAGCCTCAATACTCGTCTGATTGCTGGATCAGGAGCATATACAGTTATGGGTTTACGATTTTATCCCTTGTCAAAAATCCACCATCTACATTAAGTCCCCGATGAGTGAGGGACAGTCATGTTCCTCAGTCAGCACTGAATGGTGATTTTCCAGTTATGAACGAAATAAGTAATGGAACTTAGTCGTAAGATAAGATGTTACCGTATATTTTCGATAGTACGATCAAACCACGGGTTGAACGAAGATTCCAGTGGCATGATAGAGCATCGCCTAATGAGCATGAATTGGTGCTAAACCGCTGATTTTGATGATGGGACCTTGGTCGTTTTAGGATTCGCGGGCCGAGCCTAAGAAAGGAATCCGTTTTACCGCGGACGTTCGTTCGTTCGTTAGTTTAAGAAACAAACAAAATAGTAATGAGTCTAATGATAAAATTTTTGTCTATGAGCTTTCACGAAAAACAAAATTTTATTTTTTAAATATGTGAGATTTCACAAAGTGGAATAAACTCTCGTTTCAAAGGTGGATGCATAATTTTTTTTGAATAGACGTGCGTCTGTTAGTAATAAAATTTTATTATGAGCTTTCATAAAAAAATTTATCTTCGAGCTTTCAGAAATCTTTGAAAATATACTCTCGCTTCAAAGACAAATACTCGCGCGAGGGAACGAATATATATATATATGTTATTTCTCAAACACGTGAGTTTCACGTTAAATATATATATTTTTGTAAAACCAATGTTTTGATTTTGAACAACTGTTGAAAGTAGACAATTATTCATGGTGAAAATAATGTCTGTATGTAAATTTTCACAATTGTAGAATGGACGTCTGTCCAATTTTTGAAAAACCAGTGGATGCTAAAATTCACGTGGGTTGTTCACGGTTTTATGAAAATCAAGTCATGATTTTGAATAATGAATTTTGCTCGTCTTTGCAGGTTTGAAGGAAGGAGCAAGTTTTGAAATTCTGACGTTATAATCACTACAGCTAGTGAAATTGTAAATAGGTAAGAGTTGGATTGTTACCATTTTTGTAGACGCTGTTGTGAGCACCTTTATTCCATGATTCATTGCTTTGTCGAATCTGCGCTTTGTATGAACGATGCGCTGAAATAGCCACTTTGCAAGAATGACTGACTCCAAGGATGATACTTCCAAAGATGGTGTTTTCAGAGATGACATCTCTACGGATGAAACTTTAAGAAATGGTACTCTTGGGACCTCTGAGTGATGGTGAGAGATCCTTCATATTGAGTTGTACTTCTGCTTATTTCATTAGTTTTACCACAGGATGATCGTATAGTGAAATCCCGGATAAATGTAGGCTCCACGGAAATAGAAGAAAGTATACGGGAGCGGAGAACCCAGAAGTAAGGACTACAGGATGTTAGCAAATGACGTGCAATCCCCAGCCGTTTCTTTGGTGAGTTGTTAGCGCTCCTTGTGTCATGACTTTTCCCTGCCCGTGCAATTAGGATCACGATACCAAGGTTTGTTACTTCTTTTAGACTTTTTCTCCATCGATTGAAGGCCTTCAACTTTTTCCCGGGAAAACAATCCAGCACTGATGAAGAAGTCGATGTAAGCATTTCTTTCGTGCAGGCGATAGTGGCATCTCCTTGAATGAAATAATAATAATTATTGTTGATGAGTCCAGGAAGAAATCATTGTAGATGAGGAGCATGTTGATGAAGCGCACTCTTCTTTGGGGCATGGGAATATGGAGAATTCCCGAAATCCCGAACCAAATGGAGATAGCGGCGTTATCAATGGAGATTCCGGCATTGTCGAGCCAGAAAATTTCAGACTTCAGCCTTTTAATAGAAACGCTGTAGAATCTTCGTCCGAAGTCGGATTTTCGCGGTCTTCATATGTATCTTCGTGCCCAGAAAATTTCCAAGCTTTTCCAATGAAGCTTTTTGAGTTTTGAGCATGTTTAGGGCCTGAAAAAGGCGAAACAGTAAACTTCCAGGAGACTTTTTAGAATTTTTTCAGATTGTATGTTGTCCAATGTTTTGGCCACATATCCTTGCTCGTTTCTTCAATTGCTGTGAGTTTTGGATATGTTGTATAGGACATCCATATGAAGAGAATGGTATATGACCCATTCCTATATTCTTCACCAATTTCTCCCAGCTTGTTGGTTTGTACATGACAGTGCAAAATTATCTCAAACGAGCTTGCTGTAAAACACTCATGTTGTGTCTTTAGACCATTCGCTCGTGTCTTGAACGGTTGGTGAAGGATTTTAATATCATTGATTCATTTGAGATCAGGACCCCTTGATTGATATATGAGTGTGGTGCTTGCAGTGTCGTCTTGTTTCTGTTAGTCGCAGAAACATCACTTCTGAAACCCTGGTCACGGGACCATAACTGAGGTTGCTCTCGAGAGGGGGTGATGTAATGACCATGGTTTCATGTCCCGGTGGTAGCATTCCTTTTATGATGAATGATCAGCACATGAGAGCCTGGTGCCACGGGTCTTGGACTGTATAAACTTGATGAAGGACTTAGTGGGAAGACGTGGTAGACACCGATCGACTGTGGAAGTTATGAATCCCGTCTAAGAATTGATGCTTGCATGTTGTATGCTCTGGAAGCTGTAGGAACCTCATACGATGTTTGAATTCGATGCTTGACCCCAAATTTTGAAGCTAAGAGACTGAGTTATCAAATGAGAAAAGAATCACTCAATTTGGAGTTGCAGAGGTCAGCCAACGAAGAGTGCACATTTGTAATCTTGTACAAATTTTTCAGATTTCGTAGACCTGACGGTAAAGGCCATATCTTTCAGCTTGTATGTCCGATTGATGCGCCCTTTTGGTATGTTGTAGAAGAAACATAGGCGAACATCTTTTGTTGAGAAAGTATTGTCCCATTCCTCACCCATTGGTAAGTTTTTGTAAACCCATGGCCTGGAGCATGTCGTATCTCATTTGTAGAGGCGATGAGAACATCTTGTAGAAGACTTTGATTTATGCCCGTCCATCGTGCTAGCTTTGGGAAGATGTTCATGTTATCATGTTTTCATGTCTACATATCTTGATATGAATCATTAGGGCTTGGAGAAGTACGATCCATTGAGTAACACTTCAGAGAATGGATAGTTGATGAATACGGATGTTGTGTCTGAGACTGTTATTGATGCTGAGATCATGATTCAATTTTCTCCAGAAATTCTTGTTGATGCTGAGACCATGAATGGAGTTCCTCTACGTATCCTTGCTGATGCCGATACTATGGTTGGAGTTGCTACATAGACCGAAGATGATAGTCTTTGCTCCTCCATCCAGCGAGCCTTTATATGCGCGAACTAGTTGGTGGGTTGAGCATTCCCAAGATAAAGGTGTACTAGGATTTCAACCCAAATTTTCCTGAATATGACTTTACTGTGAAGTGGCTTCGTCGGGGATTCGTTGTTGTTGCGCGGTAGATAATAACAACAGTTTTCATTCTGGATATGATTAGTGAAGAGAGGAAGTTTCCCAGTCGTGCAGGGGTTAGTAGAGTAAAAGGAGTTTGTAGCATCCATTAATGAATGATGTTTCATCTGCTTCAGAAGTCTCATCGTGGGATAGTGAAGACTTATCGATTTGTAATTCAGCCACACTTTGATCGTGTCGGTGTTGAACCATTGTGTCACCGTCGAGATATTGTGCTGAAGCTAGATGCGCTATTATCGAAGTTGTACTCTTTGATTGGGAGTATAAGAAGGCTTCTTATATGCTTGAGCGCTGAAGCGTCGAACGTCTTAGGCTTGATCGTCTCGGCCCCGTGTATCTTCTGTTGATTTGGCATTCCACTGCGATAGTGGGATTCAACATTTGTGCAGACATCAGAGATTTATGATTTTGTGGCACTCGTGGTCATTATGCAAGTCTGTGGAGAAATTCCCAAAGTGTTCTTTGCCATGCTTCCGTCATCTCTCAGTAGTGAACGTCTCGGTGAGATGCTCGATTCGAAGCGGTGTCAGATTCAACCACTTGGTAAAATATTGCTAGAGTGAGATTACCCACTCATAACGTCTTGTAAAGTTGATAGCAGAATTGAGTCCCCATGCTAGGATAACATGTGAGGAAATAAATGACATAGACACGGAAGGAATGAGACTTGCCTGAGTGCGGAACCTCTTGATGAATGTCTATGCATCTGTTGCAAGTTCTTTCTTCAACCTCGTCAAAGTTCGAAATTTTTCCAAGTGCTCTGATGATGGGATGTCCGTCAAATCTTCTGGATCCGAAATTTCTTCGGTGGAGAGATGTGCAACTAAGGGTGCTTTGTCAGTAGCCATATTTTCATCATGGATCCATGCTCGTCTGAGGATCATGTCATACCCTGGATCTTCCTGATTGTGTGAAACCTGGTTTCCATCCAGGTTGAACCCATTTTCACTTTGAGAGTGATGTAGGCATATGTATATATCTCCGAGCATTCCTTCATGATCTCTGATTGATATGGGAGCATGAATAGCTTCTTTTATAGTGATGCCTGCAGCTCCGAGGGTTTTTAGTGGGATAATGTTGATAGTTGTGCCAGCCTCGATCAACGTTCTCCAAATTCGTTCCTTTGAGATTAACTGTGATAAACAGTCCCAGTTGTACATATCGTTGTTTGTGGCTAGAGGCTCAAGAAGTATTTCTGGAAATGGACAGTCGTCTTCCTGACCATTTGTGAACATGTCTTTCCTTTGTGCCTTCGACAGATGTAGCAATTCACATATATGTTCGACCAAGGATTGAACTTCTTCTTTGAGAGGTTGTTCAGAGAGTGAAGGTATTGATTGTGAGAGGTTCCTGTGTACTCCTTCAGTCCCCAGTTAAAGCTCTCTTGGGATTCTCCGTTTCTTCTTCAGTTGGCTATCTCCTGATAAATGGCAATTTGATTGCACCATCTTAAATCCAGACTTCCAGTAACTCGATCACTTCTTCAATATGAAGAGGGGGGTTTGAGTCTGTCTGATCATTTCCCCATTTGTTGATGCTAGGTTGAGGATTGTGCATTTCGGGATTGGTTATCCTTTTTTTGTGCTTTCGGAGGAGCCTAAGATATTGGAGGAGCATGCTTGTGCTGTGGTGCCTCGTCTTTCCTTTTGCTTCCTTTTAGCAACAACGTTTGTTGAAGGCTGGAGATTGTACTGATTGTTGACTAGGCATCGGCTGCTTCGAGGTTCCTTGACCTTGCATACTTTGCTCTTTCCAGTAAAGCAGGTGCAGTAGTCGCTGATCGTTTGGCTACTTTATGAAGCTCTGAGAAAGTCTGGAACCGGAGATTTTCCAGCAAGGCTATGTAGACCGGGATCATTCCGTCGATGCACAAGTCTACAAGTTGCTGCTCTGTGACGTTTGGATCGCGGAAATCCAAGGCTTGAACTCTGAACCTTTTCACACAGTCATTGAGATGTTCATTGCTCCTTTGAAACATCCTTCCTAGATCATAGAGAGTGATTTGCTCCGAAACAAAGAAATATTTTCTGTAGAAAGCATTAATCATCTCTCCCCAACCGGTGATACTTCCTGGTGCGATGTTGTTGTACCAGATATATGCTCTTTCTGTTAGAGACTTTGAAAATTCCTTCAGACGGACGACATGATTGTGTTCATGCTCACCCAACAATTCTAAGAATCGAGAAACATGTTTTCGAGCGTTGCCCGTTCCGTTGTAAAGTGTGAACGTTGGAGAAGTGTATCCCTTCGGAAGAGGAATCCTTTGTGTAGAAGCAGGATATGGAGGTTGGTGACGATGTACGGAAGGTGTTTTGTCTTTCCCACGATCCTCCAAAAGACGTTCCAGGTCTTCACGAGTGATGAAACTGGATGGCTCTTTCGCTGGTGGATTATCTGCATCCTTAGGAACTTCATCACCGCCTACTACGTGGATCGGAGTGACCTCAGGATCAGCGTCTGAAGACGTTTCTTTAGCTTTTCCTTTCTCCTGAGTTTTCTCTGACATCTTGTCTGTAAGAGTCTTGAGATAGTTGAATAGTTCCTTCTGAGTAGCAGCCATGTCAGTTTGATTTTTGGTGAGAGTTTCTTGCACCTTCATAAGATCACCTATGGTAGGTGGATTTTCTCTGACTTCTTTAGAAAACCGACCAGAGAGTGGATTATTGATGGTGCCAGTGCCGTCACTTGCAGGGGTGATCACTGGAGCACTAGTGCTTGGAGGAGTAATAGTGGCAGGTTGCGCCGGAAGAGAGGTAGTGGCAGGTTGCACCGGAGGAGTGGTGTTGGCAGTACCACTAGAGCTTGCAATATTAGAGTCGGGTGTTGAATCCGGGTTGGTAACTGAACTAGACCTAAGACCGACCATCTTTGTGAGAAGTGAGATTGCAACCGAGAGAATGATCTCCCACTATGGTCGCCAATCTGTAGATGGGGCAAAACGAGTTGCTGGTTTTTAAGGAATTGAGGAGACGACCGTGCGGAAGAAACTCCTTAAACCGAGAACTGTCAAACCTCACACAGATGCACTGCAATAATGGAGTGCTTTGAATTCGAGAGATCAATCTGTAGTACTCCGGCCTAAACCAAGACAATGGTCGTTCCAGAGTAAATTCGGTCACAAGAGAGGATGGGTCGATCTGTAGGAGGGAAGCTGAGAAATGTGTGAGATCAATGGTGATCGAAGATTCTAGGTGTGTTGTGTATTCTGAAAATAAGATAAGTTCTGAATGATTGAATTTTCTCTGTTGAGAGTAATTGCTCAAATGTTAAGTTGTTAATCTCGTGTTGTCTGTTTGACGTGAGATTGTCTTTTTTTTTTCAATCATGATTCAAATACTTATTTATATTGCTAGAATTGTAAACACCATGATCCCATGAAGTGTGACAGTTGATGGGATCAAAGAGTGGAGAAGTGGAAATCGTGTTAAAACCAGTTGCTCAACGTGCGGAGACTCGGTCGATTTTCCACCCACTACTTTGTTAACTCCTTCAACTAATTGCACGACTTACTCACATTCTCATCGTGTGTATGAACACACGTGCCGTAGAACTCCAGACCAAAACCCTATTTGATATCCCCCATGTGACACGATTGACGTCTTGTGATAGTGGATTCTGCGAGGCAGACGTGTATTTAGTTAGTCAGTTGACGACTTCATGACTCCATGAGACGATGAGTCCTTGCACTGTTGAGTCGAACATGATTTGAAAATGTTCTGAAACTCATGAATTGAACATGTCTGTTGAGATAGAGGTATAACGTATGCATAAACATAGTTAACGTGAGCAAATATTGCTCATTCGATGAACTGTTGAATATTGATGGTTGAACCAATGTTCCTTGGTTTGAGCAAATATTGCTAATCTGAGCAAATGTTGCTCGTTTGATGAATTATTGGTAGCATAACCAAATAAAATATTAAATATTAATTTAAATACTGGCAACTGAACCAAGAATAATTAATAAAATGTTGACCATGAGATCGTCATAAAATTATTAGCGTTTGAATCTGGAATTATGAACCTTGGACTCAAAACCCTAATTTGATCAATTGATATTTTATTGAAAATTAACCACGGAGTGAAGGAGGGACCGACTACATGGGATTATGGGTCAACCATGTAGCGCCTAGATGCTCAAGTGAGCAAATACTAAGGTCTCTTGAAGACTTGCTGATTTGTTGTTGAAAAGACGATTAAATGCTGGTTTAATCATTTATTATTAAAATAATGCTCGTCTGAGCCTTAGGTGATAAAACCTAATTAATTATGAAGAGATGAGGGACCGACCAAGGGGTCATGAAACCGGCTTTGAGTGGTCATGGGGTCGACTGACGATCATTTCATGGAATTCCAAGTTGTTTGGAAGAGTTTGAACCTAATATGAACAAATTAGGTCAAATGATGAAAATATATGGGACCGGCCTATTGCAAGCCAAAGAGCCAACCTTGGTTGGTCAAGGTAATATGCACTTGTCATCAAAGTGTTCGCGTCTCAGTCCTGAGAATTTTGATATTTTCTGATATGCGTTTGGGCAATCATTTGAGAAAATATGAAGAAATCATGGATTTTGCTGAAACTGAGGAAACTTCATGAGATGAAGGAAAATAATTATAAAATGAAGGAATCATGGAGTATGGGACCGGCTATGGCTAAGGCATGGCCGGACGGCCAATGAACACGGTCCCATGGCACTTTTCCTAATTTTATATTATTTTCATGATTTTATGAAAATATCATGAAATCAAGGAGTTTGTTGAAACCAAGGAGTTTCCTTGAAGTGAAGGAGTTTCCATGAGGTGAAGGAAACATAAAAAATAAAAATAAAAATAAAATAAGAGGCGTGTGGGACCGGACGGCTAGGGCCCGGTCCCACAAGTTTACCTAATTTTATGTTATTTTTCATGACTTTATGAAAATATCATGAAATCAAGGAAATACCATAAGATCAAGGAATTTCTTGGGATGAAGGAAAGAATAATAAAATAATAAGGAATGTAAGGTGTGGGATCGGCCATAACTAGGGCATGACCGGCCGGCTAATCGGCTTGGTCCCGCATACCTTTCCTAATTATTTATTATTTCCTTGATGTGAAGGAAACACCATGAAATTAAGGAGTTTCCTTGAAACGAAGGAATTTTGTTCAAATGAGGGAATTTTCATGGGATCAAGGAATATAATAAAATATGATAAAATATAAAATTGGACGTGGGAATGGTCACGGCACGACCGGCCGGTGGGCCCAGTCCCCATGTTAATATTTTATTATTTATTATTTTCTTTCCTATTTTGCATAGGTTCATCGTCCCGTCGTATTTTGAAATACTCATTCGTGCATTCAGGTGCTCGTTAGTGCATTATTGTTGAGTACACTTGAACCATTTTGGTCGGGGCTTACTCGATAGTAGCTCAGATGCCCGTGTGTTGAATATTTATTACTAATCCATGGAGTTCTGCTGGGAAGAACCATAAATTGAAGTAACGAAATATTATGAAAACATTGAATATTTTCCAGGGATTCAGTTAATGAATCTAATGATTTAAGATTAATTAATTGATGGCTCTATACTAGTACGATCGTCTAGGAGCATTAATTATTCAGGAATTGAGTGATATGAGCTTGTTGAAGCGTCATATTTCTTTTATATAGTCAAAGGGAAAACATTGTTACATCCTGAAGACGTTATTGCTCTATACTAGCAGGCAAGCTTTCTAGGAGCCGTCTAATCTTGCAATTCTATATAAAAGTGATAACTAAAATTGCTCAGTATTCATGAGATATGCCGTTGACTCAGCTGAGAGACTACATATCTACATATACTCTGAGAGACAGTATTCTCAGTCAGAGATTCTAGTGGCATGAGCTTTCACGCTTTCGATAAGAGACATAAGCCTCAATACTCGTCTGATTGTTGGATCAGGAGCATATACAGTTATGGGTTTACGATTTTAGCCCTTGTCGAAAATCCACCATCTACATTAAGTCCCCTGATGAGTGAGGGACATTCATGTTCCTCAGTCAGCACTAAATGGTGATTTTCCAGTTATGAACGAAATAAGTAATTGAACTTAGTCGTAAGATAAGATGTTACCGTATATTTTCGATAGTACGATCAAACCACGGCTTGAACGAAGATTGTTCCAGTGAGACAATCTTTTTCTAGTTCTTTGTTGTTTATCAATCAATTTGTAAGCAGTTGAACCATTAACATTGGTGTTCCAAGCAATCTGAAGTTGGTTTTAAATGCAAAATGCTTTATCCACATTGCAAAGAATTTAAAAGGTCTCCAAGTGTTCCTATTAATTTCCTTAGGCACTAACATGATGGGACAGTGGTCAGAGCCAGCTTGAACTAAATGTAGAAGTTTGGATTGGGGATAACAATTGAACCAAAAATTGTTGCCTATAGCCATGTCAATTCTGGATTTTCTACTACATGTACTAAAACTATTACTAGTCCAAGTAAAATTCTTACCTGTATAGCCAATGTCCATAAGACCACAAATATTCATTTTATCTTGGACATACCTGTCTTCAGTGGAGAAATTTGATGCCTCAGATATATCATGGAGATGAAAATTAAGATCTCCTAGTACTAACCAGGGTTGCATGATATTCTCACTAATTCTCATCATAAAATCCCATTGTTCTTTCTTTTTATCAAAATAGGTGGAGCCATACATAAAAAAAATAAGCACATCAGGTTTACTAGGATATATTCTAGTAACTACATGTATCATATTATTAGAAGTATTTTGAACCTCACAATGAATTACATCCTTCCACATGAGAATCAAACCCCCAGCAAGACCCACTCTATTAATGTTAACATGATTGCAATAACTTAAAGTATTTGCTAGAGAAATCATTCTATCACTATCAACTTTTGTTTTTGTAAGAAATAAAAAATCAGGTGATTGTTTTTTAACTAGAACAAATAGTTGATCTCTAGTAAACTTTTTAGCTAAACCTTGGACATTCCAAGCTAAGATTTTCATATTTAAAGAACTAATAAACCTTAGAAAATAAACATCAGATAATAAAATAAGGTTGGTTGAAGAATTTACCAGAGCAGCTGGGGCCTCTATCATGTCATGGTAGTTCTCTTTTGCAATTTTTTCTCCTTCTTCAGCCAGATCATGCTCCATACCATCAAAATTATCCATTGTATTAGTAGATCCAGTATTGTGACCAATGTTACCTTCGTGAATAGCTTCTTAATCTTCCACACTTCTTGATCTCTTTGCTTTCCTTGCTTCTTCTTTTTTCTCAGCCTTTTCTTTTTCCCCTAGATGTCTTCGGCTTGCTTCACAAACTTGTTGCAACAATTGATCTAAATTATCAATTATTTCCACACCATAGTGTCTTGCCAGATTATGACAGTAATTTACATATTCTTCATTAGTGTATCTTCTGATTTTTAAATCCAAAACAACATTTTCACATTCATCATCATTGTGATCAATAGTAAAGCAGTTCTTACAAAGAAGATGTGGTTGTCTTTCCCAATGGTAGCGAACCCATGTAACACCACCAGCTGCAGTGTTCCACCATCCTCCCCTGTGCATAGGATTTTTATGATCAATCTTCACTCTTGTAGTTATCATTGAACCAAAATCAGGACGACAATTTTTTGGTTCAGTCCAGATCTTAGGACCCAATTCCACCAAAGTTTATGTTGCATTCTCAGCAGTAAGGGCTATCCTTTTGGTCTACCTGTAGTAACTATTTGGGTGTATTTAGCAATCGGACTTGATGGGATTGATTTTAAGTTTTAATAAAAGAAAATAAAAGAAAAATATATACAAATATTGTTATTGGTTAATAGTGTCCACTCGATAAGAGACACGTGTTCTTCATCCATTGAGTAGAATTAGGTCTAATTATTGACTATTTATGTTGTAAGAGAACCCTGTATTGAATCTATCTGAAAGTTAATGAAACAATTATCATTTGGCTGCGCATATTGCACAGATCCTTGGCCTGAATCTTCGATTCAGGAGGTGTTATGCTTGTCTAGTTGTTGTGTTATCACAACAATTGGCATCAGAGCCGTTCGAAATCCATCGATTTTTTTTTTTTACAATGACGTTGAAGCAACTTTTGAGCTCGAATTTTCCCAAAAATATTTATTTCCAAAAATACCTAAAAATACATAAAAACACAATATTAGTACAAAAATCCAGTTGAGGAAGATGTATCTCAATTGAAGGTTTCTCAAGCTAAACTACAATCTAATTTCGATACCTTCTCAACAGCACTTTACAGGAAAATAATCGCAATCTAGTGAGCTTATTCAGTAGACCTTACAACAGCTGACATCAAGTTCATTCTAAAGATGCCAGTGGATCTAACGTACTTGATATTGATGACCATGGTTTTGCTCACCATCATCAACCCATGTATTCCCACCGTATTCCTAAGCTAGATTTTCCAAGATTTGATGGTGACAATCCCCGAGGCTGGATTCAGAAAGCTGAGCGATATTTTCAACTCCATGACATTGAAGAGCACAAAAAGGTCGATATTGCTGCAATCTACCTTGAGGGTAAGGCTGAAAAGTGGTTTTTAAACTTTCAAGTTAATATACATAAAATAACTTGGCATGATTTAGATACACATCTATGTGCTCGTTTTGAAAATCCAGTGGATGAGAATTTTGTTGGTAGATTTAACAAACTAGTATATCAATCATCTGTAGATGAGTATTATGAGGAGTTTGAATCACTCAAGGCATTGATTCTTAAAATGAATTCATCCCTTAGTGTATCTTACTTCATTATGAGTTTCTTAAGTGGATTAAAGGATGAAATAGGTAAATTTGTTTCTATGTTTCACCCTCAAACCCTATCAGTTGCCTTTTCTCTAGCTAGTCTACAAGAACAAAAGCTAACTCTAACAGCTGCTGCTCCCAAACCATTTACAAAGTCCTTCAATATCCCATTTGCTTCAAATAGACATTATTCTTATACATCTTTTGTACCCAAACCCATTCTTACTTCCCCAAAATCTGCACCCACCACTCCCAAGTCAATTTTCACCCCTACACAAAAGTCCAATCCATAACCCCCTATAGTTAAAAGACTTTCTCAAAAGGACATGGACAAAAGAAGAGCTCAAGGACTCTACTATAATTGTGATGCTGTCTATAGACCTGGGCACTTTTGTAAGGGCAAGCAGAAGATTTATATGCTACAAATGGATAATTCTAAATCTGCAGATACTGAGGAGGAAGTAGAAATATTTGAAGAAGCTAATGAATCTCTAGTTCAGTCTGATGTAGAGATATCTCTCCATGCACTCACAGGCAATGCCACTGGGGAGACAATCAGAATTCCTGGTGTCATCAACAAACACAAAGTTTCCATTCTTATTGACACTGGTAGCACTACCAGTTTCATTGACAGCAAGCTAGCAACTTCTCTCCAGTGCCACATTGAACCAACTGCTGCCATGATGGTCACAATTGCTAATGGTGACAGAACAGTGAGTACTGGCATTTGCTCAAAACTTACATGGAGCATGCAGGGCCATACTTTTGTGGAGGATCTCAGAATTCTGCCACTAGGAGGTTGTGACATAGTTCTTGGAGCTGTCTGGCTCAAGACTCCAGGTGATGTGCTCTTCAATTTTTCTACATTAAGCATTTCCTTTAAATACCACAATAAAAAGATCACATTACATGGGAGCTCTCCAAAACCTTCAATATTTATGACCAGTGGTGCTGCAATTAAGAAGTTTCTCTCTAGAACCTCTCATGGCTTGGTGGGTCATTTTTTCTCAATCTCCACAACTACTGCACCACCCACTCCTGAAATACTACATCCCTTATTACAAGAATTCACAGACATATTCCAAGAACCTACTCAACTACCACCCAGGAGAAGCCTGGATCATAAAGTCCCCTTAAAACCCAACTCCATGCCTGTTAACCAAAGAGCTTATAAATGCCCATATGTTCAAAAGGCAGTAGTTGAAAATATTGTCACAGAAATGCTTCATTCTTGCATCATTCAACCAAGTCATAGCCCCTTTGCTTCACCTATACTTTTAGTCAAGAAAAAAGATAATTCTTGGAGGTTTTGTGTGGATTATAGAAAACTCAATAGCATCACAATCAAGGATAAGTTTCCTATTCCCATTGTTGATGAACTATTAGATGATCTCAAAGGATTTAAATTCCTCTCCAAGATTGATCTTAGGGCTGGTTACCACCAGATCAGGGTCAGTGACTTAGATATCTTGAAGACAACATTTAGAACCCACCAAGGTCACTATATATGAGTTCAAAGTGATGCCATTTGGCATCACAAATGCACCTGCTACATTCCAGGCTTTAATGAATGAGATATTTCAACCATTTTTGAGGAAATTTGTATTAGTCTTCTTTGATGACATCCTCATTTATAGCTCCAGCATGGAGCTGAACACTTAGAGCACCTCAAAATTGTTTTCTCTTTGCTCAGACAGCATCAGTTTTTTACAAAACTGTCCAAATGCAGCTTTGGTCAGTCCTTAATGGAGTATCTAGGTCACATTATTACACCTGATGGAGTCTGTGCTGATCCTAGTAAGATTTCCTGCATGCTCTCTTGGCCTTTACCTAAAACTATTAAAGAGTTGATAGGTTTTTTGGGCCTCACTGGCTACTACAGAAAATTTGTGCAAGGGTATGGCTCCATCAGCAAACCATTAACTGACCTACTTAAGAAGAATGCTTTTCTATGGAATCCAACAGATACAACTGCTTTTGAGCAACTGAAACAAGCCATGAGCCAAACTCCCATTTTGGCACTTCCAGATTTCACTAAGCAATTTGTAGTGGAAAGTGATGCCAGTGAGTCATGCATTGGTTCAGTATTACTTCAAGAAGACAAGCCTATTGCTTACTTCAGTAAGCCATTAGGCCCTAGAGCAAGAGCTCTTTCTACTTATGAAAAAGATTTTCTAGCCATTGTCCTAGATGTTCAAAGGTGGAGGCATTATTTACAGGGAAATAAGTTCATCATAAAGACTGACCACCAGAGTATTCAATATTTTCTTCAACAGAAAATAACCACTGCCTTACAGCAAAGGTGGCTGATAAAACTATTTGGTTTTGATTATGAGATACAGTATAAAAAGGGAGCTGAAAATGTGGTTGCTGATGCTCTTTCTAGGAGATCTCATGACTCAGCAACTTGTAATTCCTTATCTGTCTCCACTCCATCTTGGGTGCAAGAGGTTCTCCACAGCTATGCACAAGACTCAACATCAGACTCTCTCATTTCTCAGTTACTTCTTAATGCTGCTAGTGTTCCACATTTCACCTACAAGGAAGGCATTCTGAGATACAAAAATAGACTTTACATTGGCACTGGAGGTAATGTCAGAAAAAATCTTTTACAGTCATTCCATGCTTCATCTGTGGGAGGTCATTATGGCATGAATACCACTTATGTTAGAGCCAAGAACCACTTTTACTGGCCAGGAATGTTAAAAAATATCTTACTCTTGGTGTACCATTGTGACATTTTCCAAAGGAATAAAGGTGATCACACCAATGCTGCTGGCTTACTCCAACCACTGCATATTCCTACTCAACCATGGCAACACATTACTATGGATTTTATTGATGGTCTCCCTGTCAGCAACAGAAAGAGTGTCATTTTGGTCATTGTTGATAGGCTCACAAAGTATGCTCATTTTATTGATCTGCAACACCCTTATACAGCTGGTTCTATGGCTCAAGCATTTCTCAATACTGTATTCAAGATGCATGGATTACCATCTTCTATTGTGTCTGACAGAGATAAGGTTTTTACAAGTCATTTTTGGAAGGATTTGTTCCAAGCTTTTGGCACTACCTTGAACCTGAGCACTGCCTATCACCCCCAAACAGATGGGCAAACTGAAAGGGTGAATGCATGCCTAGAGAATTACCTGAGATGCCTCACTGGCCATAAACCAAGCAACTGGAGTCAATGGCTAGCACTAGCTTAATGGTGGTATAACACAAGCTTTCACAGAGGGTTGCAGATGTCTCCATTTCAAGATTTGTATGGGTATGTTCCTCCACACATGGCCTTCCCTACTACTGCCACCACTTCTGTAGCTGCAGTGGAAACTTATTTAAAAGACAAAGCCTCTATGCTGGACCTACTCAAAGAATCTCTTCACAAGGCACAAGAAAGAATGAAGTTATATGCTGATGCTTCTATGGTTGACAAAACCTTTGAAGTGGGGGACTTAGTCTACTTGAGGCTCCAACCCTATAGACATGCCTCTGTTGCTTTAAAAAAGAACTTCAAACTCTCAGCTAAGTTCTATGGTCCATTTCCAATACTGCAGAAGGTAGGAAAAGTAGCTTACAAATTGGAGTTTCCATCTAACTCTCGCATTCACCCAGTGTTCCATGTTTCTCAGTTAAAGAAACACATTGGCCTCAGGTACACTCCTTCCCCTACACTGCCTGTTGTTGATCTTACAGGAGATATAATCATGCTGCCAGAAAAGGTGTTGAGCCACATAACTGTGCTCATCGGCAAAAAGCTAGTTCCCCAGGTGCTCATCCAATGGACCAATTCTTCTTCAGAAGACGCTACTTGGGAGGCCATTACAAATATTAAGGCTCACTATCCACGGTTTATCCTTGAGGACAAGAATCCTGTTCATGGGGAGGCAATGTTGCATTCTCAGCAGTAAGGGCTATCATGTTAGTCTGCCTGTAGTAACTATCTGGGTATATTTAGCAATTTTGTTATTGGTTAATACTGTCCACTCGATAAGAGACACGTGTTCTTCATCCATTGAGTAGAATTAGGTCTAATTATTGGCTATTTATGTTGTAAGAGAACCCTGTATTGAATCTATCTGAAAGTTAATGAAACAATTATCATTTGGCTGCACATATTGCACAGATCCTTGGCCTGAATCTTCGATTCAGGAGGTGTTATTCACCAATTATCCCCTTCAATCCACTCATATGCTTGTCTAGTTGTTGTGTTATCACAACAACTTCATCTATAACAGGTATCGCATGATGTTCAAGAAGAATATTTTTGAATTGAACATTCCATTCCTAATGAGAAAAATCATGATCCTTCATAGCAATTGAAGAGTCATATTTTATAAGATTAAGATGACTCTTTTGAACATTCCAAGGACCTCTCCTAAGAATGGCTTCTACAATTTCATTAGAAGTAAACTTGAAGAGATAAATATTCTTATCCAAACCACGCATATTTTTGATTCGATATTGTTTCCACAATACACTTACTTCTTTCCTCACAGTATCAGTCTCCACCGGGTCTTTTGAATGTAGCTTACCTATTAAAGTGTTACTCCATTATTCTTTTGCAGCCGATATAGCCCTTGTCAATCCAACAACTCGCCTTAGATTGCGACTGTTGATATCACGAATTATAGTTTCATTCATTTGAGAGGTGATGATGGAAACTTGTGAGTTTGAAGATGAAGCCATTGCTCTAGGGTTTAATACTCGTAAAGATTTTCCAGACGAAAGGAATGTGTGAAAAAGCTTTGATCTCCTCCTATTATATAGATGAGTATCGAATAAAATGTAACTAAAAATAGTTATTTTGTTATAACTATTATGAGATAAATAAGGACAAGAGATATTCCATGGAGAAATAAGAGAAATTCTAGCATTGAAGTCGATAGTAGTCAACTGTAGCTTTTTAAAAAAGAAACTGCATGCCCACCAATTACGCTGATCTATAGGGGGAATATTGAAATTTGAAAATTCGAATTCTGGATCTCATATTCTTGGATCGGCCTTTCTGAATCGTAGAAACTTAACTCACTTTCTTCATTGTGATCATATACATGATCTAAACTGCAATACTGGATCATACTGATAAAAACCCTTCTTTGTTTGATGGTCTGCAAAACTGCTATCGGAGATGAATTCAAAACTGTTCTTGTCTGCAACAATATAGTTGACAGAAAGAGATTAAATAAAACAAAAGTCCAAAAATGGATGCCTCCCATGATATATGAAAAGAAGGCCCTGCAACACAATTAGAAATCCATTAGATATCAGAAAAAAGAACAAAAATTAAAATCAAAGAAAAGGTTTAAGTAGTTTGAAAAGAATAATCAGATGGTCATTGTAATAAAAGAAAAAGAAAAAAGATGATAAAGTAACATTAAGAAAATAAGTTTTTTGTTTAGAAGAAAGAAAGAGAAGAAAAAATCATTAGTTCGATAGCATCATAATAATATAACAGGTGAAAAAATTGTGAAATAGAATCAAACGATCATAGAAAACAATTTTTTTTTTTAAACCGAGTTAACTCAGTGTCACCCGATCCTCAGAGCCCTGATAGATAGCAGCTATTGGGGAAGGAAATCAAGTATTGGTGCAATTGTGATGTGGTGTATTTGGAAGTTAAGATATGATGTTAATTTCGAGAATATTATTGTCGATATAAATAGAGCTATTATGGAAACTAGAAGAATGATTAACATTTATATTGTTCCCCGTTTAATTATTAAAAGAGTAAATAGGGATGCTAAAGTTCTCAGGTCTGAGGTAGAGCATTTTATGTTCATTGATGGTTCCTTTAAAGATTTTAATATGAGTTTGGGTGTTATCTGGTGTGATATTGCAGGAAGAATAAGAAGAACTTGCTCGGACTTTGGTTTGATTCCAGATGCAGTTGGTGCTGAAACGGCTGCTCTAATTTTGACTTTCTCTTGGGCTAAAGAGATGAATCTATCCAAAGTCATCTTCGTTAGTGATTGTCTCCAGCTGGTGGATTTTGTGAATGAAGTCAATACCAATATTGCGTGGATAGGTAGTGACCTTCTTGAAGACTGTCAAAGTTTATTTTATAATCTTTGTTCCTTTAAAGTTGTGTATATAAAGCGTGTGAAAAACAATCTAGCTGACCGGCTTGCACGTCGGGCTAGAAAATTCAGTGTCAAAGATATTTGGGTCTATTTTTTTCTTTTTTGGAAACTCTTGTTAGGAAGGAGACCTTAACTGTTGTTTGTAATTCTCTGCTTTGTTAATCCCATGGTGTGTTTCTTAGCAAAAAAGACAGTGTATTTCTTCTTTACTCTTAAAAAAAAGAAAAAAACAGGTGGCCTGACAAACGGTCCGCGCCACTATGAGAAAAGTGTGTAGCAGTAGACTTTCTATTGAGCGGCCAAATGAAAAACACCAGTGATAGAGCTTTGATCGTTGGCTTTGGAGATTCAACCGTTCGATCTTGATTCTATCGTTAACGACTATTTTGTAACTGTTATTTCCCCCCTACTTCAGTCCTATATATATGATGGGTTGTCGTAGGCACAACAAATTAATAAATATATTTCCCACTAATTAACTGGTAATATAGCGGTAGTAAGAGATCGTTCCCACAGAGAGTTGTGTAAGTGATAGGTTATTTGTATTAGCAAAATAAAGTAAATCACAAAGGGGTTTTGGTTGTAAGATAAATATAAAGACAATAATACAGAAACGAGATGATCAAGGAGTCCTTCGTCGTTACCAAGCGATAGCTAGATTAGTATACTTATCCATCGTTCGTAAGAACCATTCATCACCAACCGTAGAGTAATATCTAGATCAGTGTTATCCCCAAAACTCCTTTAATCACTGGATACGGAAGTTCTCGACTACCAGATTCTATTCAACGAACCACCAAGTAGTAGATCACTCAAGATGTAATCCAATCGAACGCCTTAAGCTTTGTGAATTTAGGTTAATCCCAGTAGTTAAACTCTTAGATCAAGGTTTACTCGCTAGTGTTGTCTTCACACACGATTCATCCACGCAATCCCTCTGCGAGGTCTCATGATTTCTACTTGTGTAGAGAGTTAATCGACGATTACTTATCTCATAACTTCCACTAGCAATAGAACAATCAATAGACTAATCTAGTATGCATCCCAAATCAATCTAAGAATCACTCATAAACCCTAGATATGGTAAAGACAAACGATGATGATAAAAACTCTCAATAGATTTGTATTATTAATAAAGCTTCACGCTTAGAACATTGAATTCATCCTTAATCAACAAAGGATTTAGTTTCTCATGATTACACAATTACCCGGTTCCCCCCTAAAGGGGTAAACCCTAAAATATTAATGAAGAACAAAAGTATAATATGAGATTCGATGATATGTGAAAGGCCTAATACCTATTTTTATAGGTTTACATTGCTTGGCCATCAAGTATTTAGTTCGGTTCAAGAACCCGACCCGAAAATACGACATAAACGACTCCAAACGTTCCCTTAGGCCTTCCAAGGCATTTATACACGTTTTCCACTTGCTAAGTTCGCGAACCTAGTCCGCGAACTTCAAATTCCAGCAGAAATTTTCGGAATTAAAGTATGAAACCCGTCCGCGAACTTTACTGTCTTCGGTATTCAATAAAAGCTTGTTTTGGCCACAACTTCTTCATCCTAACTCGGAATGACCTCATTCTTTTTGCATTCTTTTTATATTTCAATTATATTCAAGATGGTGATGAGAAATCCTTAATTTGAATGAGTTAAGATCAGTATTTGGCCCTTCTCTTGATTTTGAGCGTTTTGCTCCTTTTCGTCGCTTTTCTTCCACTACTCTTGGACTTGGGCACTTAGCTCTTTTCAGCACTTTGTAGCTCCTTTTTGGACGATTCACCTATTAGAGTCAAATAAGAGAAAACAATAGTAATAATACGAATACATGCAAGAATAATAGATAAAACAAGTATGGAATGGACACTAAAATCATATGAATTATGCACTTATCAATATATACCTCATAATTCGTCAATTTTTACATATTTTTCACTATTTACTTATTTCGTTTACCTTTATCCTCAGTCTACTTATTTTTAATTTCATAATCCAATGTCTTATTCCGATGAAGAGATGCAAATTCATATGGATCGGTTTAAATCACATCAACAAAGGTGTATGCGGATGTTGCAACAACTTGATGATGAGGCAGGTGAAGATAAATGACTAACCTACACTATGATACTGATACATTCAGGTCAAATACCTAGAGCTCTAAAGCCATACGTATCGAGGGAGGGAATGGTTCCACCAGAAACTGATGCATAATTATTTTCTTCCAAATTGTGTATATTATATGGTCAATATTTCCAGCGTCGATTCTGCAATGCCCCAACACTCGGTGATAAATATTATCAATAAGATTTTTCAGGTAGGACCTCAATCTAATTATCAATTTGATGCACTGAATATTGAATGTTAGAGGTTATTATCTGGAACAAAAGGTTACTTCGGCCATAAGGGTTCTGGGTTATGGGAGGCCTGCGGATTCGAACGATGAGTACCTTCGTATGGGCAAAACAAGTTCATACAAGTACCTTTCTTTGTTCTGCGAAATAATGATTAATCATTTTGATCCAACATGTTTACGAAAACCAACCGAGGAAGATGTTAGAGAAATATTAAAGCAAAACCAGGATAGGAGATTCACAGGAATGCTACTGTATGCATTGGGTTTGGACTGATGCCCTACCTATTGGTTCAGTCAATATAATGGTCATTACCCAAAACCAACTATTATCCTTGAAACTGCTACTTCTTATGATCGTTATTGGATATGACACATATTTTTTGGTCTTCTAGTTCACAAAATGACAAAAATATTTTGCAAAAATCACTCTGTTTGAAGATTTAAAGTATGGAATTTGTCCCGACATATATTTCACAATTGATGGCCATCAATACACTCATGGATATTATCTTATGGATGGAATCTATCTAACATGACTAACCTTAGTTCAAGCTTAATTACCATCAGTCTCCAAATGACAAATTGGGTTGATCGTACCAGTTATGGATTTGAGGAAGGGTGTAGAACGGGCTTTTGGAATTCTAAAGCGGAAGTTCGTTGTCATTTGTGGGTTATATTGTGGTTTATGTGCACATGAAATGCACAAGACTATGCTCACTTGCATAATTATGCATAACATAGTAACTCAGAAAACCCGGCGTAACAAGGCTGGACTAACCATTATGATATAGATTTGAGGCATGAGATTCGATCACAAAGAGAGCTACATGCAAGGAACTATGCGCAAATGACTAGTTTGCATTTAGAACTAGATCTATATGACATGTTAAGAGAAAATCTGAATGTGAATCTTTGGGTCGAGTTTGGAAGATCGTGCGGGCATAATTTTTAAGTTTTATTTAATTACTAGGATACGACCCGTGCTGTTTTTATTTGTTATCGTAAATAGGATCTTTTCTGTCTTGAACACCGGAAGCCCCATCCTTTTTCGTCTTGTTGAGAATATGGACAATTTAGATGCCAATTAATCTATTGGCATTGTGCCTATAATGGTTATGCGCTGAATATATTGGTTGTCGGCGGATTTTATCAGTTCGCATTATGCATGTTTATATCAAAGTTAATTTCCGGTATGAACTAAATGTTGCCCTCGAGAAGGTTGTAGAATATGTGTCGGTCACTAATAGTCAATTGAGTGTCTCCCTTCTTGACTTTCGAGCTTATGGAAATTCTTATTTGTGCTTTTACATCCGAGTTTATTCATAAGTATTGATTCCATATATAGTACCATGTCGGTATATTATCGTGTGTTGATCCCGACCTCGGATATCCGAGTTATATCTCTTTCTCTCGCGCGCGATTAGAACGTTTACAGAATTGAATCGTGAACCTAATCACACAGAGAGTTCTTGGATGGTACCAAAGACCAATGTCCAAGGATTAATCAAGTCGTATCCAACAAACTGGGTCGGATGTATCTACTATGATTGATGAATGCACAACCTGTGATATTTTAATTATAAAGATAAACAACATAATGCAGAAAAAGAAATAACACAGACACCAGAAGTTTTGTTAACGAGGAAACCGCAAATGCAGAAAAACCCCGGGACCTAGTCCATATTGAACACCAAACTGTATTAAGCCGCTACAGACACTAGCCTACCACCAATTAACTTCGGCCTGGAATGTAGTTAAGACCGTACTCAGTCTCACACCGATTCAGGTACATTCACGCTCCTTACGCCTCTTGAATCCCAACAGGACTCCGCGCAATTGATTCTCTTAGATGACGTCACACCAACTAAGAGTTTCTTCAACTCAAATGAAGACTTTAAACCAAATCTTCCTCCTATAGATTAAGCCTATATAATTGATTTCATGATTATGATCGAAAGGTATAATCAAAATCAAATATATGATCAAGGTGATGGAAATCGATAACAATTCGACAAAGGTCTAGCTATCCTCAAAATCCAGACTTATGCAACCCGAAGTGTAGCCTAGATTATTATTCACCTCACAAGTATACAACCTGTGGAATCACAAAGTGGAGACGAAGATAACTTTGTGATTTCTATCTATATTGTTCAAGTGATAAATCAACGATTGAACAAGATTAGGATACTCAAGTTATCAAGATAAAAAAAAATCTGGACCTTGCTTCACGAATCCCAATGAAGTCTTTATAGTCGCTAAACCCTAAAAGGGTTTCTGGAGAGGAGGACTCTAGATATAACTAGGACACACCAAAAAGCAGTGTCAGGATTCAAAGATCCCAGTTGCTAAGAGTTCCCCTGTTATAGACATTCAAAGCATAGGTTGCTTTAAGTTTAAGCTAAGATAGCTTTGGAACCAAGCAAACAATAATCACCGTTAGATGAAACTTTGAATCTGATTTACATAAACAAGATATACACTCTGTTAAGGTGAAACCGTAAGCGAACCGTGTACAAAGACTATGTTCAACATGGTTAGCCGAACTAGCCGGTTTGAACTTTAAAAGCTTAACACTCATTTTCATGAACACAAAGAAATTAATCTTGAGTCACAATCATGCGATCAAATAAGTCTAGTGTTTTAAAGAATTAATCAAATGCAAATTATCTCATAGAAATAATTTAATCGCACTTGAACATAATCAACATGGTTAGTAATTGCACAAATTACAAATACCATAGCCGTTCGTGAATCGGTTGAGTCACAGTACGCGTACCTGTTTGTAAGCTAAAGAGCTAAACCGAGTTCCAGAGTTGACATAACTTTTTCAGTTCGTGTACCAGTTTGGAACCCTTAAGACTTTCACCGGTTCCGGAGTCCACATAAATTTTCAAGTTTGCGTATCGGTTTGGGTACTAAATGATTTCAGGAACACAAAACTGTTTTGGTTTGCATACCGGTTTGGATACTTAAACACGGTTCCATAACCATAGTTCCAAAATGGTTTACATAAGAATATGCATACCGATCCGGATCACGAATCAAACAAATTCCTCATGATGTGCATACAAATATGTGTATCACAAATCTGTAAGTCAATATATAGCTACTCCGCTACGTGTAATACGGCTTCAGACATATAACAATTATCTTAGTTTGTTAGACTGATAACACTGTCTTGTATTCCGAATATAGTAGTTATATATTTTTCTCTAAATCAATTCGAAACATTCCCGAATAACATCAATGATACATATCACTGTTCCAGGCTATTTACGAATGATAAAACTTGAATCATGATTTTGATTCTGAACAATAAATTGTCCTTAACCGAAATTCATCAAGTATGAACAAATGTTCATTAAGCTTAGTCATTATATTTCGAAAAATTCGTTAACTAGAAATTATTTCTCGACTCGAAATTCTTCTCTATGCATAATAGTCTAATTAGTTATGCGACATCGTCTCAGATGATAGAAAGTGAATATAACTTGAGAAATATGTGGTTCAGTCTTCACTTACCTTTTTTTGATGAAGTTTTCCAAAAGCTTTGGTTGATCTTCGCCTTCAAATGGTAGAACACAATGATGACTGATTCATTTCTGAACCACCTCTATCCTAGACCGAGACTTAACTAATTGTAGACTAGAAATCAAGATATAGTTTTGACAATAAATTTTACAACAAGCTTGAGATAGCAACACTTGTGAGTTCGACCGAGCAATGCTTTAACATGAAGCATTTTGAATTGTAATTCGAAAATGACAGGTACGATAGCCACATGGCTATATTGTTGAAAAAGGTCCTTTTACGCCCGTCAAATGGTACATGTACTGTGAGAAATATAAAGTTACGATCAATAATATAAAGTCCTTTTATGACTAGTATTTTACTTACTCACCAACCGTAAATTCTTCCACATGTGGTGTTTTGATTGCTACAGTTAGAAATATAAAGGTGGGAATGTTATTTATGCCCCTACTATCCACGGGTCATGCACAAACACCCTTATGAGTCTTTATAAATACCCCTGATGGCATAATTGAAATTATGAATAGAAAAGTAATTCACATAATCCAAGTTTTAACCTTTGCATCTTATACTTCTGCTTCTTCTTTATTTTTTAACTCGAGAAAAACCAACCTAACTCTCATCATCTCCATCTCCATCTCCGTCGCCACCACCATCTCCGTCTCCACCACAACCAACACCACCATCTTCTTCATCGCCATCATCACCATCTCAGTGAATTATCATGTATCTCTTTTCTCTTTCTCTCCGGCAATCACCACCACCACCAACAACAACACCCCATCGATCCACCTCCAATTCCACCACCACCTCAAAATCCACCAATTTTATCACCAGATCCATGAACAATTCTTTCTTTCTATCGTCACCTATTTGTGAATCAAGTCCCGGAATCCTAAAAATCATCAGGAGCATTGGTCTTCTTCTTCGTTGAAGATTCAGGTGAGATCCCAAATTTAGGTTTTGATTTTTGGTATTGATCTTATTGTTAAACTAAATTTATGATAATAAATGGTTTCAATATCAAAGTTAGAGTGATCGAGATTGATTTTTTGGTTTCGTTTAACTTTTGAGATCGATATTCTATTTTGAATGAACAATTTGGAGTTTAAATGAAGAATTCAGTTTCGAGAAAGATTCAGAAATTTGTTTGTTTCTTTGGGTTTCGATTTCGAGTTGTAGATTCAGATTTCGAGTTGTCGATTCAGATTTGAAAAAGTTAACTCTCCAGATGAGAAAATTCTTTGATTTTAGAAGTAATTAAGCTTTAGAAATTGATGTTCTGGTTTTAGTTAGCTTTGATATTCTGATTTTAGTATGATTGAACCTGACAAGGAACGTAGCTTGTGAATCTGTAACAAAATGGTGTTTGATGTGTTAAAATGCATAAGCATCCCAGTCAGATCCAAGTAGAGAAGGAAATACAAGATGAAGCAGCAGAAGTTGGATTATGCAGGACAATCAGAGATGGTAAGCACGTGAAAGAATGATGAACTTGAATTTTGTGGAATCAATTGTGATTGTATGAAGCTTTGAAATGGTTTTCATTAACCAGACTTTAAATGCTGAAACCAATCACATTAGTTTTAGAGTTTTACTGTAACTAGTTATCTGTAGTTATGTACAAGTAGTGCCTCACATTTACATAACACTGCTGGTGTTTCCTTTGATCGAACGACTTTTTCTACAGTCTTCTTGTGACTTTACCATCTTACATTAAGACAATTGTGAGCTTTGTAGTAGAAATATAATTGTCGATTGTATCAGTGAAATTACTAGTGACTGAGATGGAGAATGAGAGAACAAGATACTAAAGAAGAAAGTAATTAGGGCTTGTTTAGGAAATTGATTCTCTGAGCTGGTGGAATTATGTGCTTGTTGATGGTGGATTTTCATTTAAGGTTAAAATTGTAAAAAACCAGAAAAATCATGCGCTGACATCTTGTAAAAGATAAAGCTATTAATAAGTGTTGGATACTCCTTCACTTTACTAATTCACCTAGAATGGAGCATGTGGCAACAATCCCATTCTGTGAATACATGAAATTCATCCAGGTTGGAGCATGTAGCAATAATCCCATATACCCCGTGAATTTATAGCATTATTAATTAATGCGTGAGCAACCTTGTATTTTCGTACTCATTATCAGTGTGGCATGACGACTGAGTGTTGCTCTGCTGAGAGCAACACGAACCTCCAAGCATTATAATGAAAGCATGTACGAAATACCCGTACATGTTTCAACTCTCGGTGTGCTATACTAGCCCGATTGAGAACTCTCGGTGTGTTATACTAGCCCGATTGAGCATCCAGACTGTCCGTATCAGTCTGGATATGATCTCATTCATCCAACCTTACCAGCGTGATTGGATGGCCCAGATCAATTCCATAACCCCAGCGGGTATGGAATATTCATCTAGAACCAACGCGGACCCCGCATGGTCGGCCTCCCAAAATATTTGCATAGCTTGCCAAAACGTCCAAACCGGAGCGTATGGACGGAAAACCCTAAATTAGGGTTTGCGGCATATTACATGTGTCGCAAGCAGTCTCAACCATCCATCTTCGCAGGTATAGATGGAGGGTGTAGATGTAGATTCAAAGGGCCCAGAGCATGTCAACACAATCACCGTGGGCAGCACATACCCGACCAATCGGTCGGGACCAACCATGGTTGGTTATCCCAGTCGTGCGCCCGAACATAGCATGACGCACGGCCGTGAAACCCAAAAATTAGGGTTTTGAGCATCACGAGCGTCCATCTTCTCGGCACGAATGGAGGGTCCCAGATTAGATTAGCAGTCCCGGTCATACCAAAGCATGACCACCGTGGGCCCGTCAATCCCCTCACCGATCATCCAAGGCATATCATGCCCGGCTATCCCAAAACGCGTCCAAACTTGCGTGGTCACACTTCCCAAATTGCAACCGATCTCGACCACTCAACTTCACCATAGGACGATTTGAGTGGCTTAGATCACGTTTTCATGGGACGATCGGGTATAGGCGTGAACACCATCCTACCACCTACACTCCAGAGCGATCGACCAAGACCGACCAAGAATTGGTTATCTTGGAACGCGCGCTCGAAGATGGCGTGATGTGCGGCTCTTGTGGCACTAGTTTTCTGTCACAAATTGATCTCGACCACTCAACTTCACCGGACGAATTGAGTGGCCCGGATCATACTTTCGTGAGGTAATGGGGTATGGGCGCTCGCACCGTCATCTTTGTCTACACGCATGTACGATCGGCTTTGGCCAAAATCGTCTCCCAAGCTTGGATTCGACCAAGTCGAAGAATGATGCCTGCGCACCTCTTCAAAACCCTAATTCCATCAACGGCGCGAGATGAGTGTCTCAAAGATCATCTCGTCCGTCCAACTTCACCGCTTGGTTATACAACCCGGTTAGAGTTAATTGGTCAGTGAGGCGTCATGGTAATCACCACCCATCACTCTACCACACCATGATGCAGTACCTGCATAAAATACACATGATACTTCACAAGTATCAACTTCCTGAATAACGCAGTTATTCAATTTAGCATTACATGCTACCTTTTGTGGGTCCCACGATCCACACATTCCAGACATCAATCATGTCACAAACGGGGGATACATACTTGGGGTATTGGTCTGGCGGTTTACGCGCGTGCAACGCGCCATCACAAGAACGTGTTAGGAAGTCATGGACGGTTAGAGATGACAGGAGAAGTGGGCAAGACTGGTCGTGTAACACCGACACACAACTCCACTACTCCATCACTCCACTTCCTCCACTTCCCACGAGAGACGTGAATAAGGCTCAAATGACTTGTATAAATAGGTTCTCCTCCCTATTTTCCAGACAGGAGAAAAACAACACAAGTCCAGACGAGACAGAAACCAAGTGTTAATACAAAACGTATTCAAACACCCAGAGCCTGCTTGCATCAATCGTAAGCCTGCTCACCTTTCTGTTACAAGTCAAAGAAATCCAACACCTTCACAATCTCAACACCTTCTTCGCTTCCCTCACTAAGATCAACCCCATCTCCTTCACTTTGTGACCGAAACAAGTCTGGAACGGCCATTTCTTGGTTTAAGCCGGACTTGCATGCATTGATTTCCGAATCTACAAGCACTCACCGCGCAGTGCATTTGTTTAGGGTTTAGATTCATTCCTCATCCACACACCCCAAATTACCAAATCCGGCAGGAATAGTTTTCACCCATAAACAGTGCTGTGAATGAATCTCTTGCAGATATGTATGCTGGGGAGTGAATTCACAGAGAGGTGATGCTGGTTCTGGCGTCAGGTGGCCAAACTGTAGCTGATGGATGTTGTAGATGACATGGTTTTGCAATGGTGAACAGAGGGAAGAAGGAGAAATAGATGTATGTTTAAGAATTGTAGGTGATGGAGAGTTGAGCTAAAGAATGCAGTGTGATACTGCTACTTTACAGCTTAAATGGATAGGTCAATAAGGAGCTGTGTGTGAGGTCTCCTGGAAGAGACAAAGTTGAAGCTGAGTAGTGCAGAGAATGTTTTTAATAAATGGAACTCAAGATTGCAGGGGAGTTGTTATTGCAGACAACAAGAATTAGAGCTGATATTGCAGATAAAAACAATTAGAGCTAAGAGATGAGATGGGTATGAGGATGTTCAACCGTATTTGTATTTGCAGTGTTGGTAAGGAACTTGGTAATTGTTTTTTGGAGATTTAGGAGATGGATTGTGATAGAGATGTTCACAGCAAGGGAAATAGATTGCGGAAGTCATCCCTTTCCTTTCAGCAACAGGTATGTATTTGAGCTTTATGCAGTACTAATTTTTTGTTTTCATTTGACTAGTTCGTTAGTACTTTTTTGGTTTGCAGTAGAGATGCTATCGAGTCTGAAGCAGAGAATGGATTATGAAGTGCGATGTTGATTGCTATTGCAGAAGATGAATGCCAACTGAAGTGCAGGAATGAATCGCAATAATGGTTTGTGCATCAAAGCTTATGATGTGATTTTGATATGTTGTTTTATATTGACGAATCTGTGGTGCAATGGTAGCACAACCGACTATATGTCAGTAGATGTGTGTTCGATTCACGCCAGGTTCATTCAACTGTGTATAAATTTTTTTTTGAGACAACTTGTGCTAGTTGCCTCCGTATTTGGATACAACTCGAACAATTTGCTTCTAGATTTGGACACAACTAGGGCTAGTTGCTTTCACTTTTGAAGGAAACTTTGAGCTAGTTGCCTCCACATTTGAAGACAACTTGAGCTAGTTGCCTTCACATTTGAAGACAACTTGAGCTAGTTGCCTTAGATTCGAAGACAACTTGAGCTAGTTGCCTCCATTTTGTTTTGCAACTTATTCCTGTACACTATTTATTGGAGACAACTTAAGCTAGTTGCCTCCACTTTTGGAGACAACTTGAACTAGTTGCCTCCGATATGGACATTATTTATTGGAGACAACTTGAGCTAGTTGCCTCCACCTTTGGAGACAACTTGAGCTAGTTGCCTCCTATATGAACACAACTTCAGCAAGTTGACTCCACATGGTAGTGGTGGTTGTCGGTGGCTGGCGGCGGTGATGGTAGTTGACGGCGGTGGTGGTTGGCGGTAACGGTGGGCGGTTATTGGCATCGGCGGTGTGATTGGTGGCGGTGGTGGTGGACAGTGGTGGTGGTTGGCGGCGGTGGACAGTGGTGGTGGTTGGCGGCGGTGGTGGTTGGCGGTGGTGGTCGTCGGCGGTGGTGGTTGGCGGTGGTTGGTGGTGGTGGTGGTTGGCGGTGGTGGTGAGCGGTGGTGGACGGTGGTGGTGGTGGTTGGCGGTGGACAGTAGACGTAGTTTTTTTTTTCTTTTTTTTCTTCTAAATAGTGGTTAGTGGTTTTGTATATACACATTATAAAGGAGGGTATTTTAGTAATGTATTAAGCTTAGGGGTATAATTTAAGTTGGAAATGGTATTTTTCAAGGGGTCTCATACTAGGGGTATATAGATAATATTCCCAATATAAAGTCACGGTTAGTTAACTTCATTTATGGTTGGTTTCGGTGGTTTTAAAACCAACCATAAGTTGATGATACAATAACCGTCACATTTCTTATCTTGTGCATCTTCTAGGATATCCATAAGAGGGTCAAACAAAAACGAACCAAATTGTTTATCCAGATGGATGGGGGTCAAACTTAAGAACTTAAATTGTTTACACTCGGGAATATTTACTGTTGGTATTGGTACAGTTGAAACCAAACTTAAATATTTTTACGGTTACAAAATGAACCGTAATTGGACATTCCAAATTTTTTTTTTTTAGGATTTACGGTTGGTAGTTCTTCGGCTACCAATAATAATACCTTCAGAAATCGAAATTACAGTTGGTAATTGAAGAACAACAAACCGTAACTCCAACCGCAACCATAATTTTAACTGAAATTTGAATGTATCTAACCTAATTCGAACACAAAAAACAAATAAAAAGTGGGTTTCTCTCTCGAATCCTACCTCATATAATCCATGTCGGTTAATCTATCAGGTGGTTAAGGGGTTTGAAAAGAAAATTAATGGATAAAAACGGTTACGATCAGAGAGGAGAGAAGAGATGAAAACTGATTTGATTTCAGTTTTTTATTTTTAAATAGATAGACGAAAATTTAGACTTTTTAATGATGATTGGGCAATTTAGACTTTTTTAAAATCTTTTAAGTCGCCCCATAAACAACTAAATAGACATTAGAATAATGGGTGAACCCCTCTATTGGATTCAACAGCCGTTTCCAAAAAACAAGAACCGTTTTTTGGGCACTACTCCATTTTAGAGGGAGACTACTATTTTTTTTTTTGGGTGTATATTTGAAGTAAATTTGAGTCACCTCTTATCCATATATTTATTTTAGTACCAAAATTACCCTTTCTAATTAAGTTAATGTAATGATTAGTGAGTTAATTAATGATTAGTGAGATTAAATTAATAAGTTGAGTTTTTTCAAAAGAAGAATTATTAAGAGGGAGAAGAAGAAGATGAAGATGAGGGTTTTGGAAGAAAAAAAGTTAGATCTTTTCCTTTAAGAGCCATAACAAGAGTATGATGTTTTGGGTACTCACAGATACTTCAAATTTAGTTAATGGTGTTTGAATTGGCCAAAACATTCCTAAAGATAAACAATTTACAAATTGATTTCGGTTTGGATAAAAAAGTTCGGCTACGACATCTGAAGAACAGGTTGCCGAACTCATCTGCAAGTGTAGTTCGGCTAATTTTTCTGAAAACAAAGGTAGTCGAACTCAGCTTTAGTGGAGTTTTTTCTTTCAGAGAAAAGTTCGGTTAGGAAAAGAATATTGCGACGTAACCGAACTAGGAGTTCGGCTAGGAAAAAAAATTGCGACGTAACCGAACTCAATATATAGGTTTTCAGAGAATTAGGAGAAAAAAACTACGGCGTAACCGAACTTTTTGCGACGTAACCAAACTAAAAGTTCGGCTGGGACATTTTTTTTTTTTGCGACATAATCGAACTTTTCTCTGAAAAAAAAAAACCTCCATTAAAGTTGAGTTCGGCTAGTTCGACAAAGTTTTCACATAATTCCTAGCCGAACTTCTCTCTGCAACTTCCGTTTTCAACTCATTTTGATGATTACTTCTCATTTTTTTAACCAAAAACGAATGACAAGTAATGGGTTTGTGAGAATATCTTTGTTAATGATTTAAATTAAGCTATATATAGAGGTGGTGGTAGTCAGAGGTGGTAGGCGATGGTCGGTGGTGGTGGGCGGCGGTGGTGGGAGGAGGTGGTGGTTATTAGCTAGGTTTGTTTTAAATTAAATTAGGTTAAGAGTAGGTTAGTCATTTCCACACTTTAGGACACCCTTTATAACTATAGCGTGATATTCTTATCAAATAGTAGTACCTAGGGCTGCTAACGGGTCCCCGATTACCTGGAACCGAACCGGACCCGGAACATCCGGGTCCGGTTCGGTTCCAGGTAATCGGGTCCGGTTCCGGGTCCTAGGATTGGACCTGTTAGATAATTACTACTCGGTGGGTATACCCGTTAGGAGCCGATAAGTTTTCGGGTCCTAACGGGTATTACCCGCCGGGTACCCGAATATTTATATTTTATATGTTATTTTTACTTAAAATAGAAATATTTAGTGTAATTTCACTTAATTTTTTTTTCGTTTATCCTTTATTTTCTCATGTATAATATTAATTAGAACATTTATACATAGATATAATAAATATTTTATATAAAAAATTATTAGATTCAAGCTAATATAACAAATAATAGATTATTGAAAAATATAGTTGATTTTAGAGGACCCGATAAATATCCGGACCCGACGGGTAGTTAAGACTTTCATCGGTTCCGACTCGGGTCCATCAATTGAGTTATACTACCCGGACCCGTTATACTACCCGGACCCGTTGGCACCCCTAGTAGTACCCCTCCAAAATGGAGTAGTGCCCAAAAAAAACCGTTCAAAAATAAATAAAATCCTTACAACTACACCAGGGCCAGGATGATGGAAGAAGCCCAAACCCTGAAGTTCATAAGAGCCCCATTTGATAGCCAAATTTTTTGATTTCAGAAAGTTCTAGTAAGCATATGACTCTCATGATCAGTAACCACAGAAGGCATTCAAGCAGACAAAGTGTGCAAGTCACAAGAAGATCCAACCAAGGTGGTGGTGCTGCTGCTGACATCTGATTAAAAATCTTTTTTCTGTTTTGTTTTCATTTTATCGTTGAAAATACTCTATCCACTTTCTTCTTTTTCATCATCTCCGACCATCATCAATATCAGATCTTCTTAAGTAAGGTTAGGGTTTTAATTACTTCTTCTCGTTTATATTTAATTTTTTTTATTTTGAAAAACTATTGTTCATGATCCCTTTGTGAATTTGTTACTATCCTTCTTAATTTGATGAAAAATATTTTCTAAATTATGGTATCTTGATCTGTAATTGTTGAATTTGAAGTGGATTTTTTTTTAGATAAATTCTTTTTTTGTTTCTTTTTCTTTTCATTCACATTGATTTATTGATCACACATTGTGAATTGGCTTCAATTGTTTCAATGAAGGATGGTTTTGATGTATTTCTCAGGGGGATTTACTTGCATTTGGTGTTAGTTTTCGGGTGTTGATCCCAAATGATTCATAGAAATTAGTACTAGAATCTGAAAATTTCTGAGCTAGTTATTGAAAACAGGTAAAGAGGAAATACAGAAGGAGACTCTTTTTATCCCCCTTTTCATATTTTGCTTTACGATTATATGTGTTACAAGTTTGTTTGAGCATAAGAATGTGGTTCACATAGAAAACAAGGTAGTTTGCACCGGCCTTTAAGCCACATTATACATCACTTCAAGTTTAGGAGTTTTAATGCTTGAGCAAAATAAATCTGGGTCTTACTTGGGTGTACAGTGAGTTCATATAGGCTATGCCACTGTCTCTGGCGTTTGGAGAATAGATTAACCATTGACTAATACACAACATACTTTACATCATGTGAATGAGCAGCAACTACATACTGACAGTATTCACTTTTCATTTCAGTTTTGGAAAGTGGAAGACATGCTGTGACAATGGTGGTGGAGAGTGGAACCTATGGTGGTTGTTCGAGGTAAATAAACCCAGGATTCTGTATACAGAATGAATTGAATATGTGACGGCATTGCAAGCCAATATCTTTCAATATGGATATCATAACCATGTAACATGTCCTCTTTCCCTTGCCTTTTCAGATTACTAGTTCTCTAAGCATTGATCTACATAGGTCGCTCAAGTGTTCGACCATCTCAATACAAGCTTATGGAATCACCTGGTAATTCTTTATTAGTGTGGATAATCTTTGTGATTGGACTCATTGGTCTTGTTACTTTTGAACACCATGAATTTCTTTACCTCGACTCTAGCATTCAGCAGTGTTTCCTGGAGATTGCTTCATTAATGTATTATAACATATCCTGGTGGTTGTGTCTATGTCTCTGTGTTTGCAGTTGGTCGTCTAAGGGATTCCTCCGTGGTAGTTGTTACATTAGATAGTAGCGAAGTGTATATTATTGTGAGCTTAGCCGTTAGGAGTGACACTCAGGTGATTTATATTGATCCAACAACTGGAGCATTGTGCCACAGAAATAAGTTGGGATATGATTTTTTTGATTCTGAAGAGGAAGCTTTGAATTTCATCACAAATGGATCGAAATGGCTTTGTAAAAGTGTAACATATGCAAGAGCTATACTAGGTTATTCAGCCCTCGGGAGTCTTGGGTTACTTTTAGTTGCTACTAAATTAACTGCTTCTATTCCTAATTTACCTGGTGGAGGGTGTGTATATACAGTGTCTGAGAGTCAATGGATCAAGATTCAGCTTCTGAACCCTCAACCCCAGGGTAAAGGAGAACTAAAGAATGTTCAAGAATTGACTGACCTAGACATTGATGGGAAACACTATTTCTGTGACACAAAGGATATTACAAGGCCTTTCCCGAGTCGTATGTCATTGCTGAAGCCAGATGAGGAATTTGTTTGGAACCTATGGTTTTCAGCGCCTTTCAAGGACATTGGTCTGCCACAACATTGTGTTGTTCTCTTACAGGTTTTTCTTGTTGTTTATACTTTGTTTAGCCATCATTTCAGTTTCTCATTTTGTTGCTTTGTTGTTTATTGTTGGAGATAGGAAATGTATATGCTAGCTCCTTGTTGGTGGAATTCTCCACCAGCCGTGATTTTGGTGTAATGGGGAAAGACAGAGATGTTCTACCCAATTTTCGATTTCGCTAAAGTTGTTTCCTTTTCTAGCTTTTTCTTTTCTTCTCTCTTTGTGTAGTTAAGGTCTTATACCCCCCCTCCGTTTCTATTTTTTCTTTCTTTGATTAGTAAAGTCACCCCTTGGGGTTTTGAGAAAAAATAAAATAAAAATATGCTAGCCTTCGTTGATGTTCTGCTGTTTTTCGTCCTTCTGCTTTGATACCTAAATAAGAAAATGAAATGAAGCTCATCTCATAAATTCATGCAAGTTTGACAGCTATATGCATTGAAGGTCTATGAAGAAGAATAGAACATTAGCCAAAGCTAACATATATTTTCCATTTTCCAAAAGTTTCTTGTCCTAGCAGCACTTTTTGTGATTCTAAGACTCATAATATCTCTTGTACGTTTAGGGGTTTGCAGAATGTCGAATATTTGGAAGCTCAGGTCAGCAAGAAGGGGTAGTTGCTCTCACAGCTCGACGTAGCAGACTGCATCCTGGTACTAGGTACTTGGCCAGAGGGTTGAATGGGTGCTTCAGCACAGGTAACGCCATGTACATTTTTGTAATATTGAGATGAAGTTGTATATCTTCATGAGAGGTGCTAATGTGACTCTTCTGCATCAATTGGTCCTATCTCCTAATCAGTTTGTAATTGTTGTTTATAAATATCACGCTTCTCAAAAAGAGAGGGGAAACACAGAAGATGTTTTTGGTATCTCTTATTTTTGTTTGGAAGATGATGATGTGGTTTATCTACTATTATGCTCAAACTTGTTCCGATGTACATCTCTGAACCGATTTTATCCTAGTACAACAGGTTTGTAGTCATACTTGAATTATAGAGAACTCAGTATAACGTGTGTTTCACAGGAAATGAAGTGGAGTGTGAGCAGCTTGTTTGGGTTCCGAAGAGAGCGGGTCAAAGTGTTCCTTTCAACACGTATATTTGGCGACGAGGCACTATACCCATGTGGTGGGGTGCTGAATTAAAGATGACTGTCGCAGAGGCAGAAATTTATATATCTGCTCGTGATCCTTATAAAGGAAGCTCACAATACTACCAGAGGTTAAGCACGAGATACGGTACATGCAACATAGGTGGAAATGCTGGATCTAGTCAGAATAAAAAATCTATGGTTCCTATTGTATGTATCAATTTGCTTAGAAGTGGAGCAGGAAAATCAGAATGCATTTTAGTTCAGCATTTTGAGGAATCCATAAACTATATTAGATCAACTGGAAAACTTCCTAATACTCGGATACATTTGGTACATTATGACTGGCATGCCAGTACAAAACTCAAAGGCGAAAAACAAACAATTGAGGGACTTTGGATACACCTCAAGGCACCCACCATTAGTATAGGCATTTGCGAAGGGGATTATTTGCCCACACGGCAGCGGCTTAAGGATTGCAAGGGAGAAATAATATGCACCAAAGATCTTGAAGGTGCCTTTTGCCTAAGATCACATCAAAATGGAGTTATACGTTTCAATTGTGCAGATTCTTTGGATAGAACAAATGCTGCTAGTTACTTCGGTGCCCTCCAAGTATTCGTAGAGCAATGTAGACGGCTAGGGGTTTCTCTTGATTCCGATATGGCTTTGGGTTATCCATCAGTAAACAACTATGGTGGTTATGTTGCCCCACTACCACCAGGGTGGGAAAAACGTTCCGATGCAGTAACAGGCAAGGCGTATTATATCGATCATAACACTAGAACCACTACCTGGGTTCATCCATGTCCAGATAAACCATGGAAGAGATTTGATATGACATTTGAAGAGTTCAAGAGATCCACAATATTGTCGCCAGTTTCTCAACTTGCTGATCTTTTCCTTCTTGCTGGTGATATACATGCAACACTCTACACTGGTTCCAGGGCTATGCATAGTGAAATTCTAAGCATATTTAACGAAGAAACTGGGGGCAAGTTTAAACAGTTCTCCGTTGCACAAAATGTGAAGATCAGTCTGCAGAGAAGATATAAAAATACAATTGTGGATAGCTCCCGACAGAAGCAGCTGGAGATGTTTCTTGGAATGAGACTCTTCAAACATCTCCCATCACTTGCAATTCATCCTTTAAAAGTAAGTGTTGCTGATGAATTTTTTGAAGTAGTCAGAATTTACAACTTTGTATTCATGCTTATTATGTAGGCATCTTAATAGATATTATACCAGACGGATAAACAACATAAGCACTTTTTATTTGGTATAGGTTTTTTGACCTAGATTGTTGAATCTTTGTTTTCTATCGAATTTCTGCAGATAAAGGTTATAACATTTTCTTGCGTACTGATATTTCCTCTCTACTTATATATATTCTCAACTGTCCTTTCTTTTATATCATCTGTATTTTAAGGTGAATTTACTCTGGATGTCATATGTCCTGAATCTCATTGTTCTTTAACATTCTGATTGGCTTTTTGATTGGTGGTACATGTCATTGCTATTAAGTACTAATGTTTGCCTTTTTTCTCTATTCATTGCTAATACAGGTTTTATCCCGACCTTCTGCTTGCTTTCTAAAGCCGGTTACAAGTGTGTTCCCAAGTTCCACTAATGAAGCCAACCTTCTGAGTTTCAAGAAAAAGGATTTAATATGGGTACTTATTTTCTTGACTTTCGTAGAAAAATGTCCCTGTACTTGAAGTCTTGAACCAGTCAAATTTACCAAGCAATCTTGCAATCTGAGGATTGCTAAACTATTATTAGAAATAACCTTTTGATATGAAACTCAGGCTAAAGATAATCAATATGTTTGTTTTATCATTTGTTTTCACAAAAGAAGCCTTATTGGAAGGTTTTAGTGCTGTGGGACCATATGGTGATCTCATTCCGAGAATGATAAGAAACCCTTGACTTCGTAGGATTTCTTACTGTACATGTTGGGATGCTGAAACGTTCTGTTGTCTTGATACCGAGACAGAAGTTTTAAGGCTAAAATATTTGAAGACTTCTGTGCAATTTTTTTTTGTTGTTGGTTTATCTGGGCTTTCCCTTTCCTGTATGACCCTTGCCTTTCAGTTGGATACCTTATACTTCATTTTTTTCAACTTGTTTAGAGAGTGTGTCTTGATCTAAAATACAGGCATATATGTGTGTTTTTTTGTTTTTGTTTTTGCAGGTTTGTCCGCAGGCAGCAGATGTGGTTGAACTTTTCGTTTATCTTGCCGAGCCTTGTCATGTTTGTCAGCTTCTTCTCACAATTTCTCATGGTGCAGACGATTCAACTTTTCCAGCAACAGTTGATGTGAGGACAGGACGTGATTTAGATGGGCTCAAACTTGTTCTCGAGGTGTGTTTATAGCTTCTTTTTTCTATAAAGTTCTTTAGTGTTGATAGTTATATGCTGGAAATTACCCCACCTTCCTATCTGTAACAGGAAGAGAACTTGCGGTGCACTATACTTTTTGATAGTTAATTGTCTGCTCTATGCAGGGGGGTTCTATTCCACAATGTGTAACTGGGACTAACCTCTTGATACCTTTGGCGGGCCCTGTTAGTCCTGAGGATATGGCAGTCACTGGTGCGGGTGCACGCCGCCATCAAGAAACACGTAGCCTTTCATTATTATATGATTTTGAGGAATTAGAGGGAGAGTTGGATTTTCTTACTCGTGTGGTGGCACTTACATTTTATCCTGCAGTTCGTGGAAAAACTCCTTTAACAATTGGTGAGGTACAGAGTTGGACTTTCTTCAACAGTAGTAGCTCTGTGGTTAAGCAGATTTTTTGTTCCTTCTCACCCTTCTTCAGCTGTATAATTTGTTACCATGGTATCTTGTTGGTAAAGCGACCAAGATATAATTAAGTTATAATTTGTTTATCTGCAGCTTATGCTGAAATATCTTTCCGCTCTAGGTAGTTGTACTTTTTTTTTTTTTGAGAACTGAACCCTGTAGTTATCTTCTCACAGATAGAGATACTTGGAATGTCTCTTCCTTGGAAAGGCATATTTACCAAGGAAGGACCTGGTGAGAAATTCTGGGAGCTTCTCAATAAACATCAAGGTCAAGAGGAGGAAAACCCTTTTCTAAGTAGTTCAGAGACGAATCCATTTGTTGGCAGTTCTGTGTCTAGTGAAAATGATCTGCCATCAGCCCAACTTACAAGTCCTGCCTCCCTGACATATGATTTCTTGACTGGAGACATTGGGGTTTCTGATACAATCTCTCAGCAACAGATGCCGTATTCAACAGAAAATGTTGTGTCTGGTGGAGGGGACTTGCTAGATTTCTTAGATAATCCTATAGTAGAATTCAACGATTTAGAAGATTCCAAGTTCTCGAGTTTGCCACAAGATGGAAGACCCGAAGACAACACTGGCATTCAGCATTATACAGATTGCTTCAAAGCTCTGATTGGTCCTCATATGGTACTTCACTCCATCCTGCATTAGTACCACGTTTGTTCATCTAGTTGTTGTTGAAGTTAAATAGCCTTAGGCCATGGATTAGTTTTTTTTTTTTTTTTTTAACTCATATGTGCTTTTGACTTGAAATCCCAGTTTATTGTTTAGCCATAATTCTCTCCCATTTTGTTTTGTTAGAGTCAAGTGTAGCTACTAACTCAGCATTCCATGTAAGATTTTTCTTTCTTGCCTTGCCTAGCTACCCGGGCTTGTAGGTAGCCGACTTTGAAGAAGCCATGAAACTTGAAAGAGGTTTTTTTAAAAAAACTAACCCAGCATTCCTGAAAAATATCCTCTGCAGGCAAGGAAGATAGACTTTGAAGAAGCCATGAAACTTGAAATTGAACGGCTTAGGGTGAATCTTTCTGCTGCTGAAAGAGATAGAACTTTATTATCAATTGGCACTGATCCTGCTACTGTAGATCCGAACGGGTTACTTGATGAGTCATACATGGGAAGGCTATGCAAAATTGCAAACAGTCTTGCATTGCTTGGGCAGGCTGCTCTGGAAGACAAAGTTACTGCTGCCATTGGTCTTGATACCAGTGATGATGATATTATAGATTTCTGGAATATATGTGGAATTGGAGAGACATGCTCTGGTGGGCTGTGCGCTGTCCGTGCTGTAACTCAGCCATGTGTACAAGTTCCTTCCCTGATCTCTTCCGGTGGTAATTCCCCTCCGATCCTAACATGTTCACGCTGTAAGAGAAAGGCGTGCAAAGTTTGCTGTGCTGGAAAAGGAGCTCTCCTGCTTTCAAGCCCCAACTCTAAGGAGGTGGGAGGTTACAACGGTTCTTTGAGTGGTCAAAGTGATGGGGGTCGTAATCGTACAGCTAGACCAGATGGGATTATTTGTAAATCTTGCTGCAATGAAGTTATCCTAGATGCATTGATTCTGGACTACGTTAGGGCCTTGATTAGCCTGAGAAGAAGTACTCGTGCAGACAGTGCAGCACGTAAAGCTCTATACCAGGTGATGGGACTTCCGTCAAAAGAATATCATCTTGAAAGAAACAGAGCCTCTGACAATGTCCTAGTTCCCAAGAACTTGAGAAAGTTACTTAATGGAGAAGAGTCACTTGCAGAATTTCCAACTGCCAGCCTCTTGCATACGGTATAATGAGTATTCCTGTCCTCATTTTAGAATTAGCTGATAAGTATTGCTTATGTCAGTACTATTTTGATTTGCCGGTTAACTAGTGATTTTCATTTTGTCACTAAATCGTTTATTAATTGGCGACATCAATTCCTTGTTTAAGCTGTTATATTCCTTCAAACTTGCAACACAAAAGCTTACCATTGCTAAATTTAATGGTGTAATTACCCAGCTCAAGAAGATGCCCTTTATTGATATATTCACATATTACTTAACTGCATGTTATTACAGGTGGAAACAGCTGTGGACTCTGCACCCTCCCTGTCACTGCTCGCTCCACTAGATTCAGGATCAGGGCATTCATATTGGAAAGCTCCACCTAGTGTTTCTTTTGTGGAATTTGCAGTTGTTCTTAGCAGTGTCTCTGATGTATCAGGGGTTCTCCTACTTGTCAGTTCGTGTGGCTATTCAGCTTCTGACACTCCCACCGTAAGCAGTTCTTCATTATATTATTCGTATATCCTTCCCTCAAACTATTTTGTTCCTGATGGACCTCGATTTTATCTGTTCAAAAATAAAAAAAGATAGTTCCTAGCCCTTACTTTTTTTTTTGTTTTTTTAATCACATCAAATACCTTTTTATTTCCTAAGTCTTCCATTATTGTTAGTACAGGTGCAAATATGGGCCAGCAATAAGATAAACAAGGAAGAGCGTTCATGCATGGGAAAGTGGGAAGTCCAATCATTGATTCAATCCTCTTCAGAATATTACGGACTAGAACAATCTGATACTCAAAATGTTATTCCAAGGCATATTCGATTCACTTTTCGGAATCCAGTTCGGTGCCGCATCATTTGGGTAACATTACGTCTTCAACGGGCTGGTTCAGGTTCTGTTAATTTAGGGAGAGATTTTAATCTTCTTTCGCTGGATGAAAACCCCTTCGCGGAACACCATCGCCGTAACTCTTTTGGTGGGACTGTTCAGAGTGACCCATGCCTCCATGCCAGAAGACTTCTAGTAGTTGGGAGTTCTGTTACAAAAGAATTACCTGCACCAGAACAAGGCTCTGATCAGATAAAATTGAAAAGTTGGTTGGAGAGAGGCCCACAATTCAGCCGGTTTAGGGTAAATTAAGATTCTTGTTCTTTTTTTTTCTCAGGAGTTTCTTTTCATAACTTTTGTAGCCAGATGGGTCACATTAGCTTGTATCTGTGTCAGGTTCCTGTTGAAGCTGAAAGGCTTAGTGATAACGATTGTGTCATGGAACAATATCTGTCACTTGGTTCGCCCGAATTAGCTGGATTCCGCATCGATGCTTTCAGTGCAATACAACCTAGAATCACCCATTCACCATCTTCAGATGCAAACATCTGGGATAATTCGTTAACTTGGCTAGAAGACAGACACATCTTTCCAGCAATTTTGTTTATCCAAGTTTGTGCGTATCAGGTAGTTGGAACTGACTCTCCCTCCCTCCCTTACATATTTCCTAACTCTATTCATGAACTTCCAAATCTGATTGTGCCTTTTTATGGTGATTCTGGTGTATACTTCAGGAGTCAAATAACATGGTTACTGTTGGGGAATATCGGTTGCCAATGGCTCGAGCGGGGACACCAATGTACTTCGATTTTCCAAGAGCTTTTCAAGCCCGACGGATCACCTTCAAACTTCTTGGTGATGTTGCTGCCTTTGCAGATGACCCTTCAGAACAAACTGACTCTGATTTTAGGGTTCCACCATTGGCAGCAGGGCTATCTTTGTCAAATAGAATCAAGTTGTATTATTATGCTGATCCATACGACCTCGGAAAATGGGCAAGTCTTTCTGCAGTTTAAGTGCTACATACGCGTGACAGACTGACAGTGAGATGGCATAGGTCGGGGTTTCCTCAGTTTTGTGGTTGCTGTCACCATTATATTTGTTGTTTATTATTCATTGTAAAATGATTCTTTGTAATTGTAACAATATTGATTCCTCTATAAATATTACAACTGTTGGGCACATAGGCTCTCTCCTCAGGATCAAGCTCCAAAAAGGCCGATACTCTCATTTTAGTCATCCTCTTGCTGGATCCAAAGCTTGTGATAGTAGTTGTGTTGTGTATATAAGTTAGCCTTCTCAGTGAACTCCACCGAGCCACCTACAATCTAAATACGACATTTCCCTTCTAACCTTGTGAGGAGTACTGGTTATCAAACGTATAGTTCGGTCCTTCAATTCTTAATTTGATGGAGAGAACGTATATTAGATACAGAAATATTAGAGCATCTCCAATGCAAGGGGTAAATGTCTTAAAATTGATTGACACCTAGGATTTAAAACTTTTTGCACCAAATTTCCATCTCCAACACAAAGGTCAAGTTCATAGAGATAGATGACATGGCTAAGTGGGGGTAATGGAGAAAGTCATATTTAGACTTTCTCTATGATCTTGGGTCTTAAAGCCACATCATCATTTTGTCTCTAAATTCAAATAAAGTTTGTTAGATAATACCTTAGGGGTTGGAGATCAACTTAAGGTAAAAACTTTTACATTTAATTTTTTTTTTTGTCATTTAGTATTGACCTACACATAAGAATGTGTTAATAATACCTCCACATAGGATGACCTTGACCCTTTACATTGGAGATGCTATTAGATACGGCTAGACACGTATCGTCTTTTCTATTGGACCCTAAGAGCAACTGCAGTGGTGCAAGTATAACCAAAGATCAAGGAGGGAAAAAAAAGACTAAATTTGGGTTTAGTCCGTAGAGTGACGCAGTGGGAGGAAGACTAAATTTTGGTGGAGCGTAAACTATACCAACGCCTGGTGTGGGGCGTGAAGTATACGTTCGCCTGATGTGGGGCGGAGGGTATACGTTCGCCCGGTGCCGAAAATGTAAGGAAAAAAAAAAAAAAAAAAAACAATACAATGGGGCGTTGGTATAATCCACGCCCCATATAAACTTTGTAAATTTTTGAGTGGGGCGGAGGTATAAACCACGCCCCACAATAAAATGAAAAAAAAATAATATATATATGGGGTGGGTATAAACCACGCCTGGTGTGGGGTGTAGACTTTACGTCCGCCTGGTGTGGGGCGAATACTATATCAACGCCTGGTGTGGGGCGAACACTATATCAACGCTCGACTAAAATTTGGGTTTGATCTTGGTCGCCGACCAAATTTAGTCTGGAAATTTGGTATAGTCTGGTATTTGATCTTTAGTCCGTCCCACTACGTCTCTATCTCTTCCCAAATTTTTGGTCTTGGTCGCCCACTGCGGTTGCTCTAAGTAGCTTAGTTGATGATCAATAAAGTAATTAGGAAAGATGGGATTCTTTTTATATGGAAATGGACACCACTGTCACTGTTCACTAATGTGTTCCTTGCGAGGATAGAACATCTATAGCATTAGTGTCACAATAATTTATTTTTGATGAATAATATGTGGCTGAGGGAATTTTTTTTTTTTTTGGGAGAAATGGGTCCAGCTGCTCCAGCATAGATTCCCTCATATGTCATCCTTGAACACAAGTTTCCAATATCAAGTAGGTCAAAAGAGTTATAAGTTTGTGTAGATGATTGCAACAATTTTCTAGTTAATGTATGAAATATCTTGCATGTTGTTGAGGACACGCTACTACTAAATGACATTTTCGCAGTGGTCACGTCTAACCACAAAATCTCGATTGGATTTATACACCTAATATTCTCAATTAAGAGGAAACTGATTGCAAGTATAAACAAGTGGTGCTGAATAACAAATACATGGCAATACTGAACACACAAACAAAGCAATATCCAGAAAAGAAAAGGAAAACATACAATGGGGATTTTGGGTTAGAATGTTGATTTGGTTAATAATTATTTCCCTTCCTTTGTGGCAAGTAAGATTCTTAATATTAGACTTCTCTGTTCCCATCAGGGGATCTTATACAAAGAAAAACTGAGATGGAAACTTGAAAAAAATGGAATGTTTACGGTTAAAAGCCTTTATGCCAAACTGTTGGAACCTAGGAATGTGAATGTTAACACTGTCGGTAGGAAAAATTCTGGAAAAATCTTTGGAATCTCAATGTTTCGCAAAGGATTAAACTTTTTCTTTGGAAATGCCTAAACAATTCTCTTGCAACAAGGAAAAACTTGTTGTATAGATTGAGGGGGATTGATTCTTCCTATCCATTCCGTGGTTTTGCTGTGGAGTCTTTTAGTTACACAGAGAAGAAGAGAAAGAATATCTATTGATAGAACCAAAACTTAGTTACAAGAAGAGAACCATTCAGTGTTATATACAGGTACTGAATGGATGAGTAACATGTGTAACAATCCTATGCGATAACTAAAGATCAAGAATCGTAATGTAAATTTGTAAGAAAATATACTGATATGATATCAAATTTGTAATAAATGAACTACACACTGAGTGTGTTACTAGCCCCCCTCAAACTGACGAGGTGTAAGAATCTTCAGTTTGTGCTTCAGAAATTCAAAACGTGGTGCAGATAGTCCTTTGGTGAAGATATCTGCAGCTTGATCCAAAGTTGAAATGTAAATAACCTGTAAGGATTTAGACTGTACTAATTCCCTCACAAAATGAAAATCTAAAGCTAAGTGTTTCATTCTACTATGAAACACAGGATTTGAAGCCAGAACAATGGAGCTCTTGTTGTCACATGCAATAGTTGGAGAGACCGGGAGAAAGATGTGAAGATCTTTGAGAAGTTGACAAACCCATACAACCTCAGCAGCTGTAGAAGCCAAAGCCCTGTATTCAGCTTCAGTGCTGGATCTGGCAACTGTTGCTTGTTTCTTAGCACTCCAGCTGACAGGATTTGAGCCAAAAAATACACAGAATCCACTTGTAGACCTCCTATCATTAGGATTGCCTGCCCAATCAGCATCAGAACAACCTTGCAGAGCGGTGAGTCCCTTTGTAAACAACAGTCCATGATCAAGAGTAGCTTTAATATACCTTAAGATTCTTTTAGCAACACTTAAGTGGGATGTTGTTGGAGAATGCATAAATTGACATACTTGATTAACTGTAAAACAAATTTCTGGCCTTGTCCAAGTGAGATATTGTAAAGAACCAACAATAGACCTATATTCTGTTGGATTAGATAATAATTCTCCATCAGAAGCACTCAACTTGAAAGAAGCAGGACAAGGTGTAAAACAAGGCTTCACTCCTGTTAAGTTTGTCTTGTTAAGCAAGTCCAAGGCATACTTGGTTTGTGACAAAAATAACCCATCTTTGTTTCTTTTGACTTCCAAACCTAAGAAGTAATGCAGATTTCCTAGGTCTTTGACTGGAAATAGAGTAGAAAGATGAGAGATAACAGATGCACAATGAGAAGAATTGTTGCATGTAATAATTATGTCATCCACATAAATCAAGATGATAGTAATTTGAGAGCCAATCTTCTGAACAAAGAGAGAAGAATCAGCAAGAGATGGTATGAAATTCAATGAAATAAGAGCATCTGATAATTTCTCATACCATGCTCTTGGAGCCTGTTTTAATCCATACAAGGATTTGTTGAGCTTGCACACATAATTTGGATGTTCTGGATCTTGAAAACTAGGTGGTTGTGTCATATAAACTTCCTCTTTTAACTCTCCATGAAGAAAGGCATTACTAATGTCTAATTGCTTTATTTTCCAATCAAAATTTAAAGCAAGAGAGAGTACTAACCTTATTGTAGCAGGTTTAACAACTGGACTGAAATTATTAGTGTAGTCCAAACCTTCTAACTGATGAAAACCTTTTGCAACCAGCCTAGCTTTATGTCTCTCAATAGTACCATCTGGATTGTACTTTATTTTGAAGACCCACTTACATCCAATTAAGTTTTGAGAAGGATGTGGAGGAACATATGACCAAGTGTCTGCATTCTGTAAAGCAGTATGTTCTATTGTCATAGCTTTTAGCCATACTGGTATCTTAGGTGCTTGAGAATAACAAGTAGGAGTATGAACTGACAGGTGTTGTAGATGAGTAGATGATAAATCATAATTTGTGGCTAGATACACCTTTGGTTTAAAAACACCACTCTTAGCTCTAGTTTGCATAGAATGACTAGATACATTTTTGTCAGTTGTAGGTGCACTAGACTCAGTTGAAGTAAAAACTGAAGTGCAATTGTCAGACAAAGATGAATCTGAATGATATCGATTGAAGAAATAATATCAATAGTAGTAGCAGATGTACACAAGTAATAGAAGAAAGATTTGTCCATTGTAGCACGAGTGAGAGGAAAATCCAAACAAAATCAGTATTCGTAGATGAAGTAGTCTTCATTGTTGAATAAGGAAAACAATCTTCATGGAAGACTACATGTCTTGAAACAAACACCTTGCCATTTGTAGGATCTAAACATCTATATCCCTTGTTTTGAGAGCTATAACCCAAAAAGATACATTTAACACTTCTTGGTTGTAGTTTATTGGAAGTATAAGGTTTGAGCCATGGAAACCATAAGCAGCCAAAAGATTTCAAAAAAGCATAATCTGGTTCTTTGTGAAATAATATTTTGGATGGAACTTCAAATGATAAAGATCTAGTAGGTAACCTGTTGATGATGTAATTAGCAGTTGATAGAGCATCATACCAGTATTCAAAAGATAATCTAGACTGAATTAAAAAAGTTCTTGTAATTTCCAATAAATGCTTGTGCTTTGATTCTGCAACACCATTCTGTTCAGGTGTATGTGGGCAAGTGATCTCATGAGAAATGACAGTATTTACTAAAATAGTCTTCAAGCTATTGTTAACAAACTCTCCACCACCATCCGTCCTTATAATTTTTATCTTTAAATTCAGTAAATTCTCCACATTGGTCTTAAATTGAACAAAGATACTCTTAAAATCTGATTTCAAAGTTAAAGGAAAAACCCAACAAAACTTTGTGTAATCATCAATGATATTAACATAATAGTTGAATCCAATTACGAAGTAATGAGTGCGGGACCCCATACATCCATATGAAGAAGTTCTAAAGGAAGCGAGAAAAGATATGGACATAGTAAAAGGTTTCTTATGACACCTCCCTAACTGACACTCAGTACAATGTAGAGGTTTATAATTAAAATCAGACACATTGATTATTCTAGAAAGTCTAGAAAAGGTTTGAAAAGAAGGATAATCTAGCCTCCTATGCCAAGTTGTTGTAGAAGCTTTAGCACAGTGCCAGGCAGTGATAGTTGGTAGTGAAGTATGTATTGGAGTTATTGATGTAGAAGCAGGTAAATTGTCACATGTTAGAGGATATAATCCATTCTTACTGGGCCTTTGAAACAATATCCTCTGAGACTGTAAATCCTTGACAGTGAAATCAGAAGCAGTAAAAGTGAGAGAACAATTATTATCACTGGTGAACTTGTGAACTGAAATTAAGTTTTGTGTAGCTAAGAGACCATGAAGGATATTATGTAATCTGAACTGTTGATGAGGAACTGAAATACTAGAAGAACCACAAGTAACAATAGGCATACCTTGTCCATTTGCTGTAGTAATAAAGTCACCACCAGCGTAAGAAGAAGTAGAAGCTATGTTAGAAGCATCAGAAGTAAGGTGATGTGTTGCTCCAGAGTTAACAAACCATGGATTGTGTCCAAAAACATTAGCTGTAGCAAGCATGGCTTGAATGTTGCGAGGTGGATCACGACCTTGATAGGAAAAATTGATGCGATTCCAACATTCAAAAGCAGAATGACCATACTTTTGACAGATTTGGCAAGTAGGTCTCTCCTCAGTACCAAAAGAAACATGTCTTGGAACAGAAGTAGGATGAGAAGGTGGTGGAGGTGGTGTAGGTAAAATACCATAAGACCTACCAAATCCTCTTCCAGAAAAACGACCTCCTCTTGAAAAAGATTGATATGAACCTCTATGTCCCCTTCCATAACCTTTACCGGCAGTAAAAAAGGCTCTATTGGTTGATTCAATAGATGCAGCAGTAGTATTGCGTTGAATAACTAATTCTTCACTCATTAAAAGATTATGTAATTCAATACTTGACACAGGACGACTTCGAATTCGAATAGAAGTAGAAAAAGAATAATATTCAGGACCTAGACCAGCTAGAGTAATAACAACAATTTCATCATCTGTGATAACAGATCCACAAGCAGCAAGTTGATCTGTAATATTCTTGATTTCATTCGTATACTCAGCAATTGTGGAGTTACCTTTCTTGAGTGTAAGCAGCTTAGTCCTTAGTTGTATAGAATGAGTTGAAGATACTCTAACAAATCTTTCTGAGATTGCTTTCCACAATTCACAAGAAGTAGAGACATTAGCAAAGTAAGAAATTACCTTGTCAGAGATCCTAGAATTGATCAAGAGAATGATAGTCGAACCCTCATCAATCCAATCTGTGTATAATGGATTTTCAACACCATTATTAGCATTAGCTCTTGTTGTATATTGAACAGGACATTCATGAGATCCATCAAGAAATTTCATAATCTTGAACTTTCGAATAACAGGAAACATTAAAGATTTCCAAGTGAGGTAATTTGAGTCGGTAAGCTTGAGATTAACAATGCTCATGAGTTGATTGAGTGGAACTTTTGAGATGGAGAAAGAAGTTGGATTCTCCATTGTAGTAGATCTAAAAAATCAGAACTGAAAGTAATAAAGAAGTTGAAAGAAATAGAGATTTAGATGAAGATGAAGATGAAAAAGAAGATGAATTAGCAGAGAAACGTAGATAAGATCGAACCTAGAGAAATCAAAATCTCTTGATTTCTCATCTGATACCATAGTTACACAGAGAAGAAGAGAAATAATATCTATTGATAGAACCAAAACTTAGTTACAAGAAGAGAACCATTCAGTGTTATATACAGGTACTGAATGGATGAGTAACACATGTAACAATCCTATGCGATAACTAAATATCAGTAACTGTAATACAACTGTAAGAAAATATACAATAACAATAATACAAATGTAATAAATGAACTACACACTGAGTGTGTTACTATCTTTGACTCATATTTTCTTTGGTTGTTCTTTTGCCAAATCTGTTTGGGCTCTGCTCCCTGTGCCTAATATTTCCAATGTGCATAGTAGTGACTCTTTTTTAGATTACTATAATGAATGGATTAAGGATGATACCTCTACTTTGTCTTTAGAAATAGCTGCAACAAAAATTTGGTTTATATGGAAAGAGAGATGTGATAGGGTTTTCTCTAATAAAAGTAGCATTAGCATAAGTTTGTCTATACAAATACAGGGTTACATCCAGTTTTGGTCTCCCTCTAGGATTGCTGTCAATGATAATGCGTCTATGATTATTCCAAGTACTAGGTTGCCTTTACCTAATAGACAGTGGACTAGTCCTTTGGGTGAATCGTCTAAGATAAACGTGGATGGTGCGTGGATTTCAAGTAATACAAATGCAGGGTATGGGATTGTTATCCGGAATGCGCTGGGGTACCAAGGAGCACGAGGAGGAAGTTGTATGGCTACGTCTGCTGAAGAGGCCGAAGCTCTAGCTGTTTTTGAAGCCGCAAAATGGGCTAGAGAGAAGAACTTAACTAACTTCTCTTTGGAAGGGGACTGCAAAAATGCGATGGACTATTTGAATGGTATGTTCGAGTTCTTCTGCATCTTGGCATGTACAACGATTACTTGACGAAGTAAAACGAATGATGTCGGAAGTTATTAATTTTCAAGGATATTTGTTCATTTATAGAACATGCAACACTTCAGCGAATCTACTCGCAAAAGAGGCTAGATCTTCCAGGTTTACTCAACAAACACGGATTCATGTTCCGTCTGTTATTAGACATGCTCTTGTATTCGAACAAACTAATGTAATTTCTGGTGTTTCTGTACCAGAATCTCTGGATTTTACTATTGTAAGATCATGTAACCTTAACACTTTGGTTTAGTTTTGTATATAAAAATCGATTCTTATCAAAGGATTTTTCTATCCTGGGTACAAGGGTACAGGTTTTGTTAGGACTCTAAACAGTGAGAGAATCTGAGAGAGGTTGCACTTGCACCTACTCAGCAAGAAATTATTGCCTTGATAGTCAATTAGAGTCGGTATCTACTATGTACTACTCATTTATGTCTACCAAGTTTGTGGCCCGCTTGAGGCATTTAAAAAACATGATTATTTTTAAATTAATTAAACTGTGTTAGGTTATAAAGATCATGGAATATTAATTAAGAAATATATATAACAACTACAAGAACTTTTAGAGGAGATATGCATCTAGCTACCCCAACTAATTGATTTCCAAAAAAGTTGAACGGATCAATAGCCTTTTAAACTTTCTTCCTACTCAGAAAGACAATGATATGATTCATTAATCATTCTGCGGTCATTCTCATAATCCCATTAGTCTATTTCTTATACTATATTAACTTAGACTCCTGCCTTCTGCCCATCAGTATCTGTCTCTAGGTCTCATGTAATACATGCGAATCTTGTTTTTCTGGCTCGCCAGAAGTTCGGGAATAAGATCATCGGGTTGATGACAGATGATATGTGAAGCTTTTTGCAGATTCCTGCGTGGAGACTGGAGATGCAACTCATGATGGAGTATCTATATTATTCGTTAGCAAATCAGGGTCTTATATTCTTTCATATATTCTCCGTTGTTTGAAGATCAAGGCAGATGAGGATATACTGGAAATAGAGAAGGATGGAGATATTGGCGTGTCTCAATTTGAAGACTTGGTTAATTAAAGATTCATCACATATGAAGCAGCAACAGTATAACCATGTAATCTAATTGAGCCGCGTCAATATCTCCTACCTCCCATGAATCCATGATGATCTCGCCTCTCTCTCTATCCAATTTATCCTGGGTCATATATGCTCATGCACATATATATCTAGCTAGCTCAATTTCTTCTGCCTTGATTGGTTCATGCAGGTGGTTTTCATTTCTAGGTTCATACTGCTAATTTAGATTATTTCAACATACTATATATATTACACAAAACCCGAACTCGCCGTGGTTTCTCTTTCCAGAAGTCATATTGTAACGGTACACTATCTTGTGATAATCCATCCTTGAACGTTATATGGCGACTGACGAGAAATTACTTTCTAAAGCTTCATTTTCATCAGCCTCACTAGCTAATTAACTTTTTTTTTTTGTACAGCTCCATCCGAAAAATCGGCATCTGTTCTTTTGACTGGTGAAAATCCTGTCATTTAAGCTACACATAGAACATCCAACATTTTCCGGAGTGCTTCCCAATCACGTACGATCAGTTGGTCTCTTTCTATGCAAAACATAGTTGTGTTGTTTTTTCTCGCTCAGTATACACAGTACATAGTTATTAACTCTACGTCTCTACCCATCTAATTTACAATTTATTGTACGAACACTTTTTACATTTTCTTTTTGTACCACTAGAGATGTTTCGACTTTCAGGAAGAACAAAAGAATACATCAAGCAAATTTTAGATCTCAATGGGAGGTTTTTGGTTGTTTTTTTGCCCAGTTAGTAGTTCCTTTTTTCTTTTTTCAAAGATGGAAATGCGAATTCTTCGAAAGCCCATTGCAGCAATTCACAGTAGAGAATAGATAAGGTCAACCTAGATGCTGCTTGTTTGTTTTTTGTTTGTTTTTGTATTATTGGTTGTTGAACTTATAGATTCAGGTGGCTCACATGAAGCCACAGAGATGGCCTTGCAGGTGGCTCCACAGGTGGCTCACACCGTCACACGAGTCTTTTGAGTTTGCAAAAGTTCCTCGCATTAATTATTATTATTTATTTATTTTATAACAGAAGTTTTTTATTTAGATTGGAGGTACTCAATATGCTTTCTAGAGTATCAACGCATCCACTTACCTTGATTTTTAGAACTGAAAGTTTATCTCTACAAACTTTTTTAGCAATGGCATCCGCTGAATGATTGCCATGTCTTTTGACATGAGAAATTCTACCGTAAATAAAAGAAGATAATAAGAGTTTAATCTCTCTAATAACTTTTCTATTCTCCCAACTAACAGATAGACTATTCATTATAATAGAGTTCACAACAGTCTCAGCCTATGTTGTAAAAGGCGAGCGCCTTTGGCGCTCTAAGCGTTGGGACTGCGCCTGGGAAAAAAAGGCTCCCAGGCGCCAAAATAAAGCTTACAATGTAATTTTCTATATCTCGGGCGCTCTAGGCGCTAGGCGCTGGGCTTGGCGCCTCGCCTCGCCCAACGCCTTTTACAACATAGGTCTCAACATCTTCTATAATGTGTAACTTGCCAATCCCCAAATATTTAACCCACGTTAAGGCTTCCAATATAGCCATACATTCCGCGCTTTCTGGATCCGTTATTCCAGCTGCATAAGATCCTTTGAGCCTTGTGATTGAACTTGCAGTAGAAAAAAGCACCATGCCAGTGCCACAATCATTAGTTGTATGATTAAAAGATGCATCAACAAAGATCCTAACTACATCACTATTCTCAGAGCTGAGAGTATGGATTTCAGATTCCGGAGCAGTGGGTACTGCAGCTACTACTGGTAGGCCTCGAAAGTGTATGTAAATTTGACCTACGTGTAATACCGCAAGTGCACGGCGTCTATCGGAGACGCGGCAAGTACGGGTCGATCTCACAAGGACTTGTGGTGCTCTAAGGTTGATCAAGGCTTACTCACTGAATTTCTAAGAAGTGTGTAACATAAATGAGGGTTGTGTCGAAGCGACTGAGTTGTAAAGGTGATACTAAACTAAGGAATGATAAACAAGTGACACTAGGGTCTTCAACTCAACCTTTAACCTACACTATGTCTTCAACTAAAGATGTTGTTCTTGCCTTCATGATGAGATAGGGTAGGAGTGTCAATTCTCGCCTTGTCTCTAAGGTGTTTCTCCATATGATAGTTTTGATCACAACTAAGGTATTTATCCTAAGTATTAATCGTCGACTAAAGCACAATTAATCTGTAGATAAACATTAGTATAATTGAGCTTGAGTTGTAGCATAGTCATCACAGGGATAATCCAACTACAGTGCATCCATGGTATTGGTATACACTGTGAGAGCAAAGTGTGACATGCTGAGATTAAATCCTATCTTGAATAGTTAAGCAATCAAGAACAGTTCATGAAGAAGAACACAGTGATAAGCTAGGGTTTCATCTCAAACCCTAGCAATTTAAATTAAAGCATGATAAAATGATAAAGAACAGAATTAAACCTAATTGACTGCACTGGCTAATCCAGGCGTGACTAAAATCATCTCATCCCTCTTCTATTTATACATGCACACCCATTCTCCAAAACATCAAATCCTAATTCTATTTAAAATAGAAATTAAATGTAAAATAAATCGAACCCATACTCTGATTGCCTCTCCTCTTGTCGTCAATGGTTGTTAGAACTCCATCACTTGATTGATTACACGTAACCCTAACCCTAGTTCCATTTATCTCTTTCATAGCCTCTAGAGTTGTTGAGAGAGGCTAGGCAAGAGATGAGTGAAACTAAAGGTGGTCACAGTGCAATTGTTGCGGTGTAAAGAGATGGTGGTGGTGAGGTGGTCTGATTTTGTGTCAGGAGGTGATGAAGGTGGTATGGTTGAAGAAGAGCAGAGCTCTGCTCTGTCGGGTGAAGAGGTATGGGGGAGGAGAAGAGAATAGGGTTAGGTTTTGGTGATAGGGGCTTATATAGGTGGTGTGATGTGAAGCGGGTGCATCAGGATTTGATGTGAAGGTCGGAGCGAGCATCGGATGTAGCAGGTAAGATCTGAACAGCCTGAGGTAGAGTTGGGACGATTTGGTGTTGCACGGGAGCAGCGAACTTCGATGCGCATGGAGGCAGCGACCGTAGGATGTAGCCAGTGTGATCTCAACGGCTTGGAGTGGACGGGGCTCGGATCGGGTCGTGGGTAGCTCTAGCCCATGTCTTCCTTGTTGGGTTGCAACCGATTCGCGCGCGGCTTTGGCTATCTCGCTCCATAGATGCTCGACTCCAATTCTTCGCTCTTTGGCTCTTCAAACTTCTCCGGACTTTATTTAGTACCTAAAAACACAAAATTAATTAATACAAATATTTATTCTTGAAAACAAAGAAAACACAGAATATGGGATAATATCTGATTTCTAAGCGCAAAAGATGAGTAAAATGCCAATAAAAAGGTGTATAAATATGCACTATTTGGCACTCATCAACTACTAAAGCTCAGCAGATTATAATTGATTCTTGAGACAGTGTTAGTGGGGTTCAAGGATTTATCTTGAAAGATGCATTCACATCTTTCTTTCCATATTATCCAACAACCCACCATAAGAACATTAAGTTTATCTCATTTACCCCCATTTAGCCATGTCATCTTTATTTATGACCTCCACCTTTGCATTTGAGATAAAAATTTGGTGGACAAGGTTTCAAATCCTAGGTGTCATACAATTTTAAGACCTTGACCCCTTGTATTGGAGATGCTCTTATGAACACTTGAACGGTTTTCTTCGTCATGATCTTGTCATCTTGGTAAAAAAATGCTCAATATGTTTTGTCCAAGTTCTTTTGTCCCTTTACAAGATGTATTGTATATCTATTCATAAAAGAGGCAACCCTCATACATTGATTCATATTGCTGATCCAAGATTATAATCCTTATAAGAGTCCTTACAGTTTATAAGAGCTAAAAAAAACAACAAAGATCAAGATTCCAAGTTTCCAACACAATTACATGATTTTCGGTTGGAAATCTTGTTACCGATTCACCAAAAACGATACACATCGTATTCACTTTACCAAATCACTAATTCCGAATCAGGATTAGTAAACCACAAATCTTTACAAACTTGTAAAGATGATCTTTAAAACAAAAATTAAAGAAGAATGAACAAACAATTAAACAAAAAAAAAGTGTGTATTGAGGCGAGTAATCTCTTTACTAAGACATTTAATGCCATGCCCTACATGCTGATACAAGTAATGGCATATGTCTTAAGCATTCAACAATACCTTTGGTGTTCTTCAACAACACTTTGATGAACGCCAAAAATCGAATACAAATTGATGTAACACAAACTCTCTTTTGCGTACTCTAAGAATATCAGATGGACTAAACCAAATTTCTATGTCTCAAACGCAACAGGATGAAGAGTTTTTATATTGTTGAGACAACACCTTTGGAAACAGCTGCAACTGTTCCCAACCGTCACCTAATTCAAAAATAGTGACTGTTACTAACAATCACATAGTTTGAATCAAACAATCGTTCCAAACAATCACTTATTCAATCTGGATCGTTGGGTCACATCTAACTGATTTGGATTAATCTATACCATTTCCATTCACATTTGGATATGTGCTTAAGTGGCCATCTCAAGCCCATTTTCCAATAATTTCTATACAAATACTGATTATAGGATTCAACCTTTAGTACCGTCATACTCGTTTTATGTAATGAACCGTCCCTCCACCGATACTGTCCCCACTTAGTGTAAGGACCCTCAAGCTAGTCAACGCTATTAGACTAGTCAAGAGACGTCTTATCCGCTAATTACTTGATTAGTTTAACACGAATGTTAATTAATAGAAATTAATCTAAAAACGATTTAAGTACGAAGCTAGTATCATTGGATAGGTCTCGAGAAGTTATGCGAAATGGACTACTTGAACGTGTCATTCGGACACCGGACGAGGAAGATATCATCGCTTTTGTTTAAAGGGAGAAATAGTTATTTTGTAGTTTACATCATTGGCAGCCCTTATCCAGATCGCGGGTGCCTTTAACGTTTTGGTCGATCTTATCTATACGAATCGAGAAGATAAACTCGTGTCTTCTTTCTTATTCTTCTCTATTCTTCTTCTCTTTTCTTATTCTCTTCCTTTGTTCGATTTCTGCAGAGTGTCTGTGAGTTGCTCGTGATGATATCGAAGTAAATCAGATGAAGAAGAGATGGATTAGGAAGTAACTGCTGGTGGTGATGTTGTTGTTATTTGAGATCGAGAGAAGAAGAAGTAGATATTTTTGTAAATAAAATTAGGGTTTGATGCAGTTGAATTAGGATTTAGTATGAATTAAGATGTGAATCGAGTTGCTGATAGATGAATACGAAGAGGGTTGTTCTTTATTTATTGTTTTTGAGATGTTTTAATGGAGAATCGAAGAATTAAGGTTCTGTGAGAATTAGGGTTTGGAAGAAATTCGAGAGAAGTGTTAGAAGATGGATATGAAGGTTTAGAAGTTAAATTAGAAGATGGGTTTGATTGAATTGAAGAGTTGAGTAGATGTTATGAGCTTGAACAGAAGAATAGAAGATTAGGGTTTTGGGTTCGATTATAGGCTTGCATGAGATTGATAGATGAATTGAGGACTGGGTTTAGATGATTGAGGAATGGGATGAAGTTAATTGGTTGATATGAGCTGTTTGTGAAGAATTGGAGAAATTAGAGTTTATGTTTCGTTCTTCCCCAAATTAGAATTGGCTTGATGAAGTGTCAATTCAAAGAAGATTAAAGCTTGGGTAGTTGTGGTGATGATGTTGATGCTGTGAGATTGTTGAGTATGGAATGGACAGAGTTAGATGTATGTTTAGGAGATGAATTGAGTGTTGCCATATGAAGGTGAACTGGTAGTGTTGTGGATTGAAGAAGTTATATGAATGGGAGGATATTTTGAATGAACTGCGTTTTAGATGAATGTTAAGGTTAATGGCAGGTGATTTCTAAGCATGGTGGTGTTGTCCGTGTAGATGAATCTGCAGGTGGAGATGTAATATGGTGTTGAGAGTTGTAGGTTGTAGTTGAAGTGAAATTCAGCTTGGAAAGGTGATTGTGTTGTTGAGATGGAAAACTGTGAATGAATGTCATTGAAGCTGAGATGTTGGGGGGTATTTGTGCTTAGTCTCAACTGAAGTGGAAGTGTCGAGACATGAGATAATTCTGCGGGTGTTAGTGTTGTTGTGAGATGATGGAATTGACATGATTGTATCATATAAGTTGGCTGGATTGTGTTTTGTTGCTGATGAGCACGTAAGATGCTGATTGGTGCAGTGAGGATTATAGTTAAGTTAATGTTACAAGTGAAGTGAAGTGAAGTGATTGTGGTCTGCTGGTTTGTTTGAGTTGAGAAGATGTAGCTGGTGGTGTAGAGTATTGTTGTATCTTGGATTGGGAAAGTAGGAATTGTACAAGAATGATGTGTAGAATGGCAGTTCGATAGTCTCTTTGAAGCCTGCTACTACTGCATTTGCAGGTAATCTTAGTTTGTATTGTAAATGAAAGTTTGAAGTTACTGAATAAATAAATGAATTGCTATTGAAATGATTAAAAATTGAACTGAGATGCAGGTTAGAATTAGATTAGTGAGTTAATGATGTTACAGATGTGTTTTGGCCTGTGTTATGGCCTAACTTTACCTTTAGTCATCCCAGTCAGCTGACTCAGTTAATCTGACTGAGTCAAAAGTGAATCTGACTTACCTGAATCAGTCTTGTTGACTGAGTTGACCCAGACCGATTCTTGTTTGACTCGTTGACCGAGTTAACCCTTTGAGTTGACCATTGACCTGTGTCACTTGACCCTAACCCTGTTGACTGTACTTTGACCCTAGACTTGACTTGACCCTGACTGATGTTGACTGTTAGTTGACCCTTTGACCGTCAACGACCGTTTTTGGACCAGACCTTCTTTAACGGGCCGCAGTAGCCCGTGGGTCATGGGCTTGGGCTTAGGCTTAGAAACAATCTTTCTTAGTTTTAACGTTTTGAACCCTTTATGGTATGAATTAGCCTTTGGCTTCTTGTACATAGTTGAGATATTCGCAAGACTTATTTAATGGAATAGAGAAACAACCTAATTGAATTATTAAACCTTTAGATATTCAAGAAATGTATAATGAAAATGTGTAGAACCTTAAATGGGCCTAGAACCATTAGATTGAACTATATGATTCTTGCATGAGCTATGTGTGAGCCTTTTTGGCTAAACTCTTAGAGTTCTTGTGTGATTGACAGTTAGTCTATATTAACAACGATCGATTCAAAGGATGAACCAGTGCATCGTGGATCTCGAGGTAGGCGTGGCTTTTCATCAAAAGAGGTGGGAATTTATATTTAACTCTTTTGTGATTATTGTTGTTTACTTTTACAAGAGTTTATGTTTAACAAATTCATGCATTGTCTAGTTGTGTTTTCCATGCATTGTTTTATTTAAAATTCCAAAAGTACTGCTGATTCCTTTAATCTTTCCATGGTTTGGAAAGGAGTTGTAATGTATTGTTTGTCTGTATGAATTGGTTGGGAAATAAGAATTTCCATTTGATTGCTTGGAAATGAGAATTTCCATCCGTGGTATATAAGATACTGCTCCTTCATTTATACCTACTTACTTTCGAGCTTTTATGCAATAACTAGGTGGAGGCTGAATCACCATGTTAGCTATCTAGGTTGAGGCTGAATAACCATATTAGTACATTGTTTGGAAGGAGTTAGTTCCATATACATGAATGTTTACTCTGTGAATTGGTTGTGTTTAGTGTTAGGGAAAACATGGTTTGTTTTCAAATCATTTATAATGATTACATGAAAGTTAAATGTTATTCCTACTGGGCACCCATTTTAGGGATGATGTGCTCACCCATTCCCACTTTCAGTTTCAGAGACAGATCAGAGTTGCGCAGCGAAAGCTTCGAGGAGTCGAGTCCGTAGTTGGTTAACTTCTGCTATGTTTATTTTGTTGTATATACTATTTGTAATCTAAATGACTATTGTATATGTATCATTCGAGAGAAGTTCTTGTATATATATATATTTCAGAGCGGGGCTAGTTTTTGGGTTAAGTTTTGTAGCATATTTCTTAATTGAATGCTTAAGTAAATGCTTTAGATTTTTAGTGCCTCTTATTTAGTTAATCTCTTGGATTAGTCAGCTGCTAGCTTAGGGGGTGCTACACTTAGCCACTGCGGTTATCCGGCAGTGTGGGGTTTTCAACGGGCATCGCTGCGGTAATCCAGCAGAAACTTCCCAGATGGTCACCCATCCCTAGATTACTCCCGACCGAGCATGCTTAACTGCGGAGTTTTCTACCAACTCTGGAGCCAATTGTGCTGAAAAGGCCTCGGTATAATGTAGACGTTCGTTGCCTCTTGTGAAACTAGTATCTGACATAACACCCCAGCATACTCTCTCACCCAAGCACAACGAACCATCCCTAGTTATATCCAACTAACACCGATATTGTTCCCACTTACCCACTGCGGTTATCCAGCAGCGTGGGATTTTTAACGGCACTACTACGGACATCCAGCAACAGCTTCCCGAGAGGTCACCCATCCTGTGACTACTCCCGGAAGAGCACGCTAAACTGAGAAGTTTTTCCCACAACCCAATCAAGTGTACTCATCGGGCCTCGGTGTTAGGAAAGCACAAATCATTACTTATATTCGATTCGGCCAACCACTGCCGAATATCGGGGTATTAAAATACCACCACCTTAAATTGGAGCCATCCTCGGCTCCAGAATATATTCGCACGCCCAGATCTCCGACGTTCCCTACCCCTCATGAGAAGCACCTGGACCAATCCCTCCAGCGTGCCTTCCCACCCTCGGCAGGTGAACCGTCGTCGGCTCTGATACCATTTGTAATGACCCGTCCCTCCACCGATATTGTCCCCACTTAGCCACTGCGGTTATCCGGCAGTGTGGGGTTTTCAACGGGCATCGCTGCGGTAATCCAGCAGAGGTAATCCAACAGAAACTTCCCGGATGGTCACCCATCCCTGGATTACTCCCGCCCGAGCACGCTTAACTGCGGAGTTTTCTACCAACTCTGGAGCCAACTGCGCTGAAAAGGCCTCGGTATAATGTAGACGTTCGTTGCCTCTTGTGAAACTAGTATCTGACATAACACCCCAGCATACTCTCTCACCCAAGCACAACGAACCATCCCTAGTTATATCCCAACTAACACCGATATTGTTCCCACTTACCCACTGCGGTTATCCAGCAGTGTGAGATTTTTAACGGCACTACTGCGGACATCCAACAGCAGCTTCCCGAGAGGTCACTCATCCTGTGACTACTCCCGGCTGAGCACGCTTAACTGAGAAGTTTTTCCCACAACCCAGTCAAGTGAAACCATCAGGACTCGGTGTTAGGAAAGGACAAATCATTACCTATATTTCATTCCATCGGCGAACCACAGCCGAAATCGGGGTATTACAATACCACCGACTTAAATTGGAGCCGTCCTCGGCTCCGGAATATATTCGCAAGCCCAGATCTCCGACGTTCCCTGCCCCTCATGAGAAGCACCTGGACCAACCCCGTCCAGCGTACCTTCTCACCCTCGGAAGGTGAACCGTCGTCGGCTCTGATACCATTTGTAATTAATTAGATTTGATTGATTTTAACAAGAATATAATTAATCGATGGAGCTTGACATGTAGCATGTTGACATTTGTGAACCTTGATAATTAATTATATTAACAAAAATACAAAATTTGTTATGCATGAGCTTATGAATGTCTTCGGAATTTATTTTTGGAAAGTGTGTACATATTATTAGGTGTCACTTTATAAATATAAATAATATAATTAAGTATTGATTATATTTTTGGTAATGTTTTAAATTCGTTAATTTAATTATAAGAATTATTATTGCTAGTTGTCACTTGAGGTGAAAATGAAAATAAATAGTTTTGCATGTCACTATATTATTGGTTGTTTATTGATTATTTGGTAAATGTAAATAAAGAAAAATCGCTTTCCTTAGTTGTCACGGTTAGTGATTAATGAAATTTTTGCATGGATTTTAAATTGGAAAATTTGAACTATTTTGGTAACTTAATAGTTTGTGCTCTAGCTAATTCAAAATGTGAAACTAAAAATCTTAATTATATTTATTGACTTGACATGATTAAATATTGAGAATAAATGTGGAATTTATTTTAGATTTGAGAAAGAAGGAAGTATATAAAATTTTCAAATTATGGTTAGGTGTATGAATGGTAGATTTTGATAAATATGGTAATTACATTAATTAAGAAATTTACTTAGTGTTAGGATGGAAAGAATATCTTTGCTATTAAGCAAGATGCTTTATTATTTATAAGAAAACGAAAACAAAAGACTATTATTAGAGATACTATAACTTGATATTTTGGAAAATCCATGGAAGACGATTATGTCGTTTAGAAAACAATAAAGTATTGTCACTAGATAAAATAGGGAATAGTATGGGAGACGATTATTTTGGTATTGAAGACGGTGAACCGTAGTGTCTATAAAGTGAATAGCTTGTATTTTCATAGCTTCTGGATCTTTCGATTTGAGGTAGGCGCAACACCAACTCTTAAAACTGTTTTGATTAAATGCTTTTAAATTATTGATTCATGATTTGGGTGTGTTGCTATTGTGAACATGATTATCTTCAACATATTTTGACGGGATACGAGATATCCTTGGGAACGGATTTGATTCCCTAAACCCACATGGGGCTCCCTGGGGCGAGCGGTTTGATATTGGCTCCATGGGGCGAGCGGTTAATTGATTTAATTATTTTTGTTGGTATTGGCTCCCTGGGGCGAGCGGTTGATTGTTTGATTCTTTTTATTGATATTGGCTCCCTGGGGCGAGCGGTCGAAATTGATTTTGATTATATTGTTGTTGGAATATGGACATGATGTGATATATGCATATTGTGGTTAAAATCATGATTGTTTTATTAAAAGAGTTGAAAAATGTTTTGTTGCTTCTTTGCCTATTGGGTGTCAAAACTCACGTCGTATTATGACAAAAATTCCAGATTTGATGCATGACAAGGGAGTTGATTATCGTGGAGCATAAAGAATGATTTTAGATGATTAAAGTTGTCGTTTATGCTTAAAATCATATTTTTAAGATGTAATTAATCTTAGTTTTTAAAGTTGTAAAATCTTGTATAACGTTGAGTTGACTGTAAATATATTTTAATTGTTAATAGTTAAGGGTATGATTCTTTTTGAAATACATGTAAAACTTCTTCAGTAACACTTGGTGTAAATTTTATAATTTTATGAGTTGTGAAAATATTTTTAAAATAATTATTTGCACCGGTGTTGAATCCAGAAAATATCCGACAATTTTAAATGTCTCATAAACATCCTATTTTAGTACTATGATACATTAGTTTTTAGACCTTAGTGTCTTCTGATAAAATCCATATCTATCTTTTATATTTCTAAAATGATAAGACTTGTTCAATTGTGAGTTGTATATTATTTGATGTGAATTGTTTAAAACAAACTGTCACAGTTTTGAATTTCTGCAATGCTAGTCAATTACGTGTTTGACCGTAGTCATAGGATACTCAATTCATTTAAAAATCCTGAATATTTTACAACTAATAGTATTCATAGTATATATTTTATCCGTATAATTACCATAAATTTTGGAACTCTTATGGAGCCCCTAAAATTCTAGGAATATACTTAGGTATGTTTTCAGTTTTACAATTTAGTGTTGAAATTGTTACTTATTAATTAAATCTTAAGACTTGGATGATGTTAGTATTTTTATTTGAGAACAAAAACGTGTTTTGCTTCCGGTGGTTTTAAAACTAGGTTAAATCAACGGTTAGATTTTCCTAAATGAATTTCCGAGTATTCCGCTGCGATAGAATTATTAAAACGAACATAACTAAATTAGCCCAAATAAATTAATTAACGAGCTTGGGCTTAGTAGCCGGGCTTCGGCTATGGTATTGATGTAGAATTTCGGGTTTTCGGGCATGGGATCCGGGCAGGATCCGGGCCTGAAAATCGGGGTGTTACATTTTATCTGCAACAAAAAACTAAACCTAATTGCAAAATGCATAAGTGTAGGAATCATCAAATGATCCAGCCATTTCTCAAAATTTTTAATCCAAAAGTGACTAACCAAACTAACAAAAGTACCGGAGGTTTATTGGATTGGTTTGAATCATAATGAAAAGGTATAAATCGGTCTAAATCTTCTTCCGCATATGTATCAGAGTTTTGGTAGTTGTTATTTTTGTTGGTGTCTTGGTGCTGGTATCTTGGTACCTACTGTTATTGCTTCCATTGTTGCTGAGATCTTGGTTGTTGCCAGAGATTTTACTTTTGTAATTCGAGTTGATGATGTTACCATTAAAGATGAAGTCCTTATAGATTAATTCGAAATCCAACTCTTCAGTTTCATCACGATGAATTAAAACCCACAAAATCGGAAAAAATCTCCCAAAATAAATAACTCAAAACAACAAAAGGAATTAACTCTAGTAAAAGACATGTTGAAACAAAGTAGCCTTAAAGATGAATACAGAAAGAGAAGACTCAATCTCTAAGAATAAGAAAAAATACAGACTTAAAAGATCCGAAACTATGAAATCCTAAATCAAAAACCTGAAAAAGAAACTACCAGTAGGCAGAGAAATGTGAGAGAGAACATGATTTAGGAAAGTTTGGTCCAATCTGCTTTCATGGTTTGGGTTTATTATAACGTATGAGAAAGGAAAAAAAAATTGGAGTTAAAGATTGTACTATGTATGGTTTTATTCATGTATGGTACACATTTCTTTGTTCTAAGTAATAGTGGTTCATCTAGAAAGTTGGATCGTGGATACCTTTGACAAGGGTACTGGTTGAAGGTGTATCAAGGGGATCGCATCTCTAAGCTATAAAGCTAAGCCGAATAAGCATATTTGATACGTATGCATATTTGGTCATGTTTCCCACTCAAGAAAGCTTCATAATGCGTATGCATCATTGTCAGTGTCTTGCTAAACCGAGAATACATAAATTTGATGCATTCCAAAATAAGAGTCAGTGTTGCACCAATTTGCAAGTCCTAAACAAGAGAATGCATATTTGCGAACTAAGTGGCATCATGTCATATCCCATGTTAGAGGGCACCCATATAAGTGCAACCCGGTGTAGTTAGTAGTGTTTGAGTGTGGCTGGCACATGTGCCATTTGTAAAGACCTAATATGTAGAGAATGCTTTCTCTTTCTGTGGTTATCGAAAATAAAATTGTGTTTGTTTTTCTTCTCTTCCTCCTTGAGGTTTTTCATTCCCAATCTTGCAGTGTAGAGCATGTAAGTTGAATTTGATTCTTCTTTGAAGTGTAGACCACTACACATCAATGATGCACAATCCTGTGCATCTCTTGCTAAAGTTTATTAGCATATACGAATTAGGTTTTGCTTTCCTTTTAGCTTTGCGACACAAGTTATCTTTAGTTGCGAGTTTCTAATTGGATGAACCACAATATGTACTTTTTCCCTTCATGGTAGGGGTTGGAATATAGGCAATCGCAATACATCGCGCTTGTGGTCGGGACATGAAAGAACGAGAAGAAGCTGCTAACAAAGAAAGAGATCTAGTTTTCTTGCCGTAGCCTTCGACCCAGCCATGGGATCGGCAGAATTCATCAAGTTTCAAGAGTCTCAGGTGAAGCCGAGAAGAAGAAAGAAGAATGGAATTGGTGGATTGCTGAACTGGGTTTGTTGGATAACATTTGTGGTGGATTTTTAATCGAGTTTTGGTGAAGTATTGGGGTGAAAACAAACCAAGTTTCTCGCCATCAATGGAGAAGATTTCAATATTATTTGAGTTCGATTTGGGACGAGAATCACATGGAAGAAATGGGTTTTGCGATCACGATTCAAATTGGGCAGAACGAGATGATTTTAGGACAAATTCGTGAATGTGAATGAGCAGAATTTGGGGATCTCGTTGTTGTTGGGTATGGAAGTTAGGAGGAATGGCTCGGTGTTGTGGTGATTCGGTTGAGTTTTAAGCTTGTATTGATTGGAAATCAGTGAAGAAGGCGTTACAGTGGCCAGGTGTAGGATTTCAGTATTAGTGAAGTTGTTGGTGGTATACAAATTGCAGAAACATGTTCAGTTGCAGCTGCAACAATGGTTGATGTATAGAACTGCAGGTTAAGATGCTGAGTTGCTGTTGGCTCTTAAAACAGGTGAAGATGATGGGTGTGCTCGAGTGTCTGGCAGCTGTGAGGTGATTACGGGTGCATTTCAAGTAGGAGCTGAAATTGTTGGAGCTGGTAATTGTGAACTGGTGGTCAAGAACTGAGATGGGGTTGGATGAACTGAGAAGAGCAGCTGGGTGTAGGTGTGCATCTCAGTTGGAGGAATGATGTACAGTAAGTGTGTGGAATTGAACTATTTCAATGAGCTAGTGATTCTGAGAAGCAGGTGGGAAGTTGCAGTTGCTGTGTCTTGTTCATGGGTTGTATTGCAGGTGGCAGTGATTTTGTTTGGAGGAGATGAAGGTGATATTGCAGTTGAGAGCCAGCAGGTGGCTGTGCTTTAAGAGCTGTTATAGATGGTTGGAGCAAGGAAGAGCTGTTGTGTGTTGTTAGCAGCTGAGTTTACAGGGTTTGTGTTTCTGGTAGTGGTGTCAGCCCTGGTGCAGCTGGTAGTTGAAAGTTGCCAGGGAATGCAGTGTTGTTGCTTCTTGAGTGGTAGATTGCAGGGAGAAACCAAATCGATGCTGTTGCAGCTGAGATAGTGAACCTGAATATGAATGATTTACAGGGAATAAGCCACAAGTAATGGCTGGGTTGAACTAAAGCTGGTGATGGTTGCAGAATGGAGCAATGAGAACAAGCTATGCGGTGTCCGAATTGAGCGTGAATGGCCGAGCCGAGATGGAATGGTCTGTTGCAGACATGGCTTGATGCTTGGTAGTTTGAACCTCCGAGCATGGAACTAATGCCGAGATATGGGTATTGGTTTGATGGCCGTACTGAGATAAAGGGTAGCGGTGCGCCGTTTGTGATTGTTGGCTATGCTTTGGCGGTTTTGCGTGAAGTCCGGGAATTCTGGACTGTTTTACAGGGTTTTTGGTTGAATGAAGCAGAAATGAACCTGGTGGTGGTACTGGTGATTCAGGGGGTGGCTATGACTTGGTTATGTGAATACAATGGTAAGGGTATATGTTGGCAGTGGTATTTCAAAGTAAAGAAGCAGAAGCTGAGATGAAATGGTAGCATGGTTTGAATTGGTGGCAATGCGTTTGCTATTAAGCAATCGAAATGGCCTTGAGCTGGTGCTTATGGGTTGTGCTCAAGTATATGGAAGCTAAGGTGTAGTGCGGTGAGCAGCAAGATTATGAGTGAATATGAGGAGTGAAGCGCCACTATGGCTGCAAGCGAGGTGCTATAAAAACTGCAAAGAGTTGAAACGGAGGTTGTGAAGCACCAAGATGGTGCAACACCAGGTTATGGCCTGCAATGGCTCAGGCCTTGGCCAACAGAACCAATCAGTCTAGTAAGCACTCGACTCAGACCACGAGTCATCCGAGATAATTGACCGGCGACTTCTCCCGGCGACGGATTAGTAATTCCGTACGGAAACCCGGTTTTCCGCGACATATTTTTTGAGACATATTTTCACATGGGTTTCTCACATGGTTCATGGGCTTGGTGGACTTTTTGGTGATGGACTTTGAAGACCTAATTTTGGAAAGTGGGAAGGCTATAAAAGAAAGGGTTTTATTCTTTTGATATCACGGATTCTTCTTGGAGTTTTGCGAGATAGGAGCTAGGGTTTGCTTTCATTTAATATTTTCATCTTCTTTACTTTATTATTCCATTATTATTTTGATGATGAACTCCAACATTATGAGTAACTAAAACTCTCTTTGATTAAGGGCGATTTGAAGCCCGAAATATGAATCTATATTTGATATGAAAAACTTGTTTTCTTGCATTCATTAATGTTATTGATTGATTTCTACCATGCTAATATTGTCTATGGATTATTTGTTAAGGGTTTAAGTTCGAAATTGAATCATTAATTCTTAATTTATTTGCTAGTTTAGATTTTCTTCGACCCGTAATTGTCTAGAGAAGATAAACGCAAGTAGCAATATATAGGTAGTGATGATGGGACTTTGTTAAGTGCCTATATGTAGAAATCAACACTAGTAGGTGATTCATGCTTTTGAGTTCATCACTAGGAGCAACCTTATCTCACAGAACTTAGAGCACTTGTTTAAGTTAAACCTAGTAAGCGTACCTCTAGGAAACTTGGCAAGTAGGAACCGAGAGTCGAGCGCTTCCGTATCCGGTGAGCTAGGAGATAATAACGGAATAGTTGAGCGTACTAATTATTCCCAGGGTTGTTAGTAACATGATAATGTGAAGAACATAGCTATCTATCAATTTGGTTTGTATTCCGTGGTCTAGAATGAACCTTTAATCAATTACATCTCATATTTGAATACGTTTTAAAATTTTCAGCGTTTTACAACAAAATCATCTTTGCTAAGAGTATTTGCATAACAACTTGAACTTCATACCTCCTTGGGACGATCCTACTTACATTATACTACTTGCTAGTTAAAAGAAGTAGAGAAATTTATTTTTGAGAGATTGACACCTTGTCAAAATTGGCGCCGCTGCGGGGGAGGCGTGGCAAGTTTAGTTGTTATTTTTATTCTTAGTTGTTACTTTTGCTTTTATTTTTAATTTCTATTTACTTATTCAACCTCTTAGAATCGATTTTCAGGTACTAATTCTTTGGTGAATGCGTGGAGAGGCGGACCAAGTCCAATTGGTATACGTCTTCGTTCAGGCACTTTACTTAAGGATTTCATTTGAGCAGTCAACACTCCACTTCCTCAAAGTTCTACACCAAGTGAATTCTCGGACTCGGACGAAGAGGAAGGCAACACAATGGGAGGTCGACCACTGCTCCAAGAACACTCAAGGAGCTCACTTCTCAAACCTAGATCGGCAGCCTTTATGTATTCATTTGAATGGAACCATTGAGTTGAAACCACAATTGATTAACTTGCTGCCCAAATTCGGAGGTTTAGCGGGAGAAGATCCTAATCGTCACTTGCAACAATTCCATCATGTTGTGACAAGTATGAAGCAAGCAAGCTGAGATGCGGATATGGCTATGATGACAGACTTTTCCTTTCTCTCTTTTAGATACTGCAGGAGAGTGGTTCTTTTGCTTACCACTGGAAGCATAACCACATGGAATGGGATGAAGAAATTGTTCCTTGAGAAGTATTTTCCAAGCATCAAAGCAGTTTGTGATTCGCAAGGAGATTTGTGGTATTAGACAAGTATCGGGAGAGACTCTCCATGAGTATTGGGAGCGCTACAAGAAGCTTTTAGCTAGCTGCCCACACCACCAAATCAGCGATCAACTTGTGATTCAATATTTCTACGAGGGCTGCTTTCTAATGATAGAAATTTGATCGATGCCGCAAGTGGTGGTGCACTTACCAACAAGACCATTGCGGAAGCTACAAGTTTGTTGGAGAATATGGCTGCAAACACTCAACAATTCTACACTCGAGATGAATCAGCAGTAAGGAAGGTGAATGAAGTTGGCAATTCTTCACACATGGAACAAAGGATGGGCAACATGGAGAGAATGATGACTCAAATAGCTGCAGCTGTCATACCATCATCATATACCGAAGATGTTGAGCAAGCAAGTGCTATGTACCAAAATCAGCAAAGGCCGAGGTACGATCCGTACTCCAACACATACAACCCAGGTTGGCGTGATCATCCGAATTTCAGCTATGCAAACAAGCAAGCTGCTGCAAATCCTACTTTCAATCAACAAGGAGGATATCAATTCATGCAAAGACCACCACAAGAACCTCAAGGCACGAGTATAGATGACAAGTTGAATCTCATTCTTAACACAATGGTGCAAGATAAGCAAAAATCAGCAATGGAGATGAAGGACATCCGAACACAAATGGGTCAATTAGCTAATGCCGTGAGCAAATTGGAGGCACAAGCAGAGGAAAACTTCCTTCGCAACCAATAAATCACAAGGAGAATGCCAATGCTATTGAGTTACTGAAGTGGGAAGCAAGTAGAGAAACCGGAAACATCAGGTGTCCCATGAAACTGAGTTGGAGAAAGAAGAGGGTGAAACAACCCCTAAAAGGCTGACCCGGTAACAAATTCTAACTCTAGAACTCATGTTTCTACTTATGTTACTTCTCCGCCTTTTCCTAGCGGGTTAGCAAAGTCGAACAAGGAGACATTGTACCAAGAGCTTTGGGAAATATTTAAAAAGATTGAAGTGAACATTCCACTCATTGAGGCAATAAGGCATGTTCAACGCTGGGCAAAGTTTTTGAAGGAATTGTGCACTAACAAGCACAAATTGACCGGTAACGAGGTAATGAGTGTGGGGGAGAATGCTTTGACATATCTTCAAAAGAAACTCCCACCTAAGTTGAAAGACCCGGTAGTTTCACCATACCATGTACTATTGGTAAAATCAGGTTTGAACGTGCTATGTTAGATCTAGGAGCATCCATTAATGTTATGCCTCGCCTCCGTTTATGAATCATTGAATCTTGGACCTCTTAAGAATACCTGGGGTATTGTTATACAACTTTTGATAGGTCTAATTCTTACCCGAAAGGGGTTATTGAAGATGTTTTGGTGCAGGTTAATCAACTCATATTTCAGCTGATTTCTATGTTCTTGACATGATGGATGAAGATTCACCATCGTCTACTCCCTTGTTGTTGGGTAGACCATTCATGAGAACCGCTAGAACAAAGATTGATGTTTTCAAGGGCGCTTTAACTATGGAATTTGATGACGAAGTCATAAGTTTCAATATCTTTGAGGCTATGAGATATCTAGTGATGTGCATTCCTGTTTTTCAATTGATATTATTGATTCTCTAGCTCAATGATTTTTGAATTGAATGGTGAAGATGCTTTAGAAAACACCATAGTGGAAGGTTTAGGTTATGGAAAATACAAAGACATTGAAAGTGAATTGTCTATTTGTGATGAGCTTAAAGAGGCTGTTTTATCTCTTAACTCATTACAAGTTCCACCAAAATATAATGTGTCTTATGTTTCTTTGCCGCTTACTAATGAGAAACTTTTACCATCGATTGTGCAGGCACCTATTCTTGAGTTGAAACCTCTTAGGATCACCTTAAATACGTGTATTTAGGTGACAAGGAAGAGTTAATGTGATCATTGCCAACAACCTTACCAAGGTGCAAGAGGAGAAACTTGTTCGAGTGCTAAGAGAGTACAAGTCTGCCATTGGGTGGACCATTGCCGATATCAAAGGAATCAGTCCTTCCACATGTATGCACTGAGAATACTTCTTGAGGAGGGGCAAAACCAACAAGAGAAGCTCAACGTCGCTTGAACCCTCCGATGATGGAAGTAGTCAAGAAGGAAATTCTCGAAGTTGTTGGAGGTGGGGTGATCTATCCCATATCCGACAGCAAATGGGTGAGCCCAATTCAAGTCGTTCCAAAGAAGTCCGGAATCACGGTGGTGAAAAACGAAGATAATGACTTGGTTCCAACTAGAATCCAGACCGGTTGGAGAGTGTGCATTGATTACCGAAAGCTCAACTCTACCACCCGAAAGGACCATTTTCCCTTACCATTCATTGATCAAATGCTTGAAAGGTTGGCTAGACATGCTTTTTCTTGTTTCCTTGATGGTTTTTCAGGTTATAACCAGATTGTGATAGCTCGGAAGATCAAGAAAAGACAACGTTTACTTGCCCTTTTGGCACTTTTGCATATAGACGCATGCCATTTGGCTTGTGCAATGCACCAGACCACTTTTCAACGTTGTATGGTAAGTATATTCTCAGATTATGTGGAAAGCATCATAGAAGTGTTTATGGATGATTTCGGCGTGTATGGTGATTCTTTTGATAAATGCTTAGATAACCTTGCACTTATTCTTAAACGATGCGTAGAAACTAATCTTGTGCTTAATTGGGAAAAATGTCACTTTATGGTCAATCATGGGATTGTGCTAGGTCATATTGTATCCTCTAGGGGTTAGAAGTTGACAAGGCTAAGATAGATTTGATTCGGAACTTACAATACCCCACAAATGTGAGGGAGGTTCGCTCCTTTCTTGGTCATGCGAGGTTTTATAGGAGATTCATCAAGGATTTCTCCAAGATTGCAATGCCCTGTGTAGACTCTTGCAAAAAGATGTGGCCTTTGATTGTGATAAGGAATGCAAGGAAGCTTTCGACACCTTGAAAGAGTTGTTGACTACCGCACCAATTATCAAACCACCGGACTGGAGCAAGCCATTTGAGTTGATGTGCGATGCGAGTGATTATGCCGTTGGAGCCGTGTTGGGACAGCGAGATGGCAAAGTTCCATATGCCATTTATTATGCTTCTAGAATTCTCAACGGAGCACAAATCAATTACTCCACTACTGAAAAGGAGCTTTTGGCCATAGTGTTTGCACTAGAGAAGTTTCGATCTTATTTAGTGGGTACGAAGGTGGTTGTTTTCTCCGACCATGCTGCACTTCGATACTTGCTCACAAAGAAGGATGCTAAGCCAAGGCTCATAAGGTGGATTCTTCTTCTTCAAGAGTTCAACTTGCAAATCAAGGACAAGAAGGGCAGTGAGAATACTGTAGCGGATCATTTAAGCAGATTGGTTGTGTCCGAAGAAGCGATTCCTTTGCATGATAGCTTCCGGATGAGCAACTCTTTGCGGTTGGTGGCACAACTCCATGGTACGCTGATATCGTTAACTTCTTGGTGACGGGACAAGTACCTAGTTCCATGTCTACATTCGAAACACAAGCTCAAGAAGATTGCTAAGCAATATATATGGGATGAACCTTATTTGTGGAAGCATTGCTCGATCAAATGATCCGCAGAGTGCGTACTTGAATCCGAGTTCCAATCAATTCTGAATTTTTGTCACTCATATGCTTGTGGTGGCCATTTCGGAGCCAAGAGGACAGCCCTCAAGGTTCTCGAAAGTGGTTTTTATTGGCCTACATTGTTTAAGGATGCATATCTATGTTGTAAGGCTTGTGATAGGTGTCAAAGGACAGGCAACCTTGGTGCTAGAAACCAAATGCCGCAAACACCAATTCTCATTTGTTGAGATTTTTGATGTTTGGGGTATCGATTTTATGGGGCCTTTTGTGAATTCCAATGGGAAATTTTTTATACTTCTTCTTTTGTAGATTATGTTTCTAAGTGGGTGGAAGCTAAAGCCACCCCTACCAATGATTCTCATATTGTTTGTGAGTTTGTGAAGGAACATATCTTTTCTAGGTTTGGAACACCTCGAGTGGTGATTAGTGATGGAGGTTCGCACTTCAAGAGATCCTTTCACGCTCTTCTAAAGAAGTATAACATTTCTCATAAAGTTGGCACACCGTATCATCCACAAACGAATGGTCAAGCTGAAATTTCCAATCGGGAGATTAAGTCCATCTTAGAGAAGACGGTGAATGTTACAAGGAAAGATTGGAGTTATAGACTCAATGACGCTTTGTGGGCGTATAGGACAGCTTATAAGACACCCATCGGTATGTCTCCTTTTAGGCTTGTCTATGGCAAACCTTGCCATCTTCCCGTCGAACTTGAACACAAAGCTTATTGGGCTATCAAGGTATGTAATATGGAATTAGATGCAGCTGGTGAACATAGGAAACTTCAACTCAATGAGTTAGAAGAGATACGAAATGATGCATATGAAAGTTCACGCATTTATAAAAAAAAGACCAAGGCTTTCCATGATAAAATGATTTCCCGAAAGAGTTTTGAAGTAGGGTGAAGAAAGTACTTTTATTCCATTCTCGTCTTAAATTGTTTCGGGTAAACTTAGGTCCAGATGGGTTGGACCATTTGTTGTTACTAATGTGTTTGCGCATGGTGCGGTTGAAATTACTAGTCCCAAAACAGGGGCTGATTTCCAAGGTTAACGGCCATCGCTTGAAACCATATTATGAGAGCGGTTGTGACGGAGAATCGGGATATGATCACATTGAGTGACCCACTCCCTCTCGGGAGGAGTAATTGGAGCCGAACGTCGGCTGACGACGTTAAACCAAGCGCTAAGTGGGAGGCAACCCACCGGTTTTGTATCTTTCCTTTATCTTTTTTTATTTTTAAGCATTTTATCTTTATTTTCTTGTTTTTGCATATCATTTGGAATTTCCCACCTTGAACCTTCTTTGGATGATTCAATTTTACATTGAGGACAATGTAAAGTTTAAGTGTGGGGGAGCATTTATATGTTTGTATAGTTTGTTTTATGCCTTTTAAAAAAAAAATCAGAAAAATAGAAAAAACCAAAAAAATTGTGCTTTTTGAACTCCGAAATCTAGAAACTTGTGCCTTTAGGATGACACCATTAGTGGATGGAATCATTTTGATTGCAGGAGTTGAGGAACCCATTAATTAACAAGAAATGAACATAGCTAAGGGGAATCACAAATAACATGATAGTCGTTACCATATCTCGGAATATCACCATATCGCATTCTATTTTTATTTTATTTTCCATATTTATCTATTGTTCTCTAAGTGCTTTGGTGGGTCACTAAACATCGGCTGCTAGGATGTTATTACTGCTAGGATGAAATAGAGTGATTGAGTTGCTAGAAAAAGCAAAAAAAAAAAAAAAAAGAAAAAAGAAAAAAAAAAAAAAAAAAAGAAAAGAAAGTATTTTATATTTGGTGAATAAAGTCACTCCTGGTTCCCTTGTATATGCCGGTGAGTTGATGTAGAAATAAGTTTGTTTACCACTTTGGTTCCCTTGTATATGCCGGTGTGTTAACACTAGAATTGACCAGTAGCTCAATCCAATAGGATGCATAGGTTCATCTTAGCGGTGACCTTGACAGAGATATGGGAAACATCGAACACTTGTGAACATTCGCCAACATCTACATCTATATCCATCTTCTTAATCTTTTCATTGTGATTGTGGTTTGTTAGTTTCCGAGTATTGTGGTTTGTTCGACTGTCTAATTAGAGCTTTATTTACTTATATATGAACTGAATTTGTGCAAGGTACCTCCTCCTGTAGTCATTTTGGATTCATTCATTGATTTGTCACAAATAGATGGAGTTTGAATTATAGGTTTTGTAGGCAGACCTCTTGTAAACCTTCACGAGACTATAACTCGTCCACTAGGGACACCTAGGGGTTCAAGGCCTGTTGTTCATGCTTAGAGTAACAGTAGCCTCGACGAGACGGAGTTGTATGTATGTTTATAATTATTTTGTTTGATTTGCTCGAGGACTAGCAAAGTCTAAGTGTGGGGAATTTGATAGGTGTCTAAAACACCTTGATATTTATCTATTGTTTATGCTTTCTTCGCTAAGTTTTCTTGTAAAATATGTATCTTATGTGTGAATTTGAGTTTTTAGGTGCTTTGGAGTCGCGCGGAGCAAAAGAAGAAGAAATCATTCATTTTGAGCGAGGAACGGAATTTGGTCATTTCACATGCGAGTGATACTCGGAGTCGGCCAAGAATATGCGCAACAAGGAAGTAAATAGGCAAATCGGTTCACAAACTGACAAGCCAAGTATCACTATGGTGGCTTTTATCTAAAGAATGGGTGCCTAGAACCATTTATGGGTAACCCCTTTTCTTTGTCACTTGGGTGGTTTTATCCATTCTCAATTCCTACAGAAGCCCTAGAATTAAGAGAAGTGTTTTCACTTTTCATTATGCGGGATTGCTCTGAAATTGAGAGGAGAGAGGACATGAAAGAACGAGAAGAAGCTGCTAACAAAGAAAGAGATCTAGTTTTCTTGCCGTAGCCTTCGACCCAGCCATGGGATCGGCAGAATTCATCAAGTTTCAAGAGTCTCAGGTGAAGCCGAGAAGAAGAAAGAAGAATGGAATTGGTGGATTGCTGAACTGGGTTTGTTGGATAACATTTGTGGTGGATTTTTAATCGAGTTTTGGTGAAGTATTGGGGTGAAAACAAACCAAGTTTACTGCCATCAATGGAGAAGATTTCAATATTATTTGAGTTCGATTTGGGACAGAATCACATGGAAGAAATGGGGTTTGCGATCACTTGATTCAATTTGCAGAACGAGATGATTTTAGGACAAATTCGTGAATGTGAATGAGCGAGAATTTGGGGATCTGTTGTTGTTGGGTATGGAAGTTAGGAGGAATGGCTCAGTGTTGTGGTGATTCAGTTGAGTTTTAAGCTTGTATTGATGCCGGAAATCAGTGAAGAAGGCGTTACAGTGGCCAGGTGTAGGATTTCAGTATTAGTGAAGTTGTTGGTGGTATACAAATTGCAGAAACATGTTCAGTTGCAGCTGCAACAATGGTTGATGTATAGAACTGCAGAGGTTAAGATCTTTGAGTTCTTTGTTGGCTCTTAAAAAGGTGAAGATGATGGGTGTGCTCGAGAGTCCTGGGCAGGTGTGAGGTGATTACGGGTGCATTTCAAGTAGGAGAGTGAAATTGTTGGAGTGGTAATTGTGGTCGGTGGTCAAGAAGCGAGATGGGGTTGGATGAACCGAGAAGAAGCGAGGTGGGTGTAGGTGTGCATCTCGGTTGGAGGAATGATGTACGAGAAGTGTGTGGAATTGAACTATTTCAATGAGCTAGTGATTCTGAGAAGCAGGTGGGAAGTTGCAGTTGCTGTGTCTTGTTCATGGGTTGTATTGCAGGTGGCAGTGATTTTGTTTGGAGGAGATGAAGGTGATATTGCAGTTGAGAGCTAGCAGGTGGCTGTGCTTTAAGAGCTGTTATAGATGGCTGGAGCAAGGAAGAGCTGTTGTGTGTTGTTAGCGGTGAGTTTACGGGGTTTGTGTTTACGGTAGTGGTGTCGGCCACAAAGTAATGGGTAGTTGAAAGTTGCCGGGGAATGCGGTGTTGTTGCTTCTTGAGTGGTAGATTGCGGGGAGAAAGCTGAATCGATCTTTGTTGCATTTGAGATAGTGAACTGAATATGAATGATTTGACAGGAATAAGCCACAAGTAATGGCTGGGTTGAACTAAAGTTTGGTGATGGTTGGAGAATGGAGCAATGAGAACAAGGCGTGCGGAGTCCGAATTGAAGCGTGAATGGCCGAGCCCGAGATGGAATGGTACATTGCAGACATGGCTTGATGCTTGGTAGTTTGAACACGAGCATGGAACTAATGCCGAGATATGGGTATTGGTTTGATGGCTGGTACTTGAGATAAAGGGTAGCGGTATTGTTTGTGATTGTTGGCTATGCTTTGGCGGTTTTGCAGTCGAGTCTGGAATTCTGGACTGTTTTACAGGGTTTTTGGTTGAATGAAGCAGAAATGAACCTGGTGGTGGTACTGGTGATTCAGGGGGTGGCTATGACTTGGTTATGTGAATACAATGGTAAGGGTATATGTTGGCAGTGGTATTTCAAAGTAAAAAGCGAGAAAGCAGTGAGATGAAATGGTAGCATGGTTTGAATTGGTGGCAATGCAGCTGCTATTAAGCAATCGAAATGGCCTTGAGCTGGTGCTTATGGGTTGTGCTCAAGTATATGGAAGCTGTAAGGTGTAGTGCAGTGAGCAACAAGATTATGAGCTGAATATGAGGAGTGAAGCGCCACTATGGCCACAAGCGAGGTGCTATAAAAGCGCAAAGAGTTGAAACGGAGATTTGTGAAGCACCAAGATGGTGCAACACTGGGTTATGGCCTGCAATGGCTCAGGCCTTGGCCAACGGAACCAATCAGTCTAGTAAGCACTCGACTCGGACCACCGAGTCATCGAGATAATTGTGGGCGACTTCTCCGTGACGGATTAAAGCCGATTCCAGGAAACCCGGTTTTCCAGCGAGCATATTTTTTGAGACATATTTTCACATGGGTTTCTCACACATGGTTCATGGGCTTGGTGGACTTTTTGGTGATGGACTTTGAAGACCTAATTTTGGAAAGTGGGAAGGCTATAAAAGAAAGGGTTTCTATTCTTTTGATATCACGGATTCTTCTTGGAGTTTTGCAGAGGCTAGGAGCTAGGGTTTGCTTTCATTTAATATTTTCATATTCTTTACTTTATTATTCCATTATTATTTTGATGATGAACTCCAACATTATGAGTAACTAAAACTCTCTTTGATTAAGGGCGATTTCGAAGCCCGAAATATGAATCTATATTTGATATGAAAAACTTGTTTTCTTGCATTCATTAATGTTATTGATTGATTTCTACCATGCTAATATTGTCTATGGATTATTTGTTAAGGGTTTAAGTTCGAAATTGAATCATTAATTCTTAATTTATTTGCTAGTTTAGATTTTCTTCGACCCGTAATTGTCTAGAGAAGATAAACGCAAGTAGCAATATATAGGTAGTGATGATGGGACTTTGTTAAGTGCCTATATGTAGAAATCAACACTAGTAGGTGATTCATGCTTTTGAGTTCATCACTAGGAGCAACCTTATCTCTGAGAACTTAGAGCACTTGTTTAAGTTAAACCTAGTAAGCGTACCTCTAGGAAACTTGGCAAGTAGGAACCGGTAGTCGGCGCTTCGTATCCGGTGAGCTAGGAGATAATAACGGAATAGTTGAGCGTACTAATTATTTCGGGGTTGTTAGTAACATGATAATGTGAAGAACATAGCTATCTATCAATTTGGTTTGTATTAGTGGTCTAGAATGAACCTTTAATCAATTACATCTCATATTTGAATACGTTTTAAAATTTTCGGCGTTTTTACAACAAAATCATCTTTGCTAAGAGTATTTGCATAACAACTTGAACTTCATACCTCCTTGGGACGATCCTACTTACATTATACTACTTGCTAGTTAAAGAGAAGTAGAGAAATTGCCGGCTACGACATTTTTCTACCCCAAAGCATACCCAGAAAATGTTGCCCCCTTTCATAAAATAAACTATAGCCAGGAGCATAAGATGGTGTTTAAGCTATGTTAGCATCATTTTCTGACATATTTAAGCCTGTAAATACATATATCAAGTTGCCAAATATTTTCATAAGCGTGTAAAATTTCTCAAATGCACACATAACAAAGAATGGTTCAAAAACCAATAATAATAAATTTCATTCGATTCGAATAATAACTCAGATTGCCATCTATTAAAAAATGATTCTTCTTATATTTTTAGATAGATGCAAAATCAGTAAGTACAGTTTTAAAATTAATTTGCATAGCCATATCATTTTCAATTGCTAACATAGACAATCCTATTAGTCTCTCCTACTACATAGTTGATTGAAAATACAATAAAATCAACTTTAGCTTAAAAAACTTCTTTCTGTGGAGGCAATTGTGACTGGAATTGTTAGCAATATCCTATAAGTAATCCACGCAAGTAACAACAATCAATTCTTAGTAAAAATTGTAAAACTTGGCTTACTATATGCACAAGGCAGCGCAATTCATGTAACCATTAATTCAATATATAATTCCCCGCCATCAATAACACCATATGTACTATGCTTCAAATAACCATCAAGTGCAATATATGCACTCATCAATTTACTATCACTCATTGAATTCAACTTGTTCAAGTCAAACAAAATTCCAAGTATTTCTCCGTACATTTGAAACTGTTCATCTGCTCTGGAATGAAGATATAACATTGTATACTATATATAAAATAGTAATTTCTTCAAAAAAGTTTTGTACCTGATATTGGTTGGGTAGTACGAGTAGCACGAACATCGTGAAATGTAAGTTCAACGTCTATTGCACTTGCAATCTCCTTAGCTTCATCCATTTTCTTTTGTAACCCATTTTCTCTAACTTTTTAGAAAAATCAATAAGACCTATCATTTCTTGTATAGCAACACCAATGTTCATATTTTTTAGGTTGCAACAATTTACTCACAGTGTTAACATCAAATAGAATTTTATACTAAATATTCAAGCTAATATAAACTTACTATGTTGTCGGCAGTGCTGTCTTTTTGAGAAATAGAGGATGAATTTCGCAATCTCTTTAAAGCTTTTCGTATTTCTAGAGCTTGGTATCTTATTGCTTTAACACTTGCTGTGCGAATTTCCCACCGCGTATCAGATAATGGTTAAGTGTCAATCCTTTTTTTCTAATCTCCTCTTTATACACATCCCACCAATTTGTAAAAGATGAAAATAATGTATAAATACGTTTTATGGATCCAAAAAAGGAACTTGCTTTAGGACAATACTTAGCCATATCACAAAGTATGAGATTAAGATTATAACAAGTACATGGTTGTACATGATCTAGATTCATATCAAGTAATCTTGCTTGCACACCTTTATGTTTTCCTTTCATGTTTGCTCCATTATCATATCCTAGTCCTCTTATATCATCAATATTTAACCCAATTTTTTTAATAAACCTTGAAGTTCAAAAAATAAACCTTTTCCTATTTTATCTTTTACTTACAAAAACCCAAGCAAAAACTCTTCGGTTATTGTTGTTGAAATATTTATCCACCGCATTATAATAGATATATGTTCTCTGCGAGAAACATCAGGAGTACAATCAAGAATAACTTAAAAGCATTTGTCTTCATGGATTCTCTTGACAATAATATTTCTCGTCGCATCAGCAAGAACTGAAATCGGATCATTTTGAATCTTGTATCTAAGATAATGTGTACGCATTTCATTCTTTTCGATACTCTCCATATGATATTTTAACACGGGATCATATTTTCCAAGTGTCTTTATGAAGCTTAAGATGTTACCATTATTTTTTGTATAAACTTTCTCACTATCTCCACAAAATGCCAAACCATTCTTCGATGGAAACAACACGTCGTCCTTCATGCTCTCCAAAACATCTTTATAATGTGTTTTCTTGATGATATGTGCTTGTATTTTTTTTTTAAATGGTATTTTCCTTTCTCAATCTTAATTCCAAATCAAGATAACTATACATATAGTTGATATGCTCTTTACAGTTTTCATGAACTCCAAGTCTTCCACTTAGGTTCTTCCAGTTGTTGAACCTAGTACCACACAACTGAATATTAGATTCTCTTTTCTTAAACAATTTACAACAAAAACACAAAACTTTGGCTAAAGATTTTGAATATACTAACCATATCATATCTTGTTTCTCAAAATTACTCATTCTCCGAGAGTAATAATAGCTAGATAATAATTTTTTTTTTGGAAAATCTTTAGGGAATTCCAAACCGATTAATCTTGCTCATGAACGCTTTTATTTTAAACTTCGGGACGAAGTTCTTTAAGTGGTAGTAGTTTAACAACCATATTTTTTGCATAACACATACTATAGGATGCGTCGTTGCACGAGATGAAGCTTCATCTCAAGCTTGTGAAACTTACTGTATTATGGTGCTGTTTGTGGGTGAAAACTATTTCTGCTGGTTTTGGTAATTTTGGGTGTGCGGATGAGAAACGAATCTAAACCCTAAACAATGCACTGCACGGGAGTACTTTTGATTCGAGAGATCAATGTGTACAATCCTGGCCTAAACCAAGAAATGGCCGTTCCAGGCTTGTTTCGGTCACAAAGTGAAGGAGAAGGGTTGGTCTTAGGGAGGGAAGCGAAGAGAGTGTTGAGACCAGAATGGTTAATTCTGAAGATGTGGCTTGTTTTATGACTTGTATTAGAAAGTGGAACTGGCTTGTAGAGTGAAAAGCTATCAGTTCTTGGTGATTTTTGGATACTATGTTGTTGCCCACCAAAAACTTGTTGTTTGGTGGAAATAGGTGAAGCCTATTTATACAAGTCATATTGAAACGTACCCTGGTATCGTAGGAAGTGGAAACGATTGAGTGGTGGAAGAATAAAGTAACGTGTAACCGTCAGACATTATGCTTCCATGATAAAGGAAGTGGATCCGTTTACACCGTTACTTTTCACCATCATTAATTGTGCCGCTTCATGACACTTTCTTATAACGGGCACATTGCACGCCGCACGCTGTAAACCACCAGACCAATACCCTAATGAGCATCCCCCAGTTTGTGACATGTTTGATGTCTCGAGTGTTTTTATGGAAAACATGTAGCACTTTGCTACGTGTTGCAAGTCAAAGTCAAGGGACTTACCGCAGAAAAATAACATGTGATGCTATTAGGCTCGTTTTGGCTGGTCGCCTGAAACTTGCCACATGCCTGTCAGTTCGGTAGCGAACTTGGACGGCCTAGATTACATCTCGTGAGGAAGGGTAGCCGTTGATTATGGCCATATCTTATTGTATAGCAAAGTGGCGCCATTGGCATAGTGGCGTCTGGCGTAGCCATGGCATAGCGACATGCCAGTGGCGTAGCCGTGGCAGCTGTTTTAGCATATTGGTGTTAGACCCAAATGTGGCGTGGCAACATTGGCCCTGTTGCCACAACAATCCCAATGCTCTGGGAAATGTTACTTGGCTTGGTTGGCATAGCAACTTTGCCTGAATTAGGGTTTGGTATGCCAAAACCCTAATTAGTGCACGCGGCATGTGGCCGTGGCGCATCGACGTTTTGTGCAAATGGTGCCATAGCCATACCGAAAGAACCATAGCCAAGCCATCATGTGGAAACGACCACATGATTAAGGATTTCCACGGGTGGCTATGATATGGTGTCTTTATTAGGGTTTCCTGGGTCCCGCACGGCTCGTGGCATGTTGTGGGGCCCGAAGTGGCATAATTTGTGCCATGACTGGAAATTAGGGTTTCGACCATGCAAGGTCGTGTCTCTGGTTAGGATAACCACATTGAAGTCTGTTATGGCGCTGGCCACGAATAGATGATGGGTTGGCACGTAAGTGCACTATTTATGGTATGTTGCCACGTTCGTCATGCTTCTGTGGTAAAGTGGCACGTTTAGCATGTTTGGCATGCCAATTAGCGTATTGGCGCAACCTTTCCTCTTTTGATGCTGTGGCAGGTTTAGGACGACTTGATTGTTCAATTAAAAGAGGGGCCGACCAAGCATGGGTGTGGCCACACTTCTAGTGTACGTGTGGTAAGTTTAGAGCGACCTGATTGGTCGATGGGAAGGGGGCCGGAAAGCAACATGGGCCCGACCTCATTCTAAATGCGTGTGGCGCATTTAGAGCGACCTGATTGGTCGATGGAAAGGGGTCCGACAAGCAAGGGCGTGGCCACACTTCCAGCGCGCCGTGGTGGGTTTAAAGCGACCTGATTGGTCGATGGAAAGGGGTCCGGCAAGCAAGGGCGTGGCCACACTTCCAACGCGCCGTGGAGGGTTTAAAGCGACCTGATTGGTCGATGGAAAGGGGGCCGGTTGAGCAGCATAGGTGTGGCCACTTGCAAGTGGTGCTGACTGGCCTATGGCATGGCCACACCTCCCTTTGTTGCTTTTCCCATTCCGCGGCTCCTTGTTTTATGATTTTGGGTAGGATTTTGCACCTACTAATCCATGGCGGATTAATTACCTAGTTCGACTAGGATTAATTTCGACATGCAAGGTCTAATATACTGCGCAATGCGTAAAACCCTAATTTTTGCAAATTAGTCAGGGTAATATCTGAATCTTGTGAATTATCACAAAATTGATTGAATTCTATGTGTTGACACAGAGTTCTTTAAGTTCATTGCCAGAGAGCAGTATGCTTTCCGATTGAATACTTTATGCAAGGACCTTATCCTTGATACTTGGAAATTCGTGCTACTCACGTGAGTGAACACAAATTGTCATGCCATATCAACATTAAGGGTTCAGCCGGGAACATAGCACATAAAGCATTCAAAGAAACTTATATTAATTGAATAATATAGGCAGGGTGCCGAAATTTCTGTAATATCTGGGATTGTTGCTACATGCACCATTCTGGTGGATATATGTTGCTCAATAAATGCGCCAGTGAAGATATTGAACACTCATCACTTTTACATGGCTCTGTTTCTTTGCAGAGTGACGACACATTAAATGTAGGGTTTTACAAATTTAGCCCTGAACTAAAAACCACCATCAACAGGTGCATATGCATTAGTTGTCTTGTGTTGCGAAATTTGGATGCATCATTGATCGCAATGATACACCAGCTCAAAGTGATGATGTACACTTGGTGAATTGCTGCATCTTTTCTAGGATTCACCATTAGGAGATGATATGCCTTTACGATGCGTTATTTAGAAAAGATGCATCACCTCGAACTTGCAACACACACCTTGTGCAAGTGATGTATTAGTCTGATACTAGGAAGCTACGACATCATCATTATGCTTGTCCCATTCTCAGAGTTGCAATATTTACCTATGTTGTTACCAAGGATGCATGAGTCAGTATGCATCATATTTTAGAAAGGTACCGGTACCCGATGCATGACATTTAACTCCCAAATTTTTGCATACGGAAATACGTGTAAAACTTATATAGGGAGGAGATGTGGACTAAAAACTAACATACATCACTATGGTGCATTACGCAAGTTATTAGAGAAGAACGAGATATGCATTTACTTGGCTTTCACATGTTGCGAAAAAGTACTGGTACTTGGTACATGGCACTTATCTCCAAAATATTTACTTGTAGAAATGCCAATAAGACATATACATGAAACAGGTGTTGGTTGAATGTACATCAATGGAAATGCGTCTATAAGCTACAAAACTTAGCTAATGAAGCATATTTGATGCGAGAGCAGCATTATGATGTGTTGCCTACTCGAGAAAGTTACTTGATGTGTATGCATCATTGTAACAGCGTTCCTTGGTACATTTTAATAGAAGGGTCACTGCTACACCAATTTGCATGTCATAATTACATATATGCGGACTAACTGGCATCAATGATGCACAATCCCGTGTATCTCTTGCGAAAGTTCCTTGTCCTATACGAATTAGGTTTTTCTTGTCCTTTGTACTTGCAACACGAGTTGGCTTTAGTTGCTAGTTCCGAACTAGATGAATTATGATATGTGATTGATCCCTTTATGATACGGTTTGTGATAGACGCATTTATGTGTCTATTTTAGTCTCAATTCTCTGTATTGTTAGTTCTCGATTTTGCGCTTATTTTGGTATTTTATGTCTTTGTAGGTGTTTTTGGAGAAATAAGCTTTTGCGGCGAAATTGGCTCGAAAAGTGGTATTTGCGCTCGTGGGAGAAAATTACTATTCGGACCCCTCATTTGGATAAGGGGCACCTCAATTACTAAGGGGCGACCACTTGCTATTCGCACCCCATGAACGGATAAGGGGCAACCATCTTCAACAGTTTAAATCTCACGTTTTGGCGGGAAATATTCATGCCGCAAAGAACAGTTTTAGGGTTTGAAATTTGGAAAGATTCAACGAGATTCAATCGTTGGATTTAACTCGGACGAGCCTGTTAAGCAAGACCAAGGAAGATATAGTTATTGGATTGGATCCAGTTGGGCTACATAAGCCATTTGAAGCGAAACAGGGAAGAGAGAATTATCGGGTTTTTGGGTGAATTCCTGGGAAGAATTTAGACGAGATTTAGCTTGATATTTTCACGGGATTTAATGCAGTTAGCCTGTTGCTACGAAACAGGAAGGGTAATGGGCTGTGGTTCGAAGAAAAAAAGAAAAGAAACACGGGTTTAATCGTTTCACGATGAAACAGGGTATAAGAGTTATCTCGGGGTAGTTTGGAAGCTTAATATGGCAGTTACGTGTAGAGATTGAAAGAAAATCTTCTCTGAAGATTTTATTACAAGCCTGTAAAGACTTGCCACAAAACAAGAGACGTGGAAGAGAAATATACTTCCGAGAAAAGAAAATCATATTTTGGAGATTTCTTGGAGATTAAATCGACCTGTTGCCTATATAAAGGTTGGTATGAGTCCTAGAAAGTAACACGGGGAGTTTGGGGGTCGATTGGAAGCTTCAGAAACGCTGCAGAGGAGTTGTTGCAGCAGCAGCAGAGAAGAGGAAGAAAAGAGTTGCAGACGACACTTCAAGTGACTCAAGAACACGAAGAATGCACTCGCGACAGCGATCTTAAATTCAACGACAGTGTCAATCAACTATCGTTTTCTTTCACAAGTCTTATTCTCTTGTAACAGATGACACTTGTAACACCAATACAAATAAGTTACAAATCTCTATTTTATACAATTTCTTCAATAAAACACCTATTTGAGCTATGGATTATTATTTTGTGCGTGTTTTCGATATGAGGAGCTAAACCCCATCATTTGGGATGACGGAGGAAGCCAATTCTCATCACTGTGGTAACTTTATTTAATTCTTTTTACGACTTTTGCATTAATATAATTTGAATTATGATTTTAAATTATTTAGTTGTGATTTAGTTTGATGGGTTATGCTTAGCTTAGGTGTTTTGATAATCTATGCTTACCATTTACAATTAATGTTTTATAAAATCTACCTTGGCAAAGATTTTGAGTCAATAACTATTATTTTTGGAGCTATATTTGTCAAAGAATTAATAATTGAACCATAGAAAAAGAGTTCGGTGAAATCCTGATTCCCAGTAGTCTCTCAACATTATTAAAATCTTTTATTTGTTTCTAGTATTTTGTTATTAAGTCTAAAACCAATCTTCAAAATAGTCCGAGCGAACGATACTCTACTTACCACTTGTAAAACTACATCAGTTTTTGGCGCCGCCGACGCGGACTTGTAATTAGGTTTAGGTTTTAGGTTTTGCATTTTTTTAGGTTTTGTATATATATTTTTATTTTTATTTTCTTTGATTTTACTTTGGGTATTTTTGCTTTTGTTGTGCAGGTTTTGCTTGAAACGAAGGTGAAAAGTTGGACTTGCCATAAAAGGAGAAAGCCGAAGTTTTTATTTTTGTTAGTTTTTATTTTCCTTATTTTTGGACTTGTATATATTGTTTGTGTTTATTTTAGTACTTTATTTATATATATAAAAAAAAAAAACACTGCACACACCAATTGCATCTTCGTCGGACTACCGAATTTAGGAAAACTAGTGGATTAGTAAGTGAACCGTGCCTTGGGCCTTATGGGAGTTACCGGTGAAAGTCCACAAACCTCAGCCCTCGTACCTTTGGGTATATTTATTGTAGGTAACCCAAGCTTACCTAAATTAGTTAGCCCAGCATTTGCATGTGCACATTTTGTTGAATTCTTGTATGCCAGAACGTAAGAGAGACGCTCTAGGACGGTTTATGCGTGAAAAACCTAGGAGTGATATTTTAGGAAACAAGAATCTCGACTATCTTAATCTAGAAAGTCCTATTTTTGGACGTTCTTCTCACTGTGAGGAAAATATCCTTAATACTTATATTTTTGCCAAAATGGTTGAGGAAAAGGATGATGAAGTCCCGATAAAAACCCTTAGGGATCGTTTGAACCCGTCTCGGGTAGTGCGTGACCGGGTGTAGTTCTACCGGCTTCTACGGTCGGTTTGATATAAGACCCGAGACTATTGGCATGCTACGTAAGTTTAGGGGGTTAGAGAATGAGAACCCGTATACCCACATAAGAGGCTTTGAAATGATTTGTGACACAATGAACTATCCGAATGTCTCCAAAGATGTGCTTAGGTTACGTTTGTTTCACTTTTCTCTCTATGATAAAGCCAAAGAGTGGTATCATTTTATTCCCTCTAAAACAATTACCACCGGGATGGTCTTGTAGAGGCATTTGTTAAGAAATTCTACCCACACCATAAGATCAACTCTTTTGTACGGCAGTCTATCCAAACCTTTAAGCAGAAATTAGGTGAAAAACTTCATGATTATATAGAAAGGTTTAGTGAACTGTTATACCAGTGTCCACATCACGGCTTTGAGAAAGCCTACATGGCCCAAATTTTATATGAGGGCCTTGATAGTGAAACCCGTATGCAGGTAGAAACAATTAGTGGTGGAGAATTTACACATCAAGACCCAGATGAATGTTTCGACGAATTCATCAAGTTAGCCGAGAAAAATAGGCAATGGGCTTCAATGAGAGAACCAGAAATACCTAGAAATCCTATCCATAGGATCGATAGAGTTGATTATGGGTCGGATATTCTTAGGCGTCTAGAAGCCTTAGAAATGAATCAAGGGTCACACCAAGCTAGATACGAAGAGCAAGCCCATGCTCTTTATAACAACTCTAGGTTTGAAAACCATCAGAGATTTGATCCATATTCTGATACCTATAACCCTGGTTGGAGAAACCACCCGAATTTCTCTTGGTCTAAGGGCCAGAGTCAAGGCCAGTCTAGTAATTCTCAAGCTTCCTCAGGTTTTGGGTATAGTAAGAACCATTTAGGGCCAGATCAGTATCAGAACCTGTCAGATAAAAAAATCATGAGCTTAGAAGAGTCTTTGGCCATCTTATCTCATAACAATGCAGAGTTTAAGCAAACAGTTGAGAAAGGTTTACATGAAAACTCTCAGGCTATTTCAGAGCTAAAAAATCAGGTTCGTATAATTGCAGATCTTTTGAGCAAAAGAGAGAGAAGCAAGTCACCCAGTCAACCACTACCCAACACTAGAGGAATTCCTGAAGTATCCTCTAGAGAGAAAGAGTTCAATCATGTGAACTCTGTAACAACCCTTAGGAGTGGTAAAACGGTAGACAATAAGGTAGCCATGCCTAATAGTGGACATACTTGTAGATCCACCTTCTAGTTCCCATTCTAGTTCTCAAGATGAGCTCCGAAGGAGCCATTAATCAAGAGACCGATAAAATTTCTAGTGATGCCAATGTGGTTCCCGAAAGGTCTCATTTTGTGCCCAGAGCCCCATATCCACAAATTTGTTAGTTCCAACTAAGAGAGAGTCGACTTTCAACGAAATAATGGAGATTTTTAAGCAGTAAACATAAATATTCCTTTATTAGAAGCAATTAGGCAAATGCCTCGCTTATGCCAAGTTTCTTAAGGATCTTTGTACTCGAAAGCGTAAGCTTAATGTCCATAAGAAAGCCTTTTTAGCTGGTCAGGTAAGTTCAATCATTCTGAACCAAACAGCCCCTAAGTATAAAGACCTTGGATGCCCCACCATATCTTGTACGATTGGTAACCAAATGGTTGATAAAGCTTTGCTTGACTTAGGAGCCAGTGTTAACCTACTCCCATACCATGTGTACACCCAGCTAGGTCTTGGTGAGTTGAAACCGACTAAAATGACCCTACATTTAGCTGATAGGTCTGTAAAAGTACCTCGTGGTGTCATAGAGGATGTACTGATTGAGGTTGATAGATTTATTTATCAAGTGGATTTTGTTGTTCTAGACACTCAACCTGTTCAGGATCCTAGTGCTCAAATACCGGTGATTTTAGGTCGCCCATTTTTAGTCACATCTAATGCTATAATCAACTGTAGGACCGGGCTTATGAACATATCCTTTGGTAATATGACCACTGAACTAAATGTCTTTAATGTTAATAGACAACCTTTTGATGACTTGGAGGAAGTGAATATGATTAGGACTTTAGTTCAGGATCTAATTCAGGATAATTGGGACGACACTTTATTTGGTGATTCCTTAGATGAATTTGATGAGACAATTCTCTTAAGTCAGTTAGGTGACCAAACTGTTGAACTAGAAGAAGCTCTTGAGTACTTTAAAGACTCTACAGACCCTGAAATTCAAGCCATAGTGCCAGGCCTTACAGAGAGTAGTGTTGACCCTAAGTTTGGGGGTAATGATCTAGAAGAAGCTCTTGAGTATTTTAAAGACTCCGAGGATCCAGAAATTCAAGCAATAATTAGAGGTCTTTCTGAAAATACTGATTACCCTAAGTTTGGGGGTGATGATGGTCAAATAAAAGTCCCTAACTTGGGACTCGATCCTAGTATACATGAGGTATTACCTGAGTCTATTCCGACTCCTCAACCTGATCCTCCTGATACTGTCCAAGAGGAAATCCAGCAACTAGAAACCCATAGTTCAGAAGAATCTGTTTGTCAAGACACTCATATGAAGCCCAAGTGGGCACCAAAGAAAAACCCAGCTTGTCTTGCAGAAACTTTGGATGAGGATGTGCTTTGTCTATTAATTTTTCTGATTTGGTGCATTTGTCTTATAATTGTGGCAATTTTATTTGATTTTGTTGACCCACAGTTATTTCGACTATTGATATATGATTTGAAAGGTAATTAGCCATTTTGTGGTATTTGACGTCTGGCTGAAGACTTTAAACTTAGCACTTCTTGGGAGGTAACCCATGCTCATGCAACACGGTAATATCTTTCCTTAACTCTTTTGCTTCAAATGGTAACAGTTTCTCCTTGTTCATGTTTTTAATTTTATCTTTAGAACATTGAGGACAATGTTAGATTTAAGTTTGGGGGTGTGGGAGAAACTTTTTAGTTGCAATAAATAAACTCCGAGCCTAGAAATTTATGTTTATTAAGGATGGCACTAACCAATCTAAGTGGATGGAAGCATTTTGGTTGTAGGAGTTGAGGAACCAATCTGATTAGATGGCAACATCTAAAGAGTCTATTCATAAAAGCACAGAGCTCAGGTGTTAGAATTAAAGAAAAAAACATGGTAGTTTCGCCATATCTCGTTGAATCCTTTTCACTTCTATTTTTTGCTTGTTTTCTTCAAAATATGTTTGTCTAAGTGATTAGGTGGGGCTCACGATTCAAGTCATTTACCCTTTGCTAGGGTGAAATAGAGTGATTGAGATAAAAAAAAAAAAAAAAAAAAAAAAAAGTGAAAAAGAAAAAAGAAAAAAGAAATATATTATTAAAAAAATAATAATAAAGAAATTGAGACCAGACCATCAGACCAACCGGAATAAATTCAATAAAGTCGACCACTGGAACCCTTGTATATGCCAGTTGTGTTGACCTAGAGTTAGGATTATCGACCACTGGTTCCCTTGTATATGCCAGTGTGTTGATATTAGTCCAAGACCAGTATCTCAATCCATTAGGATAGGTTCATTTTGGCAGTGGCCTTCAGACAGATATGAGAAACACCGTTCACTTAGTCAACATCAAAACCATCTACGTTTTTCTATATCCATTTCTTACTCTATCCATGTGATTGGTCGACTCGAGTTATGATGTCCAAACTATCCGAGTAGAGCTCGTGACTTATATATGAATTTTAGTATGCTTGAGTGCAAACTCGCGTACATCAATTGGAATTTCGCATCAGGGTACTTCCTCCTGTAGTCAATAAGTATGCCAACCAAGGAGATTCTTTAGTGCCTTCCAAGGGTCTACGTAGATAGTTAGGGTCTGGAATAAAGGTTTTGTGGGTATATCTCTTGTAAACCCTCCCGAGACTATAACTCGGCCACTAGGGCCACCTAGGGGTTTAAAGGCTTATTGCATACGCTAAATGCAATCGACGATGCCTGCGACAGGTGAGTTAGGATTTTATATTTGATTTGCTCGGGACTAGCAAATAATAAGTTTGGGGGTATTTGATAGACGCATTTATGTGTCTATTTTAGTCTCAATTCTCTGTATTGTTAGTTCTCGATTTTGCGCTTATTTTGGTATTTTATGTCTTTGTAGGTGTTTTTGGAGAAATAAGCTTTTGCGGCGAAATTGGCTCGAAAAGTGGTATTTGCGCTCGTGGGAGAAAATTACTATTCGGACCCCTCATTTGGATAAGGGGCACCTCAATTACTAAGGGGCGACCACTTGCTATTCGCACCCCATGAACGGATAAGGGGCAACCATCTTCAACAGTTTTAAATCTCACGTTTTAAGGAAATATTCATGCCGCAAAGAACAGTTTTAGGGTTTGAAATTTGGAAAGATTCAACGAGATTCAATCGTTGGATTTAACTCGGACGGGCTGTTAAGCAAGACCAAGGAAGATATAGTTATTGGATTGGATCGGTTGGGCTACATAAGCCATTTGAAGCGAAACAGGGAAGAGAGAATTATCGGGTTTTTGGGTGAATTCCTGGGAAGAATTTAGACGAGATTTAGCTTGATATTTTCACGGGATTTAATGCAGTTAGCCTGTTGCTACGAAACAGGAAGGGTAATGGGATGTGGTTCGAAGAAAAAAAGAAAAGAAACACGGGTTTAATCTTTTCACGATGAAACAGGGTATAAGAGTTATCTCGGGGTAGTTTGGAAGCTTAATATGGCAGTTACGTGTAGAGATTGAAAGAAAATCTTCTCTGAATATTTTATTACAAGCCTGTAAAGACTTGCCACAAAACAAGAGACGTGGAAGAGAAATATACTTCCGAGAAAAGAAAATCATATTTTGGAGATTTCTTGGAGATTAAATCGACCTGTTGTCTATATAAAGGTTGGTATGAGTCCTAGAAAGTAACACGGGGAGTTTGGGGGTCGATTGGAAGCTTCAGAAACGCTGCAGAGGAGTTGTTGCAGCAGCAGCAGAGAAGAGGAAGAAAAGAGTTGCAGACGACACTTCTGAAGTGTCGTTCTGAAGAACACGAAGAACAGACTCGCGACAGCAGTCTTAAATTCAAAGACAGTGTCAATCAACTATCGTTTTCTTTCACAGTCTTATTCTCTTGTAATGATGACGCTTGTAACACCAATACAGCGTTACAAATCTCTGTTTTATACAATTTCTTCAATAAAACACCTATTTGAGCTATGGATTATTATTTTGTGCGTGTTTTCGATATGAGGAGCTAAACCCCATCGCTGGGATGACGGAGGAAGCCAATTCTCATCACTGTGGTAACTTTATTTAATTCTTTTTACGACTTTTGCATTAATATAATTTGAATTATGATTTTAAATTAATTAGTTGTGATTTAGTTTGATGGGTTATGCTTAGCTTAGGTGTTTTGATAATCTATGCTTACCATTTACAATTAATGTTTTATAAAATCTACCTTGGCAAAGATTTTGAGTCAATAACTATTATTTTTGGAGCTATATTTGTCAAAGAATTAATAATTGAACCATAGAAAAAGAGTTCGGTGAAATCCTGATTCCCAGTAGTCTCTCAACATTATTAAAATCTTTTATTTGTTTCTAGTATTTTGTTATTAAGTCTAAAACCAATCTTCAAAATAGTCCGAGCGAACGATACTCTACTTACCACTTGTAAAACTACATCAGTTTGGGTACGTAGGAAGACGCAATGTACCACACTTTTGGTCCAATATTTTATTGCTCACATCATCTAATTGAGAGTTGGTTGCGACGTACTTCATGAGGTAGTTGCAATATATTGATGGATATTTGAATTGCCTATCAAGTTGTACGATGTCGGCATGTACTAATTGCAAATTGGTCATGGTCAAGAAATAAGCTGACCAAGATTACAAGTTAGGGAAGCTTGCATAAGCCATTTGCATCACAGAGATGATATAAAGAAAAGATCGAATGAGCCTATTTACGTACTATTGGCATGAGCAAGATCACTGCATGTTTCCGGCTCGTTGTCATAGCGAAGTGAGATTCTAAAGAATAGGTCTCCAATGACATATGTGATAGCCATATTCATGACCAATACTTATATTATTCTCGATAGTGTGTGATGCACACTATATGCATCATCATTAACGTTTATGGCCTTGCAACCTTAGTAGGAAAATAGGTAAGTTGGAGCAATATGAAGTTCCACATAAAGTACCATGCTTGTAAAGCATGTCGAGCATGATTTTACCATGATGTGAAGTTTTATAACCCTATTTATTCAGCATGACTGGACGATTGGGAATTTCGGCTTGCCTGGCACGATGTTGGTGAAAAGACGAGGGTACCCAAATAGACCACAATATTTAAATTATCCACCTATAAGTCCTTTTACCGAAAGTGATTGTCTATGGACAAAGTCAAGACAATACAACAAATCGGTATTCATACGTGTGATCTTCTATGGATACGAGATCGAGACAATACAACAATAAAAGTGTGATTACTTGATAATAGGTTCGGACTTAACCAAACTCTATAGGATCACTATCAAGTAAAGCAGAGTTAACGTTTGTGTAATTTACTTTGAATTATAATAACAACAATTATAATTGCGGAAAGGAAAAGTAAATGACGTAACAAGATTTTGTTAACGAGGAAACCGCGAATGCATAAAAACCCCGGGGCCTAGCTCAGAATCGAATACTCTCAGAATTACTCCTCCTGACAAAATCTAAACCAACTTCGTATAGTTGAGACCAAGCAACTAACCCTAGTTCACTTAGTTTCTTCAGTATTCCTACGCTTCCGACATTCAATAAGTGCATGCACTGGAACAATTCCTTTGGATCGTATTCCAAACAGTAAAGAAACAACAAATCTGTTTGGTAACAACTCTTTTGATTCTTTCCAGATAAAAATATCTCAAGTCATATGCAAAGGCTCTTCCGTTTAAACTAATAAACTCCTTTGCCTGGTTAGATCAATCGAATCTCAATTACCTAAGTAATAAGATTCAGATTTGTAACAATCAAAATAGATCTCAAGAGAACTATTAGGTGTTACCGATCTCACGCAACTAATCAATCGAATAAATCCGATTCTAGTTGGATCCCAGCCGATCAAGGTTTGTGCTACACAAAGATATGAGAAACCAATAAGAAATCTTCTTCGTATTCAAATCTTCTTTAATCTTCAGTTAAACCTGCACAACACCACTTGAATCTCTTGTGATCAATCACGCACAAAATGGAGTCTATTAACAATTGATTATCACAAGATGTCTTTAGATCTACAAACAGTTCTAAATATCCCCTCGACACTTCGATCTAGTTTGAGTGAATCTTATATCAGAAGAGAAGATTCTCAAGAATAAGCAAACTAGGTGCAATCAAAGTTCAACAACCGTTAGTCAATCAAATCAATCGAAAACTAATAAACTGCAATTATCTAGTTTCCCACCAACGGTACTCGTAGAGCTTCTTGATCCCACAGAAGTCTTTAAACGAGCGGTCGTAAGACATTTCGCCTAATTAGGGTACTTTCCTCTCCGGATAGACGACTCCACCAGAAACAACAAAAAGATGAAGTTTGCCTGGCTCTTAGGATAGTTTGCTAGAAATGCAAACTTAGGTATTTATAGACCAAGGATGTTTGGACACCAAGGAATTTCCAAAACTGAAAGTATTCTCAAGATATGCAATAAATGCCCAATCGGTTTTCATAATTCCAGGAAATGCTTTGTCCAATATTTTCCGAAATCTCTCAATAGAAAATCTCCAATTAGTAAATGAACATTACTATTTTTATTCTCTAGAGATATGCATTTTGAAAAGGCGAGGGTACCCAAATATACCTCAAGCTAAAACTTTTCCTACCTATAAATCATTTCTCCGAAAGTGATTGTCTATGGACTGAGTCGAGACAATACAACTAATCTGTTCACACTTCGTGTGATCGTCTATGGATACGAGATCGAGACAATACAACAACGAAGTATGTTACTTGATAAAAAGGTTCGGACTTAACCAAACACAACAGGATTCACTTATCAAGTAAATAGGAATTAACGTTTGTGTGATTTACTTTAATTATAATAAAATAATTATAATGCGGAAATATAAAGTAAATGACACGGCAAGATTTTGTTAACGAGGAAACCGCAAATGCATAAAAACCCCGGGACCTTGTCCAGAATTGAATACTCTCAGGATTAAGCCGCTACACAAAATTACACTTTCGTATAGTTGAGACCAAGCAACTAAACCTATAGTTCACCTAGTTCCGTTTGTATTCCCACGCCTCCGACCTTAGTCACGTACTTGGAACAATTCCTTTGGTTCATATTCCAAACACTAAAGGAACAAAAAATATGTTTGGTATCAACTTTATTCAACCAAGTGATATGAGTTGGACAAAGGCTCTTTTATCTTAACATAAACTCCTTCGTCAGGTCCTTAGATCTATCTTATATTCAATTACCAAAGTAATCGTTTAAGATTAACCCAACAACACTATTAATCCAAAGAATTTTGTTGATGTCGATCTACTCAATTAAGCAATCCAATCTATCACAAAGATAAACCGATTATTAATTTGATCCTCTTTTACCGAAACAAGTATTGTGCACACCAAAGATTATGAACCCACAAATCAGAAATCTTCAATATCTTCTTTGTCTTCAAATCTTCTTAGATCTTCAATAAACACCAGCACACAATCACTTGAATCTCTTGTGATCAATCACACACAAAACGGAGTCTGTTAACAATGGATTATCACAAGATCGTCTTTAGAACTAACAACAATCTAAAGATCCCTGTCGAAACTCTGAACTAGTTTGAGTGAATCTTATATCAGAAGAGAAGATTCTCAAGCATAAACAAACTAGGTGCAATCAAACTTCAACCACCGTTAGTCAATCAAATCAAAGAAAACAAAAGATAAACCGCAATTATCTAGTTCCCACCAACGTTACTCGTAGAGCTTCTCAATCCCAATGAAGACTTTAAACTGAGCGGCCGTAAGAGATTTCGACTAATTAGGTTACTCTCCTCTCCGAATAGGCGGCTACACCAGTAACAACACATCAAAGAGGAATTCCGTTGTTACGAAGGATTAGTTTGCTAGAAAGGCAAACTTTAAGTATTTATAGACAAGGAAGTTTGGACACCAAGGAATTTCCAAAACCAAAAATATTCTCAAGATATTCATTAAAGCACAAATTCGGTTTTCATAATTCCTGGAAATGCTCTGTCCAAAAATAATGATCGAAATCTCTCGGAAAATCTCTAATTAGTAAATGCACATTACTAATTCTTATTTCCCTACAAAATGAAGTTAAATACCTTAATTAAAAGATTCTTAACTTATTTATGTTTCAATCCTGGGATTCTCTTCCCTTAGCTATTAAGGAATAACTTTGAACAATTAAAGAAATAAACATTCATAGCACGTGTTCAAAGTATGTCGACATCTTAACTTTGTAAGTTCTCTTTCACACTTACAACCTTGAAACAGATTTTCCACACTTCCAAACAAGTTTATAATTGGTTCATCTGACTTTCAAGAACTATGTGATTGATCAAATAACATTCAATCACAATCATGGGTTTAATGGTTCTACCAAAACAAGTTTCGGTTCTACCTTCCATGTGAGTACTGTGCATAGTCACACTAGCTTTCCAAAATTCGGTTGACTAGGTACTAGGATCGGTTCCCCACATATATATGGTATCTAACTTATATGTGTTGCACATGTCCATAGGATCGGTTTCCCTTTGCCTAAAAACGTGTTGCACATGTTCATAGGATCGGTTCCCCTTTCTGCTATAAACCTTGCTGCACCTCATACAAGGATCGGTTCCCCTTTGTGATGTACTACACCTCTTACTAGGATCGGTTCCCATTTCCCATATTTGGTCAGACAGAAAATCACAAACCCGATCATACCATCTCAGGTAATTACTTAAGATCGGTTTCACTAATAAAAGTCATACCAATACATAGGTCAGGCCTTTGTGAATAGTTCTACCAAGAACTCAACAAGTCGTGAACGGTTATACTCAATCACACATATTGGTTGTTCATAAGATATGCAATGAATAACAAAACCAATAACGCCTGGCGATTTCCTTTTCGATTCACAAACAAGTTTATGAACTTACTTCCTTAGAACACATGTAAAACATTGTTCCCTAGGATGAAATCCTCACCTCATACCCATACATAATCATAATAACATTCAAATGATTATGGCGATGTCTTATCTACAAAGTTTAATGGTTAAGCAATAAACCTCGTATTGTATTCCTTAATACTATGTCTATCTAGAGTTCAAATATGCTTCGCAGTTTTGTTTTCAATATGCATGAATTGAAAGATACGTTAGGGAATGAAACAATTCAAGTCAACTATCACTAACCTCAAGTGGAAGGATGATTGTTATCGTTGTAGCTCCTTGCTTCTTCACATCTTCAAGTCTTCACAATACTTGTAAAGTGTCATATCCTAATACTTTCAAGATAACCTATACGAAGTTGACTCTAGTACATAATCAAGCGACTCTTAACATGAGTTTTGATTCACTAAAATATGACAACCAAACCTGACATACTAACGCTTGGTGGGTTCAACCGAGCTATGCTCTAACACATGTAATTGCTGGTAATTAAAGCATATAAAACTAACAACCTTAATTAAAAGATTATTAATTTATTTCGGACTGGGATCTCCTTGAGTAATTAAGGAATATCTTTGAACAATAACAGATAAGAGTTATTGTTTGTGTTCAAAGTATGTTGATATCTTTTCTTTGTAAATCCTCTTTCATATTTACAATCTTGGAATCGATTATACCACACTTCCAGACAAGTTTAGAATTGGTTCATCTGTATTCCAAGACAACTATGTGATTGATCAAATATCAAATCATATTCATGGGTTCAATCGGTTCTACCAATCACTAGGATCGGTATATACCTTAATGTGGAACACTTGTGATCGGTCACACAAGTTACCAGGACCGATTCTATCAGTTACCAGGATCGGTTACGTCAATTACCAGGACCGGTTACCATATACTCATGGTATTGCTTGTGATCGGTCACACCAGTTACTAGGATCGGTACACCAATTACTAGGATTGGTTACACCAATTACAAGGATTGATTACACAACTCTTTTGTGATCGGTCACACCAATTACTAGGATCGGTCACATCAATTACTAGGATCGGTCACACCAATTACTAGGATCGGTCACACCAATTACAAATATCGATCATACCATCTCAGGTTGTTAGAGCTTTGCTCGGTCGAACTCGCATGCGTTGCTATCTCAAGCATGTTTGTCAATGTTAGTGATCAAAACTATAAGTCTTGATTTCTAGCCTATGTAGCTAAAGGTCTCGGACTAGGATAGAAAGTGTAGTTGAGCTCAAGAACTCCATGGCAATCATCATACAAGACGAAGGACTACTCGATAAACCGGTGGAACTTCATAGACTAAAAGGTATGTGGAGACTTGAACTTATCTGTCACTCAAAAGTCTATTTACTCTATCTCCTACTCTTGTTTATTGTGTAGACTTTTCTGTGTGATACATATTTGTTTATTAAAGTCTTCGACTTTGGGTTGTAGCAACTCTTAGTTTTGGGTGAGATCAGCTAAGGGAATTAAGTACGTAGCATTTTGCTGGGATCAGAGGCGTAGGAGCATAACTGTACCTTGGATCAGTGTGAGATTGATTGGGGTTCAACTACAGTCCAGACCGAAGTTAATTTGGAGTAGGCTAGAGTCTGTAGCGGCTTAATACAGTGTGTGTTCAATCTGGACTAGGTCCAGGGGTTTTTCTACATTTGCGGTTTCCTCGTTAACAAAATTCTGGTGTCTATGTTATTTCTATTCCGCATTATATTTGTTTATATAATTGAAATATCACAGGTTGTGCGTTGTTCAATCAATTATAATATCCGACCTTTTGGGTTGTTGATTTAAATTGATTGACTCTTGGATATTGGTCTTTGGTACCATCCAAGTTATGTCTCTTTGATAAAGACTCGCAGATTTCTATTTGCTTGAGTAAGGATCAAATCGAGAGATTGAGATATAAACTCTTTAATATACTTTTTATCTAGATTGAGTCTGACTGTCTAGTTGATTCTCTAGAAATTATATTGGAGTTTGTCTATACAGATTGGTAATCGAATTGTTGGGTGTGGTTGTTAGACCCCCGCTTTTTCAATTGGTATCAGAGCAGGCAAACACGTTTAAGACCTTACAAGTCTGTGTTTGTGGCAATCTGAGTCTGAGGACAATATCTCTTCTACGCATACCAAGATGTCTTCAACAACTTTTAACTATGCCAAATGTCTTGGGAATACCTCAAAGGATTACTCCTTAGCCGATTCTTCCGAATTCCGAGGTAAGAAGATTTTTCCACCTTGTGTCAACATATCTCTTTCCGATGAGACATTGGGCACGATGACAAAAGCTGAAATGGAGCTCACCAGAATCTCAAAAAACTCTGCTGAGATTATTGATTTCTAGGATCATGATCAGCTGATTGATGAATTTGAAAAGTCTCCTGATCGAGAACATGAACTCTACAACATCATTGAGTCTTTCTCTAAGAATTTTGAAAAACTTCTCCAAGAAACTACTCTACATCGTGAAAATATTAGTGTTCTTGAAGATATTGTTAAGGAAGACTCAATTAGAGAGAAACGGTTGATCGAGACTCATTCATCAGATCTTAACAAACTTCGTGTCGAGAAAGAGAAACTAGAAGCATCTCTGAGTCTAGCCCATGAACAGTGAAGATCCTTGGAAAAGGAAAACTTTGTCTTAAGGAGAAACTCCTCTGTACAAAGTAATTCTCACGAATCACAGTACATGACGAGATGCTCTCCAGAAGAAGATTGTGTCAAGAAAAGTTTACATAACTTACAATCTTCTCATATGGCTATGAAGCTAAAACAGTGCCAATTATTGCTTCTCCTCCACGAACCTGTACATTCTGTGGGAAAAAGAATCACTATGCTATCCATTGTTTTGCCAGAAGGAAACAGATTTCTAAACTTTATAATTTGCTTCTTTCCACTGTCAATGGAATAAATAGTCCGTCGACTACTGCAGTGAATCACATACCCACAAAAAACCAGAAACCTTATAAAAATGATCTCTTTTCTAGAAATCATCACAGGGCTCAAAGGCTTTCCAGCGTTGCTGATAAAAACGTTCCCTGTGTTTATAAGGATGTTACTGGTAAATCTAAGTCTAGAAAATGGATTCCCTTCTATCCTAATCCTCTTGAACCTGTTGCAAGAGGTCCTAGATTTAGTCCTCAGAGAAAATCTTCTGACAGATATGCTGATATAGCTATGCCTTACGTCTCTAAGTTGAGTACCAATCTAAGAAAGAAGGATAAACAAAAACGACAGTCATTTAATGAGCTAAACGCTCATACTTGTGTAAATTAATCACAAGGTTGATATCTCACCCAACATAAACCCTAGTTGTGTGAGAATTGAATAGGTATACTCTTTACAAAGTGGCTCTGATTATCTAGATAATTTCTTATCGTTCTTAGATGGATAATTAGTCATATACTTTTACATGCGTATTTTTTTCTTTTTTAGATATTTTTTATTTGGTTTCAAACTTGGTTTTTGAAAAACTAAAAGCATGTTACGGGCTTTTGAATTATCCTCTTACGGGTACACGTACGGTTTTGTGTTTCTCTCATAAACCAATCCTGTAAACCCTAAATCTCTCGAATATATTTATATACCATTCCTATTGAGTTGAGATATCTCACTATAGGTTTCTTATTATCAATGTCGTCTTCTTCTTGCTCTTGGGATTTGCCTGAAGACTTCATTGACAATGGTATATACTTCGAGTTCGATAAAGAGAAGGGAACCTTTGTTCAAGTTGAAGGATCCTTTCCTCAATCTCCTGATTCCTATTCGGATATTGAGGAGGTTGAAGAGATTTCATTCGATGTGGTTCTTGACTTCCTTAAGAAATTTGAGGATGCAAAGCAGCAACTTGTTGATACTATGAAGTGTCTTGATGTGGTAAGAACTGAGTTGAAAAAGGTTAATTCTGACCTTGTTCTCATAAAGACCCGTGTTAAAGAACTTCCCAATAATAATGTTCTTCCCAAATTTGCAGAGGATGTTGTCGTTCACAAGCTTGAAAATCTCAAGACTCATGAGGATCCAGAACCGTCCATATGACTTCAGTTTGTGTTCGACATCGGCATAAAAGTCTATTTCCGATTTGGTTTTTATCTAGTAAATCTTCTATTTTTCTGTTTTTGTTAGAAGAATAACTAGAGTTTGGAATAGCCATTATTGTGATTACACATAGCTATGTCCAATGTTTTCATCTCCATGTTTTTAGATTTATTGGTTTAAATTCTAAACTTGTTTGGAAGATGATTTTTGCAGTATTAATCTTTATGGTTTTATATATTGTAATTGTTTATGGGATATATGTGTTTGCATCCGTGAACTATGATTGTCCCATATCTTGTCAAAAGTAAAGTCTTTCGTAAGTCGATATTCTTATATTGATAAAGGAATGAATGGACTTTTGACATATACAAAAGTTAAGCCTATATTGTCAATTATTGATGGAAGATAGGTTAAAATATTTTGTTTTCAAGGATTATGTCTATTGTATGTCATGGTGCAAATTGTGATGGAAAATAGAATGAATCCTTGTGTATTCCGCAGTAATTGATCTTCCCTGATCCATATTTTTTGTGTATTATTGTGAGGCTCCATAATGTGTCTTATGTTGAGCACTAAAACAATCAAAGTTGATTATTTTCATGGTTAGCTTTGTTGTTGTTCCATAAGGTACTTTATGTCGAGCGTATTGGACTAAATTAATCATCTTGTTTGGTTATTTAGTTATGACTCCATAAGTTTTCTTATGTTTGAGCACTTTTGATTGGGTTAGTTATTTTCATGATTAACTTAGTCATTGCTCCATAGATTCTCTTATGTGAGTATGGCCAATTAAATTGATTACTCTTTGTGATTAGTTTGATTGTGTATTTCGATTAAATTAATCATGGGTTCTCTTGTGGTTAACTTAATTGAGTATTTTGGATTCAAATTCATACTTGTATGTGATTTGTTATGTCCAAATAAATCCTTCTTTTATTTCGAAATTAAGGTCGCTCTTGTTGTTCTTTCGGGAATGACATATTATGGGGGAGAGTTCTTTTTGAACTTGCTTGCCATATCTTTGTGGGGAGTGCGGCTGTGGAATATTATAGGGGTTATCTTGTATCGTTAAACTCCTTGATGAATGCATTTAGCTTCGGCTTTATGATTGCATCTAAATAAGATGATGTGTGTTTCTTTCTTTTGGTCATGAAATGTCTCTTTCGGAAATTTCATTAGGATCCCGTTCTTGTACCTTTGCCAATTTTATTGACAAAAAGGGGGAGAATTAATATGTAGTTCACACTACAAATACATATGGTTTTCGGATCATTATGTAAGGGGGAGTGGTTTCCATGTGAGATGGAGTATTGACTAAGGGGGAGTGATACATATCACCATAGTATTGTTGTTGAAGTTGTGATACAATTGGACTTTGACGCCGTGTAATGATACTATAACACTGTATAACAATGATTGAGAATTCTTGTTTTCTTATTGCTATAGCTACGTATTTTCAACAACGATGATGCTAAACTTACAACCTTTGGGATCATTGAAGTACTAGGAAGTGACGAAGATTTCGAGTAATGTTGAAGATTAGACATGTGGAATAAGAGCTACAAAAGTTAATTTATTTATTTTTAGTATTCCATATATATTAATAGTTTTGCCACTAAAATTGACAAAGGGGGAGATTGTTAGAGCATTGCTCGGTCGAACTCGCATGCGTTGCTATCTCAAGCATGTTTGTCAATGTTAGTGATCAAAACTATAAGTCTTGATTTCTAGCCTATGTAGCTTAAGGTCTCGAACTAGGATAGAAAGTGTAGTTGAGCTCAAGAACTCCATGGCAATCATCATACAAGACGAAGGACTACTCGAGGAACCGGTGGAACTTCATCGACTAAAAGGTATGTGGAGACTTGAACTTATCTATCACTCAAAAGTCTATTTATTCTATCTCCTACTCTTGAGACAAAAGTTATTTAGACGTATAGAATTTCATTATACACATTTGCTATTTCGAGCCGAGTTTAACTCGCCTATCTATTTCTCGAAATATGTGTTGGTAAGCTTTCGCTTTAACCGAATTCATCTTTACCTAGTGACGAAAGTCATGTTATGTTTCAATCACTTTGGAAATTGTTCTGACGAAAAATGGTATGTGAATAACAGCTATATAACGTTCTCTGAGAATGTTTCAATGATTGAAATGAGAGTTTAGATTACATAACCATTGGTAGGATATAAGCATTGTTGTGGAAACACATATATGTATAAGTCCTTATTCCTTGAACCAAAGTTTGCGAACTTTGTTGATCAAGAGAAATGGAAGTGGCGCAAGCCAAGTCCGCGAACTGGCGGAAGTTCTCGACCCGAGAATTTTTGCTGGAGTTTGTGTACTCCTTCCATGAGCTTAAGGCCGCGAACCCAGTCCGCGAACTTAAGTAGGTTATATCTAAAACCGGTTGTTCTTGAACTAATGTTTATATAAACTAAGGAATGCTTTTGCAAACCGTGGATATAAAGTTCATGAACCGATTCGAGTGAATCAAACCGTTTTTGCTTCGATTATGTCTTGTGTAGTTACATAAGATCTAAGCAATTGAACAACTCTCTAACTAGTTCATTTGAGTCATTTGAACTAGTTATGGTGAAGAAGAATATGGTTGATATAAGAGTGATCATATGGCTAACCATTTGGTTGATTATTGTTGAACCAACAAATGTTAATGTTTGGGTACGGTTCATAAACCCAAAATTAAACATTTCATTTGTGTATAACAAGCTAAGTTTTCGATACAACGGTTGAGAAATATTAGCTTGAATCTAATCAGGTTTTCCTCTAACGGTGAATATTGAATGCTTTGTTACCAAGCTAACATTGATTGCAAACCCTGATTTGAAAGACTAAGGGAGAACTCTAGCAACTGGGAATGATTTATCAAAAGACGGAACAAAACTATTGTGTAGACTTTTCTGTGTGACGGATTTATCTATTGTGTAGACTTTTCTGTGTGATACAGATTTTTTTATTAAAGTCTTCGACTTTGGGTCGTAGCAACTCTTAGTTGTGGGTGAGATCATCTAAGGGAATCAAGTACGTAGCATCTTGTTGGGATCAGAGGCGTAGGAGCATAACTGTACCTTGGATCAGTGTGAGATTGATTGGGGTTCAACTACAGTCCAGACCGAAGTTAATTTGGAGTAGGCTAGAGTTTGTAGCGGCTTAATACAATGTGTGTTCAATCTGGACTAGGTCCCGGGGTTTTTCTGCATTTGCGGTTTTCTCGTTAACAAAATTCTGGTATCTGTGTTATTTCTATTCCGCATTATATTTGTTTATATAATTAAAATATCACAGGTTGTGCGTTGTTCAATCAATTATAATATCCGACCTTTTGGGTTGTTGTTTTAAATTGATTGACACTTGGATATTGGTCTTTGGTACCATCCAAGTTATCTCTCTTGATAAAGACTCGCAGATTTCTATTTGCTTGAGTAAAGATCAAATCGAGAGATTGAGATATAAACTCTTTAATATACTTTTTATCTAGATTGAGTCTGACTGTCTAGTTGATTCTCTAGAAAGTATATTGGAGTTTGTCTATACAGATTGCTAATCAAATTGTTGGGTGTGGTTGTTAGACCCCCGCTTTTTCACAGGTGATTACTTAGGATCGGTTACACTAACTAGTCATACTAAATCATAAGTCAGGCATTGTGATTAGTTATACCAAGATACATAACAATTTATGATTGGTTCTACCATCTCACACATATTGATAATCCAAAGATATGCAATGAATAACAATACCAATAAGCCTAGCGATTTCCCTTTCGATTTATAAAACAAGTTCATGAATGTACTTCCTTTAAAAAAATGTAAAACATTGTTTCCTAGGATGAAATCTTCACCTTTACCCATACACTTAATCACAATAACATTCATAATATTATGTCGATGTCATATCTACAAAGTTCAAAAGATAAGCGTTATACTTCGTAGTCTAATTCCTTAATACTATGATCATATGATCATGTCTCACTACCAGAGTAAAATATTCATTCACAGCTTTGCAGTTATGTTTTCAATATAGCACGACTTGAAAGATACACTAGGGATGAAACAGTTCAAGTCAATATAACTAACCTCAAGAGGAAGGATGATGTCGTCGTTGTAGCTCGTTACTTCCTCACGTTCTTCAGGTCTTCGAGTAATACTTGTATGTCTCATATTCCTAGACTTTCTAATCTAACCTATATGAAGTTGTCTCTAGTACATAATCAAGCGACTTAGATGAGTTTTGATTCACTAAAATATGACAACCAAACTTGACATACCAACGCTTGGTAGGTTCAACCGAGCTATCCTTTAACAATCTTCCCCTTTGTCAATTTTAGTGACAAAACTCTTAACACATATAGATAAAAAAATTACAAGAATTCATTCTACATACGCTTGATTCCAAGTTTCAACAGCCCAATAACCTGCATATATTCAATCAATAAATGCCGTTGTTGACATCTGAATAACAAAGCTTATACTCCCCTGTAGGATCATAATATCGCAACGGACAAGGTTCGCGGGATAAATAAACGACGGTGTCGCGAGGGAGTCGCAGGGAGCTAAAATAAACGACGCGATGAATAACGACAAACAAAACAATTGGAAGACATGAAACCTGGCGAGGGTTAAGAAGTGTCGCGAGAATGAATATTCGTGCACTTGCGACACTTCGCGAGACATTCCCGAAAATAAAGGATAGCTTAGCTGTCATCCACTATGTATTACCCTATATAAAGGACTAAATGAGTCTGTTGAAAGGAGAGATCTTTTTGAATTGTGAAGCAAGTCATTAGGAGAGAGAAAGTTTAAGAGCGCTTTAATTTCCAAGTGTAATTCTATTGTATTGTGTAAACATTTCATGGAATCAATTAATAAATATTCTTGATCACACGTCTTTCAATGGATTAGTCAAGCAAAACTGAGTAAGGGGTGTAGTGTGGGATTTCCTGCAACTACATATGCGCTAGAAACAGGGACGATCATTTGTAAAAGAGAGAAGATTGCAATTAAAGTTGTTTGAATCAGGGAAAATGAGAAAGGAAAATCTTAAATCGGATGGAAAAGATATGGCATGCAGCACGAGACACAAGAGTAATGATTAGCGAATTTCATGAAAATATCAAAGGAAGAATACACAAACGGGATTTCGAAGGAAAGAAGATTACGGATAGATAAATGGCATCACCTTTGAAGGATTGGGAAAAGCAAGAGATAACATTCACGGCGGGGGAAATATCCAAAGAAAATTTGGATCACACATCTCCACTGGTGATCACAATAAACGCGTATAAGGAAGGAGAGGAATCGGAGAACACGGTGAAAACATGGGTGGTGAATGGAGTTTTAATCGATACAGGAGTCCGGGTGAACATCATGTTCTATCACGCTTACAAAAAGATGGGATATAAAGACGAAGATATGATTTTCGCGGCATACAATATTCAAGGTTTTGGTAAATCCGTAACAAAAGTTAAAGGGGAGATAAGAATACGTATTCCGTTAGGAGGAATTGAAACACAGGTGACATTAAGTGTAGTGGATATGGAATCACCGTACAACATATTACTAGGAAGACCATGGGTACATGCAATAAAAGCTGTGGCGTCAACGCTTCATCAATGTATCAAGTTTCCTACGCCCACTGGAATTGGCAAGATCAAAGGGGATGCTACTAAAGGAAGAATATATTATCAAAATGAAGTAAAGTGTTGCGAGGAACAAGTAAACAAGCGAAAGAATATATCAAAGTATCGCAAAAATATGGCGAGGATGGCTAAGAAAGAAGAAGAGTTTAGAGTTTATATGATAAGAGCAAAGGAAGGAAAAGGCATACCTAGCGAGACCTCGGGAGAAGAAAATGATCTTGCGAAAGAACCAAAAGGACCAACCCCTATGGGAGAACCGAAGGCCAGTTACGTCGCGGCAGAACAAACCAAAGAAGTGAATATTGGAACTAAGGAAAAACCCAAGATGCTAAAGATTGGAACTAACATGGAAGCAGATGAAGAGAAAAGAACTGTCGATCTGTTGCGAGATTATAAAGACATCTTCGCGTGGGATATGGATGAAATGCCTGGTATAGATCCGTCGATCGCCTGTCATAAGTTAGAAATTGATAAAAATGTGAAGCCATTTAAACAAAGAATTAGAAAGATAGCAACATCATATCACCCTCAGATAGAAGAAGAACTGCAGAAGATGTTGGATGCAGGAATTATTAGACAAGCAAAATATCCTGAATGGATAGCGAATATGGTTATAGTTCCAAAGAAGAACAAGGGAATAAGGATTTGCATTGATTTCACTGATTTAAATAAAGCTTGCCCTAAAGACAGTTTTCCATTACCAGATATTCCACAACTAGTCGAATCGGCGGCCGGGAATGAAAGAGTATCATCTCGGACGGGTACAAAGGTTACAACCAGATTCCTCTCGCCGAGGAAGATCAAGAGCATACTTCGCTTTCTTCGCTCCAAGAGGATTATACTTGCTATACTAAAATGCCGTTTGGTCTCATGAAATCCGGAGCAACGTATCAAAGGATGGTAGAAGAGGTATTCGCAGAATGGATACATAAAACACTAGAGGTATACATAGATGACATGCTTGGTAAAAAGTAAGAAGGCGTAAGATCACGTGCGAGACCCGAAAGAAATTTTTGAGCAGATGAGGCGTTTTAACATCAAAGTAAATCGAGAAAAATGTACCTTCGGAGTTGCGTCGGGGAAGTTCTTGGGTTACATTGTATCAAAGGAAGGAATACATGTTGACCGGAGAAAGTAAAAGCAGTTCGCGATATGCCGACACTCGCGACGGTAGAAAGGATGTTCAAAAGTGAATGGGTTGTTAGCATCATTAGGAAGGTTCATCTCGCGGTCATCCGATAAGTGTAAACACTTTTTCAGCGTTCTGAAAAAAGGATCGAAGTTTAGGTGGACGGACGAATGTGAAAAGGCTTTACAAGGGATCAAAGAGCATTTAATGGATATATCCATTATGCGTATGCGTAACCGGGAGAGGAATTATTAATATACCTCGCGACAACTTCGCATGCCTTAAGTGCGGTTTACTCGCGAACGGACGCAGAGAGTAGAAAAACCAATCTATTACATCAGCAAAACTTTTAACGCCGCAGAAAGAAATTATTCGAAGATCGAAAAATTAATCCGGCATTAGTTTATGCAACATTCAAGCTTCGCATATATTTTCAAGCGCATACTATTAAGGTAGTCACGAAAATACCAATTGAGTCAGTTATGAAACATTCAAAAAGATCGGGAAGAGTTGAAAGATGGAATGCTCAAATAAGCCATTGTAAGCTCAAGTATGAGATATTATCCTCAACTAAGTCACAGGTTGTCATGAGACTTTTTGAGAATTTCCCTTGGAAGAAGATGAAGCGATAGATGAAATGATGGATGTAGAAGAAGAGTATGGAGACCCAAAAGACTCGCTAAATGAACCAGGATGGTTGGGAAATATTAGTAGATGGATCATCAAATGGAGAAGGAAATGGAGTGGGAATTGTTATGATTTCACCAGAAGGCAATAAATTAGCTTTCTCTTTTAGATTGGAGTTTGAATCCACGAATAATGAAACATAGTATGAAGCTATAATACATGCTCTGCGACTTGCAATAGAAATGAAATTGGAGAATATAAGGATTACCAGTGATTCGCAACTAGCAATTCACCAGGTAATAGAGAAATACACTACAAATAATCCATCTTTGAAAAAGTACAAGAAGCATGTCGAAGAATTGTCGGCACAGATACCGAAAATAAAATGGAGGCACATATCAAGGAGAGATAATAGACTCGCAGACGCTTTTGCCTTTATATCAAGTATGATGACAGACCCATTGCGAGGAATATCAAAATACGACACTACCGGCGCCATCAATTAATAAAGAGGAAGAACAAGAAGCAGATATAATGATGGTAGTAGATGAAATGCAATGTCGCGAGGAAGACGGAGAGTAGAACTTCACGCGTACTTAATGAAGGGAGAGGTACCAAAAAATAGATTGGAGGCACACAAGTTAAAGAGCCGGGCAACGAATTATGAATTACGAGATGGCGTGCTTTATCGGCGATCTTTTGATGGGCCTTCGCTTCGATGTCTAACAAGGAAAGAAGGAGAAACCATATTGAAGATCTTTGCATAGTGGGGATGCAGGAAATCATAGCGGCGGGAGATCTTTGGCATACATGGCAAAGACGCAAGGATATTACTGGCCATATATGCATGAAGACGCAAAAACAATATCAAGACGCTCATGAGGATTGTCAAAGACATGGGAAAAGATACACGCGCCGGGCGCTGTTAAATTCTTCCACAAGTGTGTGGCCTTTTGGAAAGTGGGGTTTAGATATTGTAGGACCATTTTTACCAGAACGGGACAAAAAGGTACTTAATCGTCGCAACGGACTATTTCACAAAATGGGCAGAGGTGAAAGCGGTCCAAAGATATTCGCGATAAGGATGTCTTTACTTTCATATTTGAAAATATTATATGCGAGATTTGGGATTCCCGCACAATTGGTATCCGATAATGGGAAGCAGTTTGAAGGGCAAAATATAGAGAGTTGCTGCTTAATGCATTTGAGATAAGATGTGGGAAATCAACTCCATTGTATCCGCAAGCTAACGGCCAAGCGGAGGCAACAAACAAAACAATTGCTTTGATATCTTGAAGAAAAAGTTGGAAGGACACAAAAGGGGATGGTGCGAACAAGTACCCAATGCAAAGTATGGGCTTATAATACAACTAGAAGAGAAGCCACAGAATGTCCCCTTTTTGCTTAACTTACGGAGTCAAGCAAAGTACTCCCAACAGAGGTCGTGATTCCGACAACCAAAAAGAGGTTTGGGAGAAAAATCTTAGCGCAGAGACAACATTCTAATCAAGTTGGATGAATTGGAAGAAAAACGAGAAAAGGCATTGCGACACATGGAGAATTATCAAGACTCGGCTAGAGAATATAACAAGCGTGTAAAAATACGTGAGTTCCAACCGGAGACTTGGTGTTGCGAGAAACCCCAATATATCAACGTGAAAGTGGAGGCAAGTTGGCGAGAAAATGGGATGGACCTTATATCATCAAAGAAGTAGTTGGTACAGGGGCATATAGATTGATGGATCCTGAAGGAAAAGATGTGGGACAAAAATTGGATAGACCATGGAATAGACTATATCTAAAGAAATATTACCCATAAAAATGGGAGAGGAAAAATGAATTAAGATGAAGTACTTCTACGCAAAATATTTGCGAAATTCAATAAAATGCAGAGAAAATCCGCGAAGATCTCGCGATAAGAATAACAAAGAGTCATGAATGGCTTAACAAAAATGAACGAACAAAAGAATGGGACGAACCTTTATGGCGTACACCCTAGTTCGCGAATAACATTTCGTAAGAGGCAAATGTAAGACCTAAAGTGCGTCATATAAGGGGGTATCTCTCGACATGGCTCAGGGGAAAGGTTACACCGCTCCTGAAGCCTGAGTCATGAAAATTTGGGGCCCATGAAAGCCTACCCGGAAGAGGTACCTTGGATTCCCAACTATATATATAAGGTTATACCCCGGTTGGGCGACCGAGGGTCTCTTCCAAGGAGTCAGTGTATGCTCAAGGCGCCGAGGTACACGGTTGAGCCAGAGTGCCCGGGATGGATGAACCTACCCTGGCCATTCTTGGCAAGTCTTGGCATATGTTGCACTCGCCCGAAGAAAACTCCACTTAGGGTGCAGCCTCGTAACCATAAACCCTATAGGTATAAGGGATAAGAGGCTGCGAAAACAATCGGTTGTTGTTAAGACCGGATGGGAGGAGCTAGTCTTGTATGGCCGATGTTTCGCCTCCTTGAAGGGGCAACCAGGGGAGATGATAAGGGCGACGCTCTCCATTAGGGGGAGTGTCAAACAGACGCAAATGTCATAAGGCTATGTTTTCGCAAGAGAATTTAGGCTTGTCATATTTGTGCAATGATCCCCGCAGAGGAAATAATACTAACGCGAGGGTAAGGCGAGATCAATGGGTCTTTACACGACAGTGTACGGACGTCCTGCGATTTCGTCGCAAGACGGCAATGTCATGGGGCTTTATGTTCGCAAGGGTATCTAGACCTGTCATATGGTCGCAACTAAAACATCCTGCAGAGGCAAAAATACTTGGAAAATGATAAGGCAAGATCAATGGGTCTTTACATGCAAGTGTAAAGACGTCCTGCGATTTTGTCGCGATGAAAGGTGGCAGGGGAAGACCTCTAATTAGGGAGGTCTAACTTGGAAGACCACACAAAAATGATAAGGCAAGGTCAATGGGCCATTGCATGAAAATGTAAAGGCGGCCTGCGACCTTGTCGCAACAAGAAGAGATAAAATAAAGACTACCGAAATGATAAGGCGAGAAAAGTAGATTTCTCCATTCATGGAGATACTGCGACCTCGTCGCAATATAAAATTCGACATCAAATGAAGAATACATTTCAAAATGATGATGACTGAGTAAAGATCATTTCGTAAAATTGAAGGCGAATAAACTTGCGAGATTATAGTCATAGTTAAGAAGAAGAAAATAAGAGAATTATTCAACAAGGGATTTAATCTTTCAAAACAAAAAGACAGTCGCAGCAAAAGTTATAAAGTAGTTAATTCTCTACATCAATTTTATCATCTTCACCAATAATTTTATCGGCTTCACCTTCACCGGTCAATGGATGTTCATCGAAATATTTTCAAGACCTTCATTCTCGCCAAATTGGTGGATTTTCATCGAAATTTTTTCGATCGGATCTTTGTTGATAACTTCAAGATATTAGCGATATCTTCGCCGCTTTCATAGTCATAATCACTATCGGGAGAATCGGGGACTTCATCATCACTTACTTCCAAAGGATCAACATGAATAGGAGCAAGGGATTTAGACAATAAAATGTCATTCACAAGGACTTGACTTTGAGGGGGAATTGACGAAGCAACGCCTTTTGACGATTCTTACTATCTATGTCTTTACAAAGAAGACATATAATCAAATCTTCGTTCTCCGCACGGTCGCGAGAACGAGCAAGAGAAGCAGCGAGTAACCCATTTTCTTTGTGAATCTTAGAGTAATCTGATCTGAGGGTGGAGATAGTAGAGCGAAGTTTCTTCTCAGAATCTGCAAAACAAGTGCGCAAGATTAAACATAATTAAAGATTTTTAGAATAATTAATGGATTAAGATAGTCAAATAATATGACTACCTTCCTTCTGAGAAGTAAGATGTCTTTGAATTAAAGTCGCAAAATTATTCCCCAAACAGTCCATGGCATCATCAAATGTATCTCCAACTAGGCCTTTCAATCGAGCTCGCAAGCTCTTTTCATTCGAAACAAGTATAGAATTCTCGGTCGCAAGAGTAGAGTTGGATTTTTCTAATTTGGAACATTGATCTTTGAATTGGTTTGCTTTTAGACTTAAGGTTATTCTCGCTTACTGAATAAGTTTATCTCTCTCGGCAGTAATTTCTTCAAGTTGCTTTTTCAAAGTATAAGTGGTTTGTTCTTGTTCTTCACGAAGTTTTTGACAAGCATCATATTCTTGCGAATAGGTCGCGACCTTGCTCAGCAGAGATCGCTTTTCCTGAGAAAGGGTCTCATTCTCATCTGATAAAGTTTCCAACCCCAAATTAGCCTTAGTCAAAGAATAAGAAAGGCGAGACAAGTCTTTACTTAATGAATCTTGTCTTGAACTAAATCAAAGTTTTCTTTAGACAAATTATCTATTTGATCAGCGGTATATGTATGAAGATTATTTAAGAAGTTATATTGCTCCATCCAAGCATCTCTTTCAACTCGAACCTCTTCAACAGTTGATTCCAACTGATATATCTCCATTATTCGTTTCTGGTTTAAAGCTTAAAGGGCGAACAAAAGTTTAAGTTGTAAAAAAAAAAAAAAAAAAAAAAAAAAAATGATGGGGTGGCGAGAGTATACCTTTTAACTCCTCATTCTTCCTGCGAAGATTATCACGGTCTAGCGAGATGTTGTGAAATTTTTGATTTTCAAGGTGGAAACTGTTACATTTCTCAGTCATAGCTTGGAGATCATTCCTCAATCTAGTGATTTCTTGAACCAAAGATGCTTGCGAAATCCTATCAGGACCAAGATGTTTACTTAGAATCTCGCAAACATCAGACTTGACAGGTCGACGGAAGTTTTCTTGGCATCATTCACAAGATCTGAAAGGACTTTGAGAGCCACTTCTATCCCTTCCAAGTTTTCTTTGGTAAGAGGGATTTGCTCGGATGAAGAAGTAATAATAGCAGTGGAAGGAGGAGACGGGGCATCTTTCATCAAGGCAGCGTCACGGGGAAAGGAAGTCTCGGGAAGGATGATGACTGGAGAAATGTCAGAGGCATGAATAGTAGGATTATTATGAGGAGCTTGATCTGCGAAGAGTTCAGGTATAGGAATGCTGTCATTAATAATGTTCTCGCGAGAATCAGCCAAGAAATCATCTTGCGATGATCTTGCAACCGGAGAAGAAGGTGTAAAGGAGGGAAAGGAAACACTGGGAGTAACAGGCTTGGGTTGGCGAAGTCTTTTAGGAGTTTTGTCAATACTTCCATCATCCTGCGAATAACAAGTTAAATAAGAAACAGAGGCAACAATATATTATTAATAAAAAACAAATGTTTCTTAAATACCTTGTCACTCGCAGGCTTTCTCTTTGAAGCCATAGATTTTACTCGCGAAGAGGGCTTTGATTGCGCAAGGGATTCTTGTTGCGAAGTAGATTTCGACGGCGAGCCCAAAGAAAGAAGAGGGTTCTTCACGGTAAATTTAGTTCTGGGCTGGTTCTTGCTAAATAACAATGGCGTAAAGAAAACTACGAATTAATCATACCAGTGTGATTTTAACAAAGAAAGATAATCTCAAAATTAATCAACCACAAAATCAGTCAGATATGGCAAGATTAACAAACCTAGACGCCATGAGAACGACAACTGATAAAAATGGTAAAGAAGATGGTGAGAGAAAATAGCAGCCGACACTTTGAGAATGATGAAGAAGAAGAACACTTGCACGACGATGAAGAAGATGAAAAAGAAAAGGAAAATTCTTCACGGGGGACACTCCTATAAATAGACGAGAAAAAATATTACGACCGGATAACATTAAATGCACCGGTAAACGGTCACTACTAAATCCAAGAAAACCAGGCAAAAGGAATTTCAGTAGGATCCAAATATCGCACAACATATTTCCTAATAAACGAGAAGAGCTTGCGAGATTGATTACTTTCCGTAACTCATGAGGCAAGAAATGACACTTCATATATATATTACAAAGAAGCTCCAGAACTTCGCCAAAAGAATAGAGGCAAGTACGTACTTTTCAAGAAAAGTATTCTTTCGCTCGTTCCTTCACCAATTAAAACCAAGGATTATTACAACAATGAATTTTTCCTTCAAATCGCTCTTCAAGCAATATTCAAGGAAAAAGAGGCAAGATGTAGGATCATAATATCGCAACGGACAAGGTTCGCGGGATAAATAAACGACGGTGTCGCGAGGGAGTCGCAGGGAGCTAAAATAAACGACGCGATGAATAACGACAAACAAAACAATTGGAAGACATGAAACCTGGCGAGGGTTAAGAAGTGTCGCGAGAATGAATATTCGTGCACTTGCGACACTTCGCGAGACATTCCCGAAAATAAAGGATAGCTTAGCTGTCATCCACTATGTATTACCCTATATAAAGGACTAAATGAGTCTGTTGAAAGGAGAGATCTTTTTGAATTGTGAAGCAAGTCATTAGGAGAGAGAAAGTTTAAGAGCGCTTTAATTTCCAAGTGTAATTCTATTGTACTGTGTAAACATTTCATGGAATCAATTAATAAATATTCTTGATCACACGTCTTTCAATGGATTAGTCAAGCAAAACTGAGTAAGGGGTGTAGTGTGGGATTTCCTGCAACTACATCCCCCTAAAGGTAAGATAGGTAGATATTCAATCCGAACATCTTAGTTATTCCACTTTTGTAGTCAAGATAACTACACAACAATATGATATGTTTCTCCCCCTTAGTCAATGCTTCACTCTTTCATTAGATATAACGTTTGAACACAATTGTTCTTTTCTTAGTGATTGCAAATCACTTGTTTACTCCATATATTTCTCCCCCTTTTTGTCACAAAATAACAAAGGTTCGAGCAAATGAAGGTCAAACCGAAAGGATCTTACAATTCTAAAATACTTGTATACAACCTATAAGAGTTAAACACGAAGGTTTCACATAACCACTTTAGATAACCAATATTAAAACCGAAACTACAAGTAATTTAGTCTTAATATGTTATCAAGGAAAACTATTGCCTGAAGCAATTTTCCCTAATAGTTTAACAAATTGACTAAGAAACTTAGTTCCCTTGTTAAACCGATTGTACACATACAATCGCTTATTTCGATAAGATCAAAATAAAGATCAGAATTAACTTTATTTCTCTCATCGGGTTCTAATTATTCAGACAATAACTTAGACCTTTCTCTTTAGAAAAGACAAGTATTAGGTTAGTTAACTAGTATTTCTTGTCAAGGCATTCGATTATACTTGAATAACCGAATCCTTCAATTTGATAAGTCTAACTAAGATTAGAATTAACTTAGTTTCTCTTATCCGGAATCGAATTGGACTAAACAAATGATCCCGTATTTCGTTAAGCCATAAAAAATACATACAAACCAAAATAAATTGACTTGCACAATTATTTTCTTAATCGGAAGCAATTGAAACAAACATAGATATTATAGCACCGCAATTGCACCGAAATTTCGTTAAGCAAAAACACTTGATACCAAACAATAAAGAAGATACCAAACAATAAGTCAAATAAATAGACATAGTTTTTCTTAACCGGAAACAATTGAATCACACACACATACACACACACACATCCATACACACATAATGGAATATATATCAATTGTACCGAAATTTTGTTAAGCAAAAGCAAAATATATTCAATATAAGAAGGCTTTTCTTAAACAGGAAAATGATTAACCAACAAATTCGTTACCTCAAATTCTACATCCTCTTCTCCCTAGAAAGATATATCATTAAGCGCAAGTTCAAGTTATAACTCCCCCCCAGTATGTTGTCATCCTCTCGCAAGAACAAAAGAACAACAACAAGAGCAACCTTTACCAGAGAAAGGTTGAATCGGTTTTAACTAATGCGTGCCAATTTCAAAAGTTTAAATCCCAAAACACATATGTTTATGCTAAGCACAACTCATGTAGACACAAATTGATTCAACACATTGTGACTTTTTACATATGATTTTCAATTGGAACACCTTATGATGCTTTGATAAAGCCTACCAACATGGGCTAGAACTTAATCCCTCTAAATCAAAAACCCACACAAACCATAAGGGTTCACATCATATGAGATCGAATATTAAGGTTATGACAACCGAAGTCAGATGTCCCACAAACCGAAAACACATAGCAAAAATATAGACATTCAAGCACAGGCTATGTAATCGGAAACTATCACAAGAAAAATTATAAAATAATAATTTTATTCATAAATAATTGATAGTTTATTCAAAAATAGACCTTATACAATAATTGAAAACTGATGTCTATTTTCTTTCTTGAATTTTTTAAGAAGTATAGCACTCCTTGTCATCAAGCTCTTTTTGACAGACTTTTTCTATTTCTGATACTTGGTTACCTTCACCCTTCCAAAACTATGATTCAATGTTTATAATACCTTTAAGAGTTTCTGGATCTTTTCGAGCAGCAAAGGCTAACTGTTTCTGAAAATAGTCAATTTGTCTACCAAGTGTTTTAAGATGGACTAGAAGAGACTTGTTGTTAGAAATCTGTGAATTTCTTTCAACAGTTTGATTTCTGGTTTGACATCCAATCATTTGACATATAGTCTTTTTAGAGACAACATTAGTGCATCTCATGTCATCAAAGTCATCTCCATGATAAATTCACAGATTTTGGTAATTAGACATGGAAAACCGAGATGCCTTTTGATTCATGGAGATGAAATAGAATCTGATATCTTGATCATTTGGCTGACAATGATTCCACAAAGATCAATTTGAGAATCTCCATTGAACAGAAAACAGACAAATTCTGCAAAATCCTTATCCCAAACTGACTTATCTCTTGTACTTTGAAAATAGAGTTGCTATAGCAAGTTTACCGAAAACCCTTAGATGAAAAGGTATATCTTTTGTTGGCAACCTACCATTTTCCTAGTAAATCGTTTTTCCAATGAGACGTGTTGAAATGGTATTATGTTCAATTTCAACCCCGGTAGTCAGGAGATTACATTCCACATTGTACTTGATGATATTCGAAATCGTCTTACGATCGACATAGTAAAGTCCACGGCCAACAAGAGTAACAAATTTAAGTTTTTTATGATCAATATTGTGAATATTAGCATAGAAACTTCATACCATATCGGGTGAATATTTTTGAAAATCAAAAAGCTTTCCCCAGTTTCGATCTCGAACAAACTTCACATAATCTTTATCTTGGACTTCTGGATCAAATCTCTTTTCAGCAGTAAACTGTATCCCCTTGAGAGTTTTGTATTTCTCAAAGCATGATTTATCAATAAAATATGTGAGTTAATGTTCATCTTCTATTTTGTAAGGAAATCTGATCCTTTCAATATCATCATATCTGACACGATCATCAAAAGATTCATCATTTATAGATTTCCTTTTTCTCATTCTTCCAAACGTCAGTGGAATATGAAAAACCCTAGTTTTGGTTCCGGACAATCTCTCCCAGGATGTTTGTAAAAACAACACAAAATAATCTTCTTTTATAGGGAGTGAAGATATTAAATTCCGGAAAAGACTAGTTTTAGGAAATTCTTCCAAAATCGGAAACCTTGACTTGTGGGAAAACAAATCCGATTTTGTAATCAGGTCTTTCTTTTGGAAGACCGAATTTTCATGGACTGGATCTATATTACAGATTAATCCTACTCTATAATTATCAAAACTTGATAATATCTCACGAAAATCACTCAAGAATTTTCCAATAGAGTATACAAAAACAATTTTAAACACAACTAGATATTTGTTAAAAATATCTTTAGAATCATAAATCCTGTAATATTTCAAATGATCACTTGCTTCATTAAAACAGTTGTGGGGTGTATGAAGCAATCCACTGTTAATATAATAATTAACTGAAAAATCATTCTTTGTACAGTTACAAAGTTTCCAAAATCGCATCCTAATCAGCGATATATTGAAAGTCTTTGATCTGAAAATATACATATATATATAAATCCTGTAATATATATCGGTAGCAGATCCAAAATATATTTAAGATCTCAGATTTTTCAAGAACAGAATAGTCATGGTTCATATAATGAAAAATCTTATGTGGAATCATGTGCATTTTCAAGATACAACATGTCTCATAGAGTATTGTATCATTGTTACTAAACTTGTTAGTAAACAATACTATCATATACAATTCTATGATATCTGAGGAATTATGTAGGTTAACCAAGACATACATAGGCATAATCTCAATTCCTAATAGATTTAAGAACAAGAGTATCATATACTTCATTCGTGTCTTCTACCACGAGTCTTTGAAGTAGTCAAATCCTGCTATTACGTTAACTGAATCATCCATCAGATTCAATTCTTATTGCTTGGATCGCACCAAACACATATTGTTAGATCTTTTCGTGTTTGCTTGCTTTGATACCAATTGAAAAGACAAGGGTAACCAAATACACCACAATCTTTAAATCATCCACTTATAAGTCCTCTTACCGAAAGTGATTGTCTATGGAAAAAGTAGAGACAATACAACAAATCGGTATTCACACTTCGTGTGATCATCTATGGATACGAGATTGAGACAATACAACAATCAAAGTATGATTACTTGATAATAGGTTCGGACTTAACCAAACTCTATAGGATCACTATCAAGTAAAGCGGAGTTAACATTTGTGCAATTTACTTTAAATTATAATAACAACAATCATAATTGCGGAAAGGAAAAGTAAATGACACAACAAGATTTTGTTAACGAGGAAACCGCAAATGCAGAAAAACCCCGGGACCTAGTCCAGAATTGAATACTCTCATAATTAAGACGCTATACAAAATCTAAACCAACTTCGTATAGTTGGGACCAAGCAACTAACCCTAGTTCACTTAGTTTCTTCAGTATCCCTGCGCTTCCTACATTCAATAAGTGCATGCACTTAAATAATTCCTTTGGATCGTATTCCAAACAGTAAAGGAACAACAAATTTTTTTGGTAACAACTCTCTTGATTCTTTCCAGATAAAAATATCTCAAGTCATATGCAAAGGCTCTTCCGTTTAAACTAATAAACTCCTTTACCAGGTGTTTATGGGTGAAAACTATTTCTGCTGGTTTCGGTAATTTTGGGTGTGTGTGGATGAGAAATGAATCTAAACCCTAAACAAATGCACTGCACGGGAGTCCTTTTTGATTCGAGAGATCAATCTATACAATTATGGCCTAAACCAAGAAATGGCCGTTCCAGACTTGCTTCGGTCACAGAGTGAATGAGATGGGGTTGATCTTAGGGAGGGAAGCGAAGAAGGTGTTGAGATTGTGAAGGTGTTGGCTATTTATGACTTGTATCAGAAAGAGGAACTGGCTTGCAATGATGTAAGCTATCAGTTCTGGTGTTTTCTGGATACGAATGACAATGCTTGGTTTTATGTGCTTGTCTGTGTTGTTTGGAAATAGGTGAAGGACCTATTTATACAAGTCATTGAGCGCAAAACCCTCATCTCGTAGGAAGTGGAGGAGGTGAAGTGATGGAGTAGTGGGGTCGTGTAGGAGTGGTGATTGTCACATGATCACACCTTTGCCCACTTCCCTCATCACTGCTAACCGTCCACCTTTTCCTGAAACGTTCTCGTAATGGCGCGTTGCACGCTACACGCTGTAAACCGCCAGACCAATACCCCAGTAAGTATCCCCCAGTTTGTGACATGTTTGATGTCTCAAATGAGTGAATCGTGGGACCCACTGTAGGAAGTAGCTTGTGATGCTAAAATAACTAAGGGTTTGATATTTATGAAATATCATGTATGCTCAATGCATGTAATGCATCGCAGACAATCAGCATGTATGAAGCATCGATGTTTTAAAGCCTGACCGAATAAGTTGCGGACCAAGAGTCTTAAAATAGCATCATGTCCAACCATCTTCGAGCGATCGTTTGGAGGCTGCATGGGCGAGCTATCTCCTGGACGATCACTCCCTGTGGAAGAGTGGCGGACGGTGATCATCGAGGTATTTCATTGGTCGTCTAGCTTTCAACCTAGGCTGTCCGACCAAGCTAGCAAAGTTGGACGGACGAGATGGTTTACGGCATAAATCTGCGACCGTTGATGGAATTTTAGGGTTTTAAGAGGTGCGCAAGCATCCCTCTTTGGCTTGATCGAACTCAAGCATGGGCGCTAATTTTGGTGGGACCGATCGGTCCTGTATGGAGGCGGCCTGTTGCTGTGCACGCATGTACCTCTTTGTAACATGAAGGCTCGATCTAGGCCACTTAATTTGACTGGCAAAGATGAGTGGCCGTGATCGATTTGTGACAGGAATCATATGCCACAAAGGACTTTAGGGGGCCACGGCATGCCACCTTTGGGGCGCGCGTTTCGAGGCGTCTGGCCCTGCTTCACTTCGGCCGATCGGTCACGCACTCAGGTGGGCCCGCAGTGATCACGTTGATGCTCCCTGGACCTCCTTAGACTATATATACACCCTCCATCCGAGCTGGCGAAGATGGATGGCCGTGATCAATATACGACACATATACCATGCCGCAAACCCTAATTAGGGTTTTGGACCGGTCACGCGCGTGCAACTTTAGCCGATCGGTTTGGCAGGCTATGCTCCTCCTTTGAGGAGGCCGACCATGTGGGGCCCATGTTGGGCCGATGGTGAACGTATCCATACCTGTCTCATGGTCCTATGTGTGATCTAAGCCATCCAATCATGTTTGCGAAATTGGATGGTCGTGATCGATTTAAGACACTAGTGGAATTTCCGCGGCCTTTAAAGCATCACGCCAGCCATGTTTCGAACAAACGTTCATTGCTCCATGGCTTGGTCGTGAGAAAACCGATCGGGCAGGGATAGAGTGGGCCCGCCAATGTGCATGTTGGCGCCTCCTCCATCTTTCATGGCGCGATCTAAGCCGTCCAATCAGGCCAGTGAAGTTGGACGGTCATGATCGTTTTGAGACTGTTTTAAGCAGTCTTGCTCGTTCGATCTTCTTCCAAAAGCAGCGCGGCCACCCTACTTTAGGGCTGGCGTTTTGGCACGCTGGGAAGTGAAGTGTAATGTTCGACCGGCTAGGGCATAAATAGGTCCGTTGGTGATCATTAAGGTGATAGCCTGCTCCTGCTAGGGTTCGTCTAGGCTGGTTAAATCATGCGGTCAACCTGCGTGGCCGTGATTGTTTCTGAGACTGATATGGACAGTCTAGATTTCCCTTAGGAAATTAAATATGCTCAATCGGGCTAATATAACACACCGAGAGATGTAGCCTGTATGTGTATTTCGTGCATGCCTCACCATTGACACTAGGAGATTCGTGTTACTCTGCTAAGAGCAACGCTTAGTCGTCATGCCGCACCAATAATGGGAGTTCTGCGGGAACAACACAGGAAATACTAGGCAAATCATGCATTATAAATAATGCTAAAAATTCATAGAATATTTGGGATTGTTGCTACATGCTCCATTCTAGGTGAATTTTGTGTATTTAATTCACAGAATATTTGGGATTGTTGTCACATGCTCCATTCTAGGTGAATTAATAAACCGAAGAAGTATTCATCACTTATCAAATAGCCTTATCCTCTGCAGGATGTCAGCGCATTAAATTTGGCTTTTACAATTTTAGCCTTGAACAAAAATCCACCATCAACATTAAGTCCCCTACCTAGCACATAATGGTTGCATTATTGTGGGGTAGGCATGAGATGGTGACAAATAAAGATAAAACTTATGAGACAAAGTTAGATGTTACCAGGAGAGATGGGTCGTCCTGTCCTTGGAACATGTCACGTTCAAGAGGCGTCCAGGTAAGCATTCCCCTAGCATTATGTCGGTTTATGTCATAATCCTCGACTCTGACGTGGACGACCCTATCATGAGGAATATCCTTAAAAGGTTGCTGATGTAATTTCTGAAAAGATGTTGAAGCATCTCCCAAAGAGAACGTTGATGTAGCTTCCGGAAGGCGTGTTGAAGCGGCTTGTAGAGAGAGCGTTGAAGCGGCTTCTGCAGCGAACATCGAACCGGATCCTGGAGAGAGTGTTGAAGCAGCTTCTGAAGCGAACATCGAGGCGGACCCTAGAGAGAGAGCATCGAAGCGGCTTCCTTTGAAGAGAGCATTGAAGAGGTTTCTCCTGGCGAGTACGTTGAAGCAGCTTATGGAGCGAACGTTGAAGCGGGTCCCGGAGAGAGTGTTGAAGCAGCTTCTGGAGTGAACATCGAGGCGGCTCATGGAGAGAGTGTTGAAGCAGCTTCTGAAGCGAACGTCAAGGCGGCTCCTGGAGAGAGCGTTGAAGCGGCTTCTTCTTTAGTTTAATTTTCTCTTGCGAACTACATGCTCCTTGATTGACCATCTCTCTTGAGTTGAATAAGTACTCGACTATGTCCGTAGTGGTTGTTGTTATGGTGAAACTTGGGCATTGGCGGTCTTCATATAGTGGTAGATCTTGTCTCGAGGGATAAGCTCAGAGGGAGACAGCCCCCTGCCCACGAGTATCCACTGAGCCTTCGACTTGATGGACGTTGTCACGCTGGGTTCATGAGTCCGTATTTACATCTGCGTTGCGTTTCATAGACGTCCAGGAATATCACTAGTCTTTGACAATACTTATGCTCTCTTGAGTATATCCTTATCTTTGGACATCTTGGAATCATAATGATAGCATGCTTGCATCTCTCTAAATGTACCATCTTTGAGATGGGCAGTGCTAAGCAGTCCCCAGTCACACTCCTCTGCCATTATCACCTTTGGATCGTGTCTTTGAGGAGTAGGGAAGTTCCTTCATGCGAATGACTTAACTAATAGGCTCTGCAAATATGATGAAGCTCTTTTCATGGAGAATCTGTATGTACCTCTTAAATCCCAGGTGCAATCTATTTTGGTAACGTAACTACTTTTTCTACGGGAGACGAAATTCTGAAAGCGTCTCTCATTGATGTTGCAGACATTGTTATCTTTTTGAGGCTACTCACTTGAGGTGTCGGCTTCAGTAGATCTGAGGATGTCCCGCGCTCGCTCTCGTCCGGGCCGACATAATAGGCGAACCCTTTATGATGATTTGGAGATGACAATATTCGTTGAATCTTCCGAAACGCTTCATGTTGTAGTGCAGTCCAGACGAAAGTTGCTCATTTCTTCAGCAAGGGGGTGAATGAAGCAACAAGCTGGGATAGACCAGGTATAAAACGTCGAATGTAGTTCAACTTGCCCATGAACCTTGGAGTTCCTTCACAGCTCGCGGAGGCGGCATCGTGGGGATAACTTGGGTCTTGGATGGGTCCACTTTGATTCCCTCAACAGTCATCTGGAATCCCAAAAATTTGCTCGCATCATGCTCATACATCCTTATCTGATTGTAGCCGCTATATCCATCCATGAAGGAGAACACGCCGTGTCCGCTGGTGGCATCCACTAACATGTCGATGTTAGATAGAGGACAATCATCTTTGGGGCAGCATCTGTTCAAGTCTTCTGAAATCCACACAACACCTGATCTGTCCATTTTCTTTTTTACCGGAACCACATTAGCCAACCAGGTTGGATGATGAATGGGTTTGATGAAGCCATCAGCTAGCAACTTCTGAATCTCAGTCTTGATTTGATCTTCTACCTCGTTTTTGAACTGCCTCGGAGACTGTTTAACCGGTTTGGATCCAGGTATGACATGTAGGTGATGGGTGACCAATTTTTCATCTAAACCGGGCATTTCTTCATACGTCCAAGCGAATATGTCCTGGTATTCTTTGAGAAGTTCCACGAGCTTCGTGCGTTCATCCGTACACAAGGTTGAGTTGATGAAGATAGGCCTAGGAGATTTCTCATTCCAGATGTTAACGATTTCGAGCTCATCAGTTGTGGAGTTGGTTCCATCTTGCAGCTGTCGTGGAGCATCTAGCACTTCTTCTTATGGCCCGTCATTGTTGTAGAATTCCGTTGGGTGGAGAGACTGGGTAACAGTCTCCCCTGCTAATTGCTAACAGCGGCGTCGGTACACGATTTTCCCTTTCTGGTCATGGCTTGCCACAAAAGTTCGTTCCCTCTTTGTGTGAACGTGAGTCGCGGCTTCACATGATGAAGAAGAATTGGAACGCCTTGTCAGCAAAGATGCGTCATGGGGCTTAGTCCTCAATGATGCAAGTCGGTCCTCCTCCTGGATTGACGTCCACGTGGGGAGCGGGATGCAATGAACTTTTTCTGATGCTTCACACGGATCCTGTCTTGATTCAAACAATTCAACTCTACATATTGGTGCGTAAGGAGATAATGATGCAAGAATACGAACGACTTCTTTATTCAGCACAGTCTTCAGGCATTGGTGATACGTCGAGGGGAAGATCTTATTGTCACGAAGCCATGGTCTCCCCAGTATCATATGGTAGTCCGGATCCTTTTCTATGACTTCGAATTTCACCTTTGATTGGACGGGTCCTACAGAAAAATTCAGATTGACATACCCGTACGTGTTGGTTTGGTTCCCTTCAAAGTTTGTCATCGTGGTAGGCTGTTGCACGATCTTGCTTGGGAGAATCTTGGCTGTCCTGAGTGTTTTTAGAGTAATCACATTCAAAGACGCTCCCGTGTCGATGAGGGCCCTCTTGAACTTTGAATCCTTGATGCGTGAAGTAACGTGTAGGGCCCGGTTGTGACCTTCTTCCGCCATCATGTCTTCTTCTGTAAATGTAACATTATTCACAGACATCTCTGGTGTTTTTGAGGCTTCTGGACGCAAAGGAGTTAAATGCACGTCCAGGGCTATCTGGTTGATTGCAGCAAACGTCTCCGCCCGCTGATTCTTCGAGAGGTGTAAAAGTTCGCATAAACTTTCCACTAAATAAGCCGCTTCCTGATCCATCGGCCTCTGCTTCATATTGGAACTATTGACTTGAGGAGGATCGTTGTGAGGATCAGTCCCCAGTGTAGAAATCTCCGTGACAGGAGAATCACTCATATCTGATGTCATCTTGATGAGGAGATCGAGTATGCCGTTTATTGTTTCTTTGATCAGGTCCATGTTCTTCGTGTGAATCTCATGCACCCGTTCTAACTGGATCAATGTTGGGATTCTTCCGGTTACACCATCAGATACACCGTTGGGAAGAGGGGTATCTTCATTGGAAAAACTTCGACCGGGAGTTGAAATTGTTGGGGGAGTCCTAAGACCAACCATTTTGAAATTAACCAAATGGGATTGGGTATTGAAGAAATTGACTTCACAACCGAGAGATAAATCTCCCACTTTGGTCGCCAGTTGTTTATGGGTGAAAACTATTTATGCTAGTTTCGGTAATTTTGGGTGTGTATGGATGAGAAATGAATCTAAACCCTAAACAAATGCACTGCACGAGAATGCTTTTTGATTCGAGAGATCAATCTATACAATTCTGGCCTAAACCAAGAAATGGTCGTTCCATACTTGCTTCGGTCACAAAGTGAAGGAGATGGGGTTGATCTTAGGGAGGGAAGCGAAGACGGTGTTGAGATTGTGAAGGTGTTGGCTGATTATGACTTGTATCAGAAAGAGGAACTGGCTTGCAATGATGTAAGCTATCGGTTAAGTGTTTTCTCGGATATGAATGACAACACTTGGTTTTCTGTGCTTGTCTGTGTTGTTTGGAAATAGGTGAAGGACCTATTTATACAAGTCATTGAGCGCAAAACCCTCATCTCGTAGGAAGTGGAGGAGGTGAAGTGATGGAGTAGTGGGGTCGTGTAGGAGTGGTGATTGTCACATGATCACACCTTTGCCCACTTCCATCATCACTGCTAACCGTCCACCTTTTTCGACACGTTTCGTAATGGCGCGTTGCACGCACGCACGCTGTAAACCGCTGAGACCAATACCCGAGTAAGTATCCCCAGTTTGTGACATGTTTGATGTCTCGAATGAGTGAATCGTGGGACCCACTGTAGGAAGTAGCTTGTGATGCTAAAATGACTAAGGATTTGATATTTTTGAAATATCGTGTATGCTCAATGCATGTAATGCATCACAGACAATCAGCATGTATGAAGAATCGATGTTTTAAAGCCTGGCCGAATAAGTTGCGGACCAAGCGTCTTAAAATAGCATCACGTCCAACCATCTTCGAGTGATAATTTGGAGGCTGCATGGGCGAGCTATCTCCAGGCCGATCACTCCCTGTGGAAGAGTGGCGGACGGTGATCATCGAGGTATTTCATTGGTCGTCTAGCTTTCAACCTAGGCTGTCCGACCAAGCTAGCAAAGTTGGACGTACGAGATGGTTTACGGCATAAATCTGCGACCGTTGATGGAATTTTAGGGTTTTAAGAGGTGCGCAAGCATCCCTCTTTGGCTTGATCGAACTCAAGCATGGGCGCTAATTTTGGTGGGACCGATCGGTCCTGTATGGAGGCGGCCTGTTGCTGTGCACGCCTGTACCTCTCTGTACCATGAAGGCTCGATCTAGGCCACTTAATTTGATTGGCAAAGATGAGTGTCCGTGATCGATTTGCGACAGGAATCATATGCCGCAAAGGACTTTAGGGGGACACGGCATGCCACCTTTGGGGCGCGAGTTTCGAGGCGTCTGGCCCTGCTTAACTTTGGCCGATCGGTCACGCACTCAGGTGGGCCCGCAGTGATCACGTTGATGCTCCTTGGACCTCCTTAGCCTATATATACACCCTCCATCCGAGCTGGCGAAGATGGATGGCCGTGATCAATCTACGACACATATACCATGCCGCAAACCCTAATTAGGGTTTTGGGCCGGTCACGCGCGGCAATTTTAGCCGATCGGTTTGGCAGGCTATGCTCCTCCTTTGGGGAGACCAACCATGTGGGGCCCACGTTGGGCCGATGGTGAACTTATCCATACCTGTCTCATGGTCCTATGTGTGATATAATCCATCCAATCATTCTTGCGAAGTTGGATGGTCGTGATCGATTTAAGACACTAGTGGAATTTCCACGGCCTTTAAAGCATCACGCCAGCCATGTTTCGAACAAACGTTCATTGCTCCATGGCTTGGTCGTGAGAAAACCGATCGGGCAGGGATAGAGTGGGCTCGCCAATGTGCATGTTAGCGCCTCCTCCATCTTTCATGGCGCGATCTAAGCCGTCCAATCAGGCCAGTGAAGTTGGACGGTCATGATCGTTTTGAGACTGTTTTAAGCAGTCTTGCTCGTTTGAGCTTCTTCCAAAAGCAGCGCGGCCACCCTACTTTAGGGCTGGCGTTTTGGCACGTTGGGAAGTGAAGTGTAATGTTCGACCGGCTAGGGCATAAATAGGCTCGTTGGTGATCATTAAGGTGATAACCTGCTCCTGCTAGGGTTCGTCTAGGCTGGTTAAATCATGCGGTCAACCTGCGTGGCCGTGATTGTTTCTGAGACTGGTATGGACAATTTAGATTTCCCTTTGGAAATTAAATATGCTCAATCGGGCTAATATAACACACCGAGAGATGTAGCCTGTAAGGGTATTTTGTGCATGCCTCACCATTGACACTTGGAGATTCGTGTTACTCTGCTAAGAGCAACGCTCAGTCGTCCTGCCGCACCAATAATGAGAGTTCTGCGGAAACAACACAGGAAATACTAGGCAAATCATGCATTATAAATAATGCTAAAAATTCATAGAATATTTGGGATTGTTGCTACATGCTCCATTCTAGGTGAATTTTGTGTATTTAATTCACAGAATATTTGGGATTGTTGCCACATGCTCCATTCTAGGTGAATTAATAAAGCGAAGAAGTATTCATCACTTATCAAATATCCTTATCCTCTGCAGGATGTCATCGTATTAAATTTGTCTTTTACAATTTTAGCCTTGAACAAAAATCCACCATCAACACCAGGTTAGATCAATCCAATCTCTATTACCTAAGTAATAAGATTCAGATTTGTAACAATCAAAATAGATCTCAAGAGAAATATTAGGTGTTACCGATCTCACGCAACTAATCAATCGAATAAATCCGATTCTAGTTGGATCCCAGCCGATCAAGGTTTGTGCTACACAAAGATATGAGAAATCAATAAAAATCTTCTTCGTCTTCAAATCTTCTTTAATTTTTAATTAAAACCGAGAGATGTCACTCGTATTAAATGGGAAGAGGGCATCTCGTTCGGGATTTGAATTTGTTTCACAAGACAATCTAGGAACTTAGCCAAACGGGATTGGGTATTGAAGAAATTGATTTAGCAGAGATTAATTCACTCCTGAGAATTTGGTAATTTTGGGGTTGAGGAATGAATCTAAACCTTCAACAAATGCCTTTCTTGAGTGAGTGCTTATAGATTCGAGAGATCAATGCGTGCCGTAAGAAATGGCCGTTCAGGACTTGTTTTATGGAAGGAGATGGGGTTGATCTTAGGGAGGAAGCGAAGAAGGTGTTGAGAAAGGTGTTGGCTTGCTTATGATCGAAAGATGAAGCAAACACGGTTGATGCAAGCGGGCTACGAGTGTTTGAATCGGTTTGTATTAACACTTGGTTTTTTGAGCCTCATTCACGTTTCTGGGAATTAATAAAGTCTTGCCCACTTTTTCTGTTACTAGGCAAATCATGCATTATAAATAATGCTAAAAATTCATAGAATATTTGGGATTGTTGCTACATGCTCCATTCGTTGATGAAGGTAGGGTTTAGGTGAATTTTGTGATTTTATTTAATTCACGATTCCCTCATGAGAATATTTGGGATTGTTGCCACATGCTCCATTCTAGGTGAATTAATAAAGCGAAGAAGTATTCATCACGTTTTATCAAATATCCTTATCCTCAGGATGTCTGTGACCCTCCGTATTAAATTTGTCTTTTACAATTTGTTGTAACCAATTTTAGCCTTGAACAAAAATCCACCATCAACACCAGGTTAGATCAATCCAATCTCTATTACCTAAGTAATAAGATTGATTTGTAACAATCAAAATAGATCTCAAGAGAAATATTAGGTGTTACCGAGTCTCACGTCATACCACCAACTAATCAATCGAATAAATCCGATTCTAGATTTGGATCCCATGTATTCACGAGAATGGGATCAAAGGTTTGTGCTACACAAAGATATGAGAAATCAATAAAAATCTTCTTCGTCTTCAAATCTTCTTTAATTTTTAATTAAACCTGCACAACACCACTTGAATCTCTTTTGATCAATCACGCATAGAACGGAGTCTATTAACAATGGATTATCACAAGATGTATTTAGATCTACAAACAGTTCTAAAGATTCCGTCGACACTTCGATCTAGTTTGAGTGAATCTTATATCAGAAGAGATGATTCTCAAGAATAAACAAACTAGGTGCAATCAAAGTTCAATAACCGTTAGTCAATCAAATCAATCGAAAATCAATAAACTGCAATTATCTAGTTTCCCACCAACGGTACTCGTAGAGCTTCTTGATCCCACAGAAGTCTTTAAACGAGCAGTCGTAAGAGATTCCGTCTTATTAGGGTATTTTCTGATTGACACATTTTTGTGTCTAAATTGTCCTCAATTTTTTGTATTGCTGGTACTCGATTTTGTACTTATTATGGTATTTTATGTGTTTGTAGGTATTTTTGGGCAATAAACGTTTTCGGAGGAATCGGCTCGAAAAGTTGATAAAGGCACCCAGAGGAGCCACTATTCGGACTCCCTGTTTTGGCTAAGGGGCATCCAATTACTAAGGGGCACACTAGCTGCTATTTGCACCCCAAGACACTCCACTACTAATGGCACCCCACACCTGGATAGGGGACACCCTTTCTTCACGATTTAAAGATGAACTTTGGCGGAACAAGAGCAGTCATCTGTGAAATTTGTGATTTGGTTTTGGCTGAATTTTTAGGGGTTTCGTACGTGGAGATGGATTGATATCAGCCTGTTAGTCCCAAACAGGGTTGGTAATCACTTCAGTTTCGAAAAGAATAGGAAGTTACGCGGATTTGAAGCTAAACAGGGGAGAAATATTATTCTGTTAATCGATTTTGGGAAAGATTTGGGGAGATTTGTTCGTGGATTTTTCTTTGGTCCAGCCTTTTTCGGTAAAACAGGCTGGTAATTCTTTCAGTTCGAAAAAAATAAGGAAAGTTGCTTGATTTTGGATAGAACAGGGCATGTGGATATTCCGGGTTTGTTTGATGTTATTCTGTGGAAGTTACGTGGGGATAACATCCTGGGAAGAGTTTTACTTCTTTTGAAACACGTATTCAACGTGTTTGAATCGTGTAAACACTAGCAGTCGCGTGAAAGAGAGAAAGAAGGAAATAATGCCCGAAATACGACATAATATTATTCTTGAGTAATGAAGGTGATTATCGAGTTATGGCCGAGATCTTATGGTTCTGCTATGTATTTAAAGGGTGCTTGGTGGTAATACAAGGCTTATGGAGAGTTTGGGGAGATCGAACAGAGGCTCTGAATCAAGTGATTGCTGCAGAGAAGAAGAAGAGGAAGAACACAAAACAACATATATAGACAGTCGCAGAAACCGTTGCCTATACTTTCAAATTCCATATCTTTGTAACAATTTCTGTAATAATTATTTCGAATTCGCAACAGTCTATTAGTGTTTCTCTGTAACAGTGGGTTCTGTAACAATTATAACTGTTACAAGCACACTGCTTTATACCTTTTCTCCTTGCAAACACCTTTTTGAGCAATGAAAAATTCCTTTGAGTGTGTTTTCACCATGCGGAGCTAGAACCCGTCATTGGGACGACGAAGGAAGTTGTTTTTCACCCATGTGGTAATTAAATTAATTCTTTTATAACTATTTGCATAGAATTTAATTGTTTTATGATTTCTATTATTTATTTGTTATTTTGTCTGATGTCGTATGCTTAGTTTTAATTACTTTTGATGTGTACTCCTTACCAATTGGTGGGTTGCGTCTAGGCAGGCTGAAGGCCGGTGTGAAAACTTTTGTCGCAATTTTGGAGATAAGATCGTTATGCGGTTTATCTCTGCTCTACCCTGTACTTGTTACGGGAAAAAGAGTTTTGGTCTTTGGTGTCATGCTCACAACTTACAACTAATGTTTTATGAAATCTACTTTGGCAAAGAATAGAGTTAATATTTCTTTTATTTTGAGCTATAATTTCCTAGGATTAATTTCTGAACCACTTGAATATGAAAAAGAGTGAAATCCTGAGTCCCAGTAAATTCTTCATCCTGTGACATATTTTGTATATATTTTATTTATTTCTAGTATTTTTGTTTATTAAATATGAAATCAATCTCATCAAGTCCGAGTGAACGACAACCTTACTTACCATTATCTAAAAATTACATCAATTCTTGGCGCCGTCGACGCATACTTGTTTATACATTTGTTTTTAAGTTTTATTTTTATTATTTTTGTTCTTTTTTTTGCGTTTTGGTATTTTCTGTTTGCTTTCAGACTTGGAGCTGAGCTAAAGAAAAAGAGAAGAAGTGCTTAAAACAAAAGTAAAGCCAAAGAAGGAAAGAAAAGAGAAATCCAAAAGGAGTGAAGAAGAAGATTTTTGTATATAGTTATTTCATTTTTATTAGATTTTATTTTTTAGATTTTATTTCTTTTTATTTTTAGAAATTGTAATTAGGATTTTTTTTTTTTTGTAATCTTTTTTTTTTTGGAATTTTTGAACTTTATTTTGGGAACATTGGACATTATTATTTTTAAAACCCTAAGGAAGGGTTAATTTAAATAAAACTGCTGCACGGAAGGACGACAGTTACGATACTGTCTCGGCCCCTCAGGTTCGTACACTAACATAGGATTCGGTGGCCTGAGTCGACTTCAACGGTTCATCTCCCGTCTGGTACGGGAGGTAAGACTCTATCCACCCACGAATTCCCTATCAGTAGGTTTATTTTATATTGAGAATGTCGAATTGGTATAACAATAGCCAATACAACGATTATCCGACTGATTTTCAAAATGGACATTACTTTGACCATAGTGTGAATAGTGGTTGGGAACATCAACCTTTTGAAGGTTATGGCTCATACCATATTGAGCCCAATTACTGATGTGATTTTAATTTGTTGTAGAAAGTGATAAAAATAGATTCGTTCACTCGGACTCGTTGAGGTTGATTTTAAGACTTAATAAACAAAAATATATACAAAATATGTCACAAGATCAAGAGGTACCGAGATTCAGGACTCCACTAATTCTCATTCATGTGGTTCAACTAATAATTCTAGACATTTATAGCTCAAATAATAATAATTTATTGACTCTAATTCCTTGCAGAAAGTAGATTTTGAAAGTGATGAATGTAAATCTAAAGCATGAGACATTAAAACACTTAAGAAAGCATGACTCATCAATTGAAATAACAACCATTCAATAAAAATCATAAATCAATTAAAAATCAATGCAATAAGTCATAAAAGAATTAATAGAATTACCACACGCGTGAAGAATGGCTTCCTCCGTCGTCCCAATGTTGGGGTTTAGCTCCTCATATTATTCACGTGCTCAAAATAGTTGTTCATAGCTCAAATAGGTGAAAAACAAGAGAAAACTAATAAAGCAGACAGTTTGCAACGCTGCAGTGGCGTTACAAACAGCTGTTAAAACAGGTGTTGAACTGTTACAGAGAAAAGATGACAAGCTTATGATATATGTGATCTGTTGAACAACGATAATTCTGTTGTGTTGTTTGAATAAGACTGCCTCTGCGACTTTCCTCGTCTGTCCAATGTTCTTCAGCTTCTCTTCTTCACCAGCAGCAGGTGAATATTCCTGCAACTTCACCTGCGCTTCTCTGCTCCGATTCTATCGTCCCCAAACTCTCGACTCCCCCTGTTTAGGTCTTATCACCCTATATATACCCAACAAATGAATAAAAATCGAGAAATACTCGAATTATCTTCTCTCTTTTCGTTCACACCAAGTCACGGGAATATCTCCCTTTTTTTCCTCTGTTGTCAAAAATCTTTCCTATGATATAGTTACGGCTAGTGGAGAATATTCTCTCTTCCCATTCCCACGTAACTTCCAAGAATGCAACCAAATCTACCGATATATTATCGTCTACTCTGTTTTAGGAAATCTTCTTTCTTCCGGTGAATAAATCTCCCAACTTCCCTGTTTTAGTACTCCCATGATAATCTCCAACGAAATATTCACGTATCTTGCCATATATATCAACCAACTCCGTAACATTCTCTTCCCTGTTTCATCGAGAAAACTTCCTTTTTTTATGATTCCTTAAGACATAACAATCCTGTCTTACTGAAACAGGATTAAACCAACCAAACGCTGTGAGAAAATCCGAATAAAACTCTTCTAAATATTGTCCAAAAGAGTACGCAGCTAACTGTCCAATTTTCCCGCCTTTTTCAAATTCAAATGTAGAAGATGGATTCCCCCTATCCGACAGTGGAGACCCTTTAGAAATTGGGGGCGGAAACAATAATTTTGGGGGTGCAAATAGCCATGGGTGACCCTTATCAATTGGGTGCCCCTTATCCAAACTGAGAGTCCGGATAGTAGGCGTCCTTCGGGGTGCCTTTATCAACTTTTGGAGCCGATTTCTCCAAAAACATTTATTGCCCAAAAATACCTACAAAGACATAAAATACCAAAATAAGTACAAAAATGGGTACTAACAATATATATAATTGAGAACAAAATAGACACATAAATGCGTCTATCAAATACTCCCAAACTTATTATTTGCTAGTCCTCGAGCAAATCAAATCTAGAAAATAAAATCCTAACTCACTGTCGCAGGCATCGTCGGTTTCATTTAGCGTATGCAACAAGCCTTTAAACCCCTAGGTGGCCCTAGTGGCCGAGTTATAGTCTCGGGAGGGTTTACCAGAGATATTCCCATAAAACCTTTACTTCAGACCCTAGCTATGTACGCAGAACTTTGGAAGGCACTAAAGAATCTCCTTGGTTGGCATACTTATTGACTAAAGAATCTCGGGAGGGTTTACCAGAGAAACATAATTTAAAAAGAAAACAAAATGAAACAGAAGTGAAAAGGACTCAACGAGATATGGCGAAACTACCATGTTATTTCTAACACCTGAGCTCTGTGCTTTTATGAATAGACTCTTTAGATGTTTCCATCTAATCAGATTGGTTCCTCAACTCCTACAACCAAGATGCTTCCATCCACTTAGATTGGTTAGTGCCATCCTTAATAAGCATAAATTTCTAGGCTCTGGAGTTTATTTATTGCAACTAAAAAGTTTCTCCCATACCCCCAAACTTAAATATAACATTGTCCTCAATGTTCTAAAGATGAAATTAAAAGCATGAACAAGGAGATAATGTTACCATTTGAAGCAAAAGAGTTAAGGAAAGATATTACCGCGTTGCATGAGCATGGGTTACCTCCCAAGAAGTGTTAAGTTTAACGTCTTCAGCCAGACATAAGAAATAATTAATCACCTCATATCATAAAGCAATAGTCGGAACAACTGTGGGTCATCTGCATTAAAAAGTGTTATCACAGACAAAAGGAAACTACAACAAACCTAGAATAAACAAAGCACACCCTTGCTAGTTTCCTGTTTAAGACAACTACATCTAGTTGTGGTTCAGGTTCAGGTTCAATAAAGGGGTCTAAATAAAATATTTTCATGGGTTGCCCCTCCTCATAAGTAAGATCCGAAAGATCAGGTTCTAAGGTCTGGAAAAATTTAGAAGCACATAATAATAACCTGAATAATTGAGGATCCTCTAAGTCAATCAGATTTGACTCACACAGTTGACCATAATGAAAGTGGTGGTAATTCTTAAGCAAATGTGTCGATTCTAACATCCTAAAGTACTTAGGCTTAGTCTTAAAACTTATTAGCTGACACATTTGAAACTCATACATTCCCATATTTGGAAGAAAAATATTTGGTGGGAAAACAAAGTCAGTCTGGGTATCATAACCTGGATAAACCACATCAACCAGAGGATGGGTTTCTAACAACTGAACTTCTTTATGGACATCACTAGGTTCAGGAAAACATGTATGAAGATAATTTTTTAAAATGGTTGAGGCACATATGTAAAGTCCCAAGTGAGGGATCTCTTTAAGAGATAAAGGTAAGGCACATGGAGAATGATAATCACCCCCAAACTTAGAGTTTTGGGTGTCTCTATATAGACTAGCTAAAATTTCCCTAATTTCTAGATCGTCAGAATCCTGATAATAGTCAATTTCTTCTTCTAGGTTATACTCAGGTGATGCATCCTCACTCAAATTTAAAATCTCTACGAGTTCATCTTCTTTGTCTAAGACTATTGTTTCTAAATCGCTAGACTCTAAAATAGTATTCTCAGAATAAACTCGTTCCTCTAAACCATTATCGGCCTCGTAATCAAATGGAAATGCTACATTGTCTAAAACAGGGGTAATTCTAGTCAAATCCTCGTCCTTTTGAATAGGTGAATAATTATTAAAATTATTTGTATTTGAACTAGAAATAACATTATCATTATAAAGCTCAGTTGGAGTAACAAATTCCTGATCACTATGCCTACATATTTCAGATTCTTCATCAGCACTATCTGTAGGATCATAATATCGCAACGTATAAGGCTTGCGAGATTAATGAACGATGGAGTCGCGAGGGAGTCGCAGGAGCTAAAATAAACGACGCAATGAATAACGACCGGCAAAACATAAAGAAGACGAGAGACCTGGCGAGGGTTAAGAAGTGTCGCGAGAGCAAATGTTTGTGCATCTGCGACACTTCGCGGGACATTCCCGAAAATAAAGGGTAGCTTAGCTGTCATCCACTATGTATTACCCTATATAAAGGGCTAAATGAGTCTGTAAGAGAGAGAGATCTTTTTGGAATTGTGGAGTAAGTCATTAGGAGAGAGAAAGTTTAAGAGAGAAAGTTTAAGAGTGTTTTAACTTCTAAGTGTAATTCTATTCTCCTGTGTAAACACTTCATGAATTCAATCAATAAATGTTCTTGATCTTACATCTTTCAAGAGATTAATTAAGCAAAATCGAGTAAGGGGTGTAGTGTGGGAAATCCTGCTACTACATATGCGCTAGAAACAGGGACTGTGCAGAGATTGACGTAGAAATTGGAAGGAATTTGGATTAACAGAGAAAAGATTTGGAGAAGATCCTCAAGAATTCATTGAAAAAGAAAAATGGCTAGAAGAAGAAATGTACAAGGGCAATCAACGGTTGTAAGAAGAAGTGGGAGACTTGCTGGAGAAAGGAGGAATGAAACAGGAGAATCATCAAGGATGAATAGGAGAAATGATGGAGAAGATCAAAATCAGCCACCGAACTCCCCAAAGAGCAAACGCGGCCGAGGATTATGATAGAGTAAGTGTACATACTTGGAGATCTCGATTCAAGACGAGAGAGAAGAGGAGCAAGAAGTGGTGAACAATGGACAAGGAGAGCAAGGAATGAACGGAGAAAACGAAGAAATCGAAGCATTAGAAAGATTGAGACAAACAATACACGAAGAGAGACGGCTAGAGGCAGAGGAACGAGCAAACTTGACAAGACAGAATCATGAATTGAGGATGGAAAATATGAGGTTGCAAAATAGGAGATCTAGAAGTAGCGTGAGATCAAGTTCAAGATCGAATGGAGAAGAAAGAAGGAGAGTTTTACCAACAGAAAGCACCGATGAAGAAACACAAAATCCGAATATAGAGCATGGCGAGAGAAGAGGAGAAATAGAAGATCGTTATATTCCTCGGCCTAGAAAATCTTCAAAATGAGCGGAATAGGGAAAATCAAGGAAACATGCAACTCCAAGAACCGAATGACCCAATTCTGTGAAGGGAGAATAATCTTGCACGGGAGAGAAGAACCGAGAAGAAACCGAGAGATCGAGGATGACATTGAGAGACACTACATTGAACAAGCGCGGCTAGCTCGCGAGAGAGAAAGGTTAAGAGAAGAAATGGAAAATCAAGAGATGGAGGAGGCAATCCTATGAGAATAACCATGATAACCGCGAAAGAAGAAGGGAACAAAATCGTGCCAATAGAAATATTAATGAAGAATATGAGAGGGCGCAGGTGAGAGCTGAGAGACAGCCAAGAAGAGAGAACAACCGATATAATGGCGTGCGAATTGAAGAAAGAAACGAAGAAGAGCGTCGCAGGGAAAGGAGAGAAGAAAGTAACGAGCAAGAAGGTCAAAACAGGCACGAGCGAAGAAGGAGAGAAGCAGAGCTAAAAAGAAAAAAAAGAGAATCAAGTTCTGAGGCAAATGAACAAATCTTAAGAGAACTGGCTGAAATGAGAGGATTGTTGAATAGTAGAAGGGAAGGAGGAAGGAAACAATTGGACGAAGCCATCGCAGAGGCTGCGAAGAATCCCTTTACGCTAGAAGTACAGATGGGAGGAATACCTCCTAAGTGCAATCTCCCTGCATTAACAAACATCTTCGACGGAACAACCTGTGCGGTACAGCATATCAAGGCCTATATGAGGTGTATGTTGCAGTGGGAGAATCATGATGCCATACTGTGCAAGTATTTCGCATCAAGCCTAATTGGAGAAGCACTAAAATGGTTTGAGGGACTACCAAGGAACACGATCACATCATTCAATCATTTACAAGCCACATTCCTGGGAGCATACATAAGTAACAACTCTTCACGACCAGGTATTGAGGATGTATTCGGGTTGAAACAAAGGGTTGGCGAGAGCTTAAGGCAGTTGACAATATGATGGAGAACCATGTGTAGCGAAATGGCAGGGCGGGTTGAGGAAAGATATCTCATCCTCTCATTTGTGAATGCTCTCTTCGCGACTAACTTGTTATACATTCAAATTTTTAGAGTCAAAAATACAATCACGATGGCAGAACTGCGAGAGTTACAGGAAGAATATATCGCCTTAGAAGAAAGACAGAATGAAATGAATTCTTATCCGGCCGTGAACACAAATTCGAATGCTGCGAACGCAAGCTTGTTACCTCAGTTCATCAATACAGTGGCGAGCACTTCGCAAGGACAGCAAGCAGGGAAGGATGATGAGAGACAGCGGAAGATAGTAGCTATGGGAAGCCATGACCAGGAGGAATTTGAACAAGAAAGGAACTACTATAACCGTAACAGCAATAATAAGATTCAGAGGCTAGATCATGTGCAAGAAACTTATGGTGGACGAAAGCAATATAACCATGGAGGGCAGAGAAGTCGCAGAATAATATGGGAACCAATTAAGATGCCTCCATTGAATGCTAGTGTGGAGAAGATCTGGGAAGCTATACTTGTGATGGAAAATGTACCAAGACCTTGGAACGTGGGAATGGAACCACCACCAAAGCGATAGAAGTCATGAATTTTGTTCTTATCATCGTTTCCATGGACATCAAACAAATGATTGTAGAAACATAAAGAGAATTATTCTTAGGATGATTGATCGGGGAAGCTAAATCACTTTCTAAAGGGAGAAGAAACAGGCCGACATTACCACCACCACCGGAGATGCACGTAACAAAGTGTCGGCGAAAGGAAAGGAAACATTTGTTATAGAAGTTGGAACAAAAGCTAAAAATTTGAATTGCAACTCTATCGTCCACTCTTATCGCACAATCGAAGATTTTCATGACAACGTGCTCAGTAGAGTCTTTGCGAGAGATGCTAATGATAAAGAAATAATGAGCCTGGCGAGAACGACGCAATTAGAAAAGTGGCAGCTGAAGACCATTTCTTTCTGCAGATGAAGTGCCAAAAGGAAGAGAAATACATGATAGCCCGTTGGTTGTGAAACTAGAGATTAACCCGAAACCAATTGATGGAGAAGATGATGAGGCGAAGCTTGTCGGGCGATCAACCGAATCTTAATCGACAGGGAGTTCGGTGAATATTCTCTTCTACCATACTTACAAGACGATGGGAGGAAAAGATGGAGATTTGATCCCCTCTACATATAAGATATATGGCTTTAATGGCACTGCAAACAAACCAAAGGGAGAGGTTCGCATGAGAATACCTCTACAAGGATTATCAATCGATATTTTATTCGTGTGGTTGACGTGGAATCTCCATATAATGCGCTGATTGGGAGGCCATGGCTTCATGAAATCTTGGGAGTCGCATCAACGTATCATCAATGTATAAAATTTCCACATCCAAATGGCATTGGTATTATACAGGGAGATTGGAAGGAGTCGCAACAATGTCATGAAATAGATGTAGAAAGCTGCGAAGAAAGAAATGCCAAGAGAGAAGGTTGGAATCAACATGTGAGAGATGAGCAGAGAAAGGAGAAATTGATGGTGGACGCCATAGAAGTAAGGACTGAACATACCTCGCGAAGTGAATGCCTAGAGACAGGCGAATATTATGGTAATAAAGAAGCAAAGGATATGAGGAACAAAAGGCATAAGAAGTGAATAATCAACAAAAACAGGAGAAAAAGAGCAATTGAAGTAATGATGTGCGAGAATCTCGCAGACAAGAGTATATGGGAATTCAGTTAAGAAAGAAAAATGAAAATAGAGAATTGTGCGAATACTTCGCAAGCAAGTATCAGCAAATAATGAAACATGAATGATTGAATGATTTAACAAATAGGAATGAGTAAAAGAATGGGACGAACCTTTATGGCGTACACCCTAGTTCGCGAATAACATTTCGTAAGAGGCAAATGTAAGACCTAAAGTGCGTCATATAAGGGGGTATCTCTCGACATGGCTCAGGGGGAAGGTTACACCGCTCCTGAAGCCCGAGTCATGGAAATTTGGGGCCCATGAAAGCCTATCGGAGGAGGTACCTTGGATTCCCAACTATATATGTAGGTTATACCCTGGTTGGGCGACCGAGGGTCTCTTCTTAGGAGTCGTGTATGCTCAAGGCGCCGGGTACACGGTTGAGCGAGTGCCCGGGATGGATGAACCTACCCGGCCATTCTTGGCAAGTCTTGGCATATGTTGCACTCGCCCGAAGAAAACTCCACTTAGGGTGCAGCCTTGTAACCATAAACCCTATAGGTATAAGGGATAAGAGGCTGCGAAAACAACTGGTTGTTGTTAAGACCGGATGGGAGGAGCTAGTCTTGTATGGCCGATGTTTCGCCTCCTTGAAGGGGCAACCGGGGAGATGATAAGGGCGATGCTCTCCATTAGGGGGGGTATCAAAACAGACGCAAATGTCATGAGGCTATGTTTTCGCAAGAGAATTTAGGCTCGTCATATTTGTGCAATGATCCTGCAGAGGCAATAATACTAACGCGAGGGTAAGGCGAGATCAATGGGTCTTTACATGAAAGTGTACGGACGTCCCCGATTTCGTCGCACGACGGCAATGTCATGGGGCTATGTGTTCGCAAGGATATATAGGCCTGTCATATTGTCGCAACTAAAACATCCCCGCAGAGGCAAAAATACTTGGAAAATGATAAGGCAAGATCAATGGGTCTTTACATGCAAGTGTAACGACGTCCTGCGATTTTGTCGCAATAAAAGGTGGCAGGGGAAGACCTCTAATTAGGGAGGTCTAACTCGGAAGACCACACAAAAATGATAAGACAGGGTCAATGGGCTCTTACTTGAAAATGTAAGGGCGGCTTGCGACCTTGTCGCAATGAGAAGAAATAAAATACATTTATGAAGATAAGACAAGGCAAGTGGAATTCTTGATTTATGAAGGTACCTGCGACCTCGTCGCAAAAGTACATCTCAATAACAATAAAATTATTATTCAACCACATACATGATGACAACTAAAATCTTCCATCTGAAGATAAATAACAGAGGCAAGTATGGGAATGGAAAAGATGAAATATTGTTATTCATCTTCTGATGAAAGAGTTATACATCAATAATGTTAGCCAATTATATTACAAGGAAGAACTACCAAAAAAGGGGAAGTGAAGATTGAATTCAGAGGGGAAAAATCCAAGAAATACACTATAATAAGAATACAGAAATATACAGATATTACAAGCAGAGAAAGAAAACAAAAAGAGTTATCTCTTTGGCGATTCTTCTTCTTCATCTGATTCTTCACCGATTATTCTCATCGCTGAATTTTCTTCTTCGCCAGCCTCGCTATCAGAAACGTCTGAGACAGGCAGATTCTCAGGAACCTTTTCAAGGAGACAGGGATATGAATGCAGAGGGATATTGTGGTCCTTACAAACATACTCCATGCCTCCATTGCGAAAACGAACAGCATCATTGCTAAAGTTCTCCACTGTCGTTAGAAATTGTTTCTTCAACCTGGAATATCTATTCTCGCGAAGGAGAGATTCTTTGCGAGCTGTTCTTTTTCGGTTTCGAGTTCTTCAATTCTCATTTGGAAAATTCCCGGCGAGTTGTTCTTTTTCGATTCAAGCTCTCTAATTCTAACCTCGAAGCCTCTTCTCGATTCTCGCAAATAAGAAATAACAAGTTAACAATTTACAAGCAATACTACGTAAATAAGAAGCAATAAGGTATAATAAGCAACCTTCTCTGTCGGATATCATATCTTTAACCAAGGAAGTATGCTCGGCGTGAAGACTAACATCAACACCTAGGTTATTTCGGCATTATCTAAAATTTTCGCAGCCTGTGCGAATTCGTAAATCCTTGTTTATAACAAGGAGAGAACGAATTTGATCTTCTCGCTCACTAAGCAAGGAATTCTGGCGAAGCAATTCATCTCGCTCAATTTGTAATTCAAGGAGAGATTTTTGAAATGTTGCTAATGCCTGTGCACCATTATTAGCAATGCGATCTTTATCATCTATATGGTCACTAATTTTCTTCCTCAAAATTTTGGTTTCTTTATGGGACTCGAGAAACATTCGTTTAAATTGGTTGGCAGCACTTAAACCAGATCTATGCTCAATTTCTAAAAAGACGATATTTGGTCTGAAGTTCATTTAATGAAAGAGAGTTAATTTTGTTCGATGAACTACTTAAAGAGTTGTTGAGGTGAGCGAGAAGAAGATTATTATCCATAGGATCAGGAAATGTATGGAGAAGAATAGCCTCATCGGAGAGATTATATACATCTGCGAAAGTAATAAGTTAGGTAGCGATATGCGACCGATAAAATAAAAATAGTAAAAGGAGGTAAAATTTTATACCATAAAGTTGCTGATTGGCGTTTTGAAGAGTGGACACCTTATCCTTTTGGGAGTCAAGTTCGGTGTTTAACTTTTGAATTCTCTCGTCTTTATCGCGAGATGACGCAGCTTCAATTTCTAGCTCTCGAATCCTCTTGTTCAATTGGGAATTCTTCTTTTCAAGATTGTTGCGTCTTCTCTCAAGATCTGAGGCAACTACAAAAGAAGTTCTTCCAACCTATAAAAGAAGATAGAAAAATCATTAATATATATATTTAAAAATTTAAAATTAACAGGGAAATACGACTGCATACGTACCAAAGATCCAAGTGCATTCAAGAAGTCAGGAGACACAGTTCTAGAGGTTCCATTGAAAGAATTATTGCCCTCTAATAAAGTAGCATTACACACGTTTGCGAGAGTCCCGCAAAGAGAAGCTAGGGAGCATCTCCCATTCCTTGGAAACAGTCGGAGAAGATGCTAGATAACTGATCCATAGAAGAACTGGTCGATGGAATCTTCTTGGCGAGAGAAGGATTCGAATCATAGTTATCCTCGTCAGGAGATTCAGAGCTTGAGCTAAGGCGAGAAGAAGATTGGACCTTTCGCTTCTTAGTTAATGGAGCAGAAGATTTACCCTTGCGAACGACAGTTTTACCCATACTTTTAATCTTCGCGGCTACAACTTCTTCAACTCCAACCTTCGCATACAGTTAAAGATAAGAAATAGAGGCAACAATATTGTAAAAATAATAAAAGGAATGTTTCTTACTTCACCCGTAAGCGATCGAAGTCTCGTCAGAGTACTCTCCAACGGATTATCCTTGAAACTTCTTCTCAATTTGTTGATCTGAAAAAATTCCACAAACTCAGCAAATATAAAAAGAAAATAGCGAAAGCAAGATTTGAAGTAGAAAACATACCTCTTTTGCCCTATCAGGCCATTTGAATTCCCAAGGATGATACCCTGCGAGATTCGCAGGAAGAACGTGCGGACCCGCGATATAAGGACCATTTAAAATCAAGGGTACAACCCACCATTTCTCATCTTTGGAGTGGCGAGGAGTAGTGTTATTGCCCGGGTGCCAATCAATATCCTGCATGAGCAATTTATCCTCAGGGACATTATCCTTCTTTTTCAAACGAACGCCCCAAATGAGATTTCGTATTAATCATCTCATCCGTATTTGAATAGTTTTCAAAAAAGTTCTCTACAAAGTGTATTTCTCAAAGATCTATTTCCAAGTCTGCGAACTCGGGGTTTCTAACAAGATCGTGGTATAAAGATCCTTTGCCAAAGACCACGGTTCGCGAACTCAAGCATTAGGCGAATGCAATCGCCACATAATTGATAAACAGCCCGAGAGAATTTTTCATGGGACAAGATTTCATAAAATAAGGGCATCTCGGGATTGTATAAGGGAATGGGAAGTCCTGCGAGAAGTCGACCTAGCGAAACTATAATTTTTTGATCATCACATTGATGATCGTAAAATAGCCTTGCGAAAGGATAGATGAAGGTTCTTGATCGGGAATGGTTGATAGAGTGAAACCCTTCTCGAGCAACTTCTGTTGAACTTCATTGAAAGAAGCTTTGTATGCACGACTAATGGCAGCCATTATCAGTATGGGAATGGATGGGAGGTTGAAGGTTAAAAACAGCGCTAGAAAGGACGAAGAAAAGATTTGCAGTAGCAGGAGCGCAAATTGCGGAAGGAGAAAATCAAAGAAAAGTTGCAGAGACAAACTAAAGGATGAAAAGGAGGGGAAAAGAAAACTATATATAGGGAAAAAGAGCCTCGAGAAAAACGAGGTCATTTAATGCGAGAAGAGACATGAATGGTCAAGAATAAGCGGTTGAAAGAGACGTGTCAAGAAAAGACATTAATAATCAAAATCCGTGTAAAAGTACAAAACTGAAACAGATAAAGATAAGCAGTCGCGGCAAGAATATTGTAAAAACTTTCATGATACTCTTCCCCTCGCGGGAGAAGTATGAGGAGTGATGGGAGACGATACTTCGTATATATCTCAAAGAAGCTTCGGAACTTTGCAAAAGAATAGAGGCAAGTACGTACTTTTCAAGTCCAAGATTCTTCTGCTCGTTCCTTCATCAACAAAAATCAAAGATTGCTACCACAACAGATTTTTCCTTAAAGATCGCTCTTCAAGCAATATTTAAGGAAAAAGAGGCAAGATGTAGGATCATAATATCGCAACGTATAAGGCTTGCGAGATTAATGAACGATGGAGTCGCGAGGGAGTCGCAGGAGCTAAAATAAACGACGCAATGAATAACGACCGGCAAAACATAAAGAAGACGAGAGACCTGGCGAGGGTTAAGAAGTGTCGCGAGAGCAAATGTTTGTGCATCTGCGACACTTCGCGGACATTCCCACAAAATAAAGGGTAGCTTAGCTGTCATCCACTATGTATTACCCTATATAAAGGGCTAAATGAGTCTGTAAGAGAGAGAGATCTTTTTGGAATTGTGGAGTAAGTCATTAGGAGAGAGAAAGTTTAAGAGAGAAAGTTTAAGAGTGTTTTAACTTCTAAGTGTAATTCTATTCTCCTGTGTAAACACTTCATGAATTCAATCAATAAATGTTCTTGATCTTACATCTTTCAAGAGATTAATTAAGCAAAATCGAGTAAGGGGTGTAGTGTGGGAAATCCTGCTACTACACTATCCTCATCATAATCATCATAATAACATGAAAATGGTTGAACCTCATCTAAATATGTAGTGTTGCCAATTATATCCTCGTCATCCTGATTATGCAAATAACTATCCTCATTTTTAAGGGTATTATTGGAAACACTATATTGAAAATTAAGACTATCTTGAGCCAATTTTTCCACAATCCTATTTGTATTCTCAGTAAAATGCTTGAGAGACTCTTCTATAGACATCCTAGTTGACTGCTCTGGGGACTCGTCTGGAATATTAAAAGTTCCCTTCATAAATAAGGAATGATTCTTGAAAGCCTCTTCTAGAGAAATAGAAGGATTGTTTTGCTCATATGAATGGTGGGGGTGCGAATAGTAATTGGGCTCACCATGGTATGAACCATAACCTTGAAAAGTTTGATGTTCCCAACCACTATTCACACTATGGTCAAAATAATGCCCATTTTGAAACTCAGTCGGATATTCGTTGTATTGGCTATTGTAATACCAGTTCGACATTCTATTGCAGGGGTGTGAGTTGTCACACAAAATAAAACCCACTGACAGGGATTCGTGGGTGGATAAAGTCTTACCTCCCGTACCAGACGGGCGATGAACCGTTGAAGTCGACTCAGGCCACCGACTCCTATGTCAGTGTCCGAACCTGAGGGGCCTAGACAGTATCATAACTTTCGTCCTTCCCTGCAAACAATTTATATTTAATTTTTAACCCTTCCTTAGGGTTTAAAAATAGTAATGTCCAAGTCCAAAAAGTGTCCAAAAATAAAAAAAAAATTACAACAATGAAACCCTATTTACAGTTTCTAAAAATAAAAAGAAATAAAGTCCAAATAAAATAAATATATACAAAATCTTATTTACTCCTTGGACTCATTCTTTCCTTCTTTGGCAATGCTTTCCTTTTATAGCACTTTTTCTTTCCTTGTATCTTCGCTCCAAATCTGAAAAGAATCAAAAAATACCAAAGGCGTAAAAGAGAACAAAAAAAAATAAAAAATAAAAACAAAAATAAATCTAAAACCTAAATACAAGTCCGCGTCGGCGGTGCCAAAAATTGATGTGGTTTTTCAAGTGATAAGTAAAAGTTCTTTGCTCAGACTTGTTGAGATTGCTTTTAGACTTATATACAAAGGATTGTCACAATATCGAGAGGTACTGAGACTTGGGATTCCACCATAAACTCATTCATGCGATTCATATATTTATTCCTAACAATTATAACTCAAATCATATTGACTCTAATTCTTTGCCAAGATAGATTTTTAAAAGATTGATTGTAAATCACTAGCATGACGCATCAAAAGCACTTAGACCAAGCATACATCATTAAACGACATCACAATCAATTAAGAAAAATCATAAAACGATGATAATAGTGCAAGTAGTCATAAAAGAATTAAATATAATTACCACATGCATGAAATATAGCTTCCTCCGTCGTCTCAGTGTTGGGGTTTAGCTCCTCATATCAAAAACACGCACAGAATAATAATCCATAACTCAAAAAGGTGTTTTATTGACATAGAGATTTGCAACGCTGTAATGGTGTTATAGACGTCACTGTTACAAGGTTCTAAGACTTTAGAAGAACGATAGTTTTCTGATGTAGCAGAACTGCAACTGTTTCTGTTTGTCTAATGTTCTTCGTCTCTTTCTTCTTCAGCAACAGCAGGTACCTTCCTGTAACTCTTATTTTTCCGCCTCTGCAGCCTCCGTACTGACTCCCCAACTACTCGATAATCTTTTCTTAACCTCACAACACCTATATATACCCAACATGGTCGAGTAATTCCCAAAATAATCTTGTTTTCTTTCGCCAAAAGTCTCGGAAATAATCTTCTCCTCCCTGTTGCTTTACGCGTCTTCCTGTGTAGTTGTAAACTCTTCCAAATATAGTATAAGATCGAACAGAGTATATTCTTTCCATTTTCTCCACGTACTTCCCAGTTTCAAAACAAAATATCGAGAAAATCTCCACCTCCCTGTTTTATCAAAACCAAGCTGAAAACTCCCTCCTTTTTCGAATCTGAACCGCCTGCTAACTCTGTTTTGTTGGTAAACCAAATCTCACAGAATCTGTTTGTCCGTAACTTCCCAAAATTGAATCCAAAATCCCGAGCATCTCTCTCCCTGTTTTAAGAATTTACGTAAAAATCTTCTTTGTTTCCAGTTTTAACTCAATCCCGAACCTTGTTTAGTCCCTACAACCCAAAAAGAACCCAATCCAACAAGAAAACCTGATTAAATATCCCCCAAATTCGATCCAGATAATTCTGCAGACAAGAAGAAAGTTTCCCGCCAATTCTTTGTTTAAACCGTGAAGAAAGGTTTCCCCCTAACCAGAGTGGGGTGCAAATAGCCGTGGGGGAAATAGTAACTTTGGGGGGTGCAAATAGCGATGGATACCCCTTATCAACTAGAGTGCCCCTTATCCAAAGTGAGGGTCCGGATAGTAGGTGTCCTCCGGGGTGCCTTTATCAACTTTTCGAGCCGATTTCTCCAAAAATACCTACAAACTACAAAGACATAAAATACCAAAATTAGTACAAAAATGGGTACTAACAATATATATAATTGAGAACAAAATAGACACATAAATGCATCTATCAATTACTATCCACACACCCACCGGTCATACGAGCAAAATTCTTATAATTCCTCTTTACTAAAGTCAACACGTAAGTTAGCTGAGTCGACACGTAAGTTAGCAAAAATAAATAACTTAGTCATGGACGAAAGCAATGTAACGTGTGAACCTTCTTTCCTAGATAAAATCAGGAAGTCATGTGAGTCGACTCAGAAAATTTTGTTAGAGGCCCAAAAAAGAACTGCTCGAAATAATCTTAAATTCCAATATAGTGTTTCCGATAGTACCCTTGAAAATGAAGATAGAAATTCACATAATCAAGATGACGAGGTTATAATTGGTAACACTACTTTTTTAGATGAGGTTCGACCATTTTCATGTTATTATAATGATGATTATGATAAAGAATCAGACACATTTTCATGTAAAACATTGTTTCCTAGGATGAAATCTTCACCTTTACCCATACACATAATCACAATAACATTCATAAGATTATGTCGATGTCATATCTACAAAGTTCAAAAGATAAGCGTTATACTTCGTAGTCTAATTCCTTAATACTATGATCATATGATCATGTCTCACTACTAGATTAAAATATTCATTCACAGCTTCGCAATTATGTTTTCAATATAACACGACTTGAAAGATATGTTAGGAATGAAACAGTTCAAGTCAATATTACTAACCTCAAGAGGAAGGATGATGTCGTCGTTGTAGCTCGTTACTTCTTCACGTTCTTCAAGTCTTCGAGTAATACTTGTATGTCTCATATTCCTAGACTTTCTAGTCTAACCTATACGAAGTTGTCTCTAGTACATAATCAAGCGACTCTTAGATGAGTTTTGATTCACTAAAATATGACAACCAAACTTGACATACCAACGCTTGGTGGGTTCAACCGATCTATGCTCTAACAGTTGGAGGCGAATTTTTTTGGTTCGTCACACAAAATCTACATAATTACTTAAGATCAAACTCGTGGCTCAACATCCATGTTGTTGTCCAAAAATTACCTCACAACTAAAATATTGCTTAGTGAATGTGTTAGAGCCTTGCTCGGTTGAACCCACCAAGCGTTGGTATGTCAAGTTTGGTTGTCATATTTTAGGGAATCAAAACTCATTTAAAGAGTCGCTTGATTATGTACTAGAGTCAACTTCGTATAGGTTAGCTTGAAAGTATTAGGATATGAGACATTACAAGTATTGTGAAGACTTAAAGAAGTGAAGAAGTAAGAAGTTACAACGACAACATCATCCTTCCACTTGAGGTTAGTGATATTTGACTTGAACTGTTTTATTCCCTAACGTATCTTTCAAGTCGTGCATATTGAAAACAAAACTGTGAAGCATGAACACTCTAGTTAGACATAGTATTAAGGAATACAATACGAGGTTTATTGCTTAACCATTAAACTTGGTATATAAGACGTCAACATAATCGTTTAAATGCTATTGTGATTATGTATGGGTATGAGGTAAGGATTTCATCCTAAGAAACAATGTTTTACATGTGTTTTAAGGAAGTAAATTCATGAACTTGTTTTGTGAATCGAAAAGGAAATCTCCAGGCGTTATTGGTATTGTTATTCATTGCATATCTTGTGAACAACCAATATGTGTGATTAGTATAACCGCTCATGACTTGTTTGTGTTATTGGTAAAACTATTCACAAAGGCCTGACTTTTGTATTGGTATGACTTTTATTAGTGAAACCGATCTTAAGTAATCACTTGAGATGGTATGATTGAGTTTGTGATTTTGTAAGACCGACTCTGGGTAAAGGGGAACCGATCCTAGTAAGAGGTGCAACACATCACAAAGGGGAATCGATCCTTATATGAGGTGTATCATGTTTTAGCATAAAGGGGAACCGATCCTATGGACATGTGCAACACGTTTTTAGGCAAAGGGGAACCGATCCTATGGACATGTGCAACACATTCAAGTTAGATACCATATATATGTGGGGAACCGATCCTAGTACCTAGTCAACCGAATTTTGGAAAGCTAGTGTGACTATGCACAGTACTCACATGGAGGTAGAACCGAAACTTGTTTTGGTAGAACCGTTAAACCCGTGATTGGTGATTGAGTGTTCTTGATCAATCACATAGTTCTTGAAAGTCAGATGAACCAATTCTAAACTTGATTGGAAGTGTGGCAAATCGGTTTCAAGATTGTAAGTATGAAAGAGGACTTACAGAGTAAGGATGTCGACATACTTTGAACATGTGCAGTAACGCTTATCTTTAATTGTTCAAAGTTATTCCTTAATTGCTAAAGGAAGAAAATCCCAGGATCGAAACATAAATAAGTTAAGAATCTCTTATTTAAGGTTTTTAATTTTATTTTAGGAAAATGAGAATTAGTATTGTGCATTTACTAGTTGAAGATTTTCCAAAGATATTTTTGGTAAATATTTTGGACAGATCATTTCCAGGAATTATGGAAACCGAATTTGGAATATATTGCATATCTTGAGAATATTTTCGGTTTTGGAAATTCCTCGATGTCCAAACTTCCTTGTCTATTGTTGATACATGAAAAAATATCCCCTTAACGAGTTGGAGATGCTCCTAAGAGTAGAGGTGAACTTGGGTTAAGATGTAGGACTTGGGGACTAAACCCAAGCCCAAATAGAGATACCCATAAAAGATGGGGGGATAAAGGAGGAATTAATGAAGAAGGAAGGGGTTATGTTAAAGAATGGCATTAAGGATAATTAAGAGGTATTAGGACATGTGTCATGAAGTAGTAAAAAAAGGGCTTTTAGGAAAGCCTATAAAAGAAAGGACAAGGTACAATGGAAAGGCAACTCTCTCTCTTACTATTATTGGAATTGTGAGGTCATGTGTAGTAGCTAGGACGGGTAGAACCTAAACTGAAATTCACCCCTCAACATTTCGCGACCATACCCGGAGGCTCGTGCCTAGCTCACAAATGACACACATAGGAAGCGCCGGTTAGGACACTACATGAGCTCAAGCGGCCGACCATCCTATTAACCTCGATCAGGTAACATTAGAGGACGGTGACAACGAGGAAGAAACACCGATCCTAGGTGTCATCAAGCAATCGGTGAACCATAAAGCTCGACCAGCGAAACCCATGCCGCTAACTCTACAAGGCATGCAAGAAGAACTGAAGAAACGTGCTCGAAGGAGACAGGAGTTGGAAAACTGGATAACGCAAGCAGTTGAAGTAGGACAAAGTGTCCCTGAAGAAACAAGAAAAGATGATAAACACAAGGCTGATAAGACAGCAGTAGCAGCACAAGAGGAGATCGTCGAATACCTAGAGCAGAACTACCATGTAATGTAACAAGACAACCGATGCCGCGTGAGTATCCCATATCCCGCACACATCCGAGGGTACCCATACCCCAAAGATTATACTTCCCCAAAATTCAAAATATACGAAGTCCAGGGAAACGCGCGGGAACATCTTAGCCGATTTTTATCAGCCATGAACGACAGAGCCAATGATGAAAAACTATGCTTAAAAGAATTTCCCAAGTCACTCACGGGCACAGCGTTCTCCTGGTATGACAATCTAAAAGAAGAGAGCGTGGATTCCTGGAAAACCTTGTCCGCACTCTTTTTTGGAAAGTTTTATTCGGCGAAAAGAAAGATTACGGCAATAGACCTAAGCAAGAGTGGGCAGCGGGTAAGAGAAGAAGTAGGAAAATACATTTCACGGTTCCGACGATTGACATTGGATTGCCACGAAGACATCAACGAGGAAGCACTCGTCGAAATTTGTGTACGAGGAATGATCCCAGCCTTCAAAGGGGGTCTGATTAATTTCAAGTTCCAGACCTTTGTATAACTAGAAGAAGCAGCTGATAGGATCGCCGACTATGTAGAAGAAGCACCCAAAGACTCTATCTGGCGTACTACGATTGGCGTCGAGACAGAAACCTCAGTTGATGCAAGGCCCAGTATCAGCAGGGAAAGTAGGGGTCGGTCCCAAAGTGACGGCAGGAACCAAGGAAGGGGTGGAAGAGGAAGACGCGACCATAAAGTACCACCCCCTCTCCCTTGTAACAAAGATCACGTAGTCAAACTTTTAAATCAATGGATTGCCGAAGGAGAAATTCAACTGCCCTCAACCACGGTGGATATCAACAAGATGGACAAAAGCTCGCCTAATTATTGTCATTATCATCGGAGGATGGGACACCCGGCGGAAGAATGCTTTGTCATTAGACGCATATTTGAACGAAAGCGGGTAGCCGGGGAGCTCGAAAACACGAAACAAACAATCGCGCATGATTTGTTTCCCCGTCGCTAACCCAAAGGAGGAAGGAAAGAGAAGAATCGAAGTATGAGCTAGAAAAAATAAACAACTTTATTTATTCTTTGTTTTTCTTTTTTGCTTTTTAAAAAAAAAACCGCTGAGTAAGCATTACAAAAGGTCCCGGGGATGCCAAAGGCGCTCGGTTGACTGGCAAAAAGTCTCAGGATAGCCAAGGGCGCCTGATTGACTGACGAAATTTACAAAAGGTCCCGGGGATGCCAAAGGCTCTCGGTTGACTGACAAAAGGTCTCAGGATAGCCAAGGGCGCCTGATTGACTGACGAAATTTACAAAAGGTCCCAGGGATGATAAAGGCGCTCGGTTGACTGACAAAAGGTCTCAGGATAGCCAAGGGCGCCTGATCGACTGACGAAATATACAAAAGGTCCCGGGGATGCTAAAGGCGCTCGGTTGACTGACAAAAGGTCTCAGGATAGCCAAGGGCGCCTGATCGACTGACGAAATTTGCAAAAGGTCCCGGGGATGACAAAGGCGCTCGGTTGACAGACAAAAGGTCTCAGGATAGCCAAGGGCGCCTGATCGACTGACGAAATTTACAAAAGGTCTCAGGAATGCTAATGGCACCTGATTGACTAACAAGTTCACAAAAGGTCATAGGGCATCCAAAGGCGCCTGATCGACTGACAAAATTCACAAAAGGTCTCAGGAATGCTAATGGTGCCTGATTGACTGACAAGTTTACGAAAGGTCTCAGGACGGCCAAAGGCGCCTAATTAACTGATGAGACCACAAAGGTTCCAGGAATGCCAAAAGCATTCGAACGACCAACAAGCACAAAAAGAAAAATGCGGGAGTAGGCGCTTTTAAACAATGCTCGCTCCGACCAACTCCTTTTGGGGGGGGGGGGCGTTTAACCAACGCCCGCCCTACCCAGTTCCTTTGGAAAAAAAAAAAAAAGAGAGTGGAGTAGGCGCGTTTAAACACGCCCGCCCTACCATTCTCCCTTGAAAATAAAAAGGGAGGGAGTAGGCGCGTTTAAACAACGCACGCCCTACCCTTATCCCTTGAAAATAATAATAAAAAAAAGAGAGGGGGAATAGGCGCGTTTAAACAACGCCCACCCCTACCATTCTCCCTTGAAAATAAAAAAGGGAGGGAGTAGGCGCGTTTAAACAACACCCCCTACCCTTATCCCTTGAAAATAAAAAATAAAAAAGAGGGGGAATAAATAGGCGCGTTTAAACAACGCCCGCCCTACCCGGTTTCTTTGGGGAAAAAAAGAGGGGGGAATAGGCGCGTTTAAACAACGCCCGCCCTACCCTTCTCCCTTGAAAATAAAAAAGAGAGGGAGTAGGCGCGTTTAATCAACGCCCGCCCTACCCTTATCCCTTGAAAATAATAAAAAAAATAAAGAGGGGGAATAGGCGCGTTTAAACAACGCTCGCCCTACCCTTCTCCCTTGAAAATAAAAAAAAAGGGAGGGAATAGGCGCATTTAAACAACGCCAGCCCCACCCAACACCCCTAAAAGGGGGAATAGGCGTGTTTAAAAAAAAAAAAAAAAAGGGGCGCGTCCACCCCACCCAGCAATCCTTTACTACAAACGAACATAATAACACGTGCAAGCTAAAAACATCAATTCCGACTATTTCCTCACATGCATATTCATGAATATAAAATAGTCAACAAAATGCTAGCAGCAAGAGAAATTAATATAAACACTAATGAAGTATCCCATAATGAAATACCAGCAAAAGAAAATAATCCAAACACCAACATCCCACAATAAACATCAAGTCCAAACAAAGATCAAGTCTAACAAAAGAAAAAAAAAACAATCAATCAAAGCTTCTCCAACTCCCGCCGCTTCTCTTCGAGCTCAAGAAGGATCTCCACTTCGGCAGCCTCGGCTCGCAATACCTCGTCATTTGCCAAGCCAACATCTGTAAGCAACAGGTTCAACACCACCTTCTTACTATAAGTCGTCTCCGAGCACTTTTGACGCTTCTCCTCTAGTTGAGAAATTTGGCTGGTAAGACGACCGCGAGGATTATTGCGGCTATTCACCTTTACCAACAGTTCCTTTAACCACGCCACGGGAAAATTGACATTAAGCGCAGATTGTACGGAAGCCTCCCAGCCACGCAGCCTTTCCTCGTCGACAGGATCATCATTTACATGTGCAAGCTGGTCCGCAATCTCCAGGAGATTCCTAGTCATGTAGCACAAAATAGGAATACCCAATAGACCCACCTTTTCCATATGACCACCGCCGCGATCGAAAATGTCTCTATAAGTAGCAGCAAGAGTAGTTGGAACCCAGAAGCCGTGAACAAGAGTGTGGTTAGAAGGATCCACCCCCGCCTCGGCAGCATTCACCACCAAAGGGAAGCGAAACTGCGCGTCCTCTGGGTCTGCTGTTACAACAGGGCTGGTCGGAGCATCGGTAGGAGGAACGTTATCCAGCTTCTCTATAAGAACAGACGAACTGCCATCATCCACTTTAGTGCGTTAAAAGGACCCGTCTCCACTAGAGACCACGCGCTTGGCAATGTCTGTGTCGGGTTTCGCGGCCTCCTTTCTTTTCTTACACATGTCCTAACACCAACAAAAACATGTCAACGAAGGGAAAGGAAAATGAACAACAAAAATGTAATAAATAACAAGGGAAGGAGAAAGGAGGAAAACCAACCTCGGGAATTGACGAGCCTAGCGGAGTATTAGCAACTTTAGGACGAGACGCGGAGGAACTAGAGGAAGATTCAGAGTCACTAGTGGAGCCTGACAAACGAGAAATGAGCATCATTGTAAAGCCAGCTTAGATTTATAAAAAAAAAAAAAAAAAAAAAGAGAGGTGAGAAGAGGAAGGTAAAGAGAGAGGAATGACAAAAATAAAGACACGTATTAAATAGGATGCTACCTGCAGGAGAATTAACGTGTAATGCCACGTGGGATGAGGACCCAAAAGCGGCTAGACCGGAAGGGCTCATCGATTGCAAAAACGTTTTCATGGGATTTGGCGGCACCAAGGGAGACACGAAAGTTCACCCCCCACGAACACGCATTCAGCCCTAAGAGGGTGAATTGACGATACGTGAAGGCGTGGTGATACCCAACACCTTCCACCATCCCCGTAGGGAGGGTAACCCCAAATCTCTCAACTAGTGTGTAACCATTATGTGCTAGGCGGGGGACTTAATGTTGATGGTGGATTTTCGTTTAAGGTTAAATTTGTAAAAAACCCAGTTTATAAGTGGGATACTCCTCACTTAATTCACCAAGAATGGAACATGTAGCAACAATCCCTTCGGGTCTTGTATTTTCCTGTACTCATTATCGAGTGTGGCGAAGTGTTACTCTTACGAGGTAACACGAACCTCAACACTATAATGAATCATTATCGGTGTGGCATGGCGGCGGAGTGTTACTCTTCAGAGTAACACGAACCTCCAGCACTATAATGAAACCATGTACGAAATAAAATGTAATAAATAACAAGGGAAGGAGAAAGGAGGAAAACCAACATCACCCCTCACGGCCTTAGCTTGCCGGATATGAATTGACGCATGATTGGAGCGGATCAATTCCAGCGGAGTATTAGCAACTTGGACGGAAAACCCTAAATTAGGGTTTGCGGCATATTACACGAGACGCATAGATGGAGGTGAGGAACTAGAGGAAGATTCGAGTCACTAGTGGAGCGCGGCTTTGAAAGCCAAACGAAATGAGCATCATTGTAAAGCAAGGCATACCATGCCGGCTAATCCAACGCCAGACCAAACTCAGATTTATCAAAGGATGAAAAAAAAAAAGAGAAAAAGAGAGGTGAGAAGAGGAAGGTAAAGAGAGAGGTCAAAATGACAAAAATAAAGACACTACAAAATCCTTCCCATGCTTGGTTTAAATAGGATGCTTGCGCACCTCTTTAAAAACCCTAATTTCATCAGCGGCTTAGGATGAGTGAGAATTAACGTGTAATGCCACGTGGTATCGATGAGGACCATGCTATCTTAGTGGATCCAAAATTCCGACATCAATCATGTCTGGCGGGGCCAGAACCGCCATAAGTCGGGGACGGTTAGAGATGAACAGGAAAAGTGGGCAATCGATTGCAAACAATGACTTGTATAAATGGGCAAATGAGGAATAACGGAGAACAACACAAGAGACACGGAAAAACCAAGTGTTGAAAGTTCACAAGTCATAGAAGCAAGCCAACACCTTCACAATCTCAACACCTTCTTCGCTTCCCTCCCTAAGATCACGAAACAAGTCTGGAACGGCCATTTCTTGGTTTAGGCCAGATTGATCTCTCGAATCTACAAAGAGGGTGAATTGACGAGCAACTTTAGGGACGAGACGCGGAGGAACTAGAGGAAGATTGAAGGCGAGAAATGAGCATCATTGGTGATACCGTATTAAATAGGATGCTACTGCCGTGTAATGCCCGTGGGATGAGGACCCACCAAAAACTGTAGGCTAGACCGGAAGGGAGGGTAACCCCAAATCTCTCAACAGGAGGGTAACCCCAAATCTCTCAACTGGTTCACAAACGAGAAAGTTGGGCTGCCGCTCACGTCCCTCGGGGGTTGCGATGCGCTCCTCCTATGACTTTGACGTGACTGAAAAGTTGCAGTGTTAGCAGAGGAACAAGGGCACGGAGTAGAAGACTGGTTCGCCTCCCGCCTGGCTTTCTTCTTTAAACTACTCTCAGTCCAATCACATTCGGGCATGTTTAAGTATTCCTCCATCACGTAAGAAGGAGCTTTCCACCCTAAGCGATTGGAAGGATGAGCTCCCTGGGGAAATGATTTCCGCCATCCATCTCAATCAAAATAAAGCGTGGAAACATAATGAAAAAACAGAAAAAGACGCAAATATATATATATATAGTTGGCGGGAACAAGACGATGATCAGCAGCCACGGCATCATCAAGCTTGACCCGACCAGACGCATGAAGTTCTCGAAGATCTTGGACACTCAAAGCACGAGGGGGAGAAGACTCGCGCAAAAGAAAGTTCAAAGCTCGACGCCTTAAAAATCATGATACTCGTGGGCTCTCTTGGTAACCGCCAGAGGCCGCGCGGAGATGGGTTGCTTGAACGAAAAACTGATCCCCCGATCAGACAAATAAGTCTCCCCTTTAAAGACATAGCGGTTGAAGGTGGTGACGATGTCTTCAACGTTATAACTATTTGGAGAAGGAAACCTAGGAGCAACCCCCTGACCAAACCCAACTTGTCGAGCCGCGCGATCAGGATTATACGACATAACAATGAATTTATCGGCATAAAAACCAGGGAGAAAACCAGGTAACACAGCCATCACCGAATCAAAGTCCGTTGCCGATAAAGGCTTTGAGGAATCCAACTCAACATCAAAAGGAGCAAGAAATTCATAATGCGCCGGACCTGAACGACCATCTTGGTAAGGAAATGGTTCGAAATCCTTGGTTATATCCAGATGCTTGCCTAAATCGCCCTTCGGTATCTTCCCCTTCATGTTCCACAAAGCTATCCGCGGGTAGCTATAGACAACACGGATGTAGGTCTCGATGGATGGCGAGGTCATTCGGTTCTGGCGCGTATGGGGGGACGTGTTCCCAGTACCAAGCCTGCATGAAGGAAGCAGGGATGTAGATCTCGATCTTGTGGGATGAGCCCACCATCTGGAGATCCCGGCAGAACAAGTCAATATGACGATACAAGCCGCCTAAAAACATCGGTGCGAGTGGAAAATAAACACCACAGGATAACAACACCGCCATCGGCACGAGCTCACCTTTAATGGTATCTTGGGGAATGTACTCAAACACATCATGGCAAAGCCAGAACAGGATAAAAGCGGCTAACTCCGAGCGGGGATTCTCCTCCTTACGGTTGCAGGGGAACTCTTTTTTTATCAACTATCTAGGGAGCCCAATACTTCAACCAGAGAGGGAAATAGGCACGACGGTTGACCTTGACAACCCACTCGGGATCAGTTTCCAGTAGATCAGATGGACCATGGATTGCCTCATGAGCGCGAAAAGAGCTGGACATCAGTCGATCGCCGGACGAGCGTTTAGGAGGTACTTTCTTCTCCTCTACCCACTTGGCTTTCAGTTTCTTGGCTGACGAGGGGGTCTCCTTTTCGGGCACAGCCTCTTCACCTTTGGCCCGCTCCAGAGGCGCTTGGGTATTCCGAACCAGTTCACGACGAGAGTCATCCTTGCACTTCAGCAGATAAGTACACAATTCCTTGTCCTCATCATTTAGCGCTCCGAAAATAGCCGCCTCCTCATATGAATGACTACCATGGATCGGCAGCCCCATAAGGGCGACTACATCCTCTATAACAATCGTCGCTTCTCCCCATGCTGTGAGAAGGGTATGAACCGGAGGATTCCAACGACAGAAGAGACGCGTTATATCACGAATGCACCTGTTCACTTCCCGCTTAAGAGACGAAAGTGTAGCTTCCTCGATGTTGGCCCGCTGGAGTGCAGCAACATGGTCATGATTGGAGCGTATACGAGCTGCCCAATATAGACACACCGGATGAGTTTTCGACTTGGACCGAATATCGATAAGGGGGAGATTGTAATCTCCGCGATGAATAGCCATCCGTGGAACATTTTTAAACGCAAAAGTATCCATGCTCTCCGATTCGGGTTGCATAAGCCATCCGGGAGCAGCAGGGTAAGGCAGCACAGGAGGGTTTAAAAGGCGGGAAACAAAGATATCTTCTAAAGGAAAAGCGCGCTCACCTCCGCGGAATTTCCTTAACCTCAATGCGCGCTTTAAGGCGGGACCACTCGTGAACTGGGCGATTGTATATAATTTGCCGTCTGCTGGAGCGGGCAGGATGATCTCTTCCTGGTTAAGATGCTTTGTTTCTTCAGAACCATTGCTATTAGGCTATTCAGATTTATTACTCTCGTCGGATGATGGACCGCTAGAGGAACTATCATACATGGCGAGTATATGGGTATGTTCAGAAGGAGGAAAGAAGGAAAAGAATTAGGGGAAAAATTGATTGACAGCTCTATATATAGGGGGCTTTGAGGTCGAACGTGGCAGTTACTAAGGGGAAGTGGTAACCGTCAGAAACTGAAAAGGAAGAAAGGTCTTGCATGATGGGAAATCCAAGCGTCGCCCACGATCGCAGATGTGATAAAACAACGAAATTTGACGCGAAAACAGGAAGGCGCCTAAAGGAGATCCTTTTGACTATTGGATCATCTGATAATTGACCCAATAGTCAGGGGACTAATGTTGATACATGAAAAAATATCCCCTTAACGAGTTGGAGATGCTCCTAAGAGTAGAGGTGAACTTGGGTTAAGATGTAGGACTTGGGGACTAAACCCAAGCCCAAATAGAGATACCCATAAAAGATGGGGGGATAAAGGAGGAATTTATGAAGAAGGAAGGGGTGATGTTAAAGAATGACATTAAGGGTAATTAAGAGGTATTAGGATATGTGTCATGAAGTAGTGAAAAGAGGGGCTTTTAGGAAAGCCAATAAAAGAAAGGACAAGGTACAATGGAAAGGCAACTCTATCTCTTACTATTATTGGAATTGTGAGGTCATGTGTAGTAGTTAGGACGGGTAGAACCTAAACTGAAATTCACCCCTCAACATCTATAAATACTTGAAGTTTGCATTTCTAGCAAACTAATCCTTCGTGACAGCAAACTTCCTCGGTTGTGTTGTTACTGGTGAAGCCGCCTATTCGGAGAGGAGAGTAACCTAATTAGGCGAAATCTCTTACTACGCTCGGTTTAAAGTCTTCTTTGGGATTGAGAAGCTCTATTAGTACCGTTGGTGGGAAACTAGATAATTGTGGTTTATCTTATGTTTTCGATTGATTTGATTGACTAACGGTGGTTGAACTTTGATTGCACCTAGTTTGTTTATGCTTGAGAATCTTCTCTTCTGATATAAGATTCACTCAAACTGGATCGAAGTTTCGACATGGATCTTTAGACTGTTTGTATATCTAAAGACGTCTTGTGATAATCCATTGTTAACAGACTCCGTTCTGTGCGTGATTGATCACAAGAGATTCAAGTTTTTGTGTGCAGGCGTTTATTGAAGATCTAAGAAGATTTGAAGAAATTGAAGATTTCTGATTTGGGGTTCATAATCTTTGGTGTGCACAATACTTGTTTCGGTATAGAGGATCCAACTATAATCGGTTTATCCTTGTGGTAGATTAGATTGATTAGTTGTGTAGATCGGCATCAATACAATTCTTTGTGATTAAAAGTATTGATTGAAAAATCTTAGCAATAACCTTTGGTAGTTGAGAATAAGATAGATCTAAGAACCCGACGTACGTGTTTATTGAGATAAACAGAAGAGCCTTTGTCGAACTCACATCACTTGGTTGAAGAGAGTTGCTACCAAACAGATTTGTTGTTCCTTTATTGTTTGGAATACGAACCAAAGGAATTGCTCCAAGTACGTGACTTATTCATAAGTTGGAGGTGTGGGAATACAGACAGAACTAGGTTAACTATAGGTTTAGTTGCTTGGTCTCAACTATACGAAGTTGGTTTAATTTTGTATAGCGGCTTAATCCTGAGAGTATTCAATTCTGGACAAGGTCCCGGGGTTTTTCTGCATTTGCGGTTTCCTCGATAACAAAATCTTGTTGTGTCTTTTACTTTTCTATTTCCGTAATTATAATTGTTTTTATTATAATTAGAAGTAAAATTCACAAACTTTAATTCCTATTTTACTTGATAGTAATCCTATTGTGTTTGGTTAAGTCCGAACCTCTTATCAAGTAAACATACTTCGTTGTTGTATTGTCTCGATCTCGTATCCATAGATGATCACATGAAATGTGAACCGATTAGTTGTATTTTCTCGAATCAGTCCATAGACAATCACTTTCGGATAAAGGACTTATATGTAGGAAAAGTTTTAGATTGAGGTATATTTGGGTACCCTCACCTTTTCAATTGGTATCAGAGCAGGCAAACACGAAAAGATCTAACAATCTGTGTTTGGTGCGATCCAACCTATAAGACTGGAATCTAGAAATGATTTTTATAGAACCTGATAATGATTCAGTTAACGTAAAGCAAGACATCAAGAGTTTTGAATTAACACTTGATGATGGCATCTACGATTCAATATCTGAAAACGTTCATGAAATCATCACTAGAGATTCTACTAGACAAGTTAATCTTGTTGATAATGTAGAAACCGATGAAGATTGGAAAATACGTCTACAAGAAGGGTTAGATGAAATTTCCGATGATGATGACTCAGATTTTGAATGAGAAGTAGAAGAGGATATCTCAGAATACTCTAAACTGCTGGAACATTTGAAAAATGAAAAACTGAGAACTTCGGATTTTCTTGGTTTTATGAGTCCTCTTTGTCGTGAGAACAAGAAACTAAGGAGAGTTTTTGATGGACAATATTGTGTTTCTCGCACCACTGAATATCTTCTTAAATACCGTACAAACGATCTAAATTCTAAGAAATTAGAATGTGAAAATCTTCGAAGAGAACTGTTTTTTTGGAAAAGAAACGTGCTGAATCGGAAGCAATGTTTAATTCTCGACAAATACAGGGTATTGAAGAAAAAACTAGTGCTAGTCTCTCTCAAACAAAATTGTTAGAGAAAGAGTGTGATGTTGCTCTTGAAAAAGTACATTTTTTGGAAGAGAAACTTGTTGAATCTGATGCAAGGATTAACTCTCAACAAAAGAACTTTGAAGAAAAAGAAAGAGTATATCTCTCACGAGAAAAACATCTTAAGGCTGATCTAGCTGGTGCTCTTGATAAAATCAAGACATTGGAAGAAGAAATTTTGGATCTTATAAAGTTCGATGTTAGCTTGAACAATTTAAGCTCAATGTTAGAAGCAAGTAGAGGCTTCCAATATTAACAAAGAGGTGAAATTTGTTACAGCTAATAATTCTTCTCAACCAGAGGCTTCCACTGATGACAAAGATGCTCATATTTCTTGTAAAGAAGAAAAGTTTGTTAATCCTAAGAATAGTGTTCAACCAGCAGTAATCAAAGAAGGCATTTCAGCTAATGTCAAGAAAGAAACAAAGTTGAACAAAGACAAGAAGAAGAAGAAGAAGAAGAAGAAGAAGAAGAAGAAGAAGAAGACTCGTCGAGCTCCAATGCAAGAGGATCCACAAAAATGTAACATCAAAACTCATACTTCGTATATTTATATTAAGCATTGTTATTATTGTGGTAATAAAGGACACTTGCAATGGGGATGCAAAGTTCGTAAGATGCAAGATGCACTTTCTTTTGTATCAAACGAAATGGCTAAGTTTTCTCCTCATAAGAACTCAGATCGTTATTGTCCTAAGTTTAGGCAAAAGAATTATTATAATGATAGTTCAACTTTTGCATATCACTCGACAAGGTCATCTCATAAAAGACCCGAATACATAAAGAGAGATAACTTTGTAAATGCAAAGACAAGATCTGATGTTCCAAATCGGAGAAAGGGTGTTTCGCAAAATATTCAAAAGGACAATGATCTTAATGGTATGAAGGAGAAGGCTACTCTTACGAAACCCAACTCTAAATGGGTCCCGAAGTCCTCTATAGCCAAGAAGGGACCAAAAGTTAGTCACAAGAATGACTCTCAGCTGTTGATTATTGGTGACAATAATTATAAGAGTCTTCTTGAAAGACTAAAGAAAGACATCATGTCTGAAATCTCTTGTACTAGTAAAGGTTGTGATAATGACACTCTTCATCACAAGTCAAAGAAGAAAAACAAGAGATGAAACAAGAGAAAACAAACCAAGCAAGAAGTCAAGAATGATGATTCTGTCTTAGTCACTCGTGACGAACAAGACAAGGATCAACTCAGCAAAACCTAGTTGTGTTAGAATGTGCATGCCCACCTTAGTGCTCAATCTTTTGAAAGGTGAGAAAGCACATCAAAAACTGAGCACATGATCTTTCGGTTATTATATGACTAATTAACATCTTTAGGGAAATTTATTTTCTTATATGCTCATACCTTCTCTATCTATATTTGAGCTTTTGATAGGAATGGTAATTTTGAGTTGATGATGTTGATATCTACTGATCATATATGTGTAGATCTTGTTTTTACGGTTAAAACGAGCCAAAAATCGCTAAATTCGGACATCATATGCAAAAGTTATGTCAAAAAATAGTTTAGTATTGTGATCCTTCACTAGCAACACATGGGTACCGATCCTAGTGAGAGGTGCAATACGAAGGAGTGTAAAACTGTTTTGCATATAACTTCTTCGTCCGAACTCGGAATGACCTCATTATTTTTGTGTTGGTTTCGCAATTTAGTTTCCTACAAGATAGAGGTAATTGCAATACTTGATTATTTGTTGAATATTTATGGTGTATTGCATTTGATTTTATGGGATGTTTGATTTCGGTTTTCATAACCTTAATATTCGATCTCATATGTTGTGAACCCTTATGGTTTGGGTGACTTTTTGATTTAGCAGGATTAAGTTGTAGCCCATGATGGTAGGCTTTATCAAAGGATCATGAGGGGTTCTAATAGAAATAATATGTGAAAAAGTCACAATATGTTGAATCGGTTTTGGTTTAGCATAAAAGCATATGTGTTTCGAGGGTTTTCAACTTTTGCTTGCAATAGTTAAAAACCGGTTTTCAACCTTTCTCTGGTAAAGGTTGGTTGTTGTTATTATTTTGTTTTGCTAAAGGATGACAACATAATGATATTTCGATATCAATTATCCCTGGAAGAAGATGCAAACATATTGGAGAACAGGATGCGAAATTTGAGGTAACAATCTTGTTAGTTAATTGTTTTCCTGTTTAAGAAAAGCCTAATTTTATTGCATATATTTATTGCTTTTGCTTAACAAAATTTCGGTACAATTGATGTTTTATTCCATTATGTGTGTATGTATGTGTGTGTGATTCAATTGGTTCCGGTTAAGAAAAACTATTGTTATCTTGCTTTATTGTGTGGTATCAATTGTTTAGGCTTACAAAATTTTGGTGCAATTGCGGTGCTTTAATGTCTATGTTGTTTCAATTGCTTCCGGTTGAGGTGAATAATTATGCAAGTTGATTTATTTGGTTTGTATGATTTGTTTATGGCTTAACGAAAGAAAAGGTTTTGGGGATGAATTGTTTAGTCCAATTCGATTCCGGATAAGAGAAACTAAGTTGATTCTGATCTTAGTTAGATTTATCAAAGTGTAGGATTCGGTTATTCAAGTGTAATCGAATACCTTAACAAGAAATGCTAGTTAACTAACCTAGTGCTTGTCTTGTTTAAAGTGAAAGGTCTAAGTTATTTATTCGAATAATTAGAACCTGATGAGAAAAATAAAGTTAATTCTGATCTTTATTTTGGTCTTATTGAACAAGCGATTGTATTTGTACAATCGGTTTAGCAAAGGGACTAAGGTGCTTAGTTGATTTTTGGTTTGCTAAACTATTAGGGAAAATTGCTTCGGTCAATTGTTTCCTTGATAATATAATCAAAACAAAAGTACTTTTTAGTTTCGGTTTTGATATTGGTTATCAAAAATGGTGTGTGGAACCCTCGTGCTTAACTCTATAGGTTGCAAGTCTATTTTGAGATTTGTAAGATTCTTTTCAGTTTGTCCTTTATTCTTTCATTTCTTTGTCATTTTGTGACAAAAAGGGGGAGAAATATATGGAGTAAACAAGTGATACTGGCATTGATTTTATATTGATTGGTATCACTAAGGGAAAGGACATTGGTGCTTAAACGTTTATCTAACGAAAGAGTGAAAGCATAGACTAAGGGGGAGTAACATATCATTACAAAGGAATAACAAAGACGTGCGGATTGATAAAATCTACACATCTTACCTTTAGGGGGAGTAATATTCTTTGTTATCATAATGTCAACAGCGGCATTTAAGGATTGAATGTATACAGGTTATTGTGCTGTTGAATTCGGGAATCAAGCGTATGTGTAATTAATTCTTGTAATTTGTTTATCCATATAATGTAAGAGTTTTTTCACTAAAATTGAAAAAGGGGGAGATTGTTAGAGCATTGCTCGGTTGAACCCACCAAACATTGGTATGTCAAGTTTGGTTGTCATATTTTAGTGAATCAAAACTCATTTAAAGAGTCGCTTGATTATGTACTAGAGTTAACTTCGTATAGGTTAGCTTGAAAGTATTAGTATATGAGACATTACAAGTATTGCGGAGACTTGAAGAAGTGAAGAAGTAAGAAGCTACAACGACAACATCATCCTTCCACTTGAGGTTAGTGATGTTTGACTTGAACTGTTTCATTCCCTAACGTATCTTTCAAGTCGTGCATATTGAAAACAAAACTGCGAAGCATGAACACTCTAGTCAGACATAGTATTAAGGAATACAATGCGAGGTTTATTGCTTAACCATTAAACTTTGTAGATAAGACATCAACATAATCGTTTAAATGTTATTGTGATTATGTATGGGTATGAGGTGAGGATTTCATCCTAGGAAACAATGTTTTACATGTGTTTTAAGGAATTAAATTCATGAACTTGTTTTGTGAATCGAAATGGAAATCGCCAGGCGTTATTGGTATTGTTATTCATTGCATATCTTGTGAACAACCAATATGTGTGATTAGTATAACCGCTCATGACTTGTTTGTGTTCTTGGTAAAACTATTCACAAAGGCCTGACTTTTGTATTGGTATGATTTTTATTAGTGAAACCGATCTTAAGTAATCACCTGAGGTGGTATGATCGAGTTTGTGATTTTGTAAGACCGACTCTGGGTAAAGGGGAACCGATCTTAGTAAGAGGTGCAACACATCACAAATGGGAATCGATCCTTGTATGAGGTGCAACATGTTTTAGCAGAAAGGGGAACCGATCCTATGCACATGTGCAACACGTTTTTAGGCAAAGGGGAACCGATCCTATGGACATGTGCAACACATTCAAGTTAGATACCATATATATGTGGGGAACCGATCCTAGTACCTAGTCAACCGAATTTTGGAAAGCTAGTGTGACTATGCACAATACTCACATGGAGGTAGAACCGAAACTTGTTTTAGTAGAACCGTTAAACCCATGATTGGTGATTGAGTGTTCTTGATCAATCACATAGTTCTTGAAAGTCAGATTAACCAATTCTAAACTTGTTTGGAAGTGTGGCAAATCGGTTTCAAGATTGTAAGTATGAAAGAGGACTTACAGAGTAAGGATGTCGACATACTTTGAACATGTGCATTAACGCTTATCTTTAATTGTTCAAAGTTATTCCTTAATAGCTAAAGGAAGAAAATCCCAGGATCGAAACATAAATAAGTTAAGAATCTTTTATTTAAGGTTTTTAATTTTATTTTAGGAAAATGAGAATTAGTATTGTGCATTTACTAGTTGAAGATTTTCCAAAGAGATTTTCGGTCAATATTTTGGACAGAGCATTTCCAGGAATTATGGAAACCGAATTTGGAATATATTGCATATCTTGAGAATATTTTCGGTTTTGGAAATTCCTCGGTATCCAAACTTCCTTGTCTATAAATACTTGAAGTTTGCATTTCTAGCAAACTAATCCTTCATGACAGCAAACTTCCTCGTTTGTGTTGTTACTGGTGAAGCCGCCTATTCGGAGAGGAGAGTAACCTAATTAGGCGAAATCTCTTACAGCCGCTCAGTTTAAAGTCTTCTTTGGGATTGAGAAGCTCTATTAGTACCGTTGGTGGGAAACTAGATAATTGCGGTTTATCTTGTGTTTTCGATTGATTTGATTGACTAACGGTGGTTGAACTTTGATTGCACCTAGTTTGTTTATGCTTGAGAATCTTCTCTTCTGATATAAGATTCACTCAAACTAGATCGAAGTTTAGACAGGGATCTTTAGACTGTTTGTAGATCTAAAGAGGTCTTGTGATAATCTATTGTTAACAGACTCCGTTCTGTGCGTGATTGATCACAAGAGATTCAAGTTGTTCTGTGCAGGCGTTTATTGAAGATCTAAGAAGATTTGAAGACAAAGAAGATATTGAAGATTTCTGATTTGGGGTTCATAATCTTGGTGTGCACAATACTTGTTTCGGTATAGAGGATCCAACTATAATCGGTTTATCCTTGTGGTAGATTAGATTTATTAGTTGTGTAGATCGGCATCAATACAATTCTTTGTGATTAAAAGTATTGATTGCAAAATCTTAACAATTACCTTTGGTAGTTGAGAATAAGATAGATCTCAGAACCTGACGTACGAATTTATTGAGATAAACAGAAGAGCCTTTGTCGAACTCACATCACTTGGTTGAAGAGAGTTGCTACCAAACAGATTTGTTGTTCCTTTACTGTTTGGAATACGAACCAAAGGAATTGTTCCAAGCACGTGACTTATTCATAAGTTGGAGGAGTGTGAATACAGACGGAACTAGGTGAACTATAGGTTTAGTTGCTTGGTCTCAACTATACGAAGTTGGTTTAATTTTGTATAGCGGCTTAATCCTGTGAGTATTCAATTCTGGACAAGGTCCCGGGGTTTTTCTGCATTTGTGGTTTCCTCGTTAACAAAATCTTGTTGTGTCTTTTACTTTTCTATTTCCGCAGTTATAATTGTTTTTATTATAATTAGAAGTAAAATTCACAAACGTTAATTCCTATTTTACTTGATAGTAATCCTATTATGTTTGGTTAAGTCTGAACCTCTTATCAAGTAAACATACTTCGTTGTTGTATTGTCTCGATCTCGTATCCATAGACGATCACACGAAGTGTGAACCGATTAGTTGTATTGTCTCGACTCAGTCCATAGACAATCACTTTCGGAGAAAGGACTTATAGGTAGGAAAAGTTTTAACTTGAGGTATATTTGGGTACCCTCGCCTTTTCAGAATGAAAATGGGCTTAATAACCAAAACCTGGATGGTGGCCCAAGTTTTATGTCACGTCCCGAAATGAACCATATGGTCAAAATGTAACATGTGAGCGTAAATCTATTATGAGTCTATCTTGGGATTCAGTTTTTTCTTTTTCTTTTTTAAGTGGTGCGTATTGTGATCCAAAATAATCCTAGTGAACCAAAATTAGCCGCATGGCCCAATATCAACATTGTAACTCAAAAATGACACAACAACCCGTACATCATTGTGATCATCTGAAAGAACTGTTTCAAGCATTAGGCGTAAGACTCTAGGCTTATTATTATTTTTTCTTTAGGTGCATAGCGTTACGAATTTTATATGTTTCTAATCATTGATAATAATAATCACGCACATGAAATTAGAAGCATCAAATACAAGGATTTGTTGCTAATAAAAACATGCATCTTTGGATGGAAAACCCCATGACCTAATCCAGTTTGAAAAATACATTAAGATGAAATGTTAATACATTTAACCCGCACAAACTATACAAACCAATCAACCGATTATCCTATTTTTCTCCTTAGTGATCTTCCACATATTCATTGTTATAGAGACATATTAGCTTTGTCCGCTTCACTTTGTCTCTCCACCCACCATGGACATGAATTAAACCTGTTTTTTTTATCAAGGGAGTTTTTCTTTTACCACTTATAATACTTCTTGATAACTTGTGTGAAAGTTTGGGGTCGTTCTTTTCTCTCACTTTTTAAAGTGGAATCTAGCTCCAAAGAGGGTGTCCTTTTGTGGATACCTTTCAAAGAGTTTGAGAATTGGTGTTATATATATAATCTCAAAACCCTAATTCAAGATATCTCAAGATATTTCCACGCGTCTTCAATATTTTCTCGACGATGCGCTCGTCATTGATATAACATCTCCTGGAACCGAAACGATCCTGGGTCGGTCTTATTTCATGTTATTTGATAAGTGCATATTTCACATATATTTGGTGTCAATTCCATGTTAGTATTTGTTGGTTTTCTTGCAAATTATTGTATATTACGCTTGTTTTCTCTTCTTTGTGTTTTATTAGGTAAATCATCCAAAAGAAGTGAAATACACTTAATTGTGCAATAAAAGAAGCTAGCTACAAGTGGAGAAAGGCCAAAGACCAAATGGAACTCGTTCAAGTACAAGATTTCCAATTTTCATCTTGTAGAGGACGAGAAGACGAAGGCAGTAGCGAAAGAATGGAGTCATTCTTAGTTCGTATGAAGAAGTTATGAGTAAAACAAGAACTTGGAAGACTAAAGGGCCAAAATGGCCATTTTAAAGGGAAAATGCTATTGGCATCCCACTGCACGCTAAGGGGTAGTTATTCTGATAAGGGATGGCCTGTTTCGAAGGAACTACTAAAGCCAGTCGATTCATTTACTAGGGGGAAGCCAGAATTCAAGTAGTGCTAAAGGCACTCGATCGTTAACTAAGGGCACCCCATCCTCTTCTTTACAAGAACTGAAAGTTTCAGTTCTTGTTGCAGTGGTTGTTCTTGATGCTGATGATCATGATTGATCATGTTGATTTTTGATCTATATGGAGAGAGGATGATGTTTCATGGTTGGAGTTTACTGACAGAGAAGAAGAGCTCGAAGAACAACATGGAAAAAGGAACGACAGTTGCTTCCATTAACGTTGGCTGAGCTTGAGAATGGTTGTTGCTACTGGTTGAATGAAGAAGAGAAGAAGTCAAGGAAAGAATTGTTAGATGACGTCACATGGGACCCACAACAGTCGTACAAATCAAAAAATGAATAAGGCGAGTACGTGGTGGAGCCTGGCTGCAGTACTTCTGCAGATCGTTTACGCATTTTGGAGGAAATAAAATGATTTGGTGCAACGCGACTCACTAAAGCTGAATAGATCGACGATGCAGATGAAGATACAAGGGTTCCTCAGAGGATCGAACGAATCAGAAGCCGTGTGCACTCTAATAGAATATATCGTGTTGCATCCAATTATCAGCACCGGGTTTGGGATAAATTCCACCGACTTTGCATCTCTATCTTCTGCGATTTTAATGGATCGGCTAGGGTATGCGTAGGCTATAAATAGGAGTTGAAAATCAAAGGAAAAATCACTTCTTCTTTTATAATTTCCTTTGTAGCTAGAAGACAAAAATAGAGAGAAATAAAGTTTTTGCTCCTGGCTTTACTTGTGAGCTTTTATTTTTAGTTTTAATTTCTTTCTTCTTCATTTAATTCTTATTACTTTTTAGCTATGAGTAGCTAAACTTCTTTTTGATTAGGGATGATTTCAAAGTCATGAACAATGAAGCTTTAATTTCTTAAACCAAGTTTTATTTCAAGTTTTATTTATTTGTTGATTATCTTTATTATTTTTAATGTTTAAGAATATTGAGGGGTTATTTAAAGTGATCAATTAAATTAACCAATCAATATTTCTTCAACTAGTTTAGGGCTATGTGATACGTGTAATTGTCACATCAGCTCTTTACACAAGTAGTAAATCGCAAGAGCTGACAGAGGGATTCTGTTAAGCAATTGTGTATAAAGATAACACTAGTAAGCAGACCGAGCCTATGCGTCTAATGCTAGGATCAACCTGCTTCATAGAGTGTAAAGCATTTGGTTAATCTACACCTTAAGAGCTTATTCTTGGTGGGTTAGTTGGATAGAAACTGGTAGTCGAGCACTTCCGTATCCAGTGACAACATGAATCCGGGGGATAACAGAGCTTATTGCTATTCTACAGTTGGTAACAATATAAGTTCAACAAGAAATAAATCTGTATTTAATTAAGTTTCGGTTCAGTGACGGCGAAGGATTCCCTAGTCATATTTCTTCATATTATTTCAAATCAATTCTTTTTGCGTTCTTTTATTATTCACTTTGTTCAAAATCTAAAACCCCCCCTTTCGATTACTTTATAACAACTAAAAACTCCCTGCTCTTCGTGGGAACGAACTCCTTGTCATTATATTACTAGTTAATAGTGTGGAAAAAAGTTAATTAATTTGTTGTGTAAACAACGCGCATCAAATTTTGGTATCCTAATTCTAAATCGATCCATTCTGACATCAAGATCATTTGTGGAGTTGAGATTTTTTTGAACGCGCAATTGGGGGATATGATAATAGGACAAAATAGGAATTTAAATAGTAAATCAAGGTCACCCCCTATCCATGTAATTTATATAATTCCTAATCTACCCCTCACTAATCATGTTTAGTGGTTAATTATAATTAGTTAACGGATTAGTTTGATAATGATTAGTATAAATTATAACCATTGAATTTGTTGATGCAACAACATTAAATCAAGATATTTGTGATCAAGAAGGTTTACGTGAAGAACCAACCCATGAAAGTAAACAAGCTGAACATACAAGTGCTCCAATTACTCATGTATAAGTATTAATGTATTGATTTTTTTTTCATTCAATTCGCCATTGTTACGCCTGAAAAACTCAGTATCGGCATGGTAAAAGTATGAATACCATGACGGCAGGGCCCAAATCGGCATGGTATTCATACTTTCACCATGCCGATACACAATATCCCCAAATTTTGAAATTGTAAGTACACTGCCGGCACATAAATTTTATTATCGAGCATTCCGGTTGATAAGCACGTAAGTGCTACATTTTATACCCATATTTATATTAGCTAGGACTCGATATTTTGGCTAATAACTCGATTTTAGTGCTTTTGTAGAAAGTAAAAGAATATCCGATCAATTGAAAGATATATAGCTTATTGGACACTAAAATGCCATTTGCGGTGGAAATAACCAATGTTGCTCACGGTGCCATAGGGAGAGGAGGAGCTAAACAAGGCTCGCGGGATTTGCGGCGCAAAATAAATCACCAATGTTTATGATCAAAACATAAAGAAGACGTGAAAAGATTAATGTTCTTGTAACCACGACACTTGTCGACATTATATTTTACACACTATGTATTACCCTATATAAAGGGCTAAATGAGTCAAGAAGAGAGATCTCTTTGGAATTGTTGGGCAAGATACAAAGTGGGGATTCTCTTTGATACTCAAGAATTCATTGGAAAAGAAAAATTTGTTAAGACGAGAGAGAAGAGGAGCAAAGAATTTGGTGAACAATGGACAAGGGGAGCAAGGAATGAAAAGCGTGCGAATTGACGAAAGAAACGTAAAGAAGAGCGCAGAGAGAAAGAAGAGGAGAAAATAACGAGCAAGAAGGTCAAAACAGCACGAGCGAAGAAGGAGAGAAGAAGAGCTAAAAGAGCTAAAAAACAGAGAATCAAATTCGAGGCAAATGAACAAATCTTAAGAGAAACGAGAAATGAGAGGATTATTTGAACAATAGAAGGGAAGGAGGAAGGAAACAATTGGATGAAGCCATCGCGTAAGCCGCGAAGAATCCTTTCACGCTAGAAGTACGAGATGGGAGGAATACCTCCTAAGTGCAATCTTCCCGCATTAACAAACATCTTCGATGGAACAACTGCGCTGTACAACATATCAAGGCCTATATGAGGTGTATCTTTGCGGTGGGAGAATCATGATGCTATACGTGCAAATATTTCGCATCAAGCCTAATTGGGCGCCTTAGAAGAAAGACGAGAATGAAATGAATTCTTATCCTGGGCCGCGAATACAAACTCGAATCTTTGTAACGCAAGCTTGTTACCTCAATTCATAAATACGGTGGCGAGCACTTCGCATGACAAAGCAAGCAGGAAGGGCGATGAGGACAACGGAAGATAGTAGCTATGGGAAGCCATGACCGGGAGGAGTTTGAACAAGAAAGAAACTACTACAACCGTAATGCTGACAATAATAAGATTCAAAGGCTAGATCATGTGCAAGAAACTTACGGTGGACGAAGGCAATATAACCATGGACGGCAGAGAAATCGCAGAATAGTATGGGAACCCATTAAGATGCCTCCATTGAATGCTAGTGTGGAAAAGATCTGGGAGGCTATACTTGTGATGGAAGATGTACAAAGACCTTGGAACGCGGGATGGAACCACCACCAAAGCGATGAAGTCATGAGTTTTGTTCTTACCACCGTTTCCATGGACATCAAACAAACGACCGCAGAACGTAAAAGAATCATTCTCGGGATGATTGATCAAGGGAAGTGAATCACTTTCTAAAGGGAGAAGAAAAAGGCGGACATTACCACCACCACCAGAAATGCACAGAACAGTGTCAGCGAAAGGAAAGGAAACATTTGTGATAGAGGTTGGAACAAAATCTAAAAACTTGAATTGCAATTCTATCGTCCACTCCTATCGCACAATCGAAGATTTTCATGACAACGTGCTCAAGAGAGTCTTTGCGAGAGATGCTAATGATAAAGAAATAATGAGCTGGGCGAGAACGACTTGATTAGAAAAGTGGCAGTGAAGACCATTTCTTTCTCTGCAGATGAAGTGCCAAAAGGAAGAGAAACACATGATAGCCCGTTGGTTGTGAAACTAGAGATTAACCCGAAACTAGTTGATGGGAAGATGATGAGCGAAGCTTGTTGGGCGATCAACCGAATCTTAGTCGACAGGAAGTTCGGTGAATATTCTCTTCTACCATACTTACAAGACGATGGGAGGAAAAGATGAAGATTTGATCCCCTCAACATACAAGATATATGGCTTTAATGGCACCGCAAACAAACCAAAAGGAGAGGTTCGCATGGGAATACCTCTACAAGGATTATCAACCGATATTTTATTCGTGTGGTTGACGTGGAATCTCCATACAATGCGCTGATCGGGAGGCCATGGCTTCATGAGATCTTGGGAGTCGCATCAACATATCATCAATGTATAAAATTTCCACATCCAAATGGCATTGGTATTATACAGGGAGATTGGAGGGAGTCGCAACAATGTCATGAAGTAGATGTGGAAAGCTGCGAAGAAAGAAATGCCAAAAGAAAAGGTTGGAAACAACATGTGAGAGATGAGCGTAGAAAGGAGAAATTGATGGTGGATGCCATAGAAGTAAGGACTGAACATATTTCGCGAGGTGAATGCCTAGAGACAGGCGAATATTACGATAATAAAGAAGCAAAGGATATGAGGAACAAAAGGCATAGGAAGTGAATAATCAACAAAAACGTAGAAAAAGTAGCAATTGAAGTAATGATGTGCGAGAATCTCGCACATAAGAGTATATGGGAATTCAACTAAGAAAGAAAAATGAAAATACGAATTGTGCGAATACTTCGCAAACAAGTATCAGCAAATAATGAAACATGAATGATTGAATGATTTAACAAATATGAATGAGTAAAAGAATGGGACGAACCTTTATGGCGTACACCCTAGTTTCGCGAATAACATTTCGTAAGAGGCAAATGTAAGACCTAAAGTGCGTCATATAAGGGGGTATCTCTCGACATGGCTCGGGGGAAGGTTACACCGCTCCCGAAGCCCGAGTCATGGAAATTTGGGGCCCATGAAAGCCTATCCGGAGGAGGTACCTTGGATTCCCAACTATATATGTAGGTTATACCTCGGGTTGGGCGACCGAGGGTCTCTTCTTAGGAGTCGGTGTATGCTCAAGGCGCCGGGGTACACGGTTGAGCGCAGTGCCGGGATGGATGAACCTACCCGGCCATTCTTGGCAAGTCTTGGCATATGTTGCACTCGCCCGAAGAAAACTCCACTTAGGGTGCAGCCTTGTAACCATAAACCCTATAGGTATAAGGGATAAGAGGCCGCGAAAACAATCGGTTGTTGTTAAGACCAGGATGGGAGGAGCTAGTCTTGTATGGCCGATGTTTCGCCTCCTTGAAGGGGCAACCGGGAGATGATAAGGGCGATGCTCTCCATTAGGGGAGTATCAAAACAGACGCAAATGTCATGAGGCTATGTTTTCGCAAGAGAATTTAGGCTTGTCATATTTGTGCAATTATCCCTGCAGAGGCAATAATACTAACGCGAAGGTAAGGCGAGATCAATGGGTCTTTACACGAAAGTGTACGGACGTCTGCGATTTCGTCGCAAGACGGCAATGTCATGGGGCTTTATGTTCGCAAGGATATCTAGGCCTGTCATATTGTCGCAACTAAAACATCTCGCAGAGGCAAAAATACTTGGAAAATGATAAGACAAGATCAATGGGTCTTTACATGCAAGTGTAAAAGACGTCCTGCGATTTTGTCGCGATGAAAGGGTGGCGAGGGAAGACCTCTAATTAGGGAGGTCGACTTGGAAGACCACACAAAAATGATAAGGCAAGGTCAATGGGCCATTGCATGAAAGTGTAAAGGCGGCTTGCGACCTTGTCGCAACAAGAAGAGATAAAATAAAGACTACCAAAATGATAAGGCGAGATAATAAGGAAACCCCGCGACCTCGTCGCATTCTCGGGAACCTTTTCAAGGAGACAGGGATGAATGCGCAGAGGGATATTGTGGTCCTTACAAACATACTCCATGCCTCCATTGCGAAAACGAACAAAGACATCATTATTAAAGTTCCCCCTTTGTCGTTAGAAATTGTTTCTTCAACTTGGAATATCTATTCTCGCAAGAAGGAGAGATTCTTTCATGAGTTGTTCTTTTCGGTTTCGAGTTCTTGATTCTCACTGAAAATTCCTAGCGAAGATTCAAGCTCTCTAATTCTAACCGAAGCCTCTTCTCGATTCTCGCAAATAAGAAACAACAAGTTAACAATTTACAAGCAATACTACGTAAGAAAGAAGCAATAAGGTATAATAAGTAACCTTCTCTATCGGATATCATATCTTTAATCAAGGAAGTATGCTCGGCATGAAGACTAACATCAACACCTAGGTTATTCCCGGCATTATCTAAAACCTTCGCAAAGAGAGGCGAATTCATCATCACTATTAATAACGAGAAGAGAACGAACTTGCTCTTCTCACGCTTAAGTATGGTATTTCGATGAAGGAGTTCATCTCGTTCAACTTGCACGCCAAGAAGAGATTTGTGGAATTCTCGCTAATGCCCGTGCACCTCGTTAGTAATACGATCGTTCTCATCTATGAGATCACTAATTTTCTTCCTTAAAGTCTTGATTTTCTTCTCGGAATCAAGGTACATTCGTTTAAAAGCGATTAGTTAAATTTAAACTAGATCTCGTGTTCGATCTCCAAGAGATGATATTTGGATTGAAGATCCTTTAATGAAAGGAGGTTAGTTTTATTGGAGGAACTACTTAGAGATTGATTGAGGTGAGCGAGAAGAAGATCATTATCCATAGGTTCGTGAAATGTATGGAGAAGAATAGCCTCATCGGAGAGATTATATACATCTGCGAAGGTAATAAGTTAGGCAAAGAATATGCAACCGATAAAATAGAAATGATAAAAGGAAGTAAAATCTTATACCATAAAGTTGCTGATTTGAATTCTGAAGAGTAGATACTCTATCCTTTTGGGAGTCCAGATCGGCTTCTAATTTTTGAACCCTATCGCGAGATGACGCAGCTTCAGTCTCTAATTCTTGAATCTTCTTGCTCAATTGCGAATTCTTCTTTTCAAGATTGTTGCGTCTTCTCTCGAGATCTGAGGCAACTACAAAAGAAGTTATTCCAACCTATAAAAGAAGATAGAAAAGTCATTAATATATATATATATTTAAAAATTTAAAATTAACAGTGGAAATACGACCGCATACGTACCAAAGATCCAAGTGCATTCAAGAAGTCGGGAGACACGAGTTCTAGAGGTTCCATTGAAAGAATTATTGCCCTCTAATAAAGTAGCATTACACACGTTTGCGAGAGCCCCGCAAAGAGAAGCTAGGGGAGCATCTCCCATTCCTTGGAAACGATCGAGAAGATGCTAGATAATCGATCCATGAAGAAGCGGTCGATGGAATCTTCTTGGCGAGAGAAGGATCCGAGTCATGGTTATGAGTGGTATAAAGATCCTTTGCCAGCACCACGATTCGCGAATTCAAGCATTAGGCGAATGCAATCGCCACTCAATTGATCACCCGAGAGAATTTTTCATGGGCCAAGATTTCATAAAATAAAGGCATCTCGGGATTGTACAAGGGAATGGGAAGAGAAGCTGACCTAGCGAGACTATAATCTTTTGATCATCACATTGAAAGCTTTGCGAAAGAATAGATGAAGGTTCTTGATCGGGAATGGTTGTAGTAAAAACCCTTCTCGAGCAACTTTCGTTGAACTTCTTCAAAAAGAAGCTTTGTATGCACGTCGATGAAAGCCATTTATCAAGATGGGAATGAATGGAAGATTGGAGATTAAGATTTAGAAAGGACGAAGAAAAGACTTGCAGGGGCAGGAGCGCAAATTGCGGAAGGAGAGAGTCAAAGAAAGGTTGCAGAGAGAAACTAAAGAATGAAAAGGAGGGGAAAAGAAAACTATATATAGGGAAAAAGATCCTCGAGAAAAACGAGGTCATTTAATGCGAAGAGACATGAATGGTCAAGAATTTCAAGAAAAGTGGAAACTTCCCCACCACATGTCGTTGGGTTTATACTAAGCATTGAACAACATATTATGTTCTCTCGCGAGGGAGTCGTCTAAAATAAACGACGCAATGATAGTTGGAAGTGTCGCGAGAGTGAATGTTTGTGATGGGTGTCTTGTTAATTTGGGTACTAAATAATGAAGAAGGTGATGTTCTTGAGCTAGTATGGTGTGTTCAAGTTTTCTGGCAAAAATAAATCACCAATGTTTATTGCAAGACAAGATAAAAGATTAATGTTCTTGTCATAACCACAATCATTCTCTTTGTTTGTTTTTTTATGGTGTGAGATCGAGAACCACTAAATAATGAAGGAAGGGGTTTGAGAGATTTTTTTTATGAGATCGAGAACCACAGATGGGGGTTTGAGAGAATGAAGACGTTCCTAACTACAATAACGTGATTTTTGCTATCGTCCTGGTCTCTAGGCAGGTGAAGAGACAACTCAGTCGTGATCGAGGCATTCGAAGAAAGAGCTATTGTTGCTGCCATCGCAGCGAGACAAGGAGCTTGTGGGTCGAAGTAGTTGGTGTTGTAGATTTAACGACAACAAGAATGAATATCTGGTGGCGTTTGGGTTGCTTTCAGAATTGCATATAATGTTGTCATAAACAACAACACTGGATTTTGGGTTGATATGGACTGCAAATTGGTCAGGGATGAGGAACTGGTGCCGAATACGAGATGGAGAGATGTGATTAACCAGGTTCATGCAACGTAGAAGTGTAATGGGAAAATGGACGACAACATGGAGGTTTCTGTGGCCTGAATTGGAAATGAAGCTGGTCTTGTATGTGTCGATGTTAAAGGATTAGGCAAGGGGCTGGTGTTGCTGCCATGGTCATGGCACTGAACAAGGAATTGATTTTTGCTGCAATAAGTCCATGGAAGAATGTTGCTGCAATTGCCTTGGGGCTCTTGTGCTGAGATGAAGAAGAGCTAGCGGTCCTAGTAGTGTTGTACGTATTTGAATGGGGTAGTCTGAGCTGGTGATGCTGAGAACAATGGGTTCAAAAAGGCAGTGGTGCTGGTGGTTATCGAATGGTGTTGGCACAACAGTAAGAAATGGTGTTTTGGTTGCTGCCAGTATTGATTACTGCTATTGACTGTGGTTCATAGTGCAAAGAAGAGAACTGATGTCGTGGAAGGTGCTTTGGATGAAATGACGGACCAAGGAATGATGTCCATTGTTGGTACTATTTACGGAATTCGGAGATGGACTGTATATTGCAGTCGCTGATAGTGGATGAGAGAGGACCGGAAAAGGAAAGATGGTACTGTGGTCAGTTTAGGAAGGAAGATGGGTATTGAACGAGATGGTTGTGTGGAGATTTGGTTCATCAATATCATGAGAATATAGTTCGTGTGATAACTGATGAGAGGGAAGGCAGTAGTGTTTGTTACTAGTTTTTCCGTGGACTGAGGTTACATGGTCAGGGAATGGGCGATGGTGGTTAGGTGGCCAGAGTACTGAAGAAATTTGTTTCCGGCCAGTTTTGGAAAGTGTTTGGACGTGGAATGAATTTGGAATACGGTGGCGTTGGAAGGGATGATGTGGCACGCTTTCATTGGTTACTATTATATTTGTGACGCAAGGAACAAAAGAAATTAATAGAGAAGTCAAATCTGAAAGAAAGGGGGAGGCGCGGCTACACAGCCGTTTCACATACTAGGGTTTGGAGTTTTACTTCTCTAAATCCAATTTTACTTGGCTAGTTTTGATTTGAATATGTTTATGGCTTTTGAGAAAGCCATGTCTAGCTAGAGCCATGTTAGGGTTTAAGTAGAAACCAATTTTATTGTGCAAACTCTACATTTATATGCTTAATATATATTTGATTGATTAGTAATTTTTCTTCATAGCTTGGTATGTAATTGCTCATGTGATTTTCTTGATTATTTATGCTCTTCAATTGATATAGCGTGCCTGGGTTAAATTCTTTGATGTGATATGCTTTAGGATTGATAAGTAATGCTTTAGAATCACTACCCATGAAGTGAAGAAAATTACAGCGGAGAAACAATATTTGAGAATGCATGGAATATATTTTTAAAGATTAGTAGAGATTGCATAATTGATTGGTGGAAACAAAAATCCTAATAACCCATTCCAACTTTGTTTATTGTTTTACAATCAATTACTTTTAAGTAAGCAATTATATAATTATAACTTACATAGCAGGCAAGCGAGCAACAAGCTGCGCCGCAAGCCCTTTTTGAATTGCAAAGCCAATCCTTTTAAAAACAAACTCACTCGAACCGGGGGTCATGACATTACTGTGCATGACTTTCTGAACCCTAGTAAGAAGTCCAACCGCCTCTGGAGCCAGGTACCAAAAAGTATCAAAGGCAAAGGGGATAAAAGCATGTCCATTATCGATACATGCTTTCTCATGCTTCGCTATCTTACCTGAGGCAGCCCTCAATGCTGCTTGCCCAACTGTGAAAGAACCGTATCCAATTCCAACTAACGGTGAGACGCCAGTAAGGTCAACACAAGCATGCTTCCCATTAGCCCACCCAAAAATAAGAACGTCAGCTGGCCTGAGTGTAGATCTTCCCTCAAGTGGGTATGTCAAAAAGTTGTGATCGCTTCTTTCTTTCTTTGAAATATGGCCCTCCATAATACGTCATACAAGGTATCCCGCACATGATCATGTCTATATTTAAACCCAGGATCCACCTTACAATGAACTGCATGTTCCCCATATGTGTCTAAGCACCCTGTGATGCACGCAGGGCAACGTGAATCAGAAGGGTATAGGGGGATCATCAACCTGTACTTAAGGATGGACCGGTACTCCAAGGGCGACATCTTCTGCCCAAGACCTTCAATCGGGATAGCGAGAAGAAAATCCTGGGCGTGTGCTGCTTGTAGGCAACCAAAAACTGCTTTTTGTCTGTCCGATAACTCATAAACCCTCTCCATATCTTTAACCACTTTACCAAAAAGAGCACTCGCCAAGTTGCTTTGAGATTTAAGGGGGGCGGTGTCTTTATTGGTGAAGCTGCTAAAGTCTTGATCGGGAAGAGTTTCTTGTAGGGTCTTTAAAGCCAAATAAAAATTGTCATCCATGCCCTCCACTCCACTGTCCCTGAGTATGTGATCTTGCAACCCCCAAGATTGCACACGTGATGCTAGAAATGCATATTGAGATGCCTCCTTAGCCGTGTATAAACCAAGGCCCCCATGTCTAATAGGTAGGGTAGATAACCTCCATTGTAACTCCCCAAAGAAGGGACCTCCACAAACCACAATGCCCTCTATCATCTCTCTCAAGCCTCTATCAAAAATATCCACCGCATCATTAGTGTATACTGGGCTACAAATACGAAGCCCAAAGAGTAACTTGGAGATACCCATACATGCACGTAGGAGTAACAATTCAGCTTGAGGATCACGTAGCTTGGATAAAACCTGCATCAGCTCTACTACCTTCTCTGCTCTCCTGATGGCAAGCCCTTTCACAAATCCATCATCAAGACTGACTGCACCACCTAATAATTTGACCCCCTTGTCCGGTCTTGAAATCTCAGCAGGAAACATCCCATCCCTTACCTTCCTTCCGTCCATCACAAGAGGGCCAAAAAATTTCTGTTTTTTTTATATTCAATATATAAGCCCCAGTCCAGGCCCTTCTGTCTGGACAATAGTAAGAGCTTTCGCCACTTCGACAGTGTCACCAATGATAGTACCATCATCGAGATACCAAGCCTGTAAGGATAATGCGCACTGTTCATTTATCATTGTTATAAGCCGATGAAGCACCAAGGCAAACAGCAAAGGACCTAAAGGATCCCCTTGTTGAACCCCTGTCGATGAATAGATATGATAATCTGCCACATACAGTCTTGTAGGTTGGCCATATAAATAATCTACCCACGGCGATATAGATGGACAAAGTCTACGCACCTCAAAGAGCATTGTTGTGCGATCAACGAGGTTGAAGGCATTGGTGAAGTCTACAGTTAACATAGTAAGGTTAGTATTTGTATGGTGTTTACTAACGAACCTGTTCACAGCATGTAAGATTGCCTCCGCACCCCCCGATACACCCACCCCAAACTGAAAGTCATATAAGTAGGCTGCCATGTCTTTACCAACTCCTTTCATTGCTACTTTAGACACAAGATGACGCCAAATCGTCCCCACAGCGATGGGACGGATGATTTTGTCTGGCTTTAGGAGAGGAGTTAAAGGTGCTGAAGCAATGAACTCCGCAAGAATAAGTGGGCATCTGCCACTCAACCATAAATTGACAACCCTTGTTATTGTCGTGACTAGGTCAGCAGCCACAGTGGAACCCTCCCCACAAATGGCATCCAACAAGTGTTGTACCCGGAGGTCATCCCGTCCACACGAAGTACCCTTGGGGAACGATTTAATGCAGCTTAAAACAGTGCCCTCTTCAGCCAGTAAAGGTGTTTCATTCAGCGGGATAGTCGGTTTCTGTGGAGGGGGCATGAATGGGTGTATTTCTTCAAGAGCTTTCATTGTATATGCATTGTATTGCGCTACTCTTGAAGAGCTGATGGCTTTAACTGCAGCCGTGAAGTGATCATCAGCCACTTTTCGCAAGCATGCAGAAACATTGGTGCGCCTGCTGTCAGCCTTCCTCCTCTTCCTCAAGCTTAACCCCCCCAGTTCGTCGTACCTGCAGTACCTCTCTAACGATCTTTTGAACTCCCCCAGTTTCACCCCAAGTAGTCAAAGCTTTTAATATTTGTTTCTGCTGCATCACTTTACGACTTCCAGACTTGCGCTCGGTCCTATTTTTAGGTCTGAAAACTCGTAACGTACAGCGAGGTAACAACAGCAAACTAATCCAATTCCTGACTGATTTAGGTTCTGCCGCAACTTTCAATAGAGTTGCTTTAAGAACATGGGAGAAAGCCATTCTGCACCCTTTGGGAATGCTTTTCATAGTGCTAACAGGAGCATGGAAAACTGCATCCAATGTCTCCACATTAAATTCCAATTCACTGTCCTCCAACTGCACAGAGATTAAGCCAGGCCGAGGTACTCCAACTATCATCTCAACTGCATCACCAGACCCATCGCATATTGCAGGCCTAACATCAGTGTCTCCATCATGTTTGCAAGCCCTACTCCAAGCCTGAATGCTCATACAATCAAAGCATAACCATTGTTTCAGCGTCCGCAAAGTATCCTCTAAGCTGCTGAATACATCCGGGTCACTTCTAATGGCATGTTGAAGAACATTCTTCCTTTCTGTGTTGCACATATGTAACCTCTTCAAATAAGGAACTAAACATGCAAAACCCTTGCTACCAATCCCCCCATATGGACACCCATGAAATTCTTTGAAAGGGCAAAACAGGATTCCTTTATCTATAATCGTCATTTAGGCACAAATAGGAATGGGAGTTACAACTCTACTTTCAATTGCAGCAGGAACCCAGACCTTCACGTGGTATACCGAGGAAAAACAAAGCAGATAGGAAATTATGCAAAGAAACAAACTGTACAAACAAGTATCTAAGGAAATTCAGTTCTCAAGACGGGAATCCAAGGTATAACCAAACATCAACCAGCGAACCTAGGTAGCCTCCCACCACCCCTAACCCATCGAGATGATGGTGGTGGTGATGGGAGAGAAGGAAAAAGTGGGTTACAGGCGAGTTGTTCTTGAGGTTTTGGGTTAACAAACGAGGTTAGGGTTTACAGGCGAGGTTTTGGCTTATCTCAGGTACAAACGAGGTTAGGGTATACAGGCTTCATCATTTATTGTTAGAATTTTATATTATATCATTTTGTTCCAAATTCCTGAAAAATCGTTAAAACATCATCTTGTCGATTAAGTTACTTTTGATATTAATTAGTAGTAGTATTTCACACTCCTCGTGGGAACGACCTGTACTTGCCATTGTTCTACTAGTTAGACATTGTGCACTTGCAGTATTTTATTGTAGGTTTCTGAGCCTATCAAGTTTTTGGCGCCGCTGCCGGGGAGTGGTTGCAAAATACTCTCTAGTTGATATCTTTTTGTAAATAACTTATTTTTATTTTATTTTTTGTACATAATTTATTTTTATTTTTCTTTTAAAAATTTTTTAGTTCTTTTTACGTAGCTCGTTTGATTTGTTTTTTTTAGGTACCTTAGTTTGAAGTGCTGCAATTGAAACCAACAGCAGGCGAAAAGAAAGTATGCACTCGCAAAGCTTTTGCAAGAGCGACTTGGAAGATCCATTAGAGGTTTTCTTAGCTCATTTTGGGTATGATTTTGATGATGGTAGTGTTTTTTGTGAAGTCAATGCTTTGTTAGATTCCACACCGCTGCTAGACACTAGGAAATGGAAGCCAAAACTAGAACCTGTAGTTCTTACCGAGTGTCGACTAGTTCTAGTAGGTTAGAAAGCTCCGACCTTGACCCTTAATAATGAAACAGTTATAGATGATAATGGGTCAATTAGTCATGATATCATTGTTCCGTTGAGCCCTTGTTCCTCGGATCCATCAAGTGATTTTCTAAAAGCTCATGTGAATGTTAAACATATTGATACCGGTGAATTGGAACCAATATCACCTGCAGAAGTTATTTCCTCGGACTTAGAACCAGATTTAGGGAGTACAACAACTGTTCAATTCTTTAAACAATCTTTACTAATTATTCGTGAATCTGATTTACTTCACATTACCTCATATGGTTGGGAAGGTTCAAATTATGTACTGAATAAGATTGAATTCAGTTTTAGCTCTCTGGGTACTAATCATTCTTATTCCAGATTCATCTTTTCAGACGACCTGATTTGTTGGATTGATCCCCAACTTTTCAGACTTTATATATATATGCTTGACATGTTACTTTGGTGTACCATCACCTTGTTTGAGATTCCTTGCTTCCGCAGGAAGAGATATAAAGATTATGCTTCATGGGAGTCAACCCATAGGATTTTGCTTCATGGGAGCCAACCCATCAGATTTGTTTTCTTTGCTCTATCTTTTACTTTTTGCATAGCATTTTTAAATTTCCCATCTTATTTTCTACGTTGGATGACTCAATTACATTGAGGAAAATGTAATGTTTAAGTATGGGGGAGTGGCACTTTCGTTAGGAATTTATTTATATTTGCATATTATGACCAGTTGTGGAGCGGGTCTTACGAAAAAAAATCATAGTATAACCAGCTGTGGAGCGGGTCTTGAAAAAAATAATTGCATTCTATTGCATAATATGATCAGTTGTTGAGCGGGTCTATTGTAAGGTATTTTCTTGTTATTTTAAGATCAGTTGTGGAGCGGGTCAATAAAAAATTAAAAGAAAAATAATAAGAAAAAAATTTAAATTATGATCAGCTGTTGAGCGGGTCTATTTTCTATTTTGCTCGAGGACTAGCAAAATGTAAGTGTGGGGGAATTTGATAAACGCGTAAGTGCTACATTTTATAACCATATTTATATCAGCTAAGACTCGATATTTTGGCTAATAACACGATTTTAGTGCTTTTGTATAGAAAGTACAAGAAGATCCGATCAATTGAAAGATATATAGCTTATTGGACACTAAAATGCCATTTGCGGTGTAAATAACCAATGTTGCTCACGGTTCCATAGGGAGAGAGCTAAATGAAGTTTGCCGGCAAAAAGAAATCACCAATGTTTATGATCGAGGCACCAAAGACAGTAAAAGATTAATGTTCTTGTCATGACCACCTGTCGCTATATTTTACACTCTCCGTCAGGGAGATACTAAGAGGATTCTCTTTGTTTGTTAAGCAAAGTGGGCTACATGGAAACTTCCCCACCACATGTCGTTGGGTTTATACTAAGCATTGAATAACATATTATGTTCTATGTCTTCGATAGTTGGAGCAGCTGATGGGTGCCTTGTCAAGTTGGGTACTAAATAATGAAGAAGGTGACGTTCTTAAGCTAGTATGGTGTGTTCAAAGCAGTTGCAGTACAATCACTTTTCTATGGTGTGAGATCGAGAACCACGGATGGGGGTTTGAGAGAATGAAGACGTTTTTAACTACAACAACGTAATTCTTGCTATCGTCCTTGTCTCTCGGAAGTTGAAGATACAACTCAGTCGTGATCGAGGCAGTCGAAGAAAGAGTTGTTGTTGCTGCCATCGCAGCGAGACAAGGAGCTGGTGGGTCGAAGTAGTTGGTGCTATGGATTTAACGACAACAAGAATGAATATTTAGTGGCGTTTGGGTTGCTTTCGGAATTGCATATAATGTTGTCATAAACAACAACACTGGATTTGGGGTTGACATGGACTTCAAATTGGCCAGGGATGAGGAACTGGTGTCGTAGCCGAGATGGAGAGCTGAGATTAACTAGGTTCATGCAACGTAGAAGTGTAATGGGAAAATGGATGACAACATGGAGGTTTTTTGTGGCCTGAATTGGAAATAAAGCTGGTCTTGTCTGTGTCGATGTTGAAGAATTAGGCAAGGGGCTGGTGTTGCTGCCATGGTCATGGCAGTGAACAAGGAATTGAGTTTTGTTGCAATAAGTCCATGGAAGAATGTTGCTGCAATTGTCGTGGGCTCTTGTGCTGAAATGAAGAAGAGCTAGTGGTCCTAGTAGTGTTGTACGTGTTTGAATGGGGTAGTCTGAGCTGGTGATGTTGAGAACAATGGGTTCAAGAAGGCAGTGGTGCTGGTGGTTAATGAATGGTGTTGGCACAACAATAAGAAATGGTGTTTTGGTTGCTGCCAGTATTGATTACTGCTATTGATTGTGGTTCATACTGCAAAGAAGAGAAGTGATGCCGTGGAAGGTGCTTTGGCTGAAATGACGGACCAAGGAATGATGTCCATTGTTGGTACTATTTACGGAATTCGGATATGGACTGTATATTGCAGTCGCTGGTGGTGGCTGAGAGTGGACCGGAGAAAGGAAAGATGGTACTGTGGTCAGTTTAGGAAGGAAGATGGGTATTGAACGAGATGGTTGTGTGGAGATTTGGTTTAGCAACATCATGAGAATATAGTTCGCGTGATAACTGATGAGAGGGAAGGCAGTAGTGTTTGTAACTAGTTGTTCCGTGGACTGAGGTTACATGGTCATGGAATGGGCGATGGTGGTTAGGTGGCCAGAATACTGAAGAAATTTGTTTCCGGCCAGTTTTGGAAAGTGTTTGGACGTGGAATGAATTTGGAATACGATGGCGTTTGAAGGGATGATGTGGCACGCTTTCATTGGTTGCTATTATATTTGTGACGCAGGGAACAAAAGAATAAAAAGAGAAGTCAAATCTGAAAGAAAAGGGGAGGCGCGGCTACACAGACGTTTCACATACTAGGGTTTGGAGTTTTACTTCTCCGAATCCAATTTTACTTAGCTAGTTTTGATTTGAATATGTTTATGGCTTTTGAGAAAGCCATGTCTAGCTAGAGCCATGTTAGGGTTTAAGTAGAAACCAATTTGATTGTGCAAACTCTATATTTATATGCTTAATATATATTTGATTGATTAGTAGTTTTTCTTCATAGCTTGGTATGTAATTGCTCATGTGATTTTCTTGATTATTTATGCTCTTCAATTGATATGGTGTGCTTGGGTTAAATTATTTGACGTGATATGCTTTAGGATTGATAAGTAATGCTTTAGAATCACTACCCATGAAGCGAAGAAAATTACAGTGGAGAAATAGTATTTGAGAATGCATGGAATATATTTTTAAAGATTAGTAGAGATTGCATAATTGATTGGTGGAAACAAAAATCCTAATAACCCATTCAAACTTTGTTTATTGTTAGAATTTTATATTATATCATTTTGTTCCAAATTCATGAGAAATCGTTAAAACATCATCTTGTCGATTAAGTTACTTTTGATATTAGTTAGTACAGTAAAAACTCCATATATTAATAAACTCTATATATTAATAAAAAATCATGGTCCCAACTTCGGCTAGTTATAAGTAGTAATAAACTCCACATTTTAATATTAATAGATTTTTCTTGTCCCACCATAAGGAATTTACCTCCATATATTAATATAATAGACATAATCTAAAAATTATAGATCTTGTTACATCAAAATTTAAGATAAAGAAAAATATGTATCTATAGTTTTTTGAGAAAATGTAGTAATTTTTTGGATTGTTATCGCATCTTTTGATTTGCATATGCGTATGACCACGTTACTATGTGCACCTTCTTGTTGAAGCCAAAATATTTCCAAATTGTCGAGCATGTTTAAAACTTCTTGTCGAGCATTTTTTTTTTGGTATACCTCCCTATATTAATAAACTCCATATATTAATAATTTTGTGATGTCCTAAGGCTATTAATATATGGAGTTTTTACTGAAGTAGTATTTCACACTCCTCGTGGGAACGACCTGTACTTGCCATTGTTCTACTAGTTAGACACTTTGCAATTCCAGTATTTTATTGTAGGTTTCTTAACCTATCAAGTTTTTGGCGCAGCTGCCGGGGAGTGGTTGCAAAATACTCTCTAGTTGATATCTTTTTGTAAATAGCTTATTTTTATTTTATTTTTTGTACATAATTTATTTTTATTTTTTTTTTAAATTTTTTTTAGTTCTTTTTACATAGCTTGTTTGATTATTATTTTTTTGGGTACCTTAGTTTGAAGTGTTGCAATTGAAACCAATAGCGGGAGAAAAGAAAGTATGCACTCACAAAGCTTTTGCAAGAGCGACTTGGAAGATCCATTAGAGGTTTGCTTAGCTCATTTTGGGTATGATTTTGATGATGATAGTGTTATTTGTGAAGTCAATGCTTTGTTAGATTCCACACCGCTGCTAGACACTAGGAAATGGAAGCCCAAACTAGAACCTCTAGTTCTTACCGAGTGTCGACTACTTCCATACGTTGAGAAATCTCCGACCTTGAACCTTAATAATGAAACCGTTATAGATGATAATGGGTCAATTAGTCATGATATCATTGTTCCGTTGAGCCCTTGTTCCTCGGATCCATCAAGTGATTTTCTAAAAGCTTATGTGAATGTTAAACATATTGATACCGGTGAATTGGAACCAACATCAGCTGCAGAAGTTATTTCCTCGGACTTAGAACCAGATTTAGGGAGTACAACAACTGTTCAATTCTTTAAACAATCTTTAATAATTATTCGTGAATCTGATTTACTTTACATTACGACATATGGTTGGGCAGGTTCAAATTATATATTGAATAAGATTGAATTCAGTTTTAGCTCTGGGTACTAATCATTATTATTCCAGATTCATCTTTTAAGATGACCTGATTTGTTGGATTGATCCCCAACTTTTCAGACTTTATATATATGCTTTCCAGGTTACTTTGGTGTATCATCACCTTGTTTGAGATTCCTTGCTTCCGCGGGAAGAGATATAAAGATTATGCTTCATGGGAGTCAACCCATAGGATTTTGCTTCATGGGAGTCAACCCAACAGATTTGTTTTCTTTGCTATATCTTTTACTTTTTGCATAGCATTTTTGAATTTCCCATCTTATTTTTACATTGGATGACTCAATTACATTGAGGACAATGTAATGTTTAAGTGTGTGTGTGTGGGTGGGGGGGGGGCACTTTCGTTAGGATTTTTTTTTTTTTTTTTTGCATATTATGACCAGTTGTGGAGCGGGTCTTCAAAAAATCATATTATAACCAGCTGTGGAGCGGGTCTTGAAAAAATATTTGCATTATATTGCATAATATGATCAGTTGTTGAGCGGGTCTATTGTAAGGTATTTTCTTGTTATTTTATGATCAGCTGTGGAGCGGGTCAATAAAAAATTAAAAGAAAAATAACAAGAAAAAAAAATTAAATTATGATTAGCTGTTGAGCGGGTCTATTTTCTGTTTTGCTCGAGGACTAGCAAAATATAAGTGTGGGGTAATTTGAAAAGCGCGTAAGTGCTATATACCCATATTTATATCAGCTAGGACACGATATTTTGGCTAATAACACGATTTTAGTGCTTTTGTATAGAAAGTACAAGAAGATCCGATCAATTGAAAGATATATAGCTTATTGGACACTAAAATTCCATTTGCGGTGGAAATATCCAATGTTGCTCACGGTTCCATAGGGAGAGAGCTAAATGAAGTTTGCCGGCAAAAAGAAATCACCAATATTTATGATCGAGGCACCAAAGACAGTAAAAGATTAATGTTCTTGTCATGACCACCTGTCGCTATATTTTACACTCTCCGTCAGGGAGATACTAAGAGGATTATCTTTGTTTGTTAAGCAAAGTGGTCTACGTGGGAACTTCCCCACCACATGTCGTTGGGTTTATACTAAGCATTGAACAGCATATTATGTTCTCTGTCTTCGATAGTTGGAGCAGCTGATGGGTGTCTTGTCAATTTGGGTACTAAATAATGAAGAAAGTGACGTTCTTAAGCTGGTATGGTGTGTTCAAAGCAGCTGCAGTACAATCATTTTTCTATGGTGTGAGATCAAGAACCACAGATGGGGGTTTGAGAGAATGAAGACGTTCCTAACTACAACAACGTGATTCTTGCTATCGTCCTGGTCTCTAGGCAGCTGAAGAGACAACTCAGTCGTGATCGAGGCAGTCGAAGAAAGAGTTGTTGTTGCTGCCATCGCAGCGAGACAAGGAGCTGGTGGGTCGAAGTAGTTGGTGATGTGGATTTAACGACAACAATAATGAATATCTGGTGGCGTTTGGGTTGCTTTCGGAATTGTATATAATGTTGTTATAAACAACAACACTTGATTTGGGGTTGATATGGACTGCAAATTGGTCAGGGATGAGGAACTTGTTTTGTAGCCGAGATGGACAACTAAGATTAACCAGGTTCATGCAACGTAGAAGTGTAATGGGAAAATGGACAACAAAATGGAGGTTTTTTGTGGCCTGAATTGAAAATGAAGCTGGTCTTGTCTGTGTCGATGTTGAAGGATTAGGCAAGGGGATGGTTTTGCTTCCATGGTCATGACAGTGAACAAGGAATTGAATCTTGCTGCAATAAGTCCATGAAAGAATGTTGTTGCAATTGCCATGGGGCTCTTGTGCTGAGATGAAGAAGAGCTAGCGGTCCTAGTAGTGTTGTACCTTTTTGAATGGGGTAGTCTGAGCTGGTGATGCTGAGAACAATGGGTTCAAGAAGGCAGTGGTGCTGGTGGTTATCGAATGGTGTTGGCACAGCAGTAAGAAATGGTGTTTTGGTTGCTGCCAGTATTGATTACTGCTATTGATTGTGGTTCATACTGCAAAGAAGAGAACTGATGCCGTGGAAGGTGCTTTGGCTGAAATGAAGGACCAAGGAATGATGTCCATTTTTGGTACTATTTACGGAATTGGGAGATGGACTGTAAATTGCAGTCACTGGTGGTGGCTTAGAGAGGACCGAAGAAAGGAAAGATGGTACTATGGTCAGTTTAGGAAGTAAGATGGGTATTGAACGAGATGGTTGTGTGGAGATTTGGTTCAGCAACATCATGAGAATATAGTTCGTTTGATAGCTGATGAGAGTGAAGGAAGTAGTGTTTGTTACTAGTTGTTCCGTGGACTGAGGTTACATGGTCAGGGAATGGGCGATGGTGGTTAGGTGGCCAGATACTGAAGAAATTTGTTTCCGGCCAGTTTTGGAAAGTGTTTGGACGTGGACTGAATATAGAATACAGTGGCGTTGGAAGGGATGATGTGGCACGCTTTTATTGATTGCTATTATATTTGTGACGCAAGGAACAAAAGAAATAAAAAGAGAAGTCAAATCTGAAAGAAAGGGCGAGGCGCGACTACACAGCCGTTTCACATACTAGGGTTTGGAGTTTTACTTCTCCGAATCCAATTTTACTTAGCTAGTTTTGATTTGATAATGTTTATGGCTTTTGAGAAAGCCATGTATAGCTAGATCCATGTAAGGGTTTAGGTAGAAACCAATTTTATTGTGTAAACTCTACATTTATATGCTTAATAATGATTTGATTGATTAGTTCTTTTTCGTCATAGCTTGGTATGTAATTGCTCATGTGATTTTCTTGATTATTTATGCTCTTCAATTGATATGGCGTGCTTGGGTTAAATTCTTTGACGTGATATGCTTTAGGATTGATAAGTAATGCTTTAGAATCACTACCCATGAAGCGAAGAAAATTACAGCGGAGAAACAATATTTGAGAATGCATGGAATATATTTTTAAAGATTAGTAGAGATTTCATAATTGATTGGTGGAAACCGAAAATCCTAATAACCCATTCCAACTTTGTTTATTGTTAGAATTTTATATTATATCATTTTATTCCAAATTCCTGAAAAAATCGTTAAAACATCATCTTGTCGATTAAGTTACTTTTGATATTAGTTAGTAGTAGTATTTCACACTAAATATGATATCCTCGTGGGAACGACGGCATTACTTGCCATTGTTCTACTAGTTAGACGAGGAAAAACTAAGTTTCGATTTTACCCCCAATATGCATGGGGAGAATAAAAAACAATGAAGGATTATCTTATTGTAGGATTACCCATTTGAGCCTATCAGGATAGGGTCGGGTAAGGGTAGGATATGTGGCATGGTACATTGCTTAACTTTTTGTGCCAGCACCTGATGCAAATTTCCCAGAAACTTGAGTTTTTTTTTTTTACTTGGCTATCGGCATTGATAGATTTCTATCGAGAATGCCAGCAATTAATAATTTCGGCATGGTATTCATACTAAAAATAGTGCCGACATAGTAAAACGACATGGTGTTCGTACTAAAACTATGCTGGTACGCAAAACTGGCATTGTGATGAATACATTGTCGGTATTAACTGAAACTGGAAATTTTCAGTTACTATTTTTTATTCTAACCTAAATGAATTCTTTTAAAACAAATCGATGATTAGGTTTCTTTCAAGAAGGCATATTTATATAATAGATTAATCACCAATTTTATTTTGAAACAACGATGAAACCATGTTGAAATCGATGATGGAGAAAATAAAAATCAAAGAGAGGATCCGGCAAAGAAGGAGAAGAAAAGGGAAGGAGAACAGAAGAATAAGAAAAGTTAAAATACTAAAGGGTATTTTAGTATTTCCATACCCCAAAAATCACCTCTTAGCAGAAACTATTGGATGGGGATATTAATTCATATCCCCCAATTATTTTCTATATCCCCCAATTGCGCGTTCATTTTAACTACAATGTTCCATGTTCTTATTTTTGTCCATCATCATTTAATATTTAACAATTTTTAGGAGAATATATCTTGGATGTCAATTGGCGGAATAGACTGATTAAGTGTGTCTTGTTTTAGTTTAATCAAGAGTTTGAAGGTGATGAACATGATGAAATATGCATTTTTAATAATTGATTACATTATTATCGTTATTTTAAGAGTTTGAAGGTGATGAATAAGATGTACATGTGTTTTTTAGTAATTGATTATATTACTGTCGTTATTTAAACCTTATCTCACTTTTGTAGGAACCACGGTTACACTGATGTGCAACAAGCCTTTAAACCATTAGGGAACCCTATTGGACGAGTTGTGTCTCGTGAGGATTATAGAGAGATATAACCACACAAATTATCATTATCTGACTTCTTTAGCCTTCATTGAAATCTTCAGGATCAACATCTCTAACTTTATCTCCATCTATATGTCCATCTTGTGTGGGTTCTAGGTTCATCCTTGCGAAGTTATTTTTGAAAATTAAGTAATAGTTACAAAAATGAAATCGCTTGCCGGTCTTTCTTTTATAAATTAGTTTCACCAGCTCCTCCTACAATATAGAATTAAAAATCAATTTACTATTCTCTTTGAATAAATCAGTAAAAAATATTTATAGGTAACAAGTAAGTCACTTACGACGTGTTGTATGGGAGTGTAAGGGGGACTGAAGAGGTAAGCAACTATTTACAACAATACATATTCTCTCACTTCTCTTCTAATTGTGCACACCCTGTTTTTGATGAAAAAAAGTCTTTGTAGGTTGGGATTCCCTGACGTTGTTTGAAATTTTCCCACAACCATGTCCCAATTTTTTTTTCTTCTATTTACTGAAATTCCTACAACATTAAACTCTAGCATAACAACGGCCTATGAACTAATAATGAATTCATCTTCTTCAGGAGTAAAAACCACCATAATATTATGACGAAAGGTGTTGTTTTTTAAATGACAATTAGGACTAGATACAATTGTGTTTTTTTAAGTAACAATGGCAGAACTGATATATATTTATCGTGGACTATGGGTGATCTATTTATACATGAAAATCAATTTACTATTATGACTATAATACATATTTGTATCATGTAGAAAGAAATGAATACACGACTAAAAATACTGTACAATGAGAATGAAATAAATGACAACACAACCGCAACAAACATATCCATATCCTGTAAAAAGAAGTGACGATACGAAAACTGAAGCAACAAACATATCCTCATTGTAAACCCCAACTTACTATCGAATTAAAACACATTCACAATCAAAGCTAAAGAAACTAAAAAAGAATGTAAACTCAATCAAACTTAAAGTTGCAACATTGAAAAAGTTTCAAATTGCAACGACCATAATGAAAACAATCATTCATATCCCTTCCATCTTCATCCTTATCTTCATATTCATATTTTCTTATATATTCTTCCTCCACATATCCATCTTCATAATCATGTTCACCTACATATTCATAATCATCTGGATTTTTTTTGTAGTATTGTGATCCTCCCTATTCAACATCACAATTAGCTTTTACATAATAATCAAATGCACCATCTTTATTTTGACCGGGGACAACTTCTTCATCTAAGTATCTATCATCATATTCTCAATTTGATGATGCTTGTTCCACGTATTTGTATCTGAACCATCAAAACTTGACGGGTCTGATGGTTTTGCTTCGACTCCTGGTTGTGCTTAGCCACCTCTACGAGTGCGCGCTCTAATGTGCACAATAAGATCAGTTCTTACTTGGAGGTGCAATTCAAGTTTTTTTTAGACTTGACATAAAACTACGACGATCATCTATATATTATGGAATCGGAATAGGAACAAATGCACCCCAATCCTTATGGTTCATGCTCAATGATCATGTTGTGCAAAATAAGACAACATCTCGTTATTAGGTTCAAGTATTGTCGCCAATATTTACATGGTGATTTGACAATTCTAAATTTCCCTTAAACCACTCCAAAAGCACGCTCGACATCATTTCTTTTAGAAATTTGATACTTGTTGAATCTTACCATATATGGAACCTTCAATGCCTGAGTGAAAGCTTGTACATTTGGATATATACAATCAGCTAAGAAATAACCCATTTTGTATTCCTGACCATTGATGACATAATTGCATGAAGGTGTTACACCTTTGAGCATGTTATCAAAAAGAGGTGAATGTGCCAACATATTCAAATCATAATTTGACCCAAGCATTCCAAAAAAAGCATACCAAAACCATAAATTATATGATGCTACCGCCCCTATTTAACACCATGGAACTGTGTTTCTCTTTACCCTGATAAGTTCATTGCTAAGCTATCAGACAATTCTTCCATGGTCACTTCATACAATCAGTACTACATAGCATTCCACGGTCGTTCGGCATTTTCAGCTTGCAACCTCTAAACATCTTCGGGAGTAGCTTGGCGTAAGTATCTTTCTCCAAAAGTCTCGCAAATTATGTTGCAAAAGATAATAATATGTTGTTGTTGCGCCCATACGAGTGTAGTCATCGGCACTATCATCAGCTGTAATGTTACACAAATATTTCATGCCGACAACTAATTATATATATTTCATATATGGAGAATGCCATATAGCACCAGTTGTATCTGGACGTTGATGCCATTCTTTATCCACTTCAAGTAACTTCCCTTCCAATTTATGGAATAGGTCTTCCTTCATGTCTAGTCATTGTTTGAGTTATGTTGAAATATAACCAGTTCCAGGTGTGAAGTAATCATTCATTCTCGCATCACGCCATATCTGATCTCGGCTGAGTACACTTAGTGTCTGCACTTCCTTGGAACCATTTGACGAATAATACACATACATTCATCCAAACATAATTGTCTAAATAATAAAAAAAGTTTTTTCTTCTTCATCACTTTAGGTATCCAATTCGATTGCGTATGCCGGTCTCATATAAGCATACATTAGACTCGTAATGTACCTCTGTAAACAACAATTTTAGTTTCAATTTCTATATATCATACATGAACTATAATTCAATCAACACTCCACACCCATAAAACAACAGTTGATAACAATTTCTTTCAACATTGATAAGGAGATACATCACAAAACAAGTAATAGTCATGGATTTTTAACTACATATATGCTTTAATCTAACTAATATATAATATAACTTATCAACCTAATACCAATAACTTCATGATTATCAAAATAATTTCACTACGAACCCTAAAAGTTGAACTACTTACCTTTGGTGATTTTGTGGATGAAATTCGAAATTGAAAGATGCAATAGAACCACCTATAGTTTTGTTAATGAACCCTTTGATTTGGCACAACAATTCAAGCAAAGCCACCTTTAAAATTAAAAGGGAAAATTAAAGTATATGAGGGTTGGGAGAGAAACAAAAGACGGAGTGAAGAAAGAGAAGTGTCAAACTCGAGCTTATGATGAGTGTTTATACCTTGAAAACGGAAACTGAGTATCTGTCTGGTCAAGGTCAACTATTTGACCGAGAGGATACTCAATATCGGTTTTTTACATTGAGGACGGAGATTGAGTTTCCGTCTCATTTGGATAAGCGGAGCCCCCCCTCCCATTATGGGTGAAATGTTCCTCCATTTTCACTTGGCTATATTTAAGCTACAACCAAGCAAAATGTCCAACCACAGTGCTTGGCCTTAGGGTTCTCAATTTTGGATTAAGCTTTGTGCTCTTTATATAATATGTGGGACTATTTTGTTTTTGTGATAATATCATCAACATACCTATGATCTTGTGCATGCGCATCCAAAGTAGTTTAATTTTATCCATGAGAATTTTCGAATTTGGTGTCCTTCACTAGTATTGGAAGTTTTCTTTTTATAAGATCAACTTGGTCCTTGAATCTAGTCTATCAAGCACAACTATCTCGAGGAGTGTCAGGGTAACAATTTTGCGATATGGAAAAACACAAAACTTGATCAAGCATAACTTGGATGCAATGACTTGGTATATCATAGGTTTTGCAAGGTACTAACGGAGTGGAAGACCACAAAACTTATTGTAATACTCCCTCCGTCCAAGTTATATAGGCGGAGAAACCAAATCTTTTAGATTAAGAAAACTATATGGATTTTATAAATATCCATTATTTTTCCTGTTTTGCCCCTTTCTTTTGATGAAAACTGAAACATTATATTAACTCTAGCGTAATACTATTGTCATAAATAAGGGCATATTTGGAAAGAAGTTTTCTAGGAGCTAAAACTATGCCTATAGATGGACAACTAAAAACTAGTTCTCCTCCTGTATTACTTGGACGAAGAAAGTAAGATTCTAAAAAAATGGAAGGACCATAAAACTTTTTCTCAGTAACAAGTATCATATATATCTAAGTAACAATCATCATATATAAAATTTGAGAAAACATGGTTATGCAAAGTAAGAAGCATTTTTTGGATTTTAAGAAAAAAAAACAACTTTGCCGATAATTACAGATTTTTGTCTGGTCGGAAGAGTCCTCCAGATATTATGGTCGTGGATCAATGATCCGTTTTGATATTTTGGAATACGAACAGAGAAGAGAGGATAGGCTCATTACATAAAAAAAAATGGAATCCCTTATAAGTAACTGAGCGTGAGAGCCAAATGGACACTCTTAGATGGACAAGGTCGGACAAGATTTGCGCCATTTTCTCCGGCAAACTCAAACGACAATGAATTTAGGTCTAATATTTTAATGATATGTTCCTATTATAAGACTTTATATTCCTACCAAAAATGAATGCAATTCGAGATAGCAAACCTGACCATCTACCGATCTTAATTTCAACCGTTAATTTTGAACGGCTGATATTCAAAGGGGTAGATGGTGGTTTTATTCATCTCGAATTGTGTTCATTTTTTGTAGGAATGTAGAGTCTTATAAGAAGAATATACCATCAAAATATTAGACTTAAATTCATTATCGTTTGGGTTTTGCGGAGAAAATGGTACAAATCTTGTCCGACCTTGTCCATCTAAGAGTGTCCATGGATCCTCCCTCAAATAGAATAATGCCAAAGTTATAAAACAGTACAAGAATGACCATGTCAATAGATTTTTTTTATAAAAAGAGTTTGAGAATACCCATGTTAACAGATTCTTTTGCTAAGTTTGACGACAAGTTTTATTTATCCCATCCCAGTTTTTTTATCTCTTTCTTGGTATTCAAAAAATCTATGGAGTTCTCGAAGTAATTGATCTGTCTAGTATTAATCAACGATTTGGGATATAGCTGGAACAACACTCACAACCCAAAGTGGCGAACTTGTTAGAGATTAGGAAACGTAGCCTTTACTTTTCCTGTTATAGCATTGTTTTCTGTATATAGTTTTTTGGTTAAACTTGTAAAGTCTTGTTTGCCAAGATACGGCAGTTGTAAACACATATATAAACAGAGTTCTATTGTTTGGTTTTCTCACGTTGAGAAACCTAACCAAAATCAATCCCTGTCTTGGTATCAGACAGGCCGATTCCACTTCGACCTGTTTTTTTTAGGGTTTTCTTTTCTCTTTTACCTTCAACGTCTTAACCTATTTTTCTTCACCATGTCTACCATAACTTCTCACTCTTCATCAACTTATTCCTCAATAGCGTCTTCTTCAACAACTTCTACATCTTCTACTTCCTCAACGTCTTCTCCGTCATTCGATCATGTCCCTTTTGAACGCCTTCATGGTGCTGTTTCAGAAAAGCTAACCGGTCACAATTATCTACTATAGAAAGCTCAATTTGTCCCGTATATTCAAGGTTATGATTTAGAGAAATATGTAGATGGTTCTCTTGCCAGTCCACCGGCTCTTGTCAATGATCTCCCAAACCCACATTTTTTGTCCTGGAGACGTACAGATAAACTTCTACTTGGTTGGATCATGTCTTCTCTCACTGCTTCAATCCTAGCTAAGGTTAAGACGTGTGATACATCGTTTGCTATATGGACCAAGCTTGATGCTCTATTTGCATCTAAAACTGATGCACATCTTATTCATCTCAAGGAGTCTCTTTCCTCGATCAAGAAAGGCAACTCAACCATGTCTGATTACATTCAATCAGTCAAAAATATTGTTGATGCTCTTACTGCTAGTGGTGTTGAAGTTTCTGACAAATAATTTCGGCATTATGTTGTTAAGGGACTTGATTCATCCTATGAATCAATCGTTAGTTCTTTAATAACCACAATGGGTGTCATTACGGCTGATGAATTTGAATCCATGTTACTATCCTATGATCTTCGTGTTGCTTCGCAGAATCAGGTTTCTCTCTCTCAACCCCTTGCTAATGTTGCCTCTATGAATAGTTCTGCAGACACTCCTCTTACACGGGATGGAAAACCAGCAGTTGTGTGTCAAATATGCATTAAACCTTTTCATAATGCTAGAGATTGTCGCAAAAGGTTGGATACGGTGACTTATCCTCCTCGTGACAAAAGACCACCGTCTAAGAATACTGCCAATAGGGGCAGACGGCTCTCTTCCAATGCTCCCGCTGCATATGCTGCTTCTCATCAATCTGTTTACGCCTACGATTAGCTTCCTGATAGTGGTGCGACGAATCATATGACCAATGATCTTAACAACTTACATACCCATTACGAGTACAATGGACCTGATCGTATTCGAACTGCTGGAGGATCTTCATTACCAATCTCAAATACTGGTGATGGTATTCTTGCAACTCCCACTCGTAAGTTTATTCTTCCTAATGTTCTCCATGTTCCACATCTCTCCAAAAATCTGCTCTCCGTGTCTAAATTTTGTCATGACAATAATGTCTTCTTTGAATTCTATGACTCTTTTTGCCTTGTGAAGGATCGCCAAACTGGGGAGGTAGTACTTCGAGGAACGCTTAATAAGGAGGGTCTCTACACTCTTCTTCCTAGGTTTCACCTCAATTTCTGCTCTTGTTGGTGAACGCACTTCTTTACAGACATGGCACTCTCGTTTAGGGCATCCGATGCTCAAAACTGTCAAAGCCATAGTTTCTAAGCATCGTTTACCTGTTTCCGTTTCCAAATTCTCTATGTGTCAGTCCTGTTTAGCTAATAAAAGTCATAAACTTAGTTTTTCATATAGTACTACGGTTTATGAAAATCCTTTGGATCTTATTGTGTCAGATGTTTGGGGTCCTGCTCCGCTTTTATCTAATGAAGGTTTTCGATATTATATTATTTTTGTTGATGCTTTCAGCCGCTTCACTTGGATTTATCCTATGTACACAAAAACTAACGTTATTGGTATCTTTGATGTCTTTTATCGTCAAGTACAAACTCTCTTTGGTCGAAAGATAAAAATTTTGCAAACCGATAATGGTACTGAATATAAGAAGCTCAACAAAATTCTACAACAAAATGGTACTCAGCATCGTTTGACTTGTCCTCATACATCTGCTCAAAATGGTCTTGCGGAAAGACGACATCGACATATAGTTGAAACTGGCTTAACTCTTTTGTCTATGGCATATGTTCCGCCTTCTTTTGGTACGATGCTTTTTCTCGCCACCTTCCTTATGAACCGGGTTTCTCGGTTCCCACAGTGTTCAAACTCCATATGAATTGCTCTTTAATAAAGTCCCGCATTTCCTCTCTTTACGGACTTTTGGTTGCCTATGTTTTCCTCACCTTCGAGATTATCGGTCTAATAAACTTGAACCACGGTCATCTCCTTGTGTTTTCCTTGGATATTGTGCAACTCGCAAAGGTTACAAGTGTTTGCATATTCCTTCCTGGGTCGAATTTATTGGTCACGTCATGTTGTTTTCGATGAATTATCTTTTCCTTTTGCAGGCCTCAACTCGTCGGTACTACCATCTTCCGGGCTCCTTCACGGTACCCACTTCTTCCCTTTTTTCGCCAACCTCTACAGCTGTGTCTTTCTCTCCTAGTTTGGTTGTTCCTCCCGCCAAGGTTTCGTGCGATTCTAATAATGTGTTGCCGCCTCCCATCGCGCATCTTGTTTTTCCCGAGTTTGTAGAACACTTGCGGTCTCAAATGCATTACTCATATGTTGGAAGATTCTACTCCCCCTACACCTACTGCAACAAATTGTCCCACTGCAACACCGTCCCACTGGCCTGTCACTGCCGGATTGTCTAATGAGAAAGCATCAAATCAGCTGGTCCCACCATCGTATGCTGCTGCTGTAGACACGTCATTGTCTCCTGCTGTTTTGGTTCCCATGCCTACGGAAGTCCAACAGTCCTTCCCTATAGAAGCTGAACGGTCTTTTCTCCCTGTTGCAAATCATTTTGGTCACACCTATAGCAGACGTATGCCATCTCGTACTGTTGCTTCTTCTGTGGCTCCTATGTCTATCTCTTCACCAAATTCTGATGCGCTGGACTGTCAGCAGACTCAGCATTCTATTTTGTCCCCTTCTCCTGATCGCTCTTCTCCATCCACTGAAATTCAGCGACCTGCTGCTGTCCAGTCAAGTGTTTTAACAACAGCACAACTACTCCCTGCTCCGCCAACAGACCTGCTGCTCTCTGGTACAATACCAACAAGATCGCATGATAGTCCTCCGTCCACTTCACCGACCAGGTGTCGTTCCGTTTCTCGACCACCGACTCGGAATGAGCATTCTATGGTTACCAGAGGAAAAGATGGTATCTTTAAACCAAAAGCTCTTTTAGCTTCAAAGTATACCACTATTACTGATGCTCTCTTTGAGCCAACATGTTATTCGCAGGCGAAGAAAGATCCGAACTGGCGTGTGTCTATGGATGATCAATATAATGCTCTTCTTCAAAATGGCACTTGGTCTTATGTTCCGCGTACTCCGGATATGAATGTTGTTGGGTGTAAATGGGTGTTTCGTGTTAGACGTCGTGCTGATGGAACTATTGAACGTCGTAAGTCTCGTTTAGTGGATCAAGGATTTCATCAACGTGAAGGACAAGACTACGGAGAAACTTTCAGCCCGGTTATAAAGCCTTTCACAATTCGAGTTGTTCTTACTTTGGCCCTTACATCTGCATGGCCTATTCGCCAACTTGATATTCAAAACGCATTTCTCAATGGGTTTCTTACGGAAGAAGTTTATATGAAGCAACCTCCTGGTTATACTGATCCAAATTATCCTGATCATGTTTGTCGGTTGCATAAATCCTTGTATGGCCTTAAACAGGCACTGAGGGCGTGGTATACTCGTCTTAGTGTATTTCTTCAACAACTTGGTTTTGTTACTTCTCGAGAAGATTCTTCCTTATTTATTCGTCGTTCGACTATTGATGTTACTTATCTTCTTGTCTACGTTGACGACATTGTATTGACAGGCTCCTCTTCTTCTTATTTGCAACATCTCATTGACACTCTCCACAAAGAGTTTTCCCTAAAAGATCTTGGAGAGTTGTCTCTTTTTCTTGGTGTTGAAGTTACAAAAACAAAAGATGGCTTGTTTCTCTCTCAGCGTCCTTATATAGAAGAATTATTGGAGCGTGCCAATATGCAAGGAGCAAAGCCTGTGAGTACTCCTTTTACTACTTCTACAGAGTTAAATCCACAGGGTGGAGTTCCTTTGACAAATCCCACTGAATATCGAAGTCTTGTTGGCGGTCTTCAGTACTTGTTGATCACAAGGCCTGAACTTGCCTTCTCGGTTAATAAAGTATGTCAGTTTATGCAACATCCTACTGACAAACATCTTCTTCTTGTGAAGCGAATATTGCGTTATTTACAAGGTACTTCCTCTTATGGTCTTACTCTTCGGCCTTCTTCTAATTTAAAATTGAATTTTCAAGCTTACACGGATCTTGATTGGTTTGGTGATCAAACGATAGACGGTCCACTAGTGGATATTGTGTTTACTTGGGTTCCAATCTTATTTCTTGGAGTTCTAGAAAGCATAAAACTGTTTCTAAGTCAAGTACGGAGGCTGAATATCGTGGTCTTGCCATTGCTACTGCTGAGCTAATGTGGATTGAATCTCTACTCAAAGAACTTCAAGTTCCAGTCTGCACTCCTCCTGTCTTATGGTGTGATAATCTTGGTGCAACCTATCTTACTATGAATCCAATATTTCATGGTCATACTAAACATATTGAAATTGATTATCATTTTGTTCGTGAAAGAGTTCAACGTGGCCAATTACTTGTTCGATTTGTCTGTTCTAAGGATCAGATTGCTGATGTTTTCACTAAACGGCTTTCACGAGATCGTTTCTCTTCTCTGCGCTCTAAGCTTACTGTTTCCGATCACCCGCTTAGATCGAGGGAGGGTGTTAGAGATTAGGAAACGTAGCCTTTACTTTTCCTGTTATAGCATTGTTTTCTGTATATAGTTTTTTGGTTAAACTTGTAAAGTCTTGTTTGCCAAGATACGGCAGTTGTAAACACATATATAAACAGAGTTCTATTGTTTGGTTTTCTCACGTTGAGAAACCTAACCAAAATCAATCCCTGTCTGAACTACATATAGAATTTGCTACGAAAATCGGTTAAAGTGAGTATTCCTTCGTATGAAAACATAGTAATGGAAAAACAAAATAGAATTCGCTATATATTTGACACGAATTTGCGGCAATGCTGGAACTATGGCAAATGCATTTATATTGATGCATAAATATAGACACCAAATAGTACCGAGTAGTATTTTTATGGTCAAACAAAAAAATAGTGTTTTCGGGCGAACCAAAATATCAGTAGCTTAGATAGTTTGGGAAGAAAAGATAAGTCAAGAACCAGAGGAAGGAGTGGATTCTGTGGAACTACTGTCATGTTCGATTTCACGGCCCTACACAGAGTCTGACTTCTAATCCACAGACCCAAAATTAAAACAACCACCAAAAAATCTGAAAATTATCCTAAAGAAATTTAATCGCCCGCCCAATTGCATTCATTTCCATCCATCTCTTCGTTTTTCTTAGCTCTCTTCGAAAACCTTTCTTTCCTAGATCCCAAATACTTAAAAAACCATGATAATCAACTTATCTGCTACGCCTCCAACTTCCTCATCAACTTCAGTGATCTCTTCATCTTCTCTAATCAAACTACTAAATTCAAGATCACCCAAAACCCACTTATCCAAATCTTCTCTTTCTTTCTCTACCTCATTTCTCAGTACCAGTAACAATAATCAGTTCTTCCACCAAAAGAGAAAAAACCCACATCGAAAAAGTGATTCTTTTCAATCCTATGCAATTCCTGGATTGGAGTTTGGCGCTTTAGAGAGTGCCAAATCGGTCTTAGAAGCATCGGGAGTACTTGCAGCTATTATAATTGTTCATGAAAGTGGCCATTTTCTTGCTGCTACACTTCAAGGAATTCATGTAAGTAAATTTGCAGTTGGTTTTGGTCCAGTTTTAGCTAAATTCAATGCAGCTAACGTAGAATACTCAATTAGAGCTTTTCCTCTTGGTGGGTTTGTTGGGTTTCCTGATAATGATCCAAATAGTGATATTCCTGTTGATGATAAGAATTTACTTAAAAACAGACCCATTTTTGATAGAGTAGTTGTAATTTCAGCGGGCGTCATTGCAAATATAATCTTTGCATATACAATTATCTTTGTGCAAGTTTTATCTGTTGGATTACCAGTTCAAGAGGCGTTTCCTGGAGTACTTGTACCCGATGTGCGACCATTGTCTGCAGCTGCCCGGGATGGGTTGCTTGCTGGTGATGTGATTCGTACGGTTAATGGGTTTGAATTGCCGAAAACTGGGTCTACTTCTGTTTCGCGTCTTGTTGAGGTAATTAAGAAAAATCCAGGAAAGAATGTGTCTCTTCGGGTTGCTAGAGGAGACAAGGACGTTGAAATTGGTATTACTCCAGATGAGAGTGTTGATGGAACAGGAAGAATTGGTGTTCAGTTATCCCCAAACGTTAAGATTTCAAAGGTTAAACCAAAAAATATTGCAGAGGCTTTTAATTTTTCTAGTCACGAATTTATGGGTCTCTCGGCGAATGTTGTGGATGGCTTGAAACAGACTTTTTTTAATTTTTCTCAGACGGCAAGTAAGGTTTCAGGTCCCATTGCTATTATTGCAGTTGGTGCTGAGGTTGCGAGATCAAATTCCGATGGGCTTTTTCAGTTTGCGGCTATACTTAATATTAACTTAGCCGTCTTAAATATACTCCCTTTGCCAGCTCTAGATGGGGGTTCTTTGGCTTTACTACTCATAGAGGCAGCTAGAGGTGGGAAAAAGATCCCTCAAGAAGTAGAACAAGGCATTCAGGGTTCAGGAATTATGCTAGTTCTTCTTCTTGGTCTCGTACTGATTGTTAGAGACACACTTAACCTTGATTTCATTAAAGAATTGTTCTTATGAGTTGATGAGTTCAGTGAAGTTGATTGCAAGAGAATCCTGACAGAAAAAAATGTGAAAGAAGGATAGTGTGATTTTGCATTAGGTTGGCTGCCGTGTTCTGTAAAGCAGAGGTTCGAATTCAGTTTCTATACTCACTTGATATTTGTGTTGCTTCCTCTTTGAGCGACTAGGTATGGGTTCTTCCCTCATTTCATCTGCTATTTCGTCATTCACATGTAAATCATACTGTTTATGATACTGAAGATACAATAGGGGGTGTGACTCTTAAAAGTAGTTTTGACCCTGAATCATGTAAGTTGATATATTTAAAGAATTTTCATTCTATTATCATCTCTGGTAATGAAGGAGTTACGAGAATTTTAAGAATATCCTCTGCATTCGGGTATTAAGATTTTTGTTTTCGTGCTATGCTTTTAGAATATTTTCATCTATTTGGTCTTGTTCTTGCTTAACTAATTGAGAAAGGATTTCTGCTGGCCATCTCCGACGATTGAAGTAGTGGCATAATGTTACTTATTACCTAGATTAGTTTTATCTATGGTGTAGAAACACTTTCTGTGATGTTTCTTCTGTTTTGGTATTTTTCTCTGTCCAAGCATGCTTGCATCTAGTTTTTATGTCTTATGGATTTGATACTGTGGACTGCAGTTGTCCAAATGATTTTCCATATGTTATCGGTTTAACTCTAAGTCCTTAAAATCTGAGCACTGATATTCTCGTGGTGATTTCAATGGCAAAAATGAAACTCATTCTTCTGGGATATGTATGCTTCACGCAGGTCATGGAATTAGTTAAGTGCTTCTTATAGCAGTGTGGATTAGGTATTCCAAATTCCACTTTACTTATAAGCATACAATAGTTCGAGCCAACATCAAGTAAGATACAGACAGTTACTAGTTTTGGTATTGCAGGCGTTTTGGTTATTGCGCTTGCCAGTATTGTCTGGTTGGAAATTAAATTACCTTCGAGAGGGAATGTGAACTTCAAAAGCTATGAGTCATAAATGTCTTAATTGCTACTAGGAAAAAAAATTAGAAAGGAATTCTGTAGAAAGAAAGATGTTTGGCTTGCCAATCCTGGTAGTCACTGCTTGAGATTAAGGATCCAAGTGATAGAAACTGATGCAGATGTTGCAGTATTACCACAAAATTATGAAAGCATGAAGCCAGTTATTATCTGTGTGAAATGGAGGTGAGAATCTTATCCAGGTCCACAGTTATAAACGATGATGTACTGTCTTCAGTTAAGATATGTTATCATGATTAGCAGCAGCAGTAGTTTACCGGAGGTTAGAATCCATACTAGCTTATTGTTTCATCTTGCTAGGTTTATCTGAGAAGTTTGAAAGGCTTTGCAAACATAGTTTGGCAATTGATCATCAACATCACTAATAGGAAGTACCAGTTTACCGGAGAGGTTATTGAATCCCATATAAGATAACACTTTCTTGTTTGTTTTATAGTATGTGACTTGGTACAATCGCAACAATCCATGAAGCCATAACCTCATCCACCAAATCAAGAATAACCAGATGTCCGGATTGATGATAAGCATCAATATTTAAACTGGTACCAAAGATTGATCATGATTTATATTCTTCCTGTACCTGATTTTCCATGCCTAAATTTAAGTAGTTGACCTACCAGCAACTCAAGTTGAGTACAATATTATAGACCAGCATTCATTTTGCACTCGCAACAAGACACATTTGGATCGATATGCACCCTACGTTTCTTAACAATTATGTAACTCGAGGACCGAATGGGAATGACCTTCCAACGTGTACTAAATATGAAAACTGGTGAGTACAATATTATAGACCAGCATTCATTTTGATATGAAAACTGGTGAGACCTAATGGTAAAGGTACCCTCCACCTAGTGTAGCGTCCAGACTCCTGAGGATCAAACGTGCATTGATATTATTATAATTTTGGATGTAGACCAACCAAATCTAACTATCTTCCATATTATTACGGGGGAGAGAACATGAGAAACTTTTAAACACATTTTCAAGCGTTTGCAGGGCTATCGCCTTTCAACCATCAGGAAACTTTCTAACTACTCGTATTAATAAATCTATCTATATCTTTCCGTAAAAGAATATGTTATGTTGGTTGGTGTTTGAACGGTGGTTGTGTTCTTCAATAATCACAGAAGGCTACAAATTTAAGTACTGCTTATGGGACCACTTGAGTTGACTTTAGCTTCGTTTGGTTTGTTTTCTTATCATCACCCAAGAGATCGATTGTAACCAAATTGTATCTTGAAATGTACTCAGTACAGTAGTGTGCAAACGGAACACGTACTATAAAAGATGCGGAGCTGCTTGATTCCCATTTTCTTCCTCCACCTTTCCCCCGCTTATGTGTCGAACAGAGCCACTTCCTTTTTTTTTTTCTGAGAAAACACACGATAACATTACGAAAACAAGTTGTTACAAATATCAGTCAATGGCACTTCTCCTATAAAAGTTTGTAGGAAAAGAGGAGAAGGATTCCATATGTTCTTTAAGCTGAATTTCCTAGCTCGACGTGCAAGTCGATCAGCTATTTTATTTCTAACACGCTTAACATAAACTAGCCTAGAATTCGCACAAAGTAAAGAAAAGGAACTCCGACAATCTTCTAAAAACTGCAAACTCCTCCAGTCAATTTCTCCCTTTCCTTCATTCACCAGATGAACCAACTGAAGACAATCGCTAACAAAGAGGACATTGGAAAGATTCAACTCTCTCACCCAGGAGCAAGCCAAAATTAGCGCCATTGTCTCAGCAGCAACATCACTGTGAACCAGTCCAAAATCCGCACGACAACTCTTTATGTTTCCTGCAATATCACACATAATGATACCAATACCCATGTTAAAGTCTTTAAAATAACCATCAATAAATATAATGTGATCTATGCCCTGCTTAGGGATATTCACTTTCATCAAAGATGCATCCTTATGCTTAGAGGGAGCTGCAATATAAGTATTAAGGGATCTTCTAATATCCATAATAACACTATCCAGATTAATTTTAATCTTTCTAAATATTACATCACATCTAAGTTTCCAGATTGACCAGAGAACCACTGCACCAACACTTAGCCAATTCACAGCATAAGGGGAACTGCCCAAATTGTTGTCAAACCAGGAATTGTAAATATCATCAATCCACTCATAATCACTACTTATTAGATGTTGCAATGAGAGAGCAAACCATATATGAGAAGCAATCGGACAATGAACAAACAGATGCATCACAGTTTCAACTTCATTAATACACAAAGGACAACAATCATCAATAGCAGGATTGTAAAACTTGAGAAGAGAATTAACAGGTAACATATATGCAAAAATCTTCCATATGAAAAACTTTATTTTTGGTAAAAAATCTAAAGACCACACCCTTTTCCAGAACGAAGCATCTTCAGAATTGACATGTTCATTCATATACACATTATAAGCAGATTTTACTATATACTGACCATTCTTTGTATGAGCCCACATAATTTCATCCTTTTTGTTAACATCTATCCTAAGAGACATGATCCTAACTACATCATCTTGAGAAAATAGGGAGTAAAGAAGACCAATATTCCAACTGTTATCATGAGTATTAAATAGGTCACTAACCAGATTATAATTACTAAAATTAGAACTACAAGGGGTAGGAGGAGAAGAACAACCAGGCAGCCAATTGTGATTCCAAATCCTTGCTGACTTACCATCATTAATCTTATATACTATATTTGCCTTAAGAAAAACCAAACTGTTTACAATACCCTTCCGAGATCCAAGAAGAGGTTTCAGCCTTTATCTATTTCAAGTAAATTCTGGTTTGGGAAGTACTTGTCCTTAAGAAAGATTGAAACTAGCTGAGTAGGGTTTTTACAGATTCTCCACCCCAGTTTCGCAATAAGAACTCTGTTGGTATCAAAAGAGTTCCTAATGCCAAGACCACCATTTAATTTGGATTTCCCAATGTCCCTCCAGGAGCGAAAATAAGCTCATTTTCTTGAATTTTTCTTAGACCACCAAAAATTTCTTTGAATAGAGTCAATTTTTGAAGTAATTTTTTTAGGAAAAGGGAAGCATGACATATGATAAACAGACAGACTAGCTAAAACATGCTTAGTTACAACTGTTCTACCTGCTCCATTAAGATAAATTTTCTTCGAATTACCAAGTCTACTATAAAACTTTTCAATAAGAAATTGGAATGTTTTAGTTTTATCCCTATCAACAAACAAATGCGTACCTAGGTATTTTTCAGTACTACTAAGGAATTTAATACCTAAAGTTTTAGAAATCATCTTAATGTGTTTATGATGCATTCTTTTACTGGTGAAAAAACCAGATTTTTCAAGGTTAATAGCTTGACCTGAAGCTTTAGCAAAATTATTAATGATTTTCATTATGTTTCTAGCATAGGTGAGAGAAGCTTTTGAAAAAAGCATGCAGTCATCTGCAAAAAATAAATGGGAAATATGAGGACTATTTTTTCTCAATTTAAAACCCTGAATTACATTTTCATTTTCACCTTTAATCAAAAGTTGCGACAAAACTTCCATGCAGATGATAAAAATATAAGGAGATAAACAATCTCCCTGCCTAATTCCCCTAGTAGGAAAGAACATTTCTCCAGGAGAACCATTCACTAGTATAGAGTAAGAGACAGTACTAATGCATTGGTGTAGCAGCTGACACCAATCCTCTGAAAAACCTAATTTCTTAAAAACTGAAATTATGAAAGGCCATTCAAGACGATCGAAAGTTTCGATAAGTCTAGCTTAATGGCCATAAACCCATCCTTATTATTTTTTTCCTTTTAATCTTAAAAGAATGCAATATTTCGTGACTAATAATAATATTATCATGTATTTGACGGTTAGCTATAAATGCAGACTGGTATGGAGATATTAAAGAGTCTAATATGGGTTTTAAACGATTTGTTAAAATCTTTGATATAATTTTGTAAACAGTATTGGACAAGCTTATAGGACGAAAATCATTAGGTGTCGAGGGATTACTTACCTTAGGAATCAGCGCAATTAATGAATGATTAAGCTGTTTAAGAAGAAATTTGTTGCGGAAAAAACCTTGAACATGATTAATTACTTCAGTTGAAACATACTCCCAATTATCTCTGAAGAAACCCCCCGGAAAACCATCTGGTCCTGGGGATTTCCAAGGAGCCATACTTTTCACTGTTGAAAAAATCTCTTCAACAGTAGGGATCACGACAAGACCAATATTAATATCCTCTGTAATAATCGGCTTAATATCCCTAAGCACGTCATCAATATCAGAAGTACATGGCATCGAAGAAGAAAAAATCCGTTTAAAGTGATCCATAAGGAGTGACATAACTTGATCCCTATTTTCCAACCAATTTCCTTGATTATCTTTTAAAGTGTGTATCGTGTTGTACATGTTTCTCAACTTAACTGAATTATGAAAGAAATTAGTATTCTTGTCGTATTGAGTGAAGTATTCTATCTTCGATTTATGTTTATAAAAAGAGTTCTCTATATCATACCAAAAATCTAATTGCTTAGAGTAATTTAGAATATAACTACCAATCGAGGGATTATAAGGCATATTCTGGAGTTTTTCTATTTCAATATTTAACTTGCCAATGGTTGTTTTAATATGCCCAAAATTATTAATATTCCATCTACTAAGATCATGCTTAAGGTTTTTAAGCTTTCCAGTAATAACATAGCTAGATGAACCTTTACATTCCTTTCCCCAAGAACGTAAAAGAACTTCTTTAAAATCTGGACTAGACTGCCAGCATTTGAAGTATTTAAAAGGAATAGTTAGACTGGTTACTTTATGAAAACATTGCAGAAGTATAAGACAATGGTCTGAGAATAATCTACCCAAATTTGTCACCCTAGTATGAGGAAGAAGCGATACCCATTTATCATTTATAAAACCCCTATCAAGCTTTTCAAATATTAACTCAGAAGGATTCTTGAATCTTCTATTACACCAAGTATATGGATTACCAAAAGAGAAAACATCATGCATATTTAACAGAGATAGAGCATTTCTAACAAAATCAGAAGCCAAAGAATTCTCTGGATTACCACCTTGTTTCTCAGAGGTATTCAGAATAAAATTGAAATCACCAAGTAAAAGCCAAGGTCTATTGTCTGAATCAGTTAACTGTTTCAAATAATTTCATTGATTTCTAATACCTAAAGTACTTAAAGAACCATATATGAAGGTAACAAGACAATTTTTGATGACAAGATTGATGTCACATACCAAATGTATCATATTATGAGCACTTCCTAAAACTTCAATATTTGAATTTTTAAAGTATCCTAATGCCAAACCACCCGATTTACCCACAGCAGGAACAACATACCAAGAATCATAAGGCAAAAAATGAGTGAATTTGTTACAGCTTTACTATCTACCATTGTTTCAATAAGATAGATTACTGCAGGTCTATGCTTTCTATAAAGATTTCTAAGATGCAACCATTTTTTATCTGAGCAACATCCATTCATATTCCAAGAAATAAACTTCATGATGTAATTAAAAGAAAAACCTCCAATTCTCAATGAAACAATGAACCACACAATTAAAAAGATGCGAGAAAGAGTAAAACAACAAGGGAAAATTCGGATTAAGGATAATGTACTTACTAGGTCATGAGCATCCAAAGGCTCTGCTTCCATAGGGTCAGAGTCCATCATCATGAGATCAACTTCCTTCTCGAATTCCTCATCTGTAATATCCGGCTCCGAAGGTAGCATTGACAGAGGCATAGGTTCGAGAATTCTAGCTTCCAAAGGTTCCTCCTTTTGTTCCGCAAGAGATGAGAAATCCATTTCAGAATTTGAGGGCATCATCATTTAAGAGTTACAATTCATCTCTGAAGCAGCACTATAGACATATCCCGGTACTTAAAAGATAGTCTGAGCAAAAGCAGAAGTTGTGGTGTACCAAAAAACATTTGCATCTACATTACCAAGATTAGTTGAAAAAGAAGAACCAACTGAATTAAAAGCAATTTCAGCAGGAGGGTTGAAAGCTGGTAATGAAGTGACAGGAGGCCAATGTGGAGTGGGGATCATGGTAAAAGAAGATGACCCTGAGCTATTACCCTGAAAAAAAGATTCGAAAGAAGTTCGAGATCTTTTGCCCTTCCTATCATGTACCAGTCCATCAGTTCCAAAGGTAATGTTTTCATAAGATTGTGCGAAACCAGTGAAGTTCATACCAATATTTCCATTAACATTATGAGTGGTACTGCTTGATGGTTCCCTAATAGTGAGAGGAGCAAACCTAGGTTCTGCTGATGAAATAACAGGGGCAAAGAGAGAAGAACCAGAATTCCTGATTGGAGCAGCTGGCTGAAGACTGACCGAGAAAGCAGATGGCTTCGAATGTTCAACAGTAGTTTCAATAACATCTGGAGACGAAGCATCTTTACGGCTATCTGAATTCGAGCTCTCCCCAACTTATGAGATTGATTGCCTCTTGGTAACAGCAACATGTGAAGCACGCCTAGTTGGAGCTGGAAGAGCCCTCACAAGAATCCTCATCTGAATCTCCCTGCACTGAGCTTCATTGTGATACAACACAAAGCATCTCTTATATGCCCTAAAAGGAAATTTTGGATAGAAAGCATACATGATATATGTTCTTTTGTTTGTGTTAAAAACAACCTTCCTAGTGAGAGGACTTCTTAGAGGTACCATGAGTTTTGCCTCATATAGACTACATGCAGGAGAGTCAGCAGTGACAAAGTTGCCTATCTGGTCCAAAGCTTCTCTAACCAAGCCTTTATTAACTAGGTCTGAGTGAATGTTGATCTGCACAGGCATTAGAGTGATTTCTCATACCAAATCAAAGATGGATTCTACATTACTAAGCTGTTGAACTGCAAAAAGTTGACCAAATAGTAAAGTAGGCCTTGCAGCATATGTTATTTCCTTATCTTTCTTCCTCTTAAACATCACCACAAACAAATTTTGAATCGCATTTCCCCTAATAAAAGGATTAGCTAACTTGAAATCTGGAGAATTGACTGCCCATGCCTTATTGAGTTCGTGCTTTACAGAAGTCTTATGGTAGTTCTTACTGCCATCACAGAGGAGTGCATCAAACCTAAATGGGAACTCTTCAACATCTTCATCTAAATCAAGTACTCTCACTTGATCAGCAGGCCATGCCAACTTACTAAACTGACCCATTACAATTGATTGTCTTAAATTCTTTCTAAGGAAGCAGATCAATAGAAGGTACAAGTAAATGAAACTGATAGAAAAGAAAGTGTGTTGGATGAAAAACTTTAACAAACAATGCTTCATATTTATACCAGATGAGGGAGGACCAAAGGATTGAAGCAGGCAGATGAAAAGACAGGACATTGAATCTGGAGAGATAATTCTACTCATTTATACTTAACGCACTTTACTTCAAACCAACAGATTCAGAATTAAGTAGACTTAGTAGAGTAATTGAGTAGCAAGCTTATAGGCCTTTATTTGACAACACCAATATTGAGAAGTGACAATTAATGGCAGAAAAAATATGAAATCAGAATTGACACTTAATTGCAGAATTTGTTCAGACCATTTTGATTAATCTTGTTGCACAGAAAATCATCTGATTAAAGCTTGTGTTCCTTAATAACTAAATGCCATATGTAGGATTCTTTCTGATGTATCTTCACAACACAAAAGCAGAATGAGGATTGAAGTTAAGTAACTAGCATGCTTGCATTAGAGCCCTTGACAACACTGATTCTGAGAAGTATCAATTATTAAACTAGAAGCAACATCTCATAAAGTCCTACTCTATCAATTCCTTAGTGAATCATAGCAATGGAGAACAGGTCTTACTCTTTAATGCCACATGTACTAAGAATTCTGAGATGGCCGTCTTCAGCAGATAAGAACTATATTTATACTTCATGAATCACACTCAATGTGGATTAAAACACTTATATAATTGAAATTAAAAATGTATACACAACTTTTGATGTATTAAAAGAGGTATTGATGGAGAGATTAACTTAAAGCATCATTCTAAAGCAGTAGTTAAATCACCCTATACTTAAACATCTTAACCTCTTCTTACAGAATAGACCTAAAAAACAACACTTTGAAATTCAATTTTAAAAAAATTCCTTATACCTGTAATAGCATCAACATGCTAAATCAAATCCCTACAGAATAAGTAGGATCTCCATAATAGATTAATCTCCTTCATATAATAGTTTAAAATCCTTCAATAAAAAATATCCCAAATTGTTCTCCATTCTCGATGCGTACCAATAAATTAAACCTTTAAAGGAATCAGTTCATACCCTTTGAATGGCAAGTCTATCTTCATTAAGAACCAACCCCTCACTGAAGTCTTCTTTCTTCATTAATCTCATGATGATAGACTGAAACCCTACTTCCTCGCCTTCTTCATCTCATGACCTAAAATAAAAAACAAACAAAGAGAAACCCTTCAAAGCAACAATTAAGACTTAAAATGAAAAAATTAACTGAATAGCAAATCTAAGAATATAAGTTAAACATCAAGACAAGATTAACAAGATTTGGAAATCAGAGATAAAAGAGAAATACCTAAACCTAGGTCATAGCCCTAATTAAAATGATTGTAATCAAAACTTACTCAAAAATATAACATAAAAGTATGTAAATATATCAAATCTAGCAGTAGAACATGAAAAATTGGTTGATTTTGTAGAAGATAAACAAGATTGATGACAGTGAAGACGAGAATTTTTGGATTGACTTAGTCAACATCGCATGACTAATCGCACTCTTCTGCAAAATCAGGACTCTGTAACAGAGCCACTTCCTATCATGATTTACAGGTAACATGGAGACAGACAAATGGTGCTTGTAAAACACTAAAAACACACAAGCAAGAGTTCAACTACCCCACACGCAAAGAAGTGTATTCAGCGCAGCTACACATATATCGTGCAATACAAGAGGAACATCAAAAACCAAAACGCATAACCAAACAGGTAGAGGAGCGGCTAACCCTCCCTTGGGGGCCAAATATTATAAAATAGTGGGAATTATATAATTGTCTCTCCTTTTCATGGGTTGCACAAATACCCTTATGAGACAATAAAAATACCCCTCTCCATCTATAGGCCCATCAGGGGTCCATTAATAACTTTTTTGTTTCCATATTTACCCACCTCACACAATCTTTTTCATTATTTTCTTTCCAGATCTGATTCTTTTCTCTCCATCTACCTCCTCCGCCATCACCAAAGCTGCAACCTCTTCACTTCTCCATCGTTGCTACCAGAGTACCATCATCATCTCTTACGCCACCACCGCAACCAACACCATTAGCGCCACCATCTCTATCGTCACAACCATCACCATATTTTCACCATCTCAATCGTCAATTAATTAGATCGATTTTCACCCAAGTCAGTTTCTTCCGCCGTGAGTAAATTGAATCCACCATCTGCACCACCACCTCCCAAATTGATTATAGATCTTTTTTCCACTTTTTTAGCCGCATAAATTCAATATGGTGACGAATCGGCGAGAACCTAATTTTCAAATCCTAATCTTGGTCATTAAAAATATCAGATTCATTCCGATTTCAGTTGATTTCAGTTTGAAGAACCAGAAATCGATGATAACGATGTGTATCGATTGTGAAGAGACGATGAAAGTCTTCATCAATAAGTGGATCTAAATATTCAATCATCAAAACAAATTAAAAGATAAGTTTGATCTCTTACTATCATTCTAACTAGTAGCCTAAATTTGATTTTGGTTTTGATTTTTTTGATTTTGATTTTTTTGGTGTTGATTCAACATGATTTCTTTGTTTATTTCGATTTTAATTGAGCTCGTGATTGTAAATAATTTCTGAAACAAGGAAATAAGTTTGTTTGTACTAGTGAGGTTGGTGGTGCTGATGGTGATAGAAGCATATGGTATTGGTGTTGTTGTTGTTATGGTGGTGGAAGGTGTTGTTACAGCGGTGGTGGTGGATGTTTGTTGCATTGCAGGTGATGGTGGTGGTTTTTATTGTAGTAGTGAGGGTGGTGGCGTATTTTTGAAGGGATCAAATACTGTTGTTGACACCACTTATGGGATCAACTCTTGTTGTTGACACCATTTTTATGGGATCAACTACTATTTTTGATTCCATTTCTGAATCAATTCATATTGTTGACATCATTAGTATAGTCATGCTTGTAGTTTAAATCATGTTTGTTAAAAAAAATTAGATACTTTATAGTACGAGTACCTAAAATTCTCTTCATATTGTGTATTGCCTCTCTTACATCAACATTATAAAGACTAGTGTGCTTATGGATTACGTTTTTTATGGTTTTTGAATGTGTTAGTTGATGGGTGTGGTAGTGGTGGTTGTGAAGGTGTTGGTGGTGGCTTTTGTTGGGATGGTGGAATCAACAATGGAGATTGACTTATTTTGCAACTATTTTGGCTTCAGGAGCAGATTTGGGAACTACTACAGTGGGGATTATGTATGTATCAGTGTCTGAAATCACCAACAATGCATGATATTAATAATTTATGGGATCAACTCCTATTATTGATACCATTTTTATGGGATCAACTTTTGTTGTTGATTCAATAAATGGGATCAACTCATGTTGTTTACTCCATTTTTATGGGATCAACTACTGTTGTTGACATCATTTCCTTGGATTAGTATGATTATGCTTGTAGTTTAAATGCTTTGATTTTTATAGATGTAAATTCTTCAAAATGTTGAATTTGTGGTGCAATGGTAGCACGACTGATTCCACGTCAGATGATGCGTGTTCGACTCACGCCAAATTCACTCATTCATATATGTCATTTTGTATCAAACTTTGGTTGTTGCAGGCCGTAGATGGTTGTTCCAGAGGTTATATTTTGTAATTGTCATATAACGATTTGGATTTGAGATTTTTGATTCACTGCTCTAGCACGAAAGGGCTTAACGATTAGGTTTCATACTTGTTGGATGTTTCTTTTTTTTTTATGCTTTTTTTGGGTTGGAGTTGTTATGTTTTGTAACGACATACATTCTGATTTATTTTTATGAATGTTATTCTGGTGTTTCTTAAGGATATGTCAGTTTGCAGGTTCCAGGTTTATTGGTTTTTACAGGAAACATACTTATATAAATATGTTGATCTCATTTTTTGTGGATCAACTTCCATTGTTGATCCCACTTAAAGGGATCAACTTTTGTTGTTGACCCATTCACTGTGATCAACTTTGATTGTTGACACAATAAAAGAACTGGAATATGTATTAGTAAAGAACGCGCAATTGGGGGATATGGGAATTAATTGGGGGATATGAATTACTTCCCCCAACCCATGGTGTGTGCTAAGGGGTGACTTTTGGGGGCGAAAATACTAAAACACCCTTCCCTCAAAATAAAAATCAAAAAACTTAAAATCAAAAAACAAAATCATATTCCCCATTTCCATCTCCACTTCTTATTAATCTTTTTAGGGTTAAAACTTTGAAACCCAAATGTTCCCCATTCTCTTTCAAATTCTAAATTTCCCCATTTCCTTTCAAATTCTCTTCTCCTTCTCTCATAGGAAGTGATGAAGAACATGTCGAAATGATAAAGAACATGCATAGAAATTTAAGCAAAAGGAAATGATGAAGACCAATAGGAAGTGATGAAGACCACGCCTTAGGAAGTGATGAAGAACATGTCGGAAATGATGAAGGTCGATGAGGAAGTGATGAAGACCATGCTTAGGAATTGATGTAATTCAATGAAGGAACTAAATTCCGGCATGCTCGATATAAATCTATTAATGTCGGTAGTCAAGTGGAAAAAAAATCAATTTTATGAATACTTTTCATCATGTGCCTAAGGCATAGAAATTTAGGATGAAGACCACACGGAAGTGAGTTCCGGCATGGTTATTTAGGATGAAGACCACGCCTAGGAAGTGATGAAAAACATGTCGGAAAATGATGAAGACCATGCCGGAAGTGATGAAATTCAATGCCGGAACTAAACAATCAATTTTACGGATGCGGCATAGAAATTTCGATATAAATGTATCAATGCGGTAGTTAAGTGAAAAAAACAATCAATTTTCTCTTTGGATACTTTTCATCATGTTAGTGATGAAGCGGAAATGATAAAGAAATTTAAGCAAAAACCGGAAGTGATGAAGAACATGTCGGAAAGTAGTTCGGAAGTGATGAAGAGATGCTTGAAAATCAATCCGGATAAAGTGTAGTCAAGTGGAAAAAAAAATCAATCAGAATACTTTTCATCAAGTAGCATAGAAATTTAGGATGAAGATTAAAATATAGGATAAAGACCAAAAAAAATAGGTTTTGAAGATCAAAATGATGAAAAATTTTGTAACGACATGCTCGATATAAATCCTCCCCGGATAGTGGAAAAAAAAACAATTTATGAAAATTTCATCAACAAATGCCTTAGGCATGGTTTTTGGTTGAATACCATGCCCGCACCAAGCAATTTTTTCATGATTTTTTGGTTGAATACCAACAACAATGGTGGATTCAAAGAAAAAAAAATCAAATTTTCAACCTCTTAGCAGCAATTCTCTCATCACAATCATCTTCCATTTTCAAAAAAAAAATTCAACTCAAAAACCATTTTCCCTCCTTCTACTCTCAACTAACCCACACAAATTCAAATAAAAATAAATACACACTAATTTATCCCCCAAATACTTAACATTTTACTAATTATAATTAATCAATAATCCTGATTAGTGGGGGCTAGATTAGGAATTTAAAAAATAATTACATAGGGGGTCACCCAGAATTGCTATTGGGACACCGTTTTTGTCCTGTAGCTATATCCCCCAATTAATTCCCATATCCCCCAATTAATTGTTCTTAGTAAAGTTATTTTTGAACTTTTATTTTTTGGATAAACTTCGGTTGTTGACACCAAATTTTGACGTCGGCGGTGGTGGTGGCGGCGGTGGTGGTGGCGGCGGAGGTGGTGGCGGCAGTGGCGGGAACAGCAACGGCGGCGTCAGCGGTGTTAGCAATGATAATGGTGGTGGTGGTGGTGAAATATTAGTGGCGGTGGTGAAATATTAGTGGTGGTTGTAATAAGTAAGTGGTGGTGGTGGATTGGTGGTGGTGGCGGTGCTGGCAGCGGTGGAATGGTGGTGGTGGTAGTGGCTGTGAAATAAGAAAAACAATTGTTAATGGATAAGGATAAGGTTTGTAAATGAAAATAATTATAAGTGAGGGTATTAAGGTAATCTATTTATTAATGGATAAGGTTTTTAAATGATATGGTTATATTTATTGTTGTATAAGGGTATATTTGTTGGGTGTCAAAACTAGGGGTATATAATTAATATACCCTATAAAATATAGCAGCTTCGACTATATCACTCCTTAGAGAATGGCGAGAGCAGTACTAAAATAAGTTACCGTTTGGGAAGTCCTCGTGTTCTTTTCTAGCCTACCCAATTTGTTTGGGCTAAAGGTGTAGGAAAAAAAGAAGGTTATATCACTCCCACGACCTTACATAAATTCTAGATAACTTATCCTCGACTCAGACTTCTACACCTTTTTCAATATTAGTACTTGCAACTCTTACAACTTCGTACCTGTTTCTTTTCGCTCTCTTGCTTATTTTAAGAGCATCTCCAATGTAAGGAGTGAAGGTCATTTTGGTGGAGGTCTTATTAACACCTTTATTTTGTGGGTCATTACTAAATGACAAGAAAATTAAAAAAAAAAGGTGAAAAAGTGAAAATTTTCACTTTAAGGTTCATCTCCAATCCCCAGGATCTTACCTAACAAATTGTATTTAAATTTAGAGACGAATGATGATGTACATTTAATATCCAAGGTCATAGAGAAAGTCTAATCCAGACTTTCTCCTTTACCCCCACATATCCATGTCATCTTTCTTTATGACCTTTAAACTAGCATTGGAGATGAAAATTTGATGAAAAGAATCTTAAATATTAGGATGTCATGCTATTTTAAGACCTTTACGGCACTGGAGATACTCTAAAATACATTGAGATGGAAATAAGTATGGAAATTGGTGCAAATGCTTTGAGTGCGTTGACACAAGAGGAATAAACGTTAACCCCAATATTAATAGATTTTGATGAATCATCATAAGAAGAATAAAGCATTTTAATATGTTGCAAGTACTCACGGTGCAAATACCCAGATATCCAAAGGCAAGAAAAGTTTATATTGACAAGACAATATGCAAATAGATTATGATATGAATACCAGGTAAAGATGATCTACGGATGATTATTCTACATATATGTATACTCGGATCAAATTTTTTCCGTCGGTTTTGCATTAGCCTGTCGCAACTCTCCTTTAAGGAATATTGAAGAGCTTTACCAAGTATAATGTTTATAATTATTAGGTAGATGCATGTGGATTAGAACAAAATATTACTACATCTTTTGAGATTTTATGTATGGATTTCCTGTTGATGCCATCGATTAATGCACATGTACAAGCGAAACCACAACATTTAATATCAAAATATTTTGCAAAACAATTAATCAATTAATTTGGGTCCAAGGTTATACGAAAACCAGTTGAGGATGATGTTGATCGAATAATCGAGGAAAACAAGAAAACGAATTTTCTAAGAATGCTAGGTAGTTTTGATTACATGCATAAGGTGTGATAAAATGCCAGCAGCTTCGCAAGGTCAGTATAAGGGTCATTGCACAAAACCAACTGTTATTTTGGAAGCTTTGACTGCTTATCATTGTCGGATATAGGCTGTGAAAATGAGAGGGTACCAAGTATACCACCAAATTTTTCGTTCGGTAACCTGTATGGACAAAACCTAATACAATCACAAGTAGATCAAAGCAAAGACCCTTGAGGAAGATTATATATAGAGTATTTCTCTTTCTCTCCCGCATTCAATATGCATAGACTAAAGGTTCGTGTACCTGATTGTGTATATGAGTTCCTAGACAATATCAAAAATCAATATCCAAGATCAATCTAATCGTATCCAAATTAAGAGGATCTGAATTCTAACAAGTATGAAACTTGCAATCTATCTTTAAAGATATGAATTCAAAAAGAACAAGTCTTGTTTTTGATCTCAAATAATAAGGACTTAAACTATATAGATTTATTCACGTATTACTTGTGTTATTCATGTTATAAAGATAAACAATATAATGCGGAAAAGAAAAAACACAAGACATCGGAAGTTTTGTTAACGAGGAAAATTGCACCTGCATTAAACCCATGGGACCTCGTCCAGCTTGAACACCATATTGTATTAAGCCACTACAGATACTAGCATGCCATCAGACATTTGAATAGAATGTAGTTGAGAATGAATTAACCCTTCAAGCAATTAAATTTTAGTCGTGTTCCATATGTCTCTTAAACATCGCAAGATTCTATGGACTTGATTCCCTTAGTTGACGTCCTTTACAGTCTAAGAGTTGTTTCAACCTTAGTAAATACTTTTGATACCAATCTGCTTCTAACAGACAAGCCTATTTGATTTCCGTTTTGATATGTTTCAATTTAGGTTTGGAAATCTGTTTACAACAGATAAAGTCCAGCAAACCTCACGAACCGGAACACTCACTCAGTTAACTAAGACCACTGGATTACGAACCACCTCTCAAGAACAATCTAAACAAATCAAAATAAGAGTTCATATATCTATCTTGATGAATCACAAAGTCTGAGACGAAGAGAACTTTGTGATTTCTATCTATCTTGTTCTTGATCCAAGATAAAAAAACCTCAAAGATCAATAAGAACAAGATACGGATTCAAGAACTTTCAGGTAAAAGATAACGGGGATTCACCAATCCTTAAAGTGAAGTCTTCAAAGTTATAACCTAGAATACAGTTCTATGAAGAACCTAGGTTATAGAGGACAACTCTAGCTTGGCGATTAAGAGACAAGAGGGCCAGGGATTAAGAAATCCTGTTGATAGAGTCCTTTATAGATTTTTCAAGTATCTAGGTAGCTTTGAATGCAAGCTAAGATAGCTTGAGATCCAAACAAACACTTTCCAAATTTAGATGATATTGTTATTAGGAATTCATGTAAGCATGTGAAAATTTCGCCTTGAAATTACACATAAGAATATGCATTATGGTCCAGGGCTTTGGAACCATGCACACTGTATAGGTTTGCAAACCACTGGCAGTTCGCGAAGTCAGGCCTAAGGGGTTTGCAAACCGGGTGTGAAAACCTTGGCAATTCACGAATTAGGGCCCAAGGGGTTTGTAAACCGGGTATGCAAACCTCGACAGTTGACGAAGTCAGATTCAAAGGGTTTGCAAAAGGGGGTTACAAACCTACCCCCATTCTGTAACTCGGATGTAAAAGGTTTGCAAACCTTTGCAGTCTGTCAAATTTCAGACAAAGGTTTTATATACAAGTATGTATACCTTACGCCAAGTAGTTCTAAGTCTCTCATAATTAATTTGAAACAATCCTAATAGCCATAGATAGTATCTACTGTTTCCTGTGAAATTTCCTCGGAAAAAAAATAGTTTTTGAACAATAAATTGTTCTAACTAAAATTGCTAAGGAACTATGAACATCCATTGGTTGAAACATATTTCGAGATTTTAACCTGCAAAACAAGCTTGAACTCTAAATTTCTTTTTTGTAATATTAAATCTAATAAAAATCATACGACATAGTCTAATAATATAGAATGGTAAATTTCGTAAGTAAATAGAATAGGTTAGTCTTTGCATACCTCTTTGTTGATGATGTTTTCGCAAACGTCTTTATTTTTTCTTCAGTTTTCAATCTTCGAGGGTTATCTAGTGATGTATGATACTCAACTACCATACTCAAATCCTAGTCCGAGACTTGACTTTAGTAAACTAGAAATCAAGATATAGTTTCATACATCTAACATTGATAATAAGATTGATACACCAAAACTTGCGAGTTCGACCGAGGGATGCTTTAACATGTTGCCTGCTTCAGAATTCTCGGATCAACAAACAACATAAAAATTTGACATAAATCATCTATGTTTGAAGACCTAAAGTATGAAATTTTTCCCAATACAAAACACATCATCAATGAGAATAGTTAGACGATGGGCATTATTTGGCATACAAAATCTTCCCCAGTTCAGGACTTCACGGTAGGACCAGTAACTTCTTGATAGAAAAAACTTTAAAACGTTGTAAATGGCAAAAATAAATGATGTTGAAATAACATTTGGAATCTAAAATTGAAGTTCACCTTTATTCTTGGGCATATCGTTCTTCTATTCCAATAAAAATAAATAAAACTATGCTTACGTACTTAATTTTATGTTATTTATATGCTCATCGAAGAAATTCGAGTGACATGATCTAAATAAATGAGTTTCCTAAATGAAATTTTGAGTACTTATACCACAAGAATACATTTAGCTAACAACGATTTAATTTAAAACTGATGTACGTATCATAAGCTAAGAGAAGATCTGAATTTCATACCAACCTTGAAATCAGAAATGATAAGAGTTTAGCCTTATTTTTCACTTTTAGATTTTTCATTTTGTTTCGCTTAATTTATTTTTTCATTTCGTTTTTGTTTCTTTTGTGTCATTTTAATTGTTATTAGTTTTATTTAATTTACTTCATATCAGTTGAATTAGGTGTAATCAAATCTTATGCGTAATTTAAACTAATTAATACATTCAAAATTAAAAAGGAAAATTTGTTTAGAACTAACTCTTGCATTTAATCGAAACTAACTAGTACACAAAAAAAAAATAGAAAAGGGAAATTAACTGAAACTAACACTTACATTGAATTTAAAACTAAAACATCTAAAATAAAAAAATTGCACTAATTGTTATATCAAATTTATTTAAATGTTACATTTGATTAGAATTAACTATCACATTCAATAAATACTACACGTCATCATATAGTTGCTGGTACTCATCAAATTCCTCTTGATAGAGTCTTAATTGTTATTATTATTATTATTTCGGAATGTCAACTAGTAGGATTTTTGTTATTGCGCTTTCTGACGAGATTTTGATCTTGTTCCTGGTTTCTTTGTAGCCATGGAATTACATCGGCATGAATTGATGTAGTTTTACAGGTGGTAAGTAGAAGTTCGTTGCTCAGACTTTTATGAAGATTGGTTTTAAGATTAATAAAGAAAATATTTTTAAGGAAAAACTAATTTTGTTGACCAAAGAGAGAGAGACTAGGGTTTCGGATTCCACTAATTCTAACGGTTGTAACAATTAATTTCTCTAATTTACTCTCAAAACTACACAAGGCAATTTTGAACCCAATCTCATGCCTTGGAAAATTTATCATTAATAAAATATCAATTCGACTCAAGTCGATAATCTAAGGCCTAATTTTCTTTCGCTTATAAAAGATCGGTAGCTAAACTACCCAAAACAGTTATTATGAAGCAAATAAAGAAGAGAAAATTTCTAGACAATTAAAACTAATTGGAGAGTAATAATTAAAAGAAAATTAAATATCAAAACTTACATGCTAGAAGTAGTTTCTTCCTCCACCCTAGCGGAGACATTACTCCATTATTACAAAAGAGAAATTAAAATTCTACTCCCCGGACCTCCATTTTTCTTGTATCCACAGCGTATTTATAGCTTTCAAAGGAATCCACTTTTCTTTTCTATTCACCACTACCACATCATCACCGAATAAGAACATGCCACATGTCAAGACAATGAAAAATCCTCCAATAATAATGTGCCACGCGTCAAATAATATAATTCTCATGCATTTACAATTTTCCTTATTTGGGAATTATTTATTCTTTATTAACTCCAACCATAAAGAATAATATTCTTTTCATACTCTTTATATATTTAATTCCCATCAATTACTCCATGTAGATTTCTTACTTAACACTTTTATTTTCTTCATTAAAATAAATATCTCCATATATCTTTTTAATATCTTGTAAATAATGTCGACATAATGGGCTCCACACTTTCCACGCTCCCATATCCAAATAATTGGACAATTGAAATCTACATCTTCTTCCTTTTGGGCCTAGCCCATTAAATTATAAATCACTTCATTTCCTCCATTTTACGAGCGGAATTCCACATTTTAGTCCATTGAGCTTTATTTCACAAAAACACCTACAAATACAAAAAATAGTAAAATAAATACAAAAATGAGCACTAACAATATAGAAAATTGAGACAAAGTAGACACATAAATGCGTCTATCAAATACCCCCAAACTTATTGTTTACTAGTCCCGAGCAAATCTAATAAAATAAAATCCTAACTCACTGTCGCAGGCATCATCGATTGCATTTAGCGTATGCAATAAGCCTTTAAACCCCTAGGTGGCCCTAGTGGCCGAGTTATAGTCTCGGGAGGGCTTACCAGAGATATACCCACAAAACCTTTACTCCAGACCCTAGATATCTACGCAGAGAACCTTGGAAGGCACTAAAGAATCTCCTTGGTTGGCATACTTATTGACTACAAGAGGATGTACCCTGATGCGAAATTCCAATTGTTGTAATCGAGTTTGCACTCAAGCATACAAAAATTCATATATAAGTGATAGAGCTCTACTCAGATAGTCGCACTATGGACATCAATATCGGAGTCAACAAATCACATGGATAGATTAAGAGATGGATATAGAAAAACATAGTTGGTTTTGATGTTGACTAGGTGAACGGTGTTTCTCATATCTGTATGAAGGCCACTGCCAAAATGAACCTATCCTAATGGTGAGAAACTGGTCTGACTAATATCAACACAATTGGCATATACAAGGGAACCAGTGGTCGACAATCCTAATTCTAGATCAACTCGTCTGGCATATACAAGGGAACCAGCGGTCGATTTTATTCACTGAACAATAATAATATTTTTTTTTTATTTTTTTAACAACATGATTAGATCTTGCGGATCCAAGCGCATGCTTCTTGTCAGCAGATTACATGGTAATTCCCGTGGATCCTGCGTTCCACGCTTGTTTAGGCGACGGAGACAGGGAGAACACACACATATTGCTATCCAAGTGTTAATTTTTATTTATTTATTTTTATTTTTGAGAATTATTCCATTTGGTCTGATTGGTCTAGTCTCTCTCTCTTTTTTTTTTTCCGTATCTCAATCACTCTATTTCACCCTAGCAGTAGTAACAACTTGAATCGTGAGCCCCACCTAATCACTTAGAGAAACATAATTTAAAAAGAAAACAAAATGAAAACAGAAGTGAAAAGGACTCAACGAGATATGGCGAAACTACCATGTTATTTCTAACACCTGAGCTCTGTGCTTTTATGAATAGACTCTTTAGATGTTTCCATCTAATCAGATTGGTTCCTCAACTCCTACAACCAAGATGATTCCATCCACTTAGATTGGTTAGTGCCATCCTTAATAAGCATAAATTTCTAGGTTCTGGAGTTTAACAATGCAACTAAAAAGTTTCTCCCATACCCCCAAACTTAAATCTAACATTGTCCTCAATGTTTGAAAGATAAAATTAAAAGCATGAACAAGGAGAAACTGTTACCATTTGAAGCAAAAGAGTTAAGGAAAGATATTACCATGTCGCATGAATATGGGTTACCTCCCAAAAAGTGCTAAGTTTAACTTCTTCAGCCAGACTAAGAAAGCATTAGTCACCTCATAGAATCATAAAGTAATAGCCTAAATATCTGTGGGTCATCAAAACCAAATAAAGCTATCACAAGTAAAAGGAATCTGCAACCTGCCAAGAAAATGAACAAATAAAGCACTCCCTTATCTAGTTTCCTTTTTAAGACAACTACATCTAGTTGTGGTTCGGGCTCAGTAACTATGAAAGGGTCTGAATAAAATATTTTCATGGGCCAGGTTTCCTCATTGGTAGGATCCGGAGGATCAGGTTGCAAAGTCTGGAAAAACTCAAATAAGAACTTAGAAGCACATAATAATAACCTGAATAATTGAAGATCCTCTAAGTCAATTAGATTTGACTCACACAGTTGACCATAATGGTGGTCATTTTTACGTAAATGTGTCGATGATTTTAATTTCCTAACATAATTAGGTTTAGTTCTAAAAACTATATAATGACACATTTCAGATTGAGATACTCCCACATTTAGTAAATAAAATCTTGGTGGGACAACAAAGTCAATTATGGTATCATGAACCGGATTAACCACATCAACTAGAGGATGAGTTTCGATCAACTGAGTTTCATTTTGGACATAACTAGGTTCATGAAAACGTGCATGAAGATAGTCTCTTAAGATGGTAGAGGCACATTGTTAAGTCCCAAATTAGGGACCTTTGTAAGAGTCGAAGGTAAACCACGGGGAGAATGATATTCACCCCCAAACCTAGAGTTGTCAATATCCTTGGATAAACTAGTCACAATTTCCTTAATTTGTAAATTATCAGATTTAGGAAAATGGTATTTTATTTCTTCTAGGTTGAAATTAGGTGGTTCTACATTTGTATAATCCTCAGAAGTGACTATTGTTTCTGAATCGCTAGACTCTAAAATACTACTCTCAAGATAAACTCTTTCCTCTAAACCATCATCAACTTCATAATCACAATGATATACTACACCGTCTACAACTATGGTATCTCTAATCAAATCCACTTCCTTTTGAATAGGTGAATAATCATTAACATTAGTAGGATTTGAACTAGAAACAACATTATCATCATAAGGCTCAATTGGTGTAACAAATTCCTCGTCATTATGACTACGCATTTCAAATTCTTCATCGACACTATCCTCATCATCATAATAATATGAAGATGGTTGAACCTTATCAAAACATGTAGTGTATTCAAATCTAACCTCATCCTCTAAATTAGGTGAATAATTATATGTATTATCAAGGGTAAGATTGGAAACACTATTTTCGAATTCAAGTTCATTATGAGCAATAGTCTTAGGTGCATTTTGGTCCTCCAGCTTATTAAGAGTCTCACACAGTTTATCCATGATTATTTCAGATTCACATATAGATTCCTGTAAAGAAAGACTTGTTAATTGAAACTGTTTGAGTGCATCTTCTATGGAATAAGTTTTATATTCATCTGGAACTGGTGGCAATTGTTTGATTAAATCCTCTAAAGATGGAGAACTCTCATTTTTTTCATTATAATATTGCTCATTCGCCCGTTCGTATGATTGGTGGACGTGCGAATAGTAATTGGGATCACCATGGTATGAACCATAACCCTCAGAAGGTCGGTAGTGGTCCCAATTACTATCCACACTACGGGCATAGTAAGGATATTGTCCATTTAGATACTCATTTGAATAATCATTATATTGGTCTTTATAATACCAGCTCGACATTTTTTTTTGTGCACGTGCAAATGCAGGGTATACTAAAATTGGTAGGCTCAGGTTACCTTAAGCTGAATATACCTACGGTCAAAGACCGGTCAATGATCTTGGGCTAAGGTTTGTGGAATTTCGGCTGGTAACTCCCATAAGGCCCAAGGCACGGGTTCAGCGTACTTTTCCACGGGTTTTCATAAAATCGGTTGTCTGACGATGCAATTGGTGTGTGCAACGTGTTTTTTTTTTTTTATATATAAAAAGAATAAAAAATTACAAAAATAAAAAGAATCCAAAAATAATATGTACAAATAAACAAAATATCTAAAAAAAACAAATCAGAATATTTTCAAAAAAAAATATTTACAAAAGGGAACAAAAATAAAATCTTGGATACTTACCTGTTTGGCTGCTTATTCCACTTTCCACTTTTAATTTCAAGAAAAATCTGCACACCAAAAATACAAGAAAAATACCCAAAGACGTAAAATAGAAAAAAATAAAAAGAAAAAAATATACTAGTAAAAACTAAAAAAATAATCTAAAACCTAATATATATACAGTCCGCGTCGGCGGCGCCAAAAACTGATGTAGTTTTACAGGTGGTAAGTAGAAGTTCGTTGCTCAGACTTTTATTAAGATTGGTTTTAAGATTAATAAAGAAAATATTTTTAAGGAAAAACTAATTTTGTTGACCAAAGAGAGAGAGACTAGGGTTTCGGATTCCACTACTTCTAACGGTTGTAACAATTAATTTCTCTAATTTACTCTCAAAACTACACAAGGCAATTTTGAACCCAATCTCATGCCTTGGAAAATTTATCATTAATAAAATATCAATTCGACTCAAGTCGATAATCTAAGGCCTAATTTTCCTTCGCTTATAAAAGATCGGTAGCTAAACTACCCAAAACAATTATTATGAAGCATATAAAGAAGAGAAAATTTCTAGACAATTAAAACTAATTAGAGAGTAATAATTAAAAGAAAATTAAATATCAACACTTACATGCTAGAAGTAGTTTCTTCCTCCACCTTAGCGGAGACATTACTCCATTATTACAAAAGAGAAATTAAAATTCTACTCCCTGGACCTCCATTTTTCTTGTATCCACAGCGTATTTATAGCTTTCAAAGGAATCCACTTTTCTTTTCTATTCACCACTACCACATCATCACCGAATGAGAACATGCCACATGTCAAGACAATGAAAAATCCTCCAATAAGAATGTGCCACGCGTCAAATAATATAATTCTCATGCATTTACAATTTTCCTTATTTGGGAATTATTTATTCTTTATTAACTCCAACCATAAAGAATAATATTCTTTTCATACTCTTTATATATTTAATTCCCATCAATTACTCCATGTAGATTTCTTACTTAACACTTTTATTTTCTTCATTAAAATAAATATCTCCATATATCTTTTTAATATCTTGTAAATAATGTCGACATAATGGGCTCCACACTTTTCACGCTCCCATATCCAAATAATTGGACAAATGAAATCTACATCTTCTTCCTTTTGGGCCTAGCCCATTAAATTATAAATCACTTCATTTCCTCCATTTTACGAGCGGAATTCCACATTTTAGTCCATTGAACTTTATTTCACAAAAACACTTACAAATACAAAAAATAGTAAAATAAGTACAAAAATGAGTACTAACAATATAGAAAATTGAGACAAAGTAGACACATAAATGCGTCTATCATGAATCATGATTTGATATCTAGAGTTGTCATTTATATTTGTGTTCTCCATATACTCCTTTTAACACATTTAGAAGATGAGATGTAGAATAGGCTTCATTTAATTTTATTTTCCTTTATTTTTTGCTGCTATGATACCAACAAAATGGCTTTTTTACAAGGAGCATATCACTGAGGTTGAAATTTAATTGTGGTGAGCGATTATAAGGTTCAGAACGGGCTATTGGGGTGTGGTTGGTCCTTGTGAGATAAATAATGTACCTGGAAATAGAACTTTAGTGGTTGACCTTGGGAAGAGGAAACACATGGTGGAACATTTATTCTATCACTTATCTAACAATGCCCTTTAGGAATGATAGTGACTCGGACACTGAGAGAAGAGATTTTACTACTCGAGTGTATATGATATGCTGACTAAAAAGGTGGAGTGTACCTATCTAGATGGTCATTTCTAATTGGTATGCTATCAATCGATATGTAGTCTCTATCTAGATGGAAAGTTGGGCTTTACCATGAGAGCATGGTCTATGTAGTCCATTATTTGGACAAGTTATGTAATCCTCGTGCTCGTTGTAGTATTGATATTGCGAGTTAGTAGTACGAGAGATCCTCTAATTTAGTATGGGATGCATTATTTCTTCTTTCTCTCTTTTGCGATAAGAAAAACATCAAAACCCTAAACAGATCGGAACAAATCTTCCTGATTAATCCCTTCAATTTTTCTTTTTCTGTTAGGTTGTAGTTATTGAATTAGTTTTGGTGTTTTCCATTTCTACCAAGTCTACAACTTATTTCTAGGTTTTAATTAAAGTTTGGTATTTCTTACTCTATTAATCTGTTAGACTCAATAGTTTCTTTAAGTTTTTAAATCTTGTTTATATTTGGTTTTTTCCCTAAGGGTTTGTCCCTATTTTTCATCATTCACATGAAGAGTTTGCTCAACTGTAAGAACATATATCTTTATGGAGAAATTTCAACTGCAACACCAGTGAGAACAACTTCAACTCTAACATGGAATCAAGAACACCTCAAACAACAACAACGTCAAGATCATTAACAACAACTTCATCAATTGCAACAATAGTTAACAAGACTCTGAGGCCAATTCAGGTCGTTTCAGATCAATTTCAACCGACCCATAAGACTCATGTTAATGTAATGTTAGTTTTAGTTTAGGCTACTTTAATACTTTACATTACCTTGATTTACAAGGTGTTAAAAAACCTTGGTGGATTTTCATAAGCTTACGTGGATGTTTCTTGCGCTAAAAAACCATGGTGGATTTTCAGAAGCTTACGTGGATGTTTCTTGCGGCGATGCAAACATGTGTAGTTTGGTTTCAAACAAAACAATATTGGCCCCCTAATATGGATATGTCCTTTGGGATCTTTGAAAATTCTGATTTGCTTGTGATGTGCGTAATGGTAGGAATGACAGTCAAGTATTGGTGGAAAAAATCTTTGATCGCTGTATTTGATCTTTGTAAACTTTGTAACGATTCCAATTTTAGATCGGCTTTATCAATTAAAATTTGAGGCTTGTCTTTTTTAATGAAAAAAGAGTATGTAATTGTGACACATGAAGATACAAATTAAAGAATATTTCTTTCCGTTGCCAACATATGAAATTTTTGGTACTCACTCGAATGGAATGAATGAACCAAATGTTTGATGCTGAAAAAGCTTGTTTCACTAGACCACTATTCTTACCGGTTACGTTCAGAAAAACAAAAAAAAGCGACAGACTCTCAATGGTCTAATGGAGTAGTAATTTTGCTCGAACCAACCATCCATCCAATAGGCCCTTCACAGGCAAAAGTAAATAAAAGATGTTTCCCAATACGTTTAAACGCATCCCCACACTACTCTTTCTGTCTATCAAGTCTAAAGTCGCTTCACTCTTCATCAGACATTTCACAGAAGAGAGAGAAACAAGAAGAGAAAATGTAATTCTAATTCCCTAGAAAATTCTGAGCCAGAGGAGTAATTAGTAAGTAAACAAATACCAAGTACAAACCTAATCAGGTTTGAACCGGTCTAATTTAACCCAGCAAAATTTATTACAACACATATCCGAGGCTAAGCCTCGGAGTTCACGAACCAAAAAGTCAGTCTGATGAAGATAGAAAAAATATTTTGAGGAATCTACTGAAATAGAAGAAGCTCGAGTTCAAGGAGAAGAAGAAGCTTCAAGGGGAGGGTAAAATGGGAAAGATCACGAAAAGGAAGAAGAAAGGCCGGCCACCAAAGGCGGATCTCTCAACACCACGGCGGAGTAAAGTAACAGATCCGCCACCTGAATCTGCCCTTCGTAGAAGTATAAGAAGCCGGAATCTACCATACAGTGATGACCAGTTTTACGATGATATCGAAGGTGAAGAAGAAGAAGACTCTGAAGATGAAGAAGAAGAGGAAGAGAAAAGAAGAAAAAAGAAAATGAAGTTAGTATTGAGATTAGCTTCATCTGGTCAAACTAAAGTTGACTCACCACTGTTGACTCGAAACAATGAAGCCACTACTCCTGCTCCTGCTCCAGATTCTGCTGCTTCTGCATCCTCTTCAGACGATGGAGATGATAGTAAACCATTGAAGAAGAGAAGAATCAACGGTGATGATGAAGATGATACCAATGCTAATGTTGATGTTGATGATGAAGTTAGATCTGATGATCAAAAAAAGGTACTTTGTACATTAAGAATTGAAACTAGACAAGAACAGAGTGTAAAAAGAGTAACCTTTAGTCACTGAGGATACTGATGATTGTGTGATGATATGATATGGTATCCCTTTCACAGCCTAGCCTCATGTCTTCTCACTCTCTCTCTCTCTTTCGCTTAAGATTTTTCTAATTGGTCCACTCCCTCTCTCTCTTGATTGTTAACTGTCTGGTCAACTGTCACTACAAAAACCCCACACACAGAATATTAACTGTACTATCTATCTATATATATCCCTGTGAAACTCTGACAATCTTGGTCGCTCTCACAACTCACACACACAATCTCTTTTTTCATCTGTATCTTATCTTAGGCATACAAAATGCTCTGTTACAAGTACAGTTTTGTTGTTTGTGTTCTTTTGTTACAAACACTTGTGGGTTGTTTCAGGATGGAAGACAGCAAAAGAAGGATACAAGAAGGTCAGAATCTCTTTCAGGTTTGTATTTTACAATCTTGGTTGCTTGTTTTTTTTTTTCCTCTTAAATGTTTGACGAATTTGAGTAATACAGTAAATTTGATTTAATGAAATTCTGTTTTGGGAGTCTGGGTTGTGTAAAATTCATTGTTCTTTTTCTTCTGTCGTCTTTGTTGTTGTTAGGGTTTGAAGGCAACTATTCAAATGGGATACCATTACCGGATAAGAAAGAAATGGATTTGATTATGGATAAGCTTCAGAAGTATCAATCATTACCCTATCTTTCTGATAAAATGTATTGGGTTAGAGCTTTTGTGATTTTTTTGGGTCTTCATTTGGCAGGAAAGACACATATGGTGTTTATTCAGAGCCGGTTGACACAGAAGAGGTAATTTTTTCTATATATACATGAGACTTGGTCTTGGGTATGCATGATACTACCTTATCTCATGCATACTGCGGATTTAGGAGTCACTCTAAAATAAACTTTGGAAGATTAATTTGTTCTTAGCAGCTTCCGGATTATCTTGAAATTATTGACAATCCCATGGATTTTGGCACCATAAGGAAGAATTTGGAAAAGGGAACATACACAAAGTTGGAACAACTTGAGGTATGTGCTTATCATTTTCAATAGGTTTTCTGTGTTTGTCAGTTTCTTGTTATGGGTCTCTTTTTTGCGCCACCAGTACCAATAGTTTGGGACAGTTCGATTTGTTTCAATGGTTAAAATCGTCACATGCAGCACCAACTGTCTAACACTCTTAATAGTTTATATAGTTTATCTTTCTTGTGATTGGGATCCACTCCCTTTGAACCTTGTACCTTTACTCAGATTAAGTTTTTATAATGGTCTTTACCGTCTTAGTGTCAACCAACTGATAAACAACATATTTTAGTGCTTGATCAGTAAGGCAAGGGCTGTTGGCTTTCCAAATTATAATGTCCACCGACTCATTAATGATTTAAATGCAGGCTGATGTGTTTCTGTTATGCTCAAATGCAATGGAATATAATTCTCCAGATACTGTCTACTTTAAACAGGTAATATATTTGTTTCGCACTAATTCATCTTGTTTCAGTTCTGTTTATCTAACATTTCTCTTTATATGAATTCCTTCATTGTTTTGGAAAGGCACGCTCGATACAAGAGCTGGCAAGAAAGAAATTCCACAGGTTAAAGGTTAATTTTAAACGCTCTGAGGCGGAAATCAAGATAGATCAGACAAAAAGATCCAATGTTGTAGTGAAAAAATCGACAAAGAAGACAGCATGCAAAGTAGTACAGGAACCTGTTGGCTCTGATTTCTCCGCAGGTGTAACTGTTACCACCAGGGCCAATCTTTTTAATCAGTCAAACACAGTACACGCTGGCAGTTTTGGGGTGCCCGGCAATTATATTGGTTTTGGAGATCGAAACTCTTTCCTACCTGAACATAATTATGAAAAGGCTGAGGAGCAAGTTTCAGGTATGATAATTTTCCTCTCTCCCACACACATACAAAAAAAACCTGTGCAGTATGCAGATGAGGTTTTCACTTGGTTTATATGACGTTTCATCTGACTTGTAGTTGTTAACCTTATTCCTATCACATGACATTCTTGAATTTTACTGAACATCACTCAACCAGTGCCAGATTAGGATGAACTTTGAAGCTCTATTGTTTTTCTTGATCCTCGATGTACACTTGATGCTGTTGCAAAAATTTATCTCAAGCTCTCATCAATTTTTTGTACTCACTACATTTGCTTTATCTGTATAGGGAAGGGATTGCCGTCTAAATTTGGAAAGAAATCTATTGTGTTAGATGATGATCGACGTGCGACCTATGGTATGACCAGTCAACATTTGGTGAATGAGGACTCGATGTTTACAATTTTTGAGGGCGACACCAGCCAGCTGGTTGCAGTAAGTAACCAAAACATGAATTTAAGTCATACATTCCTTGAATAGTGTACTGAGTTTCAGTTTTCTTGAATTAGGTTGGACTTCATACAGATCATTGTTATGCAAGAAGTTTGGCTCGTTTTGCTGCAACACTAGGACCTGCTGCTTGGAAAGTTGCTTCCAGAAGAATTGAGCAAGTGTTGCCTGGGGATTTTAGATTTGGACGCGGTTGGGTTGGAGAATATGAACCCCTACCAACCTCTATACTGGTTCTTGAAAACAGTATGCCGAAAGAGCTTTCTATAAATTCACAGAAGACAGAGTATATAAAAAAAGATGACCAGATTGTAGAGGAAAGTTTGAAGGCTAAACAAAATGTGACTCTTGGTCGTGAAACCGTAAATTTGCCGAGGGTGTCATCTTCGAGTATATCAGAGGAATTCCCAAGGGAGAGGCACTTTGGTTATCCTATGTCAAACGGATTGAATTCAGGTTTGGTTAGTGTTTCCGGTCCCAAACCTGTGGTTGATGTCATAGGTCAGCAGCAAAATCCACAAGTGTCAAGTAATGTGTTAAAGCAAGTTGATATGCAGTCTTCTTCTTCATTCAGAAAGGACCATATGAATGTTGCTTCACGAGAGAAGCCCATGAACAACTCACATATGACAATTCCAAGATTGCAGGAGATGGATTCAAGGAACAGGATTCTTTCACAATCTGCATCTTTCAGTCATCCCCTAAGTAATGGGATTGTTGTTGGAGGACTGCCTAATGGGAAAGCTGTGAACAGTTGTGCAAGTAGTCATAGAGCAACTAGTTTTTCCTCTGATATTGTTCCCAGCAAACAGGTTAGAATACCCGCATTTCCTCATGGAAACCATGAACAAGGCTTAAGTGACCCGGTGCAGATGCTGAGAATGATGGCAAATAAGACACACAATCAGCAGAATTCCGCAAACCATCCTATGGCTGAGGCTATACAGTCAAGAAGAGATGATGCCGTTGCGGGCGCCACCCCTCCTCAGGCATGGATGACCCTAGGAAACGCCAATCCAGCAAGGGAACGCCAATCTGATTCACAGGTTCTCTTTGAAACTGCTGCTTCAGGGGGATTTCAAACGCAGACAGATAAGAATAGGTTTCCTCAGGCATTTCTTCCGCAAGCAATGCGCATTGGGGAAAACAACAGACCCGTGTTTTCCCCACAACAAAGAATGACGGATACAAAATTTCATGTGCAATCTCCTCAGCAAGGTCTTGGCCCACAAAAGCAGACGAACAGCAAACAAGATACTCTTCCACCAGACCTGAACATTGGTTTTCCATCCTCTGGGTCTCCCGTAAGGCTGTCATCTGGCGTTCTACTTGACTCCCAACAACCAGATCTTGCGTTGCAACTCTAAGATTGTGCTTGTAATGTTAAGTGCAGCTATACTTAGCCGCGGTTACCCACAGCGAGCAGCTTCTAGTTGTGGTATCACCAGGAAGCTTGGCAGGTTGGCTTTTGTTGCCAAATGAGTAACTAAAGTGGATATATGAGTATGTCTGAAAAGTTCCAAGTCATGTTCAGCTCTTACATTCAAGATTTGGAGAAATTTGTCTGGTTTCAGTCCTTCTAACTGCGAATTATTACATGTCAGGAGGAAGCAATTCAGTCCCAAGTTATGGGCAAGAGCAAACAAAGCATTCCATCCATTGAAAGTTTCTAAAAATGTGACAAAAGATGATCGAAAGGTAGTTCTCTGGTGTATCTGTGACTGTTTTCCATGGGATCATTGTTCAGCCAGAGGATGTTGATTTGTTGTAGAATGTAAAACCGTAGTCATATGTACTTGGCAAAACCAGAGATCAAAGAGCCAGTTTGACCAATTCATATATATTACCATGCACAAGGAAATACAGATAATTTTGAAAAGAGAAAAAATCAAGCTACAATCAGCAGATATCTGGAGATGTCAAGTAAAATGTGCAGGCATTTGCTGTTGCTTCTAAGCTAAAATTTATGATATGAAGCCAGCATTATATAAGTTCTAGTTCAGTATCTGCATAATCATTCTGCAATGAGTTGGGAACTTTCTCATGTATATGTATATAAAAATGTACGCGTCCATGATTTTTTTTTTAGTGTAATAAGGAGCATAATTCATTATTGTCCCTAGAAACAATATTTCAAAAATACTTGGATAGTTGTATGAGCGTCCACAGTCATAAGAGTAAACCAAAGAGTAAAACCAAATTATAAACCAAATTTTTTGGGTTTGGTCAGTGGTAGAGAATAATGGGGAAATATCAAATTTTGGTCAAACGAACATTATATGTCCGCCCAAGTGAGGCGGACTTTATACTTTCGCCTGGCGATGATTCACCACACGTAGAAGTGTGTGTGACTTAATATATTGGTTTATATCAAGTGGGTGGACTTTATATGTTCGCTTCACCCTCGTGCGCACATTTAATCTTCGCCCTATTCCAAGCGGTTATTATATCAACGCCCCACACCAGACGAACTCTTTAGTCTCCGCTCGACCATATATAGTTTTGGTCCTGGTCCGAGACCAAATATACTCTGAAACAGTAAAAAAGCTCGACTATATTTAGTTTTAGTCGTCCCACTACGCTTGGTTTCTGGACCAAAATTATAGTTTTGGTCGTCCACTGCAGTTAGAGCAACCACAGTGGGCGACTATACTCAAAATTTTGGTAAATGCACGAGACGTAGTGGGACGTACTATCGACTAAACCCCGACTATCGACTAAATCCCAGACTATATTTGGTCTGGACCAAAGACTAAACCCAAATATAGTCGGGCGTTGATATAATCCACGCCCCACCACCAGGCGAACGTATACTCAACGCCCCATACCAGGCGTGGTTTATACCTCCGCCCCATATTTTTTTTTTTTTTTTTTGAAATTTCGGAATCTCCCCCACACCAGGCGAACGTATAATCCACGCCCCACCACCAGGCGAACGTATACTTCACGCCCCACACCAGGCGAACGTATACTCTACGCTCCACCAAATTTAGTCTTCCACCCGTAGCGTCACACACCAGACTAAACCCAAATTTTGGTCTTTTTTTCCCTTTTTGGTCTTTGGTTATACTCGCACCACTGCAGTCGCTTTAGGAGACTAGTAATAATCGACTGAAGGAGGATTTTGCACATCTACCTCAAAGTATCCTCGTTTAATTGGGGGCCCCAAAAAACAATTAGGGGCCTCACACTACAGGACAAAAAGGGTCATGAAAATGCAATTGGTGGTTATCTCTTATCCCATTTTTTAAAATGCTTAAACTACCCCTAAATCATTAGTGTTAATTAAATTAATTAAGTTGTTAATTAGTTTAGTTAGATTAAAATCATATTTAGGGATAAATTTTCGATAACATTTGATGTAGATTTGGAATGTTTCGTTATGATTATTTCAATAACTTGAAAATCGCTTTGATACTAATAGTGTGTGAAAACGACTATTGTCATCCTCTAAGAAAGTTTCAATGATTGAAATAGAGTTTAGAACTATTGGATTATAAACATAGTGTGCATTCTTGCATGTATGTGATCCATGACCGGAACTAAAGTATGCATACCCGTATGCATACTTGTAGTTGTGAAATTTTGTGTACCAAGTACACAGACCGGTACGCGTACTTGCGTGAGGTATAGGTCCGGGAATTTCTGTTGGCTTTTGGAAGTGTACTTAAGTATGCGTACATGTTCGCATACTGGCAATCCCATACTCAGACCGGCTACTTAAGTATGCGTACACGTTTGCATACTTGAGTGGTTAAAGTTCTAAAATCGGTTGGTACATGAACTAATATTTTTATATATTAAGGAATGCATTCTTTGCAAACCGTGGCTATAACGTTCATGAATTGATTCGAGTGAATCAAACCGATTTTGCTTCGATTGTGTTCTTGTATACTTCTATGAGAATACAACAATTGAACAACTCTTTAACTAGTTTCATTTGATTCATTTGAACTAGTTGTGGTTAAGATGAATAAGGTTGATATGAGAGTGTTCATATAGCTAACCTCGGTTAACTATTGTTGAGCCAACATGGTGTACACGTTTAGGTACGGTTACATAAACCTAAATGAAGGTACATTTCATTTGTGTATAACAAGCTAAGTTCGATCTAACGGTTGAAAGATATTAGCTTGAGTCTAATCAGGTTTTCATCTAACAGTGAATATTGAATGCTTTGTTACCAAGGTAACTTATATTGCAAACCCTGATTTGAAAACTATATAAAGGAGAACTCTAGCAACTGGGAAACCTAATCCACACACCTCCTGTGTGATACTAGTTGTATAAGCTAGAGTCGATTCTCCTTTAACCTTAGGTTTTTCACGAGACCCTGTAGGTTAACGACTTAAAGACTTCATTGGGATTGTGAATCCAAACCCAACTATTTTCTCTGTAGTTGCGTGTTCTGATCTTACTTCTACTATCGTGATTGGGTATTATCTTTGCTAAGATTTTGTTGAGATTTATCTCCGATAGGTAAGATTAAAAGTAGTCACATACATTTTCGTCTCATCGTTTGTGATTCCACAATATTTTGTTTCGCTACCATACGATTAAGATTATTGTGAGGTGATTGATAATACTAGGCTGTTCTTCGGGAATATAAGTCCGGTTTATCAATTGGTTCCTGTGCACCTTGATTTATCAAAATACGGAACAAAACTCGTTGGTATTTCTGTGGGAGATAGATTTATCTATTCCAATAGACTTTTCTGTGTGAGACAAATTTGTTTATCAAGTCTTCGACTTTGGGTCGTAGCAACTCTTGGTTGTGGGTGAGATCAGCTAAGGGATTCAAGTGCGTAGTATCCTGCTGGGATCAGAGACATAAGGAGCGCAACTGTACCTTGAATCAGCGTGAGATTGATTAGGGTTCCACTCTGATCCAGTCCAAAGTTCATTGGTAGTAGGATAGTGTCTGCAGCGGCTTAATACAGTGTGGTGTTCAAAGCTGGACTAGGTCCCAGGGTTTTTCTTAATTTGCGGTTTTCCTCGTTAACAAAATTCTGGTGTCTGTGTTATTTCTTTTCCGCATTATATTTTGTTATATAATTCAAATATCACAGGTTGTGTGTTGAATCGATCAATTGGTAAATCCAACCTTTGGTTGTTGATTGAAATTGATTGATCTTTAAACATTGGTCTTTGGTACCGTTCAAGTTATTTCTCTTATATTCAATCGTGCTCGCAAATTCCTATTTGCTGATTGCAGATTGAATCGAGAGATAGAGATATAAAACTCTTTGATATACTTTTCTCTAGATTGAGTCTGACTGTCTAGTTGATTCTCTTGAAAGTATATTGGAGTTTGTCTATTCAGATTGCCAAACGAAATATTTGGTGTGGTTGTTGTACCCCCACTTTTTCAATTGGTATCAGAACAGGCAAACACGTTAAAACCCTTATAAGTTTGTGTTTGTAGCGATCTGAATATGGACAGAAGTGCTATCTCTAATAAACGCATTATCAGAAATAAAAGGTCTGTTTCTATATAATCTATTAAAGAGAAAGATTTGTCAATCTCGAATATAGACGAACCTAGTGTTCCAACGAAACAGACTTCCATTGACAATTGTGACACGGTTTACCTTACTGACGAGTCTGCTCTGAAGTTGAAAGGGAAGCATCCAAAGAGAGTGCAATGATTCTAAATCTCGTTAGAATCCAGGCTGATGATGTCAACCGGTTGAAACACAAAGTCAATATCCTTGTTGGTATGGTAAATTAGCTTGACTATCTTCTAAAGGTATTTCAAGAGGAAAACGCCTCAGTCTGTTCTTCACGAACTCAGTTTGAGGGAAAACTCAAAGAGGATGCTTTGGAAACTGAACTTCTTTTGAGTAAACTCTCTATTCAAGAATGTTCCAAATAGTCCATTATACCAACTGCTTCTGATTTAACTGGAAAAATTTCTGTTCGAGAAGCAAATTCGAAATCCCTTTCTGTTGGAAAAGATATGCCTGTGTCTTACTCTAGTCAAGGAATATCCACATCTCTTGGAAGGAAGATATCTCCCAACGATGGTATTAAGATTGTTCTGTCTAATCACTCAGGTGATAAGAAAGTGTGCCTCTTTTGTGATTCAAAAGGACATGGTGAACAAAAGAGGAAATCTAGGTTAAATGACAATTCTATTGATCGTCTTCAACACAGCTTAGATTTAATTCTTAAAGGTGTAACTGACATTCGTATGTCTAAACCAATTGGTATTAGTACTCACCCTGTGTACCTCACCAGGAAAGTCAGTTCGATGTGTTCCTCAAATGTTCAAATGCGAAACAGTCTTCCTAAACCATTTCGTTCAAGAAGAGCTCAAGGATCTTCTTCTATCAAAAGGGAGATAATGTTGTTCAGGATGTGAAAAAGGTACCAAAAGAAGGAAGCAAAAATGGAGAGATGGAAGACAACCTAAAAAGGATAATTGAAGGTTATAAAGAAATTATTAACAGGCTGTCAATTCCCTCTAGTCAAAATTCTTCAGGTAAGAATACATACTATGCGTCGTGTTTTGATGATAGTAAGTTTTGTGATAACTTTTCGCATCAAAAGGGTTTTCCTCCAAAGATAAGGAGAAAGAGGTTTAACTGAAAACAACATTCATTTGATGAGCTCAAGGCTCATACTTGTGCTAATTAATCACAAGGTTGAAATCTCACTTACAAAAAAAATCCTGGTTGAGTGAGACATGGTCAGGTATACTTGATGGCAAAGTGTTTTCTGATTCTCTAGCTATTTTCTTATCGTTCCTAGCCGGATTATCATTCACAAACATGTTTGCATAAGTATTTGTATTTTTGTTTTGACTAAATTTTTATTTCTTTTTGAAATTTTATTGTGTCAAAAATGCTACTCTTATGCTCTAATTTTTGTCTCTGGTGAGAATATAAAATTTATTGAGCTAAAAATTTGTGAAATTATTCACGTAACAAAACAATGTTGTGAGAACAGACTTCTTGGTTTATGTTTGGAGTTTTTCTGCGATGGGTCAAGTTTGCGTTCGTATGGGTATCCATGTTACATGTCACAGACCAACTTTGGAAACCCTAAAATCTGTTTCACTGAGAAACTATTTAAAAACCAAAACCTTTTTGTGAGTATGTTTTCCCATAAGTTTGTTATCAAGAATGGCTTCCCCTCCTTGTTCTTTGGATTTTCCGAAAGACTGTATTGATGATGCTGTTTATTTTGAGTTCGTCTTAAAGAAGAGAAGAACCATTGTTGAAGCTGACGAACTCAAACCCGGTGCATCATGCTATTATGCATATTCTCATCAGGATAGAGAAAAGGCTGAGATGGTCTCTACTGAAGTGGTTCATGGTTTTCTCAATGATTTCGGGAAAGCAAAACTGAAGCTTGGGAACTTTATGAATGATCTTGATGTGTTACGAGCTGAGTTGAAAAAGGTTAATTCTGACCTTGTTCTAATGAAGTCACATGTCAAGGATCTTCTCAAAGAGGATATCTTCTCCAAAGAAGTTGTTGATGCTGTCAGTCACAAGCTTGAAGGTCTTGAAACCCATGAAAATACTGAACACGAACTCTGATTTTATCGTGTGTTCGGTTGTGTTGGTCTTAGAGACGTTTTGCTTTATCTATTTTTCTAAGAAACTTCTTATGAGAATTTATTCTTGTGTTTTAAGAAGGATAACTAGGGTTTGGAATAGCCATTATTGTGAGTACACATAGCTATTGCCAAAGTTTTTTTTCATCTTGCAATGTTTTTAGATTTATTTATTTAAATTCTAAAGTTGATTTGGAAGATGATTTTTGAGTATTAATCTTTATGGTTTTATATATTGCAAATTGTTATGGGATATGTTGTTTACGTCCGTGAACCTTGACTGTCCCATATTTGTTCAAAAGTTATCTCGACTATATGTCGGTATGAAAGTATTGATAAAAGATAAAATGAACTTTTGACTACAAAAGTTAAGCCTTTTATGTCATTATGCAAATATTGATGGAAGAAAGGATGAACTTTTGTTTACAAAGATTAAGTCTATCATATGTCTTTGTGCAAATAGTGATGAAAAATAGAATGAATCTTTGATTATTCCATGATATTGGTCTTTCCCTGATCCACATCTTTGTGTATATACTGTGTTGCTCCGTAAGTTCTCTTATGTTGAGCATGGCTAATTGAATTGATCATTTTCCTTGTGGTTAATTCAATTGAGATCTTTGGATACAAATTCATGTCTCATGTGATTTGTTAATGTCCAAAGAAATCCTTCTTTTCTTGTAAAAGTAAAGTTGCTCTTGTTGTTCTTTCGGGAATGACATCTTTTGGGGGAGAGTTCTTAATTGAACTTGTGCTTAATTGCCAAATCTTTGTGGGGAGTGCGGCTGTGGAATATTGTATGGGTTATCTTGTATCTTTATAAACTCCTTGATGAATGCATTTAGTTTCGACTATATGATGGCATCTAAACAAGTTGATATGTTGTTCTCTTTTGGTCATGAAGTATCTCTATGGAAATTTCATGAGGATCCCACTAATTTTCGTACCTTTGCCAATTTTTGTTGACAAAAAGGGGGAGAATTAATGTGTAGTTCACAATACAAATACATATGGTTTACGAATCATTATGTAAGGGGGAGTGGTTTTCATTGTGAGATGAAGTATTGACTAAGGGGGAGTGATACATATCACCATAGTATTGTTGTCAAAGTTGTGATACAATTGAACTTTGATCTTTGTGTAATGATACTATGACACTGTATAACAATGATTGAGAGCAACTGTTTTCTCATTGTTATTTCTACGGATCTTCAACAACTATGATGCTGAGTTGAACACATTTGGAATCATTGGAGTACTTGGAAGTGACGAAGATTTCGAGTAATGTTGAAGAACCAAGGAGATCAAGCATTTGGATGAGAAGATACAAAGTTTATTTATTTTGTAATCCACATGTATTGATAGTTTTGTCACTAAAATTGACAAAGGGGAGATTGTTAGAAACCTTTGCTCGGTCGAACTCGCAAGCGTTGCTATCTCAAGCTTGATTGTCAATGTTAGTGATCAAAACTATAAGTCTTGATTTCTAGTCTAATTATAGTGATGTCTCGGACTATGATAGATTATGTAGTTGAGCATTAGACTTCACGACGTTCATCAATTGAAGACGAAGAACTACTAAGGAGAGCTTGTGGAACTTCATCAACAAAAGGTATGTGGAGACTAAAACTCATCTATCACTTGGAAAGTCTATTTCTACTCTATCTCCTATATTGAGACAAAAGTTGTATTATTATATAGTATTCGATTATACACATTTGAGATTTCGAGCTGAGATTAACTCGCTTATATATTTCTCGAAATATGTGTTGGTAAGCTTTCGCTTCAACCAAGTTCATCTTATACTCTTGACGAAAGTCAAAAGATGATCATGTGAAAATCTCCGAGTAACGTCTTACATGGTTTGTGTGATACAATCATTTGATGTAGACTTGGAATGTTTCGTTATGATTATTTCAATAACTTGAAAATTGTTTTGATGCTAATAGTGTGTGAAAACGGCTATTGTCATCCTCTAAGAAAGTTTCAATGATTGAAATAGAGTTTAGAACTATTGGATTATAAACATAGTGTGCATTCTTGCATGTATATGATCCATGACCGGAACTAAAGTATGCATACCCTTATGCGTACTTGTAGTTGTGAAATTCCGTGCACCAAGTACACATACTGTACGCATACTTGCGTGAGGTATATGTCCGGGATTTTCTGCTGGGTTTTGGAAGTGTACTTAAGTATGCGTACACGTTCACATACTGGTGAACCCATACTCGGACCGGCTACTTAAGTATGCGTACACGTTTGCATACTTGAGTGGTTAAAGTTCTAAAATCGGTTGGTACATGAACTAATATTTTTATATATTAAGGAATGCATTCTTTGCAAACCGTGGCTATAATGTTCATGAATTGATTCGAGTGAATCAAACCGATTTTGCTTCGATTGTGTTCTTGTATACTTTTATGAGAATATAGCAATTGAACAACTCTTTAAATAGTTTCATTTGAGTCATTTGAAATAGTTGTGGTTAAGATGAATAAGGTTGATATGAGAGTGTTCATATAGCTAACCTCGGTTAACTACTGTTGAGCCAACATGGTGTACACGTTTAGGTACGGTTACATAAACCTAAATGAAGGTACATTTCATTTGTGTATAACAAGCTAAGTTCGATCTAACGGTTGAAAGATATTAGCTTGAGTCTAATCAGGTTTTCATCTAACGTGAATATTGAATGCTTTGTTACCAAGGTAACTTAGATTGCATACCCTGATTTGAAAACTATATAAAGGAGAACTCTAGCTACTGGGAAACCTAATCCCCATACCTCTTGTGTGATACTAGTTGTATAAGCTAGAGTCGATTCTCCTTTAACCTTAGGTTTTTCACGAGACCCTGTAGGTTAACAACTTAAAGACTTCATTGGGATTGTGAAGCCTGACCCAACTATTTTCTCTGTAGTTGCGTGTTCTGATCTTACTTCTACTATCGTGATTGAGTATTATCTTTGCTAAGATTTGCTTGAGATTTATCTCCGATAGGTAAGATCAAAAGTAGTCACAAACATCTTCGTCTCATCGTTTGTGGTTCCATAATATCTTGTTTCGCTACCATACGATTAAGATTATTGTGAGGTGATTGATAATACTAGGCTGTTCTTCGGGAATATAAGTCCGGTTTATCAATTGGTTCCTGTGCACCTTGATTTATCAAAAGACGGAACAAAACTCACAGGTAATTCTGTAGGAGACAAATTTATCTATCCCAATAGACTTTTCTATGTGAGACAAATTTGTTTATCAAGTCTTCGACTTTGGGTCGTAGCAACTCTTGGTTGTGGGTGAGATCAACTAAGGGAATCAAGTGCGTAGTATCCTGCTGGAATCAGAGACATAAGGAGCGCAACTGTACCTTGAATCAGTGTGAGATTGATTAGGGTTCAACTACAGTCCAGTCCGAAGTTCATTGGTAGTAGGCTAGTATCTGTAGCGGCTTAATACAGTGTGGTTTCAATGATGGACTAGGTCCCGGGGTTTTTCTGCATTTGCGGTTTTCCTCGTTAACAAAATTATGGTGTCTGTGTTATTTCTTTTCCACATTATATTTTGTTATATAATTCAAATATCACAGGTTGTGCGTTGAATCGATCAATTGGTAAATCCAACCTTTGGTTGTTGATTGAAATTGATTGATCCTTGAACATTGGTCTTTGGTACCGTTCAAGTTATTTCTCTTATATTCAATCGGGCTCGCAAATTCCTATTTACTGATTGCAGATTGAATTGAGAGATAAAGATATAAAACACTTTGATATACTTTTCTCTAGATTGAGTCTGACTGTCTAGTTGATTCTCTTGAAAGTATATTGGAGTTTGTCTATTTAGATTTCCAAACGAAATATTGGGTGTGGTTGTTGTACCCCCGCTTTTTCATACTACATGAAGGATACAAATGTTTTGATCTTGTTTCTCACAAACTCCATATTTCAAGGCATGTTGTCTTCGATGAATCAACTTTTTACTATAATTATTCTTCTTCCATTGAACATTCTAGTGTAGAATCTTCAGATTCTGCCTTGTCTCCATCCACTTTTGTTCCTCCTTCTCCTGTTGTTACCAGATCAATAAGGGGCATTTCAAAACCTAATTTTTTTTTCCAGATTTTTTCTTGCATCATTCAGTTAAACATCCTATAAATTCTGCTTTTACTAATTTTTTAACTAATGTCACTGAGCCAAAATATTTTAGAGAAGCATGTAAAGAGCCAAAGTGGATGCTTTCTATGAAAGATGAGAATGATGCTCTTATGTTGAATGATACTTGGAATTATGTTTTTCCTGATCCTATCATGAATATTCTTGTATGTAAGTGGGTATATAAGGTTAAACTGAAATATGATGGTATAATTGATAAACTCAAGTCAAGATTAATAGCACAAGGCTATAATCAACAAGAAGGAGTTGATTTTGGATAAACATTTAGTCCAGTTGTTAAGTCCACAACTGTTAGAGTGGTTTTAACCTTGGCAGTAAAAAATAATTAGCCAGTTAAACAACTTGATGTGTCCAATGCTTTCTTGCATGGACATTTGTCTGAGAATGTATATATGAAACAACCTCTAGGGTTCATTAATCCAGATTTCCCAAATCATGTTTGTCATTTGAAGAAGTCTCTATATGGTTTAAAACAGGCTCCAAGGGCCTGGTTTCACAGATTCAGTTCATTCCTTCTCCAGTATGGTTTTTCAAAAATCAAAGAATGATCATTCAATGTTTATCTATATAACTGAGTTAGATATGATGGTTTTATTGTTATATGTAGATGACATTCTTTTGATAGGCAGTTCAGATTTTCTTATTAATGATTTGATACAAGCTTTAAGTATGTAATTTGCCATGAAGGTTTTAAGAGACTTGCATTTTTTATTGGTATTGAAGCTACAAGATCTTCAGATGCTATGTTTCTTACTCAGCAGAAATATACTCATAAACTTCTAGTTAAGGAAAAAAATATTAGAATGCAAGCCTTATGATACTCCTGTTGCTAAGGCTAAGAGGTGTTCTATTAATGATGGTGTGTTACTGTCAGACCCATTAGAATATAGAACCATAGTTGGTGGTCTTCAATACCTTACACATACAAGTCATGATATTTGTTTTGCTGTGAACTATGTTTCGTAATTTATCTATGCTCCCACTGATCATCATCTTCTTTTGTGAAAAGAATATTACGATATTTGAAGGGTACTCTTGGTACTGGAATTACTTTAAAGAAAGGTGATATTCATTCCTTGACTGCCTATACTGACTCTGATTGGGCTGTTTGCCCTGAAACAAGCATATCAACTTTTGGCTATGTGGTATTTATGGGAGAGTCTGTTGTTTCTTGGTCTTTAAAGAAACAACCAACTGTTTCAAGAAGCTCAGCTGAAGATGAATATAAGTATTTGATTGTTGCTACTGCTGAGTTACAGTGGCTCACATATGTTCAATCACAATTACATATATCAGTTAATTATCCTTTGCAGTTGCTGTGTAATAATCAAAGTGCAATTTGTCTAACATCTAATCCAGTTTTTCATGCCATGACCAATCATGTGGAAATACATTATCATACTGTCATAGAATTATTAGAGGATGGAATTATTCAAGTTCAACATGTAACTGAAGAACAATTAGATGATGTGATGACCAAAGGTCTCTGTTATCCAACCTTTTCCAGGATTTTGCAGAGGATAATGCAATCTTCTTCAGCTGCTATCAGTGGAGTTTCAGATTAGTCGCTATATTAGTTCCTTTTTGCTTAGTTTGGCTTTTATTTTCTTTTCTTCTCAGACTAGCTCTTGTTGAGTATCTGTTGTATCTTACACTTTTTTTTTTTCTAAATCACATGAATTTTATTGAATTTAAGAAAAGGAAATTACATTAAGAAAAAAATAAAAAAGATGAAAAAAGTAGAAAAAGCTAATTAGTTTACTCCAAGCCCACAAAGACAAAGCTCACAATGAGTTAGCTAATTAGTCCATTAGTTTACTCCAAAGACAAAGCCCACAAAGACAAAGCTAATTAGTTTACTCCAAGTCCACAAAGACAAAGCTCACAATGAGTTAGCTAAATCTATAGTACTTCACATCTGGCATTTCAACTCTAATAAGAGAGGAAGGTCTTCCAATGCAAATACTTCTTTCTCCTGCTGCCAAAGAGGCACCTTTCTTGGCTAATCCATCCGCAGAGAAGTTCACTTCTCTAAAACAATGTAAATATTTGATCACTGCAATCCTTTCTACAGCTTTTTTCCATCTACCCCTGATGAACCATGGCACCTCATTCGATTAAAGGTATTCACCACCGATTTTGAGTCGAAACAATGCACACTTTCTCGTTTACCCCACTCAATTGCCAATTCCAAAGCACAAATGACAAGATATAATTCGCAATAAAATTTGAAGCAATACCTATTCCCCTGTTAGAGTGCCTAGCACCGACACTTATGGTCTCGACAATCACCCCAAATCCCGCATTTCGGGGTTACCAAAAGAGGATCCATCACGTGCAGAACATAGTGAAGTTTTCTTGGAGGAAACCAATAACAATCTCTCGATTGTTTGAAACTGGATTTTCTTACTCCCATTTGAAATATTGTAATTATCTCATTGGTCATAACTTTGATTCCATTTATTACCCGAAATTCTTAAGCCACCTTGGTTATTAACTTCACAACTCGCACTTGAAGCTTTGCTTATTTGGCTTTACTTCTTCAAAGAACTTCTTATTCTCTTCGAAACCATAATTCTTTGAGAATTATACAAACCATCGTAATCCATAGTTCTTGAATCGGGGGACTTTTATTCTTTGCTTTCCTCCAAACTTCAAAAGAAGATCTTTTGGTTTATCAAACTGAAAATAAGAGCAGATCCATTTCCAAATTTCTACACTGAATTCACATTCCCATAATAGATGATTCATACTGTCTTGGGAATTCTCACAGATGCAACATCTAGAAACCATGTCATAGCCTTTTCTTACCATAACTTCATCATCCAGATATATTCCTTGAATGATTTTCCATACATTGCTTGCCACACTAGGATGGATGAAGGAATTCCAGATATATTTAGACCAATGCACAATAGGTTCTTTATACCTTAATTTTTGAACAACATCATGAACTGAGAAAGACCCTTTCAGATTTCCCATCCAAATAAGCTCATCCCTCCCACCATCCACAATTGGCATTATAGTAGCTTGAAACAAAAGCTGAAGTTCATTAGGTAGGAACCACTCACCATTCTCCAATAAGTCAGAGACTTTTAACATGGAGTTATTCTTAACAAAAGGAGTAAATCCAATTTGATCAATAATAGGACTATCCCCAATCCAGGTATCAAACCATACTGAAATGTCTTTCCCATCTCCTATATTCCATCTAATGTCCCCCTTAAGAGATTCCCATGCCCATTTCAAACCTGGCCAAACTGAAGATAGCTTCCAATTTGTGTTCCATTGACCAAACTTGTTCTGATATTTAGCTTTGAAAAAAAGAGCCCAATCTTCATCTGACTTGTGAATCTTCCACATCATTTTCATAAGTAATGCCTTGTTCATTATTTCTAATCTTTGAATTCCAAGACCACCTTCATTATAAGGGGTGCACATTTTCCTCCAAGAAAAGGAATTATACTTTCTAATCTCACCATCACCAGACCAAATGAAGTTTCTTATTAATCTCTCACAAGTTTTAATTATCGATGAAGGCCATTTGTACACGGACATGTTGTACATTGGCATACTACAAATAATGATTTGACTAGTACCACTCTTTCTTGAAAAGATAGTAATCTACCTTTCCAAGTAGCTAATTTTTCCTGGATCATCTCTACCATTGGCCACACAGTACTGGTCTTAACCTTCCCTGCCATTAGTATTACTCCTAAGTACTTATCAGGAAAGTTACTTAGTTCCATTTGCAAAATTTCTGTAATCATACTTTTCCTTTGATCTGATGTACCATCAACAAAAAGTTTACTTTTACTTTTGTTTATAACTTGACCAGAACTATTTTGATACTCCTCTAACAGTTCCATAAGAGCCATAAGACTCTTCTTTTCTCCATTGCAAAAGATAAATACATCATCTGCAAAAAACAGATGGGTTGGATGAATGCCCTGTCTTATAACCATAGGTTTGATCTTGCCTTCTTTGACAACTTGAGTTAACCTCCTGCTCAGAGCTTCCTCCATTAGCACAAATAAGATTGGGGAGAGTGGGTCTCCCTGCTTTAATCCCCTTCCCACTGAGAAAAATCCACATGGACCTCCATTGACCATGACTGAAACTTTAGCTGACTGAAACAGAATATTTAACCACTCACACCACTCTTCTGAAAAACCAAATTTCTTTAGCACTTGAAATAAGAATTTCCAACTAACCGTATCATATGCCTGAGAAATATCAATCTTGAGCCCAACATTTCCACATCTTCTTTTCTTTTTCATTTCATTTACCATTTCAGAAGCCAAAAGGATTTGTTCTTGGATATTTCTCCCCTTTACATATCTTCGCTTGCTTTGAGGTGAAATTAGCTTATTCATGAGAGTACCCATTCTAGTAGCTATAATCTTAGTAAAAATCTTGAAACTAACATTACTGAGGCCAATTGGTCTAAACTGATTAGGATTTCTTGCACCTTCAACTTTAGGAAGTAAAACCAGAAAATTTGAGTTAAGTCCCTTTGGTATAAACCTCCTTTTCCAACAGAATTGAATGGCTTGAGTTAAATCATTCCCTATAATATGCCAGCAAGCCTTATAGAACCAACCTGCAACACCATCAGGCCCTGGGGAACTATTTGGATCCATACTAAAGATGGTTAATTTAATTTCTTCTTCATCTGGGATTTTGTTGAGCATTTCTTGATCTTCATTTGTAATATAACAAGGAATAGCATCCAAAAATGATTCCCTAACTTCAACTTCTTGGTACTTGAACTTATTTTCAAAATGTTGAACTAAAATATCAGCAATCCTCTCTTGATCAGTAATAATATTTCCATTACTATCTTCTAATTCAGATATCAAATTTCTTCCTTGCCTTATTTTGAGATTTGCATGCATAAAACCAGTATTTGCTGCTCCTTCCTTTATCCACTTCACCCTTGCTTTATGTTTAAGAAAAGTACTTAGTTGTACTTCCTTAGAGTTTAGATTATTCTGAGCATTTACTAAATTATTAAGGATTTCTTCATCAAAAGGATTTTCATCAGATTGCATCATTGCTTCCTGCACCTTATTTTCAGCTTCTTTGATTTGAGTATTCACATTTCCAAATACTTTCCAGTTCCAATCTTTGAGTATGTGTTTCAGTTTTTTAACCTTTTGTTGAAATACAAAAGCAGGATCCCCATGAACAACTTCATTCCAACAATCTTCAACCACTTCCAAAAATTGTGGATGTGATAACCACATTTGCTGAAACTTCATTGGAACATTCTTTGGTTTAGTAATTTGAATACAGCCACCCAAGAGTGGAGAGTGATCAGAAGCAATTCTTAAACCTACTTTATAACTCCAGGAGGGATATTTTTGTAACCATAATTGATTGAATACTGCTCTGTCTAAATTACAGAGAATTCTTTTGTTTCCTTGCTGACAATTAGACCAAGAAAAGGATAGACCTGTCCTTGGAGCTTGTATGAGTTCACACTTATCTAAGCAAGAAGTAAAATCCATCATTGATCTCCTGTTTGGACTTTTTCCACCCTCTTTTTCATCAGTGGAGATAATTGCATTAAAGTCTCCAATAACAATCCAAGGCATTTGCAAAATACTTATTTGTTCCATTTCTGACCATAAATATCTTCTCTGATCCACTTTAACATGTGCATGAACACCAGAGATAAGAACACCACCAATTTCTACTGTGATCATTTGACTTGATAATGAAATTACTGTAGGATCAGATAAGTTTTGATTCCAAAATAACCAAATGTTCCCTTTTTTATTAGACATAGAGTTATGAATGACCATACTTTGCATACCAGGTAAATTAAGCTTTTTGCAAAAAGAAGGATTACAACTTACCTTAGGTTCAGCAATCCACACTACTGAAGGATTGAATTGCTTAATGAGAGACCTTAATTTATCCTGGGACCTAGCTCTCCTTAGGCCCCTTAGATTCCAATAAAGAACTTTCATTGTTTGGATTGGAGGCCTTTGGTGCCTCCTTTCCCTGGATTTTTCCTGAAATTATACTTGCTTGGATTTTGAACATTCACTGTAGCTTGAACATTATTTGATGATGAAGCCTGATTGTTTTTTTGTGCTGAATTCACCTTTTCCTGCACTGAGGTTGGGGCAGGCTTTTGAACAACTCTGGACCATGAAGTAGTTGGAACCCTCTCTTCTGAAACTGTTCCATCTTGACCATTGATATATTTGATGACACTATTATCCTCCAAGTTGTTATTAACTATTTCCAAAATCTTAGTATGATCAATGACTTCCATATTATCATCCATTCCATCATTTTTTCCTTCATCCTGTTGTAGGAAACCAAACATTCCAGTAGTTACTTTAATAGATTCTTGTTCCTTAGTAACTGAAGAAGAATTCTGAAGTATTTGAGTAACTGGTGTCTCACAGAGATATCAAAACCACCTATTCCATGTACTTGGGAGTTTCTTCCCTTTTCTTCAGCAGAAGAAGATTCCTTTGCAAGAGGAGTTAATAGTCTTTGTTGTTTTTGGAGCTTCTTTGGTCTTCAACATTTTTAGCTCTACATTCACTCAAAAGATGTCCCACTATCTTACAGGAATTGCAAAATTTTGGTGGCTTAATGAGGATAACATTTTGCATAAATCCCCCAAACTTAGTTTTAATCCATAGTTTGCTAGGAATTTTCTTTGAAAAATCAACATTTATCAACATCCTAGCATAATAACCATTTTCATAATTAAGAGTAGCTTCATCAATCTTCACTGGCTCACCCAAAGCCCTCCCTATAGTAAAAAGTGTCTTCTCATCCCAATACTCCAAACTGAGTCCTGGAAGATGAACCCATATCATAGCAGAAGAAGTTCTGAAGTATTCTGGACGAAAATTAGGAATCCATTTCCTAATCCATAGAATCTGATCAAACACTTCCCATTTCCCAGCCTTAATCATACCCTGATCTTGCGCGTTATCAAGTTTAATAGTGAAAAAACCTTTTCCCAATGGAATTATTTTACATTGCCCAACTAATTTCCACTGATTTTTAAGATTTAAAACTGCATCTGCAAATTTGAGACGAGATAGGTCTAATCGACCTATAAGAGAAAATTGCCATGCTACACAACGATTCTCGTTTAGAGACTAAATCAATTGATGGAGCTTCTTCATAGGGTTTTTCTAAATCCACAACTGATGGATCCATTTTCAGAATAAAATTGATAAAACTATTTAAAACTAAAGCTAATTCTACCGATATAGACTTACAACACCAATCATTTAGAATCACCTGAAGATTTCCGCCTGAATTAATGCTTGTTGATGCTGAAACGAAGAAAATCGAAGAAAATTTTTAAAACTGAGTTGATCGCCGATCCTCAGAGCTCTACCCGGCCGATTCTCTAGTTCAGTCCCATATCAAAAACGACCTCCATGTTGAATCACCTGAATTTTTTTTTTTTGTTGTATCTTACACTGACTCTTGCTGAGAGTGTGTCTTGTTTGTCAGACTGACTCTTGTTGAGTGTTTGTTGATGTTTCACACCAGCTCTTGTTGAGTGTGCCTGAGACATCTTTTCTTTGTTTCTCTTTCTTTTTTGTTTTGTCTTTACAATCCGTTACATTTGTTTACTTGTAATGATTGAGGGGGTATATTAGGATATAATCATATACAGTCAAGTCAAGATTACTGACTTGACTCTCTCTGTATGTTATATGTCTTGTACTGGTATAAATACCTCCTCTAGGTAACTGTGTAAAATATCCGGTAATAATTCAGTAGTAATATCTTCTTGTTATAAACTAAAGAATTAGGAAATGCTAAACATAAACCAGTAAAGAGAAAACATATGAGAGAGCATTTCATTCATGGAATTAGTGTATCCAATACAATTATGTATGGACCTCTATTTATAGGTCATACAATAGAGTGGGTGGTTAATGGCATTAAGTATTAGAGGTAATGGCATGCAACCATTACTATCCATTAACATGCACTCAAGATGGAGGTTACAAGAGAAATAAGAATGTGTAAGGGTGATAAAAGGAGATGTAAAGGTGGTGGTGTGAGTGTGGTGTAAATCCACCAAATAATTATGAAAAAGCGGGGGTCTAACAAACATACCAAATATTTCGCTTAGCAATCTGTATGGACAAACTCCAATATACTTTCGAGAGAATCAACTAGACAGTCAGACTCAATCTCAAGGAAAGTATATCAAAGAGTTCGTATCTCAATTCCTCAATTCAATCTGCAATCAAACAAATGAGAATTTGCAAGCCCGATTGAATATAATAGAAATAACTTGAACGGTACCAAAGACCAATGTTCAAGGATCAATCAATTTCAATCAACAACCAAAGATTGGATTTACCAATTGATCGATTCAACGCACAATCTGTGATATTTCAATTATATAACAAAATATAATGCGGAAAAGAAATAACACAGAAACCAGAAGTTTTGTTAACGAGGAAAATGCAAATGCAGAAAAATCCCAGGACCTAGTCCAGATTTGAACACCACACTGTATTAAGCCGCTACAGAAACTAGCCTACTACCAAGCTAACTTCGGTCTGGAATGTATTTGAGCCTTAATCAATCTCACACTGATCAAGGTAGAGTCGAGTTTCTTACGCCTCTTGAACCACGCCGGATTCCGCGCACTTGATTCCCTTAGCTGATCTCACCCACAACTAAGAGTTGCTACGACCCAAAGTCGAAGACTTGATAAACAAATCTGTATCACACAGAAAAGTCTATTGAATAGATAAATCTATCTCCCACAGATATACCTACGAGTTTTGTTCCGTTTTTTGATAAATCAAGGTGAACAGGAACCAATTGATAAAGCGGTCTTATATTCCCGAAGAACAACCTAGTATTATCAATCACCTCAAAATAATCTTAATCGATTAACGAAACAAGATATTGTGGAATCACAAACGATGAGATGAAGATGTTTGTGACTACTTTTTTATCTTGCCTATCGGAGGATAAATCTCGAGCAAATTTTAAAGAAGATAGTACTCAATCACGATAGAAAATAGTAAGATCAGAACACGCAACTAAAGAGAAATAGTTGGGTCTGGCTTCACAATCCCAATGAAGTCTTTCGGTCGTTAACCTACAGGGTTTTAGAAAAATCTAAGGTTAAAGGAGAATCGACTCTAGTTGCAACTAGTATCACACAGGAGGTGTGGGGATTAGGTTTCCCAGTTGCTAGAGTTCTCCTTTATATAGTATCCAAATCAGGGTTTGCAATCAATGCTACCTTGGTAAAAAAGCATTCAATATTCACCGTTAGATGAAAACCTGATTAGATACAAGCTAATATCTTTCAACCGTTAGATCGAACTTATCTTATTATACACAAATGAAATGTACCAACATTTAGATAAAGGTAATCGTACCTAAACGTGTATACTTAGTTGGTTCAACAATAGTTAACCAATGGTTAGCCATATGAGCACTTTCATATCAACCTTATTCATCTTTATCATAACTAGTTCAAATGACTCAAATGAAACTAGTTAGAGAGTTGTTCAATTGTTTATATTCTCATAGAAGTATACAAGACACAATTGAAGCAAAATCGATTTTGATTCACTCGAATCATTTCATGAACATTATAGTCACGGTTTGCAAAAGATTGCATTCCATAATATATAAATGTATTAGTTCATAAACAAACCGATTTTAGAATGTAACCTACTTAAGTATGCAAATGTGTACGCATACCTAAGTAGCCGGACTGGGTTTGGTTACGCCAGTACGCCTACGTGTACGCATACCATTTCACCTTTCAAACTCCAGTAGAAATTCACGGGAATTATACTTCCGCCAGTACGAGTACGGGTATGCATACTTAGCTCCCGGACTTCCATCAACTAACCAGTACGCGTACGTGTACGCATACTATGGTTCCCGGTTTTGGACTTTACACAAATGTGAATACACACTATGTTTATATATATCCAATCATGGTTACATGTTCTAAACGTTCAGTTCAATCATTGAAACATTCTTGGAAGATGACAATATTTGTCTCACACAAACTATTAGCTTCAAAGCAATTTTCAAGTGATCGAATGATCAATACGAAACATTCCGAGTCTACATCAAATGACTGTTTCACACAAATCATGTAAGATGTTACAAGGCGATTTTAACATGATCATCTTTTGACTTGCGTCAAGAATAAAAGATGAACTTGGTTAAAGCGAAAGCTTACCAACACATATTTAGGGAAATAGATAAGCAAGATAAACTCGGCTCGAAATACTAAATGTGTATAATTGAAGTCTATATAGCAATACGACTTTTTGTCTCAAATAAGAGATAGAGTAGATAGACTTTTGAGTGATAGATGAGTTCAAGTCTCCACATACCTTTTAGTTGATGAAGTTCCAGTAGTTTGCCTGAGTAGTTCTTCGTCTTCATTCGATGAACGCTGTGGAGTCTAAAGCTCAACTATACTTACTATCCTAATCCGAGACTTAGCTATAAGTAGACTAGAAATCAAGATTTATAGTTTTGGCAACTAAACTTGACAAACAAGCTTGAGATAGCAACACTTGCGAGTTCGACCGAGAAGTGCTCTAACAATCTCAAATTTTGTAAATTTTAGTAACAAAACTATCAATACATATGGATTACAAAATAAATAAACTTTGTAGCTTCTCATCCAAATGCTTGATCTCCCTGGTTCTTCAATATTACTCGAAATCTTCGTCACTTCTAAGTACTCCAATGATTCCAAATGTGCTCAACTCAACATCATCGTTGTTGAAGATCCGTAGATATAACAATGAGAAACAATAGCTCTCAATCATTGTTCTACAGTGTCATAGTATTATTACACAACATCAAAGTTCAATTGTATCACAACTTTGACAACAATACTATGGTGATATGTATCACTCCCCCTTAGTCAATACTCCATCTCACATGAAAACCACCCCCCCTTACATAATGATCCGTAAACCATATGTATTTGTAGTGTGAACTACACATTAATTATGCCCCTTTTTGTCAATATAAATTGGCAAAGGTACGAAAACTAGTGGGATCCTAATGAAATTTTCATAGAGATACTTCATGACCAAAAGAGAACAACATATCAACTTTTTTAGATGCAATCATATAGCCGAAGCTAAATGCATTCATCAAGGAGTTTATAAAGATACAAGATAACCCCTATAATATTCTATAGCCGCACTCCCCACAAAGATATGGCAATTAAGCACAAGTTCAAAAAGAACTCTCCCCCATAAAATGTCATTCCCGAATGAACAATAAGAGCGACCTTACTTTCACAAGAAAAGAAGGATTTCTTTGGACATTAACAAATTACATGAAACATGATTTTGTATCCAAAATACTCAATTATATTAACCACAAGAGAACCCATGATTAATTTAATCGGAAATGCTCAACATAAGAAAACTTACGGAGCCGCACAATATATACAAAAAGATATGGATCAGGGAAGATCAATACTGCGGAATAAACAAAGATTCATTCTATCTTTCATCCTTATTTGCATAGAGACATATAATAAACTTAATATTTGTAAACAAAAGTTCATCCTATCTTCATCAATATTTGCATAATGACATCGTATGGAATAATCTTAGTTCACAGACGCAAACACCCATATCCCATAACAAGTTGCAATATATAAAACCATAAAGATTAATACTGCAAAATCATCTTCCAAATAAACTTTAGAATTTAAATAAATAAATATAAAAACATTGCAAGATGAAAATTGTTGGAAATAGCTATGTGTACTAATAATAATGGCTATTCCAAACCCTAGTTATCCTTATTAAAACACAAGAATAAATTCTCATAAGAAGTTTCCTAGACATTAAGACCTTTGAAAAAGTATTTATCTTCCCCGAACTCCTTGTCGTCAACAGCCATTGGAACATAAGGTTCATGAAGATAGGAGTCAATTCAACAAACCTTCTTGACTGATACTGAACCATGGCCTTCTGAATTTCAAGAGTCCTAAACTCAAAAGCCTTTATTTGCTGCATCTCCTTTCTTATTTCCTTCAACTCTTCCAGAACACCAGAAAACTTCTGAAGATTTGAAGGAACAGCCCTTGGTTTTCTCACATTTCTCCTTTTTCTTTTCAAATTTGAGGGTTTCCTTCAAGATTGACGGCTTAACAATCATGTTAACATCTTTTCCATCAGAAGTCATGTGCTTAGAGTCTCCATAAAAATGAATTTGTGAGAGAAAATCACTGAACAAGCTATACAAGAAAATTTGTGATGAAGAAGAGTTTTGAGAAGGAAAAAGGAATGTAGGGTTACAGAACCTTTATATAAACTAAGGATTCACGTACGCTCAATTCTCATCCCTAAAGAGAGTAAAATTGTCAACTTTAACCCTTCTTTTAATGAAAAAGGAAAGACCATTTCAATACCAATTTATGATATGAAAGGATCAACCAATTTTTTATTAAACCAAAAACAAACAAAAAGAAAACAGCCAATGGATTTTTTTTTTCTTCTTTAGTTTTCTTTTAAGACCCGAAGGTGCATCACTCTTGCCTCTTTGAAAACAAGCACTTGAGACAAGATGCACGTCCGACACAACTAAATTGTGCTGGGGTGAACAATGATTTGTCCACCATGAGCCTTTTGGAAAGAACTCCTAATTACTTCTTCCACAAGATGTTTAGACCTTGTTCTTTTCCGGAGAGGTCTAATTGGCTCTTAAGAAATTAACCTTTTTGGAGAGGAATTTATTTTACATACCTCAGATGATTTCTGAACAAGTTTAAGCTTGTTTGCTAATCGATTTTCTCTCCTTTGAAGTTTGTTGACATATTTTACTTTATGCTTGTACTTGAAACAACTAGAGAGTCCGTGACCCTTAAGAGTACAGTAAGAACATATCAAATTGGAGGATGGTTCATACACCATAGTGGAGCAAGATGCTAGAAAAATCGTGGTACCTGAAACATTAGACAAAGGATTTCCAGTAGATAGAGAAAAAGCCATTTTATCCACCAAGATAGCTGAAGAAGTTTCTCCAGAAAAATATCAAGATTGATGTGAGTATTGCTACAATCATCAAAATTTATATTTTCAGCAAGGAGCGCAACACTTGATTTTTCATCTTCATTTGAATCATAGTGATCAGACATTTCATCAAGAGTTGCAGCAAGACCTTTGTTTCCAGTGTATTTTCTACGATTTGGACACTCATTGGCAAAATGACAAAAACCTTTACACTTGAAGCACTGTGGCATATCATCTGAAAAGACGAGGGTACCCAAATACACACAATCTTTTATTTTGATCACCACCTATACAAGACTCACTGTGTATAAACCTCTTGGAGCAACAATCACTCAAGGAATATTTCAACACAGTGTCCACTTGAAATAGGGTTAGTCCGAACTGGCCTAACACGTGAATAATTATATCAGACAAGTGGAGAAATCCAATACACTTTGTGTGATCGTCTATGGATATGAAATCGAGACAATACAACAACAAAGTGTTCACTTGATAATAGTACGATATAACCGAAACCTTATAAGATAAATATCAAGTGCCTAGTTAACATACAAGTGTAATAAATTTAATTATAATATAAAAAACAATTATAATGCGGAAATAAAGTAAAGCACACACCAGAATTTTGTTAACGAGGAAAACTACAATCTTGTAGAAAAACCCAGGGACCTAGTCCAGATTTGAATACTCAATGAATTAAGACGCTACAAAAAGTAAACCTGCAACTTCGTGTAGACAATACTAAGTAAACAAAAATCCTAGTTACTCAGCTGATAGGATCCGGAGATGCCTATATGTAAATAACCGCAATCGCACGGTGTCTAACTAGCAGACAGAGGCAAGTACGGGTCGAACCCACAGGGAGCGGTAGAAATACGTAATCAATATCTCTAATAAAACTAACACGAAACAATTTTTTTTTTTTGATTTTTAGAATCGAAAATGGAATAATAAAATTAAAGTAAACTAATAAAATAAATCCAAAGGAAAAGTCGGTAACTAGGGTTTTATGGTATCCACCACTATTTCTATTCAACTACTGAAATGAAACATAATTATGAATATATGTTTATTGTTCGTTCTATCGACATCACCTATTATATGTTTTAGAGTCGCAAATATCACTGGTATACCCTAAGCATGGCACATCAAAAGAATAAAAATCCAAGCATGAACCATCAAATTGCGTCAGCGAGAAAGTTATACGAAACTAAAATATTGATTCACAAATAATATATGGCTCTTCTAAGCATAACCCATCAAAGGTATTAACCTAAGCATGGAATTATCAAATAATGAGACACAAATATATTTTATGAACCTAACAATTACGCACAAAGGTTTCTATAAACCGGCGAAGCAACAACTTATTTTTCAATCAATAAATAAACAATAGTCAAGAATTAATTTATTCAAGTCATACCGGTCTATTGCTATATAACCAAATCAAAGCAGCCTAATACCACAAGTGGTTTCAATCCATAAAAACCCTAGTTATGAAATCTAGCAAGACATGGTTATGGGTTTCTCAAAACCCATGAAAATAAATTACAAAAGAAAGAATAATTAAACCGTTATCACCGTTTTTACCCGGTAATCAATATTCTTCTTCCCCTTTGGTTTTCTGCTCTTCAAAGCTTCACGGCCGCCGTCGAACTCCTCTGTCTGTCACTAACAGAGAAAAACCAAAAGCCAAAAATCCGTGAACCGGCCTCCTCTTCTGTAGGTTTCTGTTCGTCACTTTATAGTTGCTCGGCAAGTATCCCATTAGACCTAACGAGTTATCATGACCCAGCCCATACACATCTTTCAAACCAACAACAACCAAGGCCCACTCCGCTACTCTTCTCTATCGGTCCAATACTTCCCTTATTGCTTTGCTGCCAATTCTTCTGCATAGCTCAGGCCTTCAAACGCAGACAAAAACCTTTAAGCACCTCCACCATTCTCTCGTAATCTGGACCCCAGAAACTAAATCCATCTCGTGCTGTTGCCAAACCTCCAGTGCCGGCTCCTCTGAATATCATCTCCATTACGAATTCAAATCAACCAACATACTTCTCATCCATCACCACTGCTACTAGTCTTTACTTTATCGTCCATCGGTATCACAACAACACCCTCAAATTCTGTAGCAAACTCGTTCAACCTTCACCAGCAAACCTCCACTTCGTTGTTGCAACCATAATACCCTGGAATCCATCTTCACTTTCACGTTCGAGCACCTTGGGAAACTAATCGCAACAGCTCAACCAACTTCCATTCAGCCATGTCCGCAAACTCATCACTATCGTGTATATACCATCTCCGTTCACGTCTGCAGGTCTGCAAACAACCAGCCAACACCAGCGACTGCAATATACAGTCCATCTCCGAATTCCGTTGTCGTTGTATCGACTTGGACAACTTCCTAGTGATGCGTGTCGTAACCACAACAAATTAATCAAGATATTTCCCACTAATTAACTGGTAATATAGCGGTAGTAAGGATCGTTCCCACAGATAGCTGTGTAATTGATATGTATTTGGTTCAACAAAATAATAAAAGACAAGGGGGATTGTTTGATTAAAGTAAAATAGAGAGAATAACAAATAAAAGAAAGAGATGATCAAGGAATCCTTCGCCGTTACCAAGAGATAACTGGATTAGTATACTTATCTATCTTCATTAGAACCATTCATCGCCAACCGTAGGATTGCAGGTACGCTTAGCTATCCCCAAAAATCCTCGTATCACCGGATAACAAGTACGCTTAGCCACCGGATTCTATCCAACTGAGCCTCCTTGAGGTACGCTTACAAGTTGTAACTCAATCGAACGTTTTAGGCTTTGTGACTTTAGGTTTGATCCCCAGCAGTTAAACTCGGACGCTTTCGGTTCACTTCATCGGTGTTGTCTTCACACATGATTGCTTCACAGAATCCCTCTGCAAGGTCTCACGTTCTCTACTTGTGTATGAATTATTCGACGATTACTTATCTCCTAACTCAATACTAGCAATAGAACAATCAATAGACTAATCTAGTATGCATCCCAAATCAGTCTAGGAATCACTCATAAACCCTAGATACTGTAAAGACAAACGATGATGATAAAAACTCCGAATAGATTTATACAGCTAATAAAGTTTCACGCTAGCACATTGAATTCATCCTTCATCAATAGAATTTAGTTACACATGGATTTACTAAAACCCACAAAAATATAAAAAGAAAGAATTAGAAGAAGAAAACTTCGTTTCCCCCTAAAGGGGTAAACCCTAGATATAAAATAAAACCTTTCCTCTCTCTTTATTCTTTTTCTTTCTCCCTAAAAAGTTTTTCTTTCTCCCTAAAAAGTTGTATTTCCTCCTCCAAAAGTTTTTCATCTTTTTTTCTCTGTATCGGCTCATATTTATAGCCAAGAGCCACCGTCACATTCCTTAATTAACTCCAACAAATACGTGCTGGATGAAGATAACTAGTCGCTCAAGAAGAATTTCTACAGTGAGATATTAAGTGTTTCTGTTGTGGTGTAACACGGAATAACTCAATCGTGTAAGTCATGAATTCTGATTGGCTGTACCACTTACCTGACCCACGTGTACCAATGTTTCCTCTTAAGAGCTGATTATACATCAAACTTCATGTGCCAATCTTGCACCGGATGCCCACTTTCCATACCGCGTAATCTTTTCAGTTGCTCGGAAATCTTCACATATTTATCATCAACAACAAACTAGGTTCTCGGTCAAGAAAACCGGTTCCGTGTTCTTCTTAAACTCCTCCGTTAATCTCTGGTCATTATGAGCATCATCGCTTACCTATATGCCATCAAACCTCTCTATTTCCTAGACCCATATGTATGATGTATTCCCTGTCCAGCTCGAGGCCCAAATCTCTTCATTTATCTTCTACAACAAATCTCGAGCCTTCTTCATTATCTCTCAGTCACAGCAAAGCATCAGTTCCTAATCAAACACCATCAGCACCCTGTTCTTCTTCCTACTCGACAGTTAACTCAGCACCTTTGCAAACTCAAACCATCTCCTCCATCTCTGTAATCTCATCTCGAGCTCCATCAACACCATCACCGAACAATGGCAACACCATGCTCGAGATCCATCTCATTGTTCCATCGTCACTGTCAGTGCTCGAGAAATCCTAACTGCGAAGATCCATCAATCCTCACTGCCATCGAGCCATCTTCATTCCATGTTAGGTTCATATCTCTCCACCAGTCATAGCCAGACCCGAGCTCCAACTCTTCTTTTCCTGCTCTCATCTTCTCTGAATTGCTCGACTCCTTCCATGCTTAACCGAAACTCCCCTTGAATCATCAATGCCATCACATGCTGTCAATGGCAGCATCGAAGAAAACTCCTTCATGCCAACAGCTCCTCTCCATCAATGCAGCAGCCTAGACTCAACTCCGTAACTTCCTTCTCCATCATAACCATGACTACAGACTCGAGTAACTCCACCATCAGTAGCAGCAATCTCCATCACGATCACTACATCTTCCGTTAGCAGCAATCGATCAGCAATGGCAGCTGCAAATGCCATCACTGTCCCATAACACCATTGCTTCCATCGAACTCCATTACAACAACCTCTCTTAATCAACAACATCATTATCACCATCGTGATCATTGCCAGCAACAACCACAACGAGCTAAGCTTCATTGCTGCCAACACGAGCTCAAAACCCATCTCCTTTAGCCTCTGATCAACTCCATCAATCACCATTCCCTGTTAATCTCCAAACTCTATCGTCAAACAACAATGGTTCAGGGAACCAAACCTCCGTCGAGTTCTGTTGAGTTAGGGAAGAAGAAGAAGGTGCCCTTAGCAAGACGACTGGTGCCTTAAAACATGTTTTGAATTCTGGCTTCCCCCTAAGTAAAAGATCAGACTCCCTTTAGCAGTCCCTTTGAAACAGTTCACCCCTTATCAGAATGACTGCCCCTTAACGTACAGTGGGGTGTCAATAGCACTTGTCCTGGAAAATGACCATTTTGCCCTTGTAGTCTTCAAAGTTCTTATTTTGCTCATAACTTCTTCATACGAACTCAGAATGACTCCGTTCTTTCGCCATTGTCTTCATCTTCTCGTCCTCTACACAATGAAAAGTAGAAATCTTGTATTTGAACGAGTTTCAATTGGTCTTTGGCCCTTCTTCACTTGTGACTTCACTTTTGTAGCTATTTTCACTTCTTTTGGATGATTCATCTAATAAAACACATATAAAAGAAAACAAGCGTAATATACAATACTTTGCAAGAAAACCAACAAATACTAGCATGGAATTAACACCAAATATACGTGAAATATGCACTTACCACCTAGACATGCCATAATTACCACAGTTCGATCTTAATCTTTCGTGAACAGCACCAGTTAACTGCCAGCTCTCCACTCCATATTCAGGCCATTAACAACTCCGGCCATATCACCTGCTCCCATTCAAACCACAGCACCACTAGAGACCAAAGTACCAACAGCTTTCTCCATCACTTTCTCAAATTTTCTCGTAGCTTTGAATACTCTCCATCAACAACCATTTAACAACACAACTCCCGATCGCAAAGCAAATGAAAGTTTCCTCTTCTAACTTCTCTATATTCCCTGAACCGCGACATTTGTTTGCAGCCAAATTTCGTTTCGAACCATCTCGGTCTCGGCGCTCTCAAACACTCCATTCTTCGTCATTCTCACTTGATCGACAAGAACACCATGTACCACAAGAGACTCACTTCCTTTGATGGTGTTGTTGGTCCACGTCCGACCTCAAAGACATATTCCGCCATTAAAAACAATCTGACCCTTGAATCTAGGGAAAATTGGGGATATGCCCCAAAATCCAGTGTAATCTTGGGAATATGTCCCAGAATTCCAATTTACGTTAATATGCCCCGACCGTTTAAGTTTCCATCCAGCTGTGTTAACTAGTCAAAATAATCACACGTGTGAGATGACATATGCGAAAAAAAGACGTATTCACCCTTTTATCACATGTGTAAACCACATGGAACCATCTTCACCATCGTCTAATTCCTTAGGAGTTGCTACGACAAGTTCAGACTTCAGAGTATAATGTTCAGTTGATGAAGGAAGCTTGAATATCTCCATCAATCAATTCGAATCACCAAAAGAATAATCGAACAAAACTATTATCTTCTATCAATACCATCAAGATCAATTCATAATCCCCAATTTCATTTACGAACCCTAATTGCATTTGAAAACCCTAGAGGTTCAAACCAATGAAATCAAACTAGTAAAATGCAATTCCACACTATTAACAAGTACCCATTAATCGATTTAACAAAATCTTCCAAGATAATCTCGTTCAATCATGATGGTAATAAACCTTACAGTTGGGGTTATGGGAGCTTCATTATCCTGATCTAACCAATCTCTGACCAAGATCAATTATTCCCAATAATGAATCAGTCGTAGGGTCATACTTCTCCACTAGAAGCTTCAATACTTTGATTTTGAGTTTCCCAATTTGTCACTACAACATCATTTCTTACTTCATATTTTGTCTCTGGTTTTTTTGGATCTACGATTTTTTATTTTACTTTTTATTTTGTCTAATTGAGAAGAAGCTAACATTTGGTTCGTCTGATTCAATCGAGTTTTATCTCTGGCCGTTCAAATAGAGAAGGTCAAACATGTCATTTCCTACATCCGTGATATCTCATATTTTGAGATTTTGACCGGTCAATGTTCGATAAATCGACAACTTAACTTTGTTGGACAGAAACCGTTGTAATGGGGCATATTACCTTAAATTGGAATCCTGGGACATATTCCCAAGATTACACTGGATTTTGGGGCATATCCCCAAATCACGTCCACTGTCTGCAATATATTTCAGACCAAACAAAACCCTTGATACCTCGCTCTGCCGCTACCAATTACTTCTCAATCAGCTGAACCTTCGATAGCCTTTAATTGTTTCAACTGAAGCTTGATCTAATCGTCCTTCTGCTTTTGCTGTCTGCAATTCTTCTCTCTGACATCTTCTCTTTAGAATCTGTTGTTGTTGTTGTGATAAAATGCCGTAGAGTAATCACCGTTGTAATCTTCATGGACTCGAGCCCTTATGTGGAATGACATCTCCGATCTGCTATTTAGTGTATCCCTCTCGCAAAGTCTCGATCTCCCATTTCCATACAAAAATAGTTGAGAGAAACCTAAACGAATTGGCTGCAATTTGCTTAAGATTATTGGTCGTTGGTGACAAAGAATACGAGATGTTATCACCACCAAGATATGTGGCTTATGAGTGGCCACGTCTAGCATCCTTTAGTGGAATTCAGGTACTTGTAATCATAAAAGAAATCAGTTTCTTTTCTTTTGCAGCTGGACCAAACACAATATCTTTGTTGATTGGGCAACCTATTTAGTAGTCTTGTCTCTTTTGGTGCGATGAGCCGCAAACGCCATTTGAGCTCTTATTTAGCTCATTATCTGTCCGAGAACAGATTCCCTTGTATTTCCTGTAAAAGCTTCAAAATCATGTTATTAACCAAAATATCGAGTCCTAACTAATATAAATATGGGTATAAAATATAGCAGCTACGTGCTTATCATCAGCTTCAGCAGTATTCTTGTTTTGACAATATCTAGCAGAACCGAAGTTTTCTATAGATATTTATTTTGATAATATCTAGCAGAACCGAAGTTCTCAATATATATTTGATACTAGATATCCTAGCAGAACAGGCGTTCTCTTTAGGACTTAAATCTAATATATCTTCTTAATGGTTCAATCTTTCAAGACAAGATTCCTTTGGATCGTATTCCAAACAGTAAAGGATAAACTGTTTGGTAACAAAACTCACTTTATAATCACAATACCGAAATATATGATATAAGCACGGTTAAGGATCTTCTATTTTTAAGACCTGTTAGCAGATCCGAAGTTCCTCGGTTACAAGATCAAACAAGACAATGATTACCGAAATAATCAGTCTTGATAACAAGGTTTATGATAAAATCACAAACTACTTGTTGATCTTAAAAAGGGTTATGTTTATTGAAAATAAACAACCTCTTTAATCCAGGAAAATCAAGTCACAGAAAGTTACACCAAGATCAAAACACAAGAACAAAAGTCTTCAAATCTTCAAAGTCTTCAATCTTCGATTTAATCTTCAAAGTAACAACCTGCAAAAACAAACTTGATTCCTTATTGATTTGTCGCACAGAACGGAGTCTGTTAACAATGGCAAATAAATGAATCTATCTTACGGATCTAGAAAACCTTAGATCCGTAGAAACGTTAAATCCTTGATCTAGTTTGAGTGAACCTTATATCAGAAGAAAAGGTTCTAAAGAATAAACAAACTAGGTGCAATCAAAGATTCAACAACCGTTAGTCAATCAAATCAATAATCGAAAATCAAAATAACAATGCAATCATCTAGTTTTCCACCAACGGTACTAATAGAGCTTCTCAATCCCAAAGAAGTCTTTAAACTGAGCGGCCATAAGATATTTCGCCTAATTAGGTTACTCTCCTCTCCGAATAGGCGCCTTCACCAGTAGCAGCACAACTGAGATAGTTTGCCGTACGAGGATTAGTTTGCTCGAAATGCAAACTTTCATATTTATAGACCTAGGAAGTTTGGACACCAAGGAATTTCCAAAACCGAAAATATTCTCAAGATATGCAATATATTCCGTATTCGGTTTCCATAATTCCTAGAAATGCTTTGTCCAAATAATGACCGAAAATCTCTTAGAAAATCTCCAACTAGTAAATGCACATTTCTAATTTTCATTTTCCAAAAATAAATTAAAAACCTTAAATAAAAGATTCTCAATTTATTTTATGCGATCCGGGATTTTCTTCCTTTAGTTATTAAGGAATAACTTTGAACAATTAAAGATTAGCGTTACTGCACATGTTCAAAGTATGTCGACATCCTTACTTTGTAAGTCCTCTTTCATACTTACAATCTTGAAACCGATTTGCCACACTTCCAAACAAGTATATAATTGTTTCATCTGACTTTCAAGAACTATGTGATTGATCAAGAACACTCAATCACAAATCATGGGTTTCACGGTTCTACCAAAACAAGTTTCGGTTCTACCTCTATGTGAGTACTTTGCATAGTCACGCTAGTTACCAAAATTCGGTTGACTAGGTACTAGGATCGGTTCCCCACATTGTTGATGGTGGATTTTCGTTTAAGGTTAAATTTGTAAATAACCAGAAAACTCATGCGCTGACATCTTGTAAAAGATAAAGCCGTTTATAAGTGACGGATACTCCTCACTTAATTCACCAAGAACGGAGCATGTAGCAACAATCCCTTCCTCGTGAATTTCATATCGATCTTGTATTTCCTGTACTCATTATCGGTGTGGCATGACGATCGAGTGTTACTCTTCAGAGTAACACGAACCTCCAAGCACTATAATGAAACCATGTACGAAATACCCGTATAGGCCGATTCTCGGTGTGTTATACTAGCCCGAGCCCTCTCGGTGTGTTATACTAGCCCGATTGAGCCCTCTCGGTGTGTTATACTAGCCCGATTGAGCATCCGAGACTTGATCAGATCGGTCTCCGGATATGATTCGATCGCAGTCATCCAACTCCACAAGCATGATTGGATGACCACAGATCAATTCCATCACCCTAAGCATGGTATGGAATACCCACGGCCTTAGCTTGTTGGGATATGATTCGATCGCGGTCATCCAACTCCACAAGCATGATTGGATGACCACAGATCAATTCCATCACCCCCAAGCGGTATGGAATACACACGGCCCGACCCCGCATGGTCGACCATTGGCCTTCGCTTGCCAAGAAACCATCCATACCAAGCATTATGGACGGAAAACCCTAAATTAGGGTTTGCGGCATATTACATGTCCGCGAAACGGTCTCAACCATCCATCTTCGCAGGCATAGATGGAGGGTGTAGATGTAGACTCAAAGGGCCCGGAGCATGTCGACACAATCACCATGTGACCGCCTACACACATGACCGGTCGGTCAAAGCCAACCATGGTTGGTTACAAGAAATTCGTCCGCCCAAAAGAGCATGGTCGCGCGGCTTTGAAAGCCAAAATTAGGGCTTCAAGTCATCACGCGCGTCCATCTTCTCCTAGAGACGAATGGAGGGGGTCACAATTGGATTAACCAAGGCCGGTCATACCAAAGCATGACCAACGTGGGCCCATCTACCTCCTCTTGCGGTCGGCCAAGGCATACCATGCCCGGCTAATCCAAAACGCCCGACCAAACTCACGCGGTTACATCTCCCAAATCCTAAACTGATCTCGACCGCTCAACTTCACCGGATGATTTGAGTGGCTTAGATCACGTTTTCATGGGGTAATCAGGTATAGGTGTGAACACTAGCCTACCACCTACACGCTGGTATGATCGACCAAGACCGACCAAGATGGGTCGTCTTGGAACGCACGCCCAAACTTGGGATGTCATGCGGTTTCCAACTCCTTTGCGGCAAGGGATTTCGCCGCAAACCGATCTCAACCACTCCTCTTTGACGGTCAAATTGAGTGGCCTAGATTGCATCTTCATGAGACGGTGAGACATGGACGTGTACACCATCATGCCGTCAACACGCATGTATGGTCGGTCCTAACAAAATCCTTCCCATGCTTGGTTTCGACCAAGTTGAAGAGTGATGCTTGCGCACCTCTTTAAAAACCCTAATTTCATCAACGGTCGCAGATGAGTGTCTCAAACATCATCTCATCCATCCGACTTCACCACGGCCTTGGTTATACAACCCCAGTCGAGTTATTTGGTTAGTGAGGAGTCATTACCCATCACTTTACCACACCGTAATGCGCACGATCGCATAAAATACACACGATACTCCACAAGTATCGACTTTTCGCCAATAACGCAGTTATTCAATTCAAAGATTACATGCTATCTTCCGTGGATCCACGATCCGCATTCCGTACATCAATCATGTCACAAACGGGGGATACTTATTGGGGTATTGGTCTGGCGGTTTACAGCGTGCAGCGTGCAACGCGCCATCACAAGAACGTGTTAGGAGGTCATGGACGGTTAGAGATGGACTGGAAAAGTGGGCAAGACTGGTCGTATGTTACCGACACACAACTCCACTACTCCATCATTCCACTACCTCCACTTCCCACGAGAAACGTGAATGAGGCTCAATGACTTGTATAAAATAGGGTCTCCGCCCCTATTTCCAACAACAAAGGAACAAGAAGAGAACAACACAAGTTCAAATCGACAGTAAAACCAAGTGTATTCAAACACTCGTGAGCCGATTGCATCAACCGTAAGCTTGCTCATCTTTCTTACAAGTCATAAGCAAGCCAACACCTTCACAATCTCAACACCTTCTTCGCTTCCCTCCCTAAGATCAACCCCATCTCCTTCACTTTGTGACCGAAACAAGTCCTGGAACGGCCATTTCTTGGTTTAGGCCGGACTTGCACAGATTGATCTCTCGAATCTACAAGCACTCACCGCGCAGTGCATTTGTTGAAGGTTTAGATTCATTCCTCATCCACACCCCAAATTACCAAATTCAGCAGGAGTAGTTTTCACCCATCAACAATTGGCGATCACGGTGGGAGATTGATCTATTCGGTTGCATAAAATTGAATCCTCAATTTTCGGTTTCCATCTCGCAATGTCAGGAAACTACAAAGTGTTCAGATATCATGGGAAGCATAGCTGGAATCTTCGGAGGATGTCTTGGCAAATCAAGCCCAGTATCACCGGGAGGCGGAGCGAGACATTTCGCCTTTTGAATGATATAGCGGCACAATTACAAGAAGGGTCGACGAGCATCTACTCAGCAAAGACAAGAAATGTTGAATCATTAGCCAGAGTCGCACCTTACCGGTGAAGAGGCGAAAAGAGCACGTAATCACAGGGGACTCAGGAGAGACGAACAACATGGCCCAGCCGACGAAGACTCGAGGAAACTCCACAGAGGAAAAAACTTGCCCGGAGTACTACAATGTCTGCCGGATAAAGAAAGGGAGCCTGCACCCTATGGAGCCCTCGCTAGAAGATTTGTATTTCAAAACTCTTATTGAAGCACGGAAGACTGTCCAATCCGCATCGGCCTTCCAACCAACTGAAGAAACGCTTGAGGAAGGAGAAATCAATCAGAAATGCCTGAATACAGAGGATGGGAGCGTTCAATCCGGCCACTCAGCGGTGATATTACGACACCTTCCACATCCCTCTACCTAGGCAAGCGATCCGCAGATATGATGACACTCGCAAGTCTTCCAACTTCATCTCCTATTCCACATCGAAGCCACGGGGGAGACATTGCAACGCCGCTAACGCAGAAAAAGCTAGACTCAAGGTACTTACATTTCCCTTCCCAATGAAGAAGATTCTGGAGCTGCACTGGAGACGTGGGTGCGAAATGGAGAGGTGGAGCTACCCCGGTATGGAGTCCGCCTACCGATCAGAAGTAATGGACCCGAGGTCTTGTCATTACCACCGGCTCCTTCATCACCCCACCAGTGAATGCAGCGCTTTGAAGCGCATTGTTCAGGAGAAGCTCGGTTCAGAAAGATAGCTTGCGGAGGATTTTCTTAGAGAGGCTACTCCGGTTTGATGTAGTGAGGCTTCAAAAGCAAGTAAGTTTTACTCAACAACTTTACAAGAGAGATAGTTTAGAATTCACTGGGGACTTAGCATCCCGCATGTGGAAAAAGAGGCTCAGTGATCAAACGCCATGTTTGTTTCCATTCGTACCTCCCTTTTACATAACATTTGCAATTTCATGCGCAATCATTCATGACCAAGATGCAAATTTCATTTAACATAATCCCTTTCAAAAAGGTTGTTCACAAAACTATCTCAAAATAAGCCAATTCAATTACCTATTCAAAACCGGAAGCCAAATTACGAAAGAAAATCCTCACTATCACTCAAAAAGAAGAAACATCTAAAAAAAGAAGAGACAAGTATATGGCACAAATCAAGGAAAGTCCTTCAGCAACAACTCATCCTTCTGCGCAAGAGAGACTTTCATCCTTTGAGCACGGCTTTTGACTCTCCAGTTCTTTAGACAACTTCTCAACCTCTTCTTCCCCGACGAGCAACACGGTCTGGAAGGGACTTCATCATGTAGTTTCGGAGCTCCTGAATCTCGGAGAACCCTTTGAAGAACCAGGGAGCATTGAAGGCATCGCGCAAACACGTCCAGATGGCACCTCCAATCTTCAACCACCTCTTCGTAAACCTGTTCCACCAGTCGCAGCAGCTCATCCCTGGATGGAAACTAAAGCTTCTTGGACGCGGTTGACCAATGCAAGACGACTCCCGAGCCGCGGTGGTAGCAATATGGCCGTGTTTCTTCCAGTTGTCGTGTACAACTTTTCAAATCGAACAAGCACGCTGAATCCACCAACCAACACATGACCTGGATAAGGGACAGAAAAGGAGGATCAAACAAAGCCCAGTGCCGCATCACCGGCATTCGGCGACCGCGGGAGTCTTGTCGATTGTAGGAGGCCTTTCGTAAGAGGTCACCACAATAGCCATACGGTCCGAAGCCTCGCTCGTGATGGATGTCAAGGGGAGCCGTCTCAACTACGGCCGCCACCGTCTCTCTTGCGTTCCTTACGGCATCTATTTCACTGGGTGTTGATTTCCGTCACGACCCCGTCGACAAGATCACTAAGGAAAGCGCCTTGTTCAACCGAGCTTGCATCATCTCTCGTCGTGGTCGGAAAAAGGAGCGGTTTCTCCAGGACTTCTCAAGATGAAAGTCGGATCGCCAGACTTCTCAAGATGAAGGTCCGATCGCCGGACTTCTCAAGCATGAAGGTCCCACCGCCGGACTTCTCAAAGATGAAGACCAGCACCGCCGGCCTTCCGTTTTGAATGCGTGCCAACCTTGTGAAGGCATTATCCTTCGAAATTCCCTGATTTAAAGCAAGGATCGTTTTAGAAGAACTTACACTGGAGAAATGAAAGAACCGATGGGAGGAGATTTAAGTACCTGCATATTGGAAGAATTGAGGATTAATGGACCGCATGCTTGCCTCTTAGGTCTCTCTCCTACTTGGGACTGCAATCCTCGGCTCTTGTCCGTTTGGTGGAAGTGGCTTCAACCGGAAATGCTTCGTCAAGATGTCAAGATGGCTCACTACGGAATTCGTCACAACACTCTTCGAAAATTTCCGGAAGATCAACATGATTTGTTTCCCCCAAAATTCTTTATACCTGTTGGTCACCACCGGGTTTCTCCCAATAGGCCGAAGGGAAGGCTCAACCGGTCTAAGAACACATTGGCGTTAAGACTTTGTGGAAGGAATTCTTCCGGAGCCCCTAGTGGACGGATAAATGGGACACCCCGATCGAATCCCATTTGGCGAGCAGCCACAGTCAATGTTGTACGGAGTCACGAGAAAATTCTCCGTCGAATAGAGACGGACATATCTCCGGAATGCAGCTGCGCAGTAAATAATTTCCCCGAGATCTCATGGTCTTGACATCGGACGCAACACAACGCCAGGATCGTCGGCCAAAGGTCTTTGGCCGAAAGATGGAAGGGTGAATCGGCCCCCATGGACGAAAATCTACGGAAGAAATGTTGTCAAATACCTCCACAAGTTTCGCACTAGGCTTTAGGACGCTTCTTATTCCATCGGAGTATTCTCGAGCCGCCGTACAAGTTAACGAGTGAAGGTGCGGGAGTAGGAGCATAACTTCCGAAGTGTTCCCATAAGAGCGCTGAAGAAAAGCGAAGTGAACGTGCGACTCCACCTTCTTGTACCCGTTAGAAACATGCATATCCATTGCTAAAGCGTGCCAGGTGAGAATACAACGATCCAAGGAACAATGCACCTAGAGGAAGAACTTCACCCGCGCCACCTTATAGCAATTTTGACAAGGTTACGTCTAATTGTCCTCTTTCCGGAACCGTCATCAAATACGTCTCTCGGATAGCCATAGAGACAGAACGCGATCAGCCGAGCTCGTTTTCCAACCGGAAGACCACTCCGAAACCCACGAGGTGTAGAAGCATTTCGCGTCTTTTTCTCCTCCTTCTCCGATTGTCGAATTCCGCCACCTTTTTGAAGTATAGCGGCATAATTACTCTCCTCCGTGTCAGAGAGTTCGTAAGAAAGACTTCCAGCAACAGGCAGGTTCATTAATGCAGCTACACTCTCCAAAGTAATAGTCATCTCTCCCCATCTAGATATGGCTGTGTGAGTGGAAATACGCCACCGAGAAATGAAGGTGATCAAGCCCGCGGTGTCTTTCCTAATTTCGAGGGTAGCAGATGCCATGACCGCATCAAGAATTCGTGCTTTGGTCAAATTGTCCTTAATGCCCTCATTACTCAACATGCGTCTCATCCATCCTTCATAAGAACCCAGTGGAGCATGGCAAATCTTGAAGTCAATAGGAGAAGGCGGATATTCGTTCCTTTGGAGACAAAATCTCATCACAAGTGCGGAAGAAGAAAATGGGTCAACATCCATATTTTCTCGAATCGGAAAGCAAGACTATCTTATGAGAAGGATGCTTCCTAATATTTGGAAAAGGCGAGATGAACAACTCATCATTGATGTTCGGCATATCCTTGAAGTATTGTCAACACTTCCCGACTTGGCACCAAAGATTATCTTGGAAGACATGTTGATAGGAGTTCTCTTCTTTCTACCGCAATGAGATAAAAGACAGGAGTTAGAACTTGTATGAAAGCACATGAGAAGTGTAGTCACACACGGCAAGACACAACTCACGAGCGGAGCATGCAAATGGCCGGTCCAAATACCATTCAAATCCGGCACAAAATTCAGTCGATTTCGGGTTTGGTGCAATTTTAGTCCGGTACAAGTTTGATCTGGGTATTGACTTCAAGTTCTCGGTATAACTTTCAAGTCGGTATAAGTTTCAAATTTCAGTCAAGCATATGTGAATAAGACCCACGTTAGGCATACACGGCGGGCCCGCATTCATCCGCATACATCACAACACAATTTTCTTTATTCATGGGAATTGTGTCTACGGGATTCAAGCTAGATGGCGGAAAAAGCTAAGCATGCACATGTCTTACGAAAGTGTTTACCTAACAAACTAGGGTTTTACTTTCTAAAAAAAAAAAAAAAAAAAAAAAAAAAAAAAAAAGGGAGCGGAAATTACCGCGGGCGCAAGCGCACGGTAGCGACTCCGCAAGCAAATGCGGAAGAATTGGACGACGGACGGAAGACCCGGGAGCTGCTTCAACAATAAAAAAAAAAAAAAAAAAAAACTCGTGAGGAAAAGAAAGGGGTTTTGTCTCCTTCATAGACAAAAAATTAGAAGAATCCCAATAGAAGAAGGATTCCTCCCTTATTTGGTTTCCTCTTTTGATTCAAATACCCAAAGAAAGAAACCGGCCCCACCAAAGGATTCCATACAAGCGTAACGGCGTGGGAAACTAGCGGTCGACCAACACTCTTCCGGGTAAACTCCTTTTATCCTGCCTTTCTCACGTATGTATGTCACCATCTCATGCCTACCACACAATAATGTAACCATTATGTGCTAGGCAGGGGACTTAATGTTGATGGTGGATTTTCGTTTAAGGTTAAATTTGTAAATAACCAGAAAACTCATGCGCTGACATCTTGTAAAAGATAAAGCCGTTTATAAGTGACGGATACTCCTCACTTAATTCACCAAGAACGGAGCATGTAGCAACAATCCCTTCTGTGAATTTCATATCAGTCTTGTATTTCCTGTACTCATTATCGGTGTGGCATGACGGTCGAGTGTTACTCTTACTGAGTAACACGAACCTCCAAGCACTATAATGAAACCATGTACGAAATACCCGTATAGGCCGATTCTCGGTGTGTTATACTAGCCCGAGCCCTCTCGGTGTGTTATACTAGCCGATTGAGCCCTCTCGGTGTGTTATACTAGCCCGATTGAGCATCCAGACTTGACCGTATCGGTCTCCGGATATGATTCGATCGCAGTCATCCAACTCCACAAGCATGATTGGATGACCACGGATCAATTCCATCACCCTAAGCATGGTATGGAATACCCACGGCCTTAGCTTGCCGGATATGATTCGATCGCAGTCATCCAACTCCACAAGCATGATTGGATGACCACAGATCAATTCCATCACCCCCAAGCAGGTATGGAATACACACATCCGACCCCGCATGGTCGACCATTGGCCTTCGCTTGCCAAGAAACCATCCATACCAAGCATTATGGACGGAAAACCCTAAATTAGGGTTTGCGGCATATTACATGTGCCACGAAACGGTCTCAACCATCCATCTTCGCAGGCATAGATGGAGGGTGTAGATGTAGACTCAAAGGGCCCTGAGCATGTCGACACAATCACCATGTGACCGCCTACACACATGACCAGTCGGTCAAAGCCAACCATGGTTGGTTACAAAGAAATCGTCCGCCCAAAAGAGCATGGTCGCGCGGCTTTGAAAGCCAAAATTAGGGCTTCAAGTCATCACGCGCGTCCATCTTCTCCCGGTACGAATGGAGGGTCACAGATTGGATTAACCAAGGCCGGTCATACCAAAGATGACCACCGTGGGCCCATCTACCTCCTCTTGCGGTCGGCCAAGGCATACCATGCCCGGCTAATCCAAAACGCCCGACCAAACTCACGCGGTTACATCTCCCAAATCCTAAACCGATCTCGACCGCTCAACTTCAGGATGATTTGAGTGGCTTAGATCACGTTTTCATGGGGTAATCGGTATAGGTGTGAACACTAGCCTACCACCTACACGCTGGTATGATCGACCAAGACCGACCAAGATGGGTCGTCTTGGAACGCACGCCCAAACTTCGGATGTCATGCGGTTTCCAACTCCTTTGCGGCAAGGGATTTCTGCCGCAAACCGATCTCAACCACTCCTCTTTGACGGTCAAATTGAGTGGCCTAGATTGCATCTTCATGAGACGGTGAGACATGGACGTGTACACCATCATGCCGTCAACACGCATGTATGGTCGGTCCTCTACAAAATCCTTCCCATGCTTGGTTTCGACCAAGCTGAAGAGTGATGCTTGCGCACCTCTTTAAAAAACCCTAATTTCATCAACGGTCGCAGATGAGTGTCTCAAACATCATCTCATCCATCCGACTTCACCAGCTTGGTTATACAACCCTGGTCGGGGAGTTATTTGGTTAGTGAGGAGTCATTACCCATCACTTTACCACACCGTAATGCGCACACACATAAAATACACACGATACTCCACAAGTATCGACTTTACGAATAACGCAGCTTATTCAATTCAGCATTACATGCTATCTTCCGTGGATCCACGATCCGCATTCCGGACATCAATCATGTCACAAATCGGGGATACTTACTGGGGTATTGGTCTGGCGGTTTACGGGCGTGGCGGCGTGCAACGCGCCATCACAAGAACGTGTTAGGAGGTCATGGACGGTTAGAGATGGACTGGAAAAGGGGGCAAGACTGGTCGTATGTTACCGACACACAACTCCACTACTCCATCATTCCACTACCTCCACTTCCCACGAGAAACGTGAATGAGGCTCAATGACTTGTATAAAATAGGGTCTCCGCCCTATTTCCAACAACAAAGGAACAAGAAACGACAGAACAACACAAGTTCAGTCGACAGAAACCAAGTGTATTCAAACACTCAGAGCCTGCTTGCATCAACCGTAAGCTTGCTCATCTTTCTGTTACAAGTCATAAGCAAGCCAACACCTTCACAATCTCAACACCTTCTTCGCTTCCCTCCCTAAGATCAACCCCATCTCCTTCACTTTGTGACCGAAACAAGTCTGGAACGGCCATTTCTTGGTTTAGGCGGACTTGCATGTATTGATCTCTCGAATCTACAAGCACTCACCGCGCAGTGCATTTGTTGAAGGTTTAGATTCATTCCTCATCCACACCCCAAATTACCAAATTCAGCAGGAGTAGTTTTCACCCATCAACACACATATATATGGTATCTCACTTGTACTTGCTGCACATGTCCGTAGGATCAGTTCCCCTTTGCCTAAAATCGTGTTGCACATGTCCATATGATCGGTTCCCCTTTCTTCTAAAAACTTGTTGCACCTCATACAAGGATCGATCCCCCTTTGTGATAGGTTGCACATCTTACTAGGATCGGTTCCCCTTTACCCAGAGTTGGTCATACCAATAACACAAAATCGATCATACCATCTCAGGTGATTACTTAAGATCGATTTCACTAATAAAGGTCATACCAATACAAAAGTCAGGCCTTTGTGAATAGTTTTACCAAGAACATAAACAAGTCATGAGCGGTCATACTAGTCACACATATTGGTAGTTCAAAAGATATGCAATGAATAACAATACCAATAATGCCTGGCTATTTCCCTTTCGATTCACAAAACAAGTTTATGAATTTACTTCCTTAAAACAAATGTAAAACATTATTTCCTAGGATGAAATCTTCACCTTATACCTATACATAATCACAATAGCATTCAAACGATTATGTCGATGTCTTATCTACAAAGTTTAATGGTCAAGAAATAAACCTCGTATTGTATTCCTTAATACTATGTCTAACTAGAGTATAATCATTCATGCTTCGCAGTTTTGTTTTCAATATGCACGACTTGAAAGATAAGTTAGGGAATGAAACAGTTCAAGTCAAATATCACTAACCTCAAGTGAAAGGATGATGTTGTCGTTGTAGTTCCTTACTTCTTCAAGTCTTCGCAATACTTGTAATGTCTCATATCCTAATACTTTCAAGCTAACATATACGAAGTTGACTCTACTACATAATCAAGCGACTCTTAAAATGAGTTTTGGCTCACTAAAATATGACAACCAAACTTGACATACCAACGCTTGGTGGGTTCAACCGAGCTATGCTCTAACAATCTCCCCCTTTATCAATTTTAGTGACAAAACTCTTACATCATATGGATAAACAAATTACAAGAATTCATTACACATACGCTTGATTCCCAAATTCAACAACACAATAACCTGTATACATTCAATCCATAAATGTTGTTGTTGACATTATAATAACAAAGCTAATACTCCCCCTTAAGGTAAGATATGTAGATTTTCAATCCGCACGTCTTTGTTATTCCTTTGTAGTCCATATAAATACAAGTATCATATGATATGTTACTCCCCCTTAGTCCATGCTTTTACTCTTTCGTTAGATAAACTTTTAAGCACCATTGTCCTTTCCCTTAGTGATACCAATCAATATAAATCAATACCAGTATCACTTGTTAACTCCATATATTTCTCCCCATTTTTGTCACAAAATGACAAAGAAACGAAAAAATAAAGGACAAACCGAAAGGATCTTACAAATCTCAAAATAGACTTGCAACCTATAGAGTTAAGCACGAGGGTTCCACACACCATTTTTGATAACCAATATCAAAACCAAAACTACAAAGTAATTTTGTTTTGATATGTTACCAAGGAAACAATTGCCCGAAGCAGTTTTCCCTAATAGTTTAGCAAACCAAAAATCAATTGTACAAATACAATCGCTTGTTCGATAAGACCAAAATAAAGATAACTATATTTTTCTCATCAGGTTCTAATTATCCATATAACTTAGACCTTTAAATTTTAAACAAGACAAGTACTAGGTTAGTTAACTAGTATTTCTCGTTAAGGCATTCGATTAGACTTGAATAACCGAAACCTCCACTTTGATAAGTCTAACTAAGATCAGAATTAATTTAGTTTCTCTTATCCAGAATCGAATTGGACGAAACAATTCATCCCGTAAACCTTTTCTTTCGTTAAGCCATAAACAATTCATACAAACCAAAAAAAAATCAACTTGCATAATTATTCACCTCAACCGGAAGCAATTGAAACAACATAGACATTAAAGCACCTCAATTGCACCGAAATTTTGTAAGCCTAAACGATTGATACCTCACAATAAAGCAAGATAACAATAGTTTTTCTTAAACGGAACCAATTGAATCACACACACATCCATACACATATAATGGAATAAAACATCAATTGTACCGAAATTTTGTTAAGCAAAAGCAATAAATATACGCGATAAAATTAGGCTTTTCTTAAACAGGAAAACGATTAACTAACAAAGTCGTTATCTCAAGCTCCGCATCCTCTTCACCTCAATGTTTTGTCATCCTTTCGCAAAGACATAAGAACATCAAAAGAAACCTTTACCAAAGAAAGGTTGAAGTGGTTTTAACTATTGCGTGCCAATAGTAATAAGCTAATACCAAAAGCTCATATGTATACTATAAACACAACTTATGAGAAATAAATTGATAATAGTATAATTGTGACTCACATATGAGATTAATTGTCATCATCCTTTTATGATTATTTGATTAAGCAACCTAAAAGGTTAGATATGAAATTCGCTAAATCAAAAGTCACAAAATCATAAAAAGGTAACCGATATGAGACCTAATTATCTCATATTACGATGACAACATGGAGCTACATTCATTTGATCAAGAACATTTAACACAATATTTTGAATGTCATGAGTATTGAAACTTATCATTCGAGTGTCATCATTGTGACTATCTTTTGATACCTTCATGGTTGTCTTTAAAGAAGACTTTGGGCACCATTTAGAAATGGGTTTTACAGGAGCATCTTTGTTCTTGCTATTATTTCCTCTTGAAATCCAAGATGAATCTCTTGAGGAAACATTAGGGTAACTGAAATGTTGAAAACTCTGAGAGTTAGTCTTTTTCCAATTTGGAATATCAGATCTTGTGTTTACAAATTTATCTCTCCTTTTATTGTTTGAGCGATAATGAGAAAACTTTGTAGAAGCCTGATAAGCAAACTTTGAAGTATCATTATAATAATTCTTTTGCTCATTTTTAGGACAATGATGTCCTGATTTAGCACGAGAAGTATTATTGAGTTCAGCCAATTTTGCGGAAACACGTGCATATATGGCTTTCTCATTCCTTTTACGGAATCTGCACCCCCTTTCCAAGTGTCATTTATTTCCACAATAAGAGCAATGCTTAGTAACACACAAAACATGAGGCTTAGTGTTACCTTGTTGTGGATTATCTTTCATTGGAGTTTGACGTATTTTACGTTTCCCGTCTTTTGCTGAAGATGAAGGTGCTACAGATTTTTCTTTTATGGAAGAGCAATCTTTTGTGGCAACTTTTGAAGCAATTTCTTTAGCGGAGTCTTTAGGCTTTACAAACTTTGTCTTCTGTTTATCCTTCAAAGTTTGTTTAACTTTGTAGCCCAATCCTCGCGTGTCACGAGGAACTCTAGTTGACTTCAACATCGAGTCAAGTTGTTTTGTGCTACTATCGAACTTTTTCAAGTCCGCTTTTAGACCCATATTTTCTTTTTCCAATGTTTTTATTTTTTCGAGAGCATTATCTAGATCAACCTTAAATTTATCAATTTGAACTTTGAAATTTATTTCAGATTCGGTAGAATTACTTACCTTGGTGTTCTTTAGATTCTCCAACTTTGTATATAGTTTCCTTTCTTGATCATGACTTTCTTCGAGTTGCTCTCTGTAACTTCTCATTGGCTCCAAGATAATCTCGCTCATTGATGATAATTTCTATATCCTTATACAGATCATCAAGTTCCTTTTTCAATCTTTCATTCTCTTCATGAAGATCACCTTCAAGTTCCTTTGGCTCTGGAGTTTCTCGATCATCACCTTTTTGTTTTCTTGAAGCGTGTCGTAGGTGCAATCAAATTAATTCAATATTTCCACTCAATTAAAAATAATATAATGGAAGTCAAGTTCGTTCCCACGAGGAGCAAGAGATCTTAGTTGTAAAAGTTGTCACGAAAGGGGGTGTAAAAGCAAAATAAAAATAAACAAAACAATTAAAATCGAAAGTTGAAAAGATGAAAGCAATAAGAGAGACAAGATCAAGGAATCCTTCTTCGTTACGAAACAATGATTAAAGTTATGTTCTTTTCTACTTGTTATTAGTCACAAATTATCACCAACCGTAGGATAAAGGTCCTAGCTTAGCTAGCCCCAAAATCCCTAATATCACTTGTTGAGGACACGGAAGTTCGCTTAGTTATCGGATTCTATTTAAAAGAACCACCTTGAGAATTAGCTCAACCTAGATGTAATTGGCTCATGCATTAAGATTTATGAATTTAGGTTTAGTATTAGTAGTTAAACTCTTAGCTCAAGGTCCACTTTCTAGCGTTGTTTCTACACACAATTGCTCCCCGGAATCCCTCCGCAAGGTCTCGTGTTTGCTACTTATGTAAAGAGTCAAGAAACGATTACTTATCTCCTAACTTTCACTAGATATAGATCAATTAACAAATCAATTTAGCGTGCACTCCAAACAATCTATCAATCAATCATGAATGTCTTTAAGATCACTCCTATTAGTAAAAACAATCGATAATTATGTGAAAAATTCAAGATAGAATTTGAAAACAAAAACTCAAATCATGTTAAGAACTAGGAATTCATCCTCAATCAATAAGAAAATTAGCTACTCATGTTTTTGAAATTCACACAAGTAATAATAATTAAAAGAAGAATTTTCAAATTCACACAAGTAATTAAAAAGAAAAATCTTAGAAAAGCAAGCAAAAACACAAGTGTTGTGTGTGTAGAGAGGTGTGTAGAAGTTGTAGAAAACTTCTCTATTTATAAGCTTCAACATTCTCCAAATCTTCTAAGGAGTAGAATCCTTTTCCTTTTGCAATTCAATTTCCAATTCCAAGCTTTTCTCAACTCTTCCACCTTCTCTTTCCAAATTTGAGTCCAATTCTCCATCCAATTCCAAGCCCAAGTCTTCACACCCATGAGAGAAATCCATAGAAAATTCTGGATTTTTTGGCTCGCCGGAAAACTGGGATTGTGGCCGGAATTTGGCCGGAATTGTCGCCACGGTCGCTCGAAAATTTCTCGTCCGTCGGGAGAATATTCGACGGAATATTCCGTCAGTCCACAGTTAGGACTAACGGTCCAAAAGTCAAACTTCCCAATTGTTAGTCACGGGTCAAAGGGTGAATCATCGAGTCGACCGAGTCGGTTTCTAACTCGCCTGATCGGTCTTCTTCGGGGTGAGTTAGTCGCCGAGTTGAAATGAGTCAACGATCCAGGCTCGGTCAAGCCACCGCAATCTTGCATAGTGCAGTTCACGGCCATGAGGGCTGTATCTTCCTGTTTCATTCACGGCCAAGATGGCCCCTGTCTTGCATCTCGGGTATTGCATACCCAGCTTGCACCTACTCCCTTCCTGCAATTGGCTTCACACTCAGTCCTTGAGAACCATTCATCAGCTTACTCATTCACACATTTTTTGTAACATCAACACCACCAACCCTGCAATCATCTCAGAACTCATACACAAGACCTGCATCCATTTCAATCATTCCCTGTAACACCAGCACTTCAAATCCATGATTGTGTTATTATCTTCAGTTCCTGCTACTCTTTGAACCTCCCCTGCAATGCCATAACCAGCTCCAGATCCTCTAATCCCATCAACACCAGCTGCAATAACAGCTCCACTTTAACCTGCTGCTCCACCAGCTTAGCACCAGTACATTGCACTTCTTCCACTGCCTCAAGCCACCATTCAGTTCAACTCATCAACTGCATAATCTCACCAGTGCATCTCTCCCTGTAATTCTTCATCTGTGATCCCAGCTGCAATCACCAACTGCAATCACCAATCTCAAAATACCACCACCATATGGCTCAAGCTTCCACCACTGCATCTTTACCAGCACCATCAAAGCCACCTAAAATCTCACAACTTCACACAACTACACACTCCGGCCTAAGTCAGCTTGCCTCTCCAACTGAAATATCAACTCCAGGCAAAAGTTTCAACCTCCAGAACCATTTCCTGCCCCTGAATTCTTCTTCCCTACTTAGCTCACAAACAATGCCAACAATCCCTTGACATCTCCAGCTCTCTATATTACTGAACTCAAGCCAACAAATCTGAGAGCAACCCAACTCTGTTGAACTCAAATTCCATCTTCAGCTAAGTCATATGAGTCCATCCTCAACCTTTAACAGCAAAACCCATTTCTTCAATCATCACAGACCCATAGCAGCAGCAGGACAATCAACCTGTTACCACCAGCATCAACATAAATTCATTTCCTGTAAACAGCAACTCTTTCCCCCAATTTCAGTTCAATTTCCTTCTCAGACTACCATTCATTCTCTCTACTTCCCTGTGTTGAACAACAGCTCAGTTAACAATTTCGATCCCCTGAGACCCAACAATTTCTCACAGCGGCAGCCATTATCATCACCTCCAGATCGAACTCATTTCGATTTCCTCTCTCTGCCTCACAACAGCGGCATGAACCCATCGATGGCAGAATCATCTCTATCTTCTCTATCTCTCACAAACCCATTCCACTAGAACCACCATCTTCGATTTCTTCCTCCCTGAGTTTCATTTCTCGATCTCCAAATTCCTCCACGAGTTCAGACGCAGCAGCCTAGGGTCTTCTTCTTTTCAATTTCAGTGTAGAGAATGATTGAGAAGCAATCTTCTCGATTTAGGGTTAGATAAATGGGGCGGATTCAGACATGGATCCGGGTACGGGTGTGGGTCTATGGGTTTAGGGTGTGGGTGGATTCAGACACCCACCATAAATACACCCCAAATGTGCTATTCTCACTCCCTTCTTTTGGATAAGGGACACCTCTTTGACCTCCCCTTAACCTTGGTTGGGCTCCATATAGTATTCCCTCCTTGGTGAAATGACAATTTTACCCTTTTGCTCAAATTGAGTGATTTCTTCTTCTTTTCCTCCGCGCGACTCCAAAGTAGCTATAAAACTCAAAACATGCGTAAAATACATAATTTACACGGAAAATAGCAAAGAAAGCATAAACTACTAGATAGTAAATTAGGTGTATTCTACACCTATCACTCATTGTGTTTTTTACTTGGATGGATGGTATCGATGAATCTGCACTAGATTGTCTCTTCCGGTATACTACCAATTAAGCAAGATAGATCACACTGCAGTCGAGATCCTGTTTAGTATCTCTCCGTACTACCTTGTACTAATATCCGTGGTAAGTTCAAAAGAAAGTTAAGCATGGGGCATTCCATTATTAAGGTTTTATTTGCGATACGTGTTATTTTATTTGGTGGTGATGGTGTTAATGGGAAACCATTCACACGGTAGTTGGTGAACAATCATTAGTAATGGTGTTAGTGGGAAACCATTCTTTTGAGTGAGTGATAGTGTTTGTCCATGTTAAATCTTGTGTGTATATCTTGCAATTGGTGTTCCATTCTTGCAACCTTAGTGTCATGATGTAATTAGGTTCCTCTTGGAGTTTCCTAGGTATGCTTATAAGAGATTGCCTAATCTACGTAATATGTGTAATGAGATTGAACAAGTGGATAGTTATTTTCCATGGCTATCTTTCATTTCATTTATTTGTTCTTACCTCCACTTGTATGAGTATTGCAGCTAGATGATGTAACTAATCTTGTGATCTTAAGGATTATCTATGAGTATTGCAGCTTGATAATGTTCTTGGTCATTTGATCCTAAGGGTTATCTATGAACTTGTTACTCAAATTAGACAAAGATTCCAATTCTTGTCCATGCTAGTAAGTTGTTTATCTTTTTATAGAATCTCTTAGTTTTCTCGCTATAGGAAGTTTGAACTTGCAAGATGCGAAGTTTTCTTATAGAAACCGATTGATTGTGTTTTCCTCTTGTAGTGTTCGTTTTGATTCTGTTTACTGTCTTTTAGGGAACATGAATGGTCTTCTAGTGCCCACACAACTGACCAAGGTAATTTGAATACCTAAGTCCTTTATTTAGCTGGGAATCTTTGAAAAAATTGATATCGATATTAAAGACTACATTGAATTCAGCTAGTGGTGTCTTAGTTTTTTTTAAGAACCTCTTTGCAGTTAAACTTCTAATGCCCAAACTTTTCTTTTCTACAGGTACTTGTAAGTTCTCAATTGGGCGGATCATTTCATCATTTTTTGGGTTTTTGCTGCAGTTTGTGTTTATTAGGTTGCTCTACACTTATTGTAAGAAAGAATTATTTTAAAACTAATGTTGTGAACTCTAGATTATTTTTTTGGTATTTTTGAGCATAAACTGGATTCAAATGTGTATTGAACTTGTAGATTGTTTTTGTACATTGAATTTGAAAGTTTGGCTGAATGGTGAAATATGTCATCTAAGTGTATGAAATTGTAAATTGATTGTGTAGTTTGAGTTTCAATTTAGGGTAATTCGAGGTGAATCACAATTGTTTATTGATTAATGGTTGCAATCAATCGGTGATATACGCATTTATGTGTCTAATTTGTCCTCAATGTTTCGTATTGTTAGTACTCGTTTTTGTGCTTATTATGGTGTTTTGTGTGTTTGTAGGCATTTTTTGGAAATAAAGATTGTTGGAAAATTCGGCTCGAAAAGTTGCTCGGAACACCTTCGGAGGACATTTGATATTCGGACTCCCACTTTGGATAAGGGGTAACCCAATTACTAAGGGGCACCCCAGGACACCCCTGCTATTCGCACCCCCATCGCTGTTAGGGGGAGGTCATCTTCACCATTTCAAATTGGTGGTTTTGGCGGGAAAAAATGTATTCTACTTTGTGATTTAGGTTGACAATTTAAGCTTGTTTCGGTGAGACTAAAGGGCTGGAATTCATTGGGTAGCTACATTTGGGCTAGACAGGGATGGTATATGTGTTCTTTTCGATCCAATTTGGCTGAATAGTCGATTGGAAGTAAAACAGGCAGCACGATTACGGGAGAGAAATACACGGGATTACGGCGTGGTTAAACGTGTGCTGATTGTGTTTGGATTGAGTTGGGTCTCTGCAGAAGCGTGTAGGAGTTGAATAAGGAAGATTCAGTAGCTGTATACGCGTGGAAGAGCTAAAAGTGGAAGAAAATATTCGCGAGAAGATATATTCCTTTGTCGAGCAATGGCAGAATTTTGAGGAGTTATTGTCGTGATTTCTTGCCCCTGTCGAGTATAAAAGAAGCTATTGGAGATCAGAGAAGGTTTACGGAGAGTTTGGGATAAGTTTAGAGCATCACAGAGGCGCAAATCGACAAACGGGGAAAAATTGTTTTATTTGGTGTAGTGAAGAACACGAAGAACATTCAACGCACATAGAACCGTCGTTTTCGCTACAGTGACAACGACTCACATACGTGGGTCGTAATACGGAGGCATACTTAAAAGCAACAGTAACAGTTTTTAACCTTCTTTGTAACAGTGTTTTCAACTCTTATAATCGTTGCAAACACCCGATTTTCATCATATTCTCCATTTCATCTTTGTAAACACCCTTTGAGCAATAATAATGATTTTTAGCGTGTTTCCAACATGATGAGGCTAATTCTCCCACAACCAAGGAAATGAGGAAGCTATTTACGCATGAATAATTGGTAACTATTTTATTTTCTCTAATTTATAATTTATAATTCACTTAATCACTTTGCTTTTGCGAGTTTTAAATTGTTTGCATAATTTTCGTCATTAGTTGTGATTCAATTAGATAGGAGTTTGTTGCTTTGTCCGAAGGTTAGAAGCTTTGGAAATGGGTCGTCTAAAAATAGGTCCCTTGGTGAACCTAATATAACCTCTCAAGTATCTAGTTGTGGAATAGAGCCCGATAACTCATTTTGGGAAGGTCGGGTTAGTGAAGAGCAAGCTCATGTTTGTCTATAACAATGCTAGGTTTTAGAACCGTCGGAAGTATGACCCATACTCGAGAGACCTACAACCCTGGTTGGAGAAACCATCCTACTTTCTCTTGGTATAAGGGCGAATCAAGGTCGGTCTAGTAATTCTCGGCCTCCCCAGGTTTTGGTTATAATAAGAATTCTTGGTCAAACCCGGTTCCAGGAACCCTTTCCGAGAATAGAATGACTAGCTTAGAGGAATCTCTTAGTATACTAAAAAAGAGCCGAGGATAGGTTAACACGAGCCGGGGAAATGTTAGTAAAGAGCCGGGGTAATTTTCAAGAGAAAACCAAGCATAATTTTAAGAATAATTCCCAGTCTCTTGCTAAATTAGAACTTCAAGTCGGCCAAATAGCTAAGTTCCTTAGTGAGAGAGAAGATGGAAGGTTCCCTAGTCATACTGATCCTAACCCTAAAAGGAGAGAAATCGTACAATCATGTGAATTCTATTACAACCCTTAGGAGTGGAAAGAAAGTTGACAATAAGGTCGCCATGCCTGAAAATGAACATGTTGTAGTTCACCCTTCCGAGCGAGAAAATGAGGAGAGGCTGATAGAGTCTCTAATGAGACCAATGAGGGTCATATTGAACCAGGCTTTGTTCCCAGAGCCTCGTTCCCCAGTGCTAGTTCCAACTAGGAGGGAGTCCAACTTTAATGATATATTGGAGGTTTTTAAGCAAAGTTACTATCAACCTCCCATTGTTGGATGCGATTAAGCGATTCCCGCTTATGCCAAGTTTCTTAAGGACTAGTGTACACGAAAGCGTAAGCTTAGTGTTCAAAAGAAAGCCTTCCTAGCTAGTCACGTGAGTTCTATTATTCGAGAATACCACTACTCCTAAGTATAAAGACCCGGGGTCCCCTACTATTTCTTGCACAATAGGTAAATACCGTGTTGAGAAAGCTTTGCTTGACTTAGGAGCCAGTGTGAACTTACTCCCATACCATGTGTACCTTAAGCTAGGACTTGGTGAGATGAAACCTACCCGAGATGACCCTTCGGTTAGGCGATAGGTCCGTTAAAATTCCTCGGGGTGTGATCGAGGATGTTCTCATAGAGGTCGACAAGTTTATTTATCCAGGTGGATTTTGTTATCCTAGATACCCAACCTGTCCACGACCGAGAGAACCGGATACCTAGGTAATTTTAGGTCGCCCGTTTTTAGCTACATCCAATGCGATCATTAAGCGTCGAACCTGGTATTATGAATTTGTCTTTTGGTAATATGACTATTGAGTGAACGTCTTTCATATTAGTAAGCTACCCTCGAACTAGATGACTCGAGCATAGAAGAGGTGAACATGATAGGAACATTAGTCGAGAGTCATTACCAAACACTTTGTTAGAAGATCCATTAGAGAAATGCTTAGCTCACTTTGGGATTGATTTTGATGATGATGATGTGATTAATGAGGTGAATGCCTTGTTAGATTCAACCCCTTTGTTAGACACTAGTAATGGCTGGAAACCCAAGTTCGAACCTCTACCCGTTTCTAAGTCTACCCTAGTTCCTTCGTTAGAAGAGCCTCCTAAGTCGGACCTAAAACCATTACCGAGATACCCTAAAGTATGTGTTTTTAGGCCCTTCCGAGACTTTACCTCGTGATTATTGCTTCCGAGCTTGGATAGTGATTAGGAAAGTAGGCTAGTAACCATCCTTTAAAACAACAAGGAAGCTTTAAGGTGGACCATAGCAGACATTAAGGGTATAAGTCCTACTGTTTGTATGCATCAGATTTATTTAGAGGAAGATACCAAACCCTCAAGGGAGATGCAACGAAGACTAAACCCTAATATGAAAGAAGTAGTTCGAACCGAGATCCTTGCATTTGTTAGATGCGGGCATTATCTACCCCATTTCGGACATAAGTGGGTCAGCCCCGTTCGGGTTGTTCCCAAGAAATCGGTATTACCGTAGTCCCGAGAATGATAACAATGAGTTAATCCCTACCGAGTGACCACGGGTTGGCGTGTTTGTATTGACTATAGGAAATTGAACAAGGTCACTAGGAAGGACCACTTTCCCCTTCCCTTCATCGACCGGATGCTAGAGAGATTAAGCTTGGACATAGTCATTCTTGCTTTTAGATGGCTACTCCGGCTATAATCGGATCGTCATTGCCCAGAAGACCGGGGAGAAAACCACTTTTACCTGTCCCTTTGGTACCTTTGCGTATAGACACATGCCTTTCGGGCTATGTAACGCCCCTGCAACTTTTCAGCGTTGCATGATGAGCATATTTTCAGATATGGTAGAGCGATTCTTGGAGGTCTTTATGGATAATTTTTCAGTGTTTGGTTCATCTTTCGATTAGTGCTTGCATCATTTGTCATTAGTGTTGACTAGATGTAAGGAAAAGAATCTAATGCTTAATTGGGAGAAATGTCATTTCATGGTTCAATCAGGAATTGTTTTAGGGCATATCGTATCTTATAAGGGTATAGAGGTAGATAAAGCCAAAGTTGACCTTATTAAGACTTTACAGGTCCCAAAAACCGTAAAAGATATTAGGTCATTCTTAGGGCATGCAGGTTTTTATCGTCGATTTATTAAGGATTTTAGCTTGATTTCTAGACCTCTTTGCAATTTGCTTGCAAAAGGTGTTAAGTTTGTCTTTGATGATGCTTGTTTAGAGGCTTTTGAGAAGCTTAAGACTTTACTCACTACCGCCCCGTAGTCCAGGCACCTAACCGGAACCTACCCTTTGAGATCATGTGCGATGCTTGATTATGCTATTGGTGTTGTGCTAGGTCAGCGAGAAAACAAATTACTTCATGTGATTTACTATGCTATCAAAACTCGAATGATGCCCGGTTGAACTATACTACTACGAGAGAAGGAACTGTTGGCCATTGTGTTTGCCTTAGACAAGTTTAGACCCTATCTCTTAGGTTCTAAGATCGTAATCTATACTAATCATGTCGCTTTGAAATACCTTTTGTCTAAGAAGGATACCAAACCTAGATTGATTAGATGGATCCTTTTATTACAAGAATTTTGTCCGGACATTAGAGACAAAAAGGGTGCGAGAAAATGTTGTAGAGACCACTTGTCTAGGATCGGTTTGTTAGTTCCCCCTAATGATTCCCTTCATATAAGGGATAGCTTTCCGATGAACAAGCTGTTCTCTGTTTCCCAATCACCTTGGTATGCAAATATAGTGAATTATCTTATTCTTGGTCGAATGCCCCAACATTGGGGTAAACAAGATCGTTCTAGGTTTTTAGCCGAGGTTAAGCACTTCTTTTGGGATGATCCTTATTTATTTAAGTATTGTCCGGACAGATTATTAGGAGATGTATACCGAGAGTGACCCAGTCCAGTATTATTTCCTTTTGTCATGATCATGCTTGTGGGGGTCACTTTAGTGCTAAGAAGACTCTTTGCTAAGATATTGCAGTGTGGATTCTACTGGCCTTCGTTGTTTAAAGACTCACACAGTTACTGTGTTACTTGTGAACGTTGCCAGAAATTATGAACCATTTCCCGTAGGAACATGATGCCCTTGAACCCTATTTTAATCGTTGAGGTCTTTGATGTGTGGGGTATTGACTTTATGGGTCTGTTTCCTAATTCTTTTGGTAACTTATACATCCTTGTCGCCGTAGACTATGTCTCTAAGTGGATTGAGGCGGTTTCGTGTAAAACCAATGACCATAGGGTTGTGATTGAGTTCTTGAAAAATAATATACTTACACGTTTTGGTACACCGCGAGCTATAATTAATGATGGAGGGTCGCACTTTTGTAATGGACCTTTTAGGCTTCTGATGAAGAAATATGGTATTATACATAAGGTAGCTACCCCATATCATCCGCAGACTAGTGGTCAGGTAGAGGTTTCTAATAGGGAGATAAAACGTATATTAGAGAAAACAGTTAATCCTAATCGGAAGGACTGGTCGTCTATGCTTACTGATGTCGTATGGTCTTACCGTACTGCGTTTAAAACCCCTATTGGAATGTCGCCTTATCGGCTTGTTTATGGCAAGGCATGTCATTTACTGTTGAGTTAGAACATAGAGCTTATTGGGCTGTTAAGCAGCTAAATTTTTCACTTGACAAGGCAGGAGCCCATAGGAAACTCCAGCTCAATGAGTTGGACGAGATTCGTATAGATGCTTACGATAGTGCGAAGGAGTATAAGAACAAAATGAAACTTGTGCATGATAGAAAAATTTTACGGAAGTCATTTTCTCCGAGTCAAAAAGTTCTTCCGTATGATACCCACTTGCATCTTTTCCCCGGGAAGTTACGTTCTCGGTGGGCCGGGTCCTTTTATTGTTCGCACTTGTCTTTCCTCATGGAGTGTTGAGATCGAAACACCGGACGGTAGTAGTTCTTCGAAGGTTAACGGTCAGAGATTGAAACCCTTTTAGAGCCCTTCCCTACGAGGTGATGTTGAGGAGGTCCCTCGGAGGACCCTGTTTACCCTTGATTGACCATCGAGGCGATTGTATGTTGTATATTAGTTTTTGATTTCTCTCTTCACCCGTGTACTATCTTTCCGACTTCTCTCTTTATTGATTCCTCATGTTACTTTACTTTTTGGTATTGCTCTTTCATTAGAAACATTGAGGACAATGTTAGATTTAAGTTTGGGGTGGGGAAGAAACTTCTTGTTAGTTTTTAGTTGCAATAAATAAACTCGAGCCTAGAAATTTATGTTTATTAAGGATGGCACTAACCAATCTAAGTGGATGGAAGCATTTTGGTTGTAGGAGTTGAGGAACCAATCGATTAGATGGAAACATCTAAAGAGTCTATTCATAAAAGCACAGAGCTCGGGTGTTAGAAAAAGAAAACATGGTAGTTTCGCCATATCCTCGTGATGGAAACATCGAAAGAATCACGATCACTTCTTTTATTTTTCTCTTTACCATTGCTAGGGTGAAATAGAGTCACTGAGATACCAAAAAAAAAAAAAAAAAAAAAATGAGACCAGACCACTAGACCAACCGGAATAAATACAATAAAGTCGATCACTGGTACCCTTGTATATGCCAGCTGAGTTGACCTAGAGTTAGGATTATCGATCACTTGTCCCCTTGTATACGCAAAGTGTGTTGATATTAGTCCGGACGGTATCTCAGTCCATTAGGATAGGTTCACCTTAGTCAACATCATCCACATTTTTCTCTACATCCATCTTCTTAATCTTTCCATGTGATTGGTTGACTCCGGTTTATGATGTCCAGAAACTATCTGAGTAGAGCTCTGTCACTTTATATGAATTTTAGTATGCTTGAGTGCAAACTCGTGTACAACAATTGGAATTTCGCATCGGGGTACTTCCTCCTGTAGTCAATAAGTATGCCAACCAAGGAGATTCTTTAGTGCCTTCCAAGGTTCTGCGTAGATAGCTAGGGTCTGGAGTAAAGGTTTTGTGGGTACACCTCTGGTAAACCCTCCGGAGACAACACTACGCCACTATGGCCACCTAGGGGTTCAAATGATTTTTATTTTCTAGAATAAATTTGCTCGAGGACTAGCAAATAATAAGTTTTGGGGTATTTGATAGACGCATTTATGTGTCTAATTTGTCCTCAATGTTTCGTATTGTTAGTACTCGTTTTTGTGCTTATTATGGTGTTTTGTGTGTTTGCAGGCATTTTTGGAAATAAAGATTGTTGGAAAATTCGGCTCGAAAAGTTGCTCGGAACACCTCCGGAGGACATTTGATATTCGGACTCCCACTTTGGATAAGGGGTAACCCAATTACTAAGGGGAACCCCAGGACACCCTGCTTATTCGCACCCCCATCGGCTGTTAGGGGGAGGTCATCTTCACCATTTCAAATTGGTGGTTTTGGCGGGAAAAAATGTATTCTCGCCTTGCAGATTTAGGTTGACAATTTAAGCTTGTTTCGGTGAGACTAAAAGGGCTGGAATTCATTGGGTAGCTACATTTGGGCTAGACAGGGGATGGTATAGGTGTTCTTTTCGATCCAATTTGGTGAATAGTCGATTGGAAGTAAAACATGGCAGCACGGTTACGGGAGAGAAATACACGGGATTACGGCGTGGTTAAACGTGTCTTGATCGTGTTTGGATTGAGTGGTCTCTGCAGAAGCGTGTAGGAGTTGAATAAGGAAGATTCAGTAGCTGTATACGCGTGGAAGAGCTAAAAGTGGAAGAAAATATTCGCGAGAAGATATTATTCACTGTCGAGCAATGGCAGAATTTTGAGGAGTTATTGTCGTGATTTCTTGCCCCTGTCGAGTATAAAAGAAGCTATTGGAGATCAGAGAAGGTTTACGGAGAGTTTGGGATAAGTTTAGAGCATCACAGAGGCGCAAATCGACAACCAGGAAAAATTGTTTCTGCTGGTGTAGTGAAGAACACGAAGAACATTCAACGCACATAGAACCGTCGTTTTCGCTACAGTGACAACGACTCACATACGTGGGTCGTAATACGGAGGCAGACTTAAAAGCAACAGTAACAGTTTTTAACCTTCTTTGTAACAGTGTTTGCAACACTTATAATCGTTGCAAACACTCGATTTTCATCATATTCTCCATTTCATCTTTGTAAACACCCTTTGAGCAATAATAATGATTTTTGAGCGTGTTTCCAACATGATGAGAGGCTAATTCTCCCACAACCAAGGCAATGAGGAAGCTATTTACGCATGAATAATTGGTAACTATTTTATTTTCTCTAATTTATAATTTATAATTCACTCAATCACTTCTTTTGCAGAGTTTTAAATTGTTTGCATAATTTTCGTCATTAGTTGTGATTCAATTAGATAGGTTATGCTTTGTTTAGATAATCTATGCTTACGGGATACAATTAATTTTTGGGAATTTGCCTGATTATTTGTGGATTAAGAAATAAGGTCTTAAAAAAAAAAGATAATTAGAGTTTTGTGTTATTTACCGTTATTCATTCATGTGTAATAGTGGAATCAGTGTCTTGGTTATTTTCTCATATCTTGAATCAATTTTGTGTTAAGTTTTCCTTATTTTTAAGTTTTATAAGTCTAAAATCTTTTGCTTTCACAAGTCTCAACGAACCTTTTTACTACAACAACATTATTGATTCAGATCATCAGCCAAAACTGACTGGTATTTTTTTATATTAATATAATCAAATCTACGACGCAACCCAAGTGTCGTACCTTGCGACAACCAGAAAGTATCGTAAATCTGAGTTAACTTGAAAGTGTCGTTCCAAAAAAAGACTGAATCTACGGCACTTTCAGAGGCATTTCGAAAGTGTTGTATAAATCGTTAATACGACACTTTCCAACTATCTTAAAACGCCTTTTTTTTTCACTACTGCTTCCACCATCCAATTCCTTTGGACACTACCATGTCCCCCAAAAGTACAACTTTTCTATTGGAAAGCAATTAATGAGGGTTTACCAACCCTCAACATCCTTCACCGCATCCAACTCACCAATTCCAACCTATGCCCTCAAAGCAGTTCTAATCCTGAAACATCCGGTCACATTGGCTACACTTGTCAAACAACTATAGATTCTTGGAACCTCTTACTACACCACCTCAGAAACCATCAAGTCACCACTCAAGGAATACACAACTCACCACCTCACCAAACAACCATATCACAACTCCTTCAAACAAAAGTGCTTGCACCGATCACAACGACCTTCTGCTTCCTTTTTTGGTCCTTATGGTTAACCAGATACGACGTGATGTATCGCCAACAGCAACAAAACCCAACAAGTGTAATGCAAATGGCCATCAAGCTCCAGCAAGAATATTCATGGGCCCATAATCACCTCCCACTAGTGCTCCCTGGGATGCTTCCATTTGCAAACCCTTCACAAAGAACAGTAACAACTTCAACCATCTTTGTGGGATGGCTCAAGCCTCAATCAGATTGGATCAATATCAACACGGATGGGGCAGCAAGGGGAAGCCCCGGGATAGCGGGAGCTGGTATTATATGTCGAAATGAGGAAACCAACACAATCCTAGCAATTACACAACGAGTTAGGCATCACCACGGGCGCAGCAGAGACTTGGGCCATGCACATAGCCTCTAAAACGGCTATAATTGCGGGAAATCCTACAATACACACCTCACAAGAATCAAGTAATATTCAACACATCTTTAAGATCAACAATCAATCTCTTTATTAATTGAGTTAGAAATTTTCAAGAAGGAAATGAAATCAAGAATATAATTGCTACTCTAGACTTTCTCTCTCCTCTAAACTTTCTCTCTCGTCTAAAAAGATCCCCCTTCTTTTTTAAGCCTGTCAGAGCTCTTTATATATGACATTACATAGTGGATGATGCTAAAGTTTGTCCTTTATTTTCGGATCAGACTTGCGACACGCTCGCAAGTATTCAAATGTTAAATCTCGCAACACTCCTAAATCTCGCTAGGTTTTCATATCTTTCTCGTGTTCGGGCTATCGTCATCATTTGCATCATTTATATTACCCATCCGAGATATCTTCGCAATGTGTCTTTTATGGATTTCGCAAGGGTCTTGGTGTTGCGATATTCGATCCTACATCTTGCCTCTTCTCATGTCTTCTCTGCGAAGGAGAGAATGTCATGAGAATTAGTACTTTTAAAAATGCCGCATTTGTTCATTTTTTCATATTTTTCCGTATTGACATGATTACGTACTTTTACGCGAGAATTTATTACACGTATCTCTTCCTCCATCCATTTCTTGACACGTCTTTTTCAATTGTTATTTCTCAACCAGTTCACGTCTACTCTAAGCATTAAATGTGTTTATCTTTTCGAGAATTCTTCTCTATATATACTTTTCTTATTCTTTTCTTCTTTTTTTTACTTTCTTTCTTATTTTCTCTGCAACTTTTCTTTAATCTCTCTCCGTAACTTCCACTTCGCTGCTTTGTAAATCTTCTTCTTTTTACTTCTTTTGATCTTGATTTTATCTTCATTCCCATACTCGAAAATGCCTCCGGTTGGTCGTAAATATGAAACTTCTCTGGACAAAGTGCGAAATATTTCGAAGATAAAGGTTTCATGTTAACCACCATTCCCAATCAAGAATCTAAATCCATTCTTTCTGCCAAACTGTTTTCTGATCATCGTTGTGATGATCAGGAAATCATAATTTTGCTAGGTCAGATTATCGCTGGTCTTCCCATTCCTTTCTATGACCCTGATCTTCCCTTATTTTATGAAATTCTTGCTCATGCGAAATTCTCGCGATCCATCTACCAATTGAGTGGGGATTGTATCCGCTTAATGCTTGAGTTCGCCAACCGTGGTGTTAGTAAGGGATCTCTTTATCCCAAAGAAGTCGGGAATCCTAAATTTGAGGACTTAGAGATATTGCTGAAAAGTATACGATAGAGAGCTTCTTCGAAAACTATGAAGTAATAAACATGAAGAATGATAGAACTCATTGGGGTGCTCGCTTGAAGAGAATAGAAAATGTTGCCGGCGATAAAATACTTATGCGGGATATCGACTGGCATTCTGGCAAGAACAATGTTCCTCGTCATTCCAAATACGACGGATGGTGCGTCTTTCCGCTAGTTTTGAAAGGACATTATATTTTAGGTTCAAATGTGCTCCCTGCGAATCTCGCCAATTATCAGCCTTGGGTTTTTAACTGGCCTGAGAAATCAAAAGAGGTATACTTCCTAAATTTCGCTCAGTTTATAATCTTCACTCCTTTTTATACCTATTAATCTTGCGAAACTTTCAGATTATCAAGTTGAGAAAGAGCTACAAAAGAAATGCTAAGGCAAGTACCCTACAAAGACTCCGTTCGATCACGGATGAAGTAAGAAATACTTTTCTTTATTATTTTTAACAATATTGTTGCCTCTGTTTTTTTATCTTCATTCGTGTGCGAAGGTTGGTCTTGAAATTCTTTGAAGAAGAAGAAAGTTCTAAGGTTGCGAAGACCAAAGGAAAGGGTAAAGGTTCTCTTCGCGGGAGAAGTCTACTTGCCCCACCTTGAAGAAACAAAAGATTCGGTCAATGAAATCTCGATGATGAAGATAATGATGATGTTGATACTTCTCTCGCAAAGGAGGATTTTCCAACTAAATCTTCTATGGCACAACAGTCAAAGATCTTCTCGACTCCATGCAAGGGATTGGAGATGATCGTTTCTCTAGTACGTGCAAAGCTCTCGCGAGTATCTGCGATGCTCCTTTACTAGAGGGTGATGATTCTCTTCATGGGGTTTCGGATCGGTGACTCCTAGCTTTCTAAATTCGCTTGGTGTCTTGGTATGTCTTTGTTCCCTTATTTCTTCATAATTTTGATTTTAAGTTATATCTTGATAATTTCTTTACTTTCCTTTATATTAGGGAGAGCTTCCTTCATTGTTGCCTCGGATCTTGAGAAAAGGCGCAGTATTCTCGAAAAGAAGAATCTTCAACTTCGCAGAGAAAAATGAAGAATTGAAACTGGAAAATTGCTTTGCTCTTCGCAAGAGAAATGAAGAATTTGAAAGCGGAAGGCTGCTACTCTTCGCGAGAAAACTAAGCAATTAGAAGTTGATTCTTCCACTCGGAAGAATAATATTTCTAGTCTTCAAAGTGCCAACCAACAACTTTATGGTATGAGACTTTTCTTTTTCTTTTGGTTTATTCTCTCATTATCTTCCCTCATCCGATTTACCATTTTCGCAGACGTTTATAATCTTTACGATGAAGCCATTCTTCTTCACTCGTTCCACGACCCTATGGATAACAATGCCCTTCTTGATCACCTCAACAATTCTTTGAATAGTTTCTCAAATGACAAGATTAAATCTCTTCCTCTAAATGAACTTTAATCCAAATTTCGCCTCTTAGAAATTGATCATAGATCTAGCTTAGGCTTAGCCAACCAATTTAAGCGTCTCTATCTTAATTCTAAAGAGAAAATTAATACTTTAAGAACCAAAATCGGTGATCTCATAGATGATAAAGATCGCATCGCTAGTCAAGGTGCTCAAGCATTAGAGAAATTCCAAAGACTCTTCTTGAGGTTCAAATCGAGCGAGATGAATCTACTCGCAAAAATGTTGTACTTAGCGAAAGAGAGAATAAAATTCGCTCCCTTATTCTCATAAATAATGACGATGAATTCGGCAGAATGTGAAAGTTCTAGATGATGCGAGAAATAATTTAGGTATTAACGTTAGTCTTCAAGGTGAGCATACGGCTTTGGTTAGGGATATGATTTATTGAGAGAAGGTTGTTAATTGTTCTTCTCTATTTAACTATTTGTCTTTCATAAAATTGTTGTTAAATTGCTTTGATTCATTGTCACATATTCGCAGGAGCCGAGGAGAGATTTCGTAAAAAGAATTGAAGAACTTGAGTCGAGAAGGAGCAACTCGCAAAGAACCTTTCTTCCGAGATGATAAATATTCTAGGTTGAAGAAGCAACTTCTGATTCTTCATGAATTTTAAGAATGATGCTACTCTTTTTTCGCAATCGAGACTATTAAAATGGTCTGCGACGACAATAGTATCCTCATTCTCGCATATCCTTGCCTTCTTGAAGAAATCCCCAAGAATGTGTCTTCTCTGGACATCTCCGATAAACGATGCTAGTGAAGAAGAGGAATCGATGGAGATGAAGAAGTAGAAGGATCGATGATGATGATGAAGAAGAGGAATCAAACGAGAAATAGTTCTATTTTCTTCCTTCTCTTTTTGTAATATTTGTACATTCATTCTTTTAATCTTCTATTTTTGTAATCTTTTGTTGCGAATTTCTTGGATCTTCAAATACAAATTCTAACTTTGTTGTTCCTTTCTGCACATGTTAAAAGAGCAATTCTTTTTTGCAATATAATTAATCAATATATTATTAACCTTTCATTTTATGAGCGCGTAAATCTATCATATGAAGACAAATAACATGTTTTTATTCTATACATTCCCATACTTGCCTCGTTATTTGCATTCAAATGAGAGATTAAGCAAGTTACTTTCGAATAGTGATATGTATTCATGCCTCAATCTTTTTATTCTTTGCTAAATTTTTCAGAAGTAAGGAAATCTTGGTTTCTTCCAAGATTTCCTTCTTTCTTTTCTCTTATGTGGTCTTATTTTGCCTTCCTAATTAAAGGTCTTATTGCGCCACCTCTTGTCATTGCGACCAAATGGGACGTCTTTGCATTTGCATGCAAAAAACATTGATCTTGCCTTAACTTTTCTTTGAAATTTTTGTTGCGACAATATGACAGGCCTAAAAATTCTTGCGAAAATAAAGCCCCATGACATTTGCCGTCTTGCGACGAAATCGCGGGGCGTCCTTACACTTTCATGTACCGACCCATTGATCTCGTCTTATCTTTGTCTTTTGTATTATTGCCTCTTCAGGATTGTTGCACAAATATGACAAGCCTAAATTTCCTTGCGAAAATAAAGCCTCATGACATTTGCATCTTAAGACACTTATCAACTCCCTAATGGAGGGTGCCGCCCTTATCTTCCCCCTGGTTGCCCCTTCAAGGAGGCGTACTTACGCCATACAAGGCTAGATCCTCCCATCCGGTCTTAACAACAACCGAGTTATTTTCGTAGCCTCTTATCCCTTTTGCCTATAGGGATTATGGTTACGAGGCGCACCCTAAGTGGAGTTTTCTTGGGCCGAGTGCGGCATAAGCCAAGACTTGCCAAGAATGGTCGAGACACTTCAAATGCCCAGGGCACTCTTGGCTCAAGGTGTACCTCGGAACCTTGGTCAAATGTCGACTCCTTAGAAGAGACCCTCGGTCGTCCAATCTAAGTCATAAGCTTAGATTGAAAATCCAAGGTACCTCTCCTGGATGGGCTTTATTGACCCCAATTCTCCATGACTCAGGTTCCAGGGGCGGTGTAACCTTTTCCCTAATCCATGCAATAGGTACCCCCTTCTATGACGCACTTTAGGTCTTACATTTGCCTCTTGCGAAATTTTGATTTCCCGAACTATGGTGTACGTCATAGTTGGTTCGCCTCTGTCTGATTATTTTGTTGATTCTTCTGCATATAAGTTCTTTTGTAATTTCGCAATCTCATCTTTATCATTCATAAAATATATTTTCTTCTTCGCATATCGGCTCTCTTTCGCAATCTCATCTTCATTATTCATAAGAAAAAATTTTCATAATCAATTTTTTTTTTTAAGATCAAACCAATCATACATTTTTCTTTCACCTCCCAATTTCTACTTCGGCAGTCAACAAGTACATTCATTCTTTAAGTCTCTTACTTCTGCTACTTTCTGCCTCTGCATTTTTGAATTTTTTCTGTCATTTTATTGTCTGTTGCGAAGCCTTCGCCACTTCTTATCTTCATCATATATTGGTTTCGCAGATTTCTTCATCTCTCTGTTCTATTACATCTACCATCAATCTTTCACCTTTTTGTTTTTCTTTGATGTTGTGTTTCCAATTCTTCTTCTTCGCACCTCTTTCTTCGCAAGATTCTATATCAATTTCATAACACTTCTTTCCTTCAACCCAATCTCCTTTTATGATGCAAATACCAGTAGGATGAGGGAACTTGATACATTGATGGAAAGTCGATGCCACACCTAAAATCTCATGTAACCAAGGTCGTACAATCAATGTGTTGTATGGTGATTCCACATCAACTACACAGAATAAAATTTCGAGAGGATAATCCTTTCAAAGTGGAATTCGCATATGAGCTTCTCCTTTAGGCTTATTTGCGATGCAAGTTAAAACCATAGATTTTGTAAGTTGAAGGTATTAGATCTTCATCTTTCCCTCCCATAGTTTTATAAGTGTGATGAAAAAGGATATTCACGGAGAACTTCCAAAGATCGATCAAAATTACGGTGATTGCCCATGAATTCTCAGCGTCATCATCTTCATCCTTGCTAGGTTTTGGGTTAATCTCCAATCTTACCACTAATGGGGTGCATTTCTCCACCCTCGGGTACTTCTGCGGTAAAAAGATATTACGCTTTTTGCCATTCTTCCGATGGCGATGTCTTCGCAATGTTCATTATTTCTCTATCATCGGCATCTCTTGCAAAAACCCCGCCGAGAGTGTTATTGTGAAAATCTTCAATCGTCTTGTATGAGTGTACGATAGAGTTACAAATCGATTCTTTGCCTTTGCGCCAACTTCAATCACAAATGTTTCTCTTTTCTTTTGCTATGTTTTCTTTGCGAATATCCGGAGGAGGTGGTAATGCTTGAGTTTGAGTTTGTCCTACTAGAAAGTGATTTAATTTTCCCTGATCTATCATGATAATGATTCTCTTTATATTTCTGCGGTCATTTGTTGTATGTCCATGGAAATGATGATAAGTGCAAAATTCATTACTTTTGTAGCTTGAGGTGGTTCACTCCCATGTTCCATGGTGCGGGTATTTTTCCATTAGGATTATAGCTTCCCATATCTTCTCCATACTAGCATTCAAAGGTGGCATTTTGATTTCTTCCCATATTATCTTGTGACTTGGCTGTCCTCTGTGATAGTTTTGCCTCGACCTCCATAAGTTTCTTGCATAACGATCAAGTCTTTGGATTTTGTTATTTCCACCACGGCTATAGAAGTTTCTCTCTCTCTCGAATTCTTCTTGATCACGACTCCCCATAGCTACTAGATTTTGCTTATTATCATCCATTATCCTCTCTTGTTGCCCTTGCGAGGTGCTCGCCACTGTATTTATCAACTTGGGTAACAAGCTTGCATTCGCTGCTCTTGAACTTGTGTTCTCAATGGGGTATGATTCCATCTCATTTGGTTTTCCTCAAGAGCAATATAATCCTCTTTAAGTTCTCGCAACTCAGTCATTGTGATCGTATTCTTGATTCTGAAAATTTGAATGTATAATGATTGGTTGCGAACATAGCGTTGATGAATGACGAGAATGAGATATATTTCGTCCACACGACCAGCCATATCACTACACATTGTCTTCCACCTCATGAGATTAGATACTTCAAGCTTTCGCCAACCCTTTGCTTCAACCCAAATACATCTTCAATGCCAGTCGCGAGGAATTGTTACTTATATAAATATAGCTTGTAAATGGTTGAAAGATGTTATAGTATTCTTTGGCAAACCTTCAAACCATTTTAAGGCCTCTCTGTTAAACTTGATGCAAAATATTTGCACAATATTGCATCATGATTCTCCCATTGTAACATACATCTCACATAAGCTTTGATGTGTTGTCTTGCACAAGTTGTTCCATCGAAAATCTTTGGTTAATGCGGGTAAATTGCACTTTGGGGGCATTCCTCCTAATTGTACTTCTTGTGTGAATGGAGTTTTCGCAGCTTCCTCTATGGCTTTATCCGATTTGTCTTTTACCTCCTTCTCGTTTATTATTTATCATTCCTCTCATTTCCGCTAACTCTCTCAAAATTTATTCATTTATACCGAATTTGGATCCATTGGTCTTTTTAACTCCGCCTCTCTTCTTATGCGTTCATCTCTGTTTTGACTTTCTTGTTCATCGTTTTCTTCTCGTCTTTCTCTGCGATCTTCTCTTTCACTTCTTTCCTGAATTCGCACACCTTTATATCTCTCATTTTCTCCTCTTTGCCGCCTTTCAGTTCTCCTTTGTACTCTATCATATTCTTCATTGATATTAACATTATTGCGATTTCGCTCACGCCTCCTTTCTCGATTATCATGATTATTAGCCGAATTGCCTCTTGTAGTTCTTGTTCTTCCACTTCGCTCTTAGTCTTTTCCCTCGCGAGCAAGATGTACTTGTTCGATATAATATCTTTCAATTTCATCTTCAATTACTCGTTCATTTCTTTGTATTTCTCTCCCATGTAATATTCTCCTTCCTTCTTCCGATTTTCTTCGCCATCTTGATTATTTCGCTTCGAGCGGTGTCTATTTCCCGATTTCTATCATTTTGCCCGTTTTGAAGAGTTTGACAAGTTGGATATAACAATCTTCCATTATTTCTCTTCCTTCGCGACGTTCTTCGCCTGGATTTTGTATTCCCTCTCGAGTTTCTTCATTAGCATTTTCTATAAGCAAATTTTGTCTTATTTCTTCTCTAACTGATCTTGAACTTGATCTTGTAGTGCTTCTTGACCTCCTATTTTGTAATCTCATGTTTTCCATTCTCAATTCATGATTTTGCCTTGTCAAATTCGCACGTTCTTCTGCTTCTAATCGCCTTTCTTCATGTATTGTTTGCCTCAATGCCTCTAATGCTACAATCTCTTCATTTCCATGAATTATTCCTCCAATTACTTCTTGGTCTCTCTCCTCTTGTCCATTGCCTCCTAATTGTTGCTCTTCTCCCATTTCATCTACGTAATCTGACCTCCAAGTATGTACACTCACTCTGTCATAATCCACAGTTCTATTTTGTATTGGTGTACGTTGAATTGGCGGTTGAACTCGATTTTCTCCATTGTTCCTTGTATTCATTCTTGAAGATTCCCCATCTCATCTCTCCCTTCTCTCCAAGTCTCCTACTCCTTCTAACAGGTTGTTGGTTGTTTTGATGCATGTCTTCTTCTAGCCATTTTTCAATCTTAGTGATTGTTGAAAATTATATGAAATTCCTTCCCTATTACTACAAATTCTTTCAAATCACAATATCAATCTTCAATCAATCCTTGTTTCTAGCGCCATATGTAATTGCAGGAAATCCTACAATACACACCTCACAAGAATCCGTAATATTCAACACATCTTTAAGATCAACAATCAATCTCTTTATTAATTGAGTTAGAAAGTTTACAAGAAGGAAATGAAATCAAGAATATAATTGCTACTCTAGACTTTTCTCTCTCCTCTAAACTTTCTCTCTCGTCTAAAAAGATCCCCCCTTCTTTCTTAAGCTCATTCGGCTCTTTATATAGGACATTACATAGTGGATGATGGCTAATTTGTCCTTTATTTTCGGATCGACTTGCGACACGCTCGCAAGTATTCAAATGTTAAATCTCGCAACACTCCTAAATATCGCTAGGTCTTCATATCTTTCTCGTGTTAGAACATGCCGTCATCCGTTGCGTCATTTATATTACCCATTCGCGATATCTTTGCAATGTGTCGTTTATGGATTTCGCAAGGGTCTTGGTGTTGCGATATTCCGATCCTACTCTGAGCGGCCAGGCGAGGATGGCCAAAAGTCCAATTTAAAAACAGTTCGAGAAAATTTAATGAGATTTCTAACTTCGGATCTGACGCCCCATGGTATATATGTCTCGATCGATTGCGAAGATCAAACAAAGGTTCACCCAAATCCAAAGAATATACCGTAACACACATCTACATGAAGCAAATCAAGCGTGACGGTTTAGCAAATCGAGCAGCGGGTGATTGCTCCTTAGGGAGACTTTTTTTTTTTTTTTTTGATGGAAAAGGTCATATATTAAAGCTAGCAAATGTAGTACAAAATATTTACAAGATCATTTTTATCAAAGGTATTAGAATCAATGCTAGATTTTTGAACTCTTTGAAATAGGTTTTGAACATGTCTTTGTAATCTTTTAATCCTTGCCTCCTTAGCGATGTAGTCCATTTGCCTTGTTGTTTTTTTCTCTTTATATACTTCACTTTAGCTTGAGGTAGGTCGCCCAATATTATCCTTATTTCTGCCAAGGTATTTTACCGACCACGAAATTCTTCCTCAGGAGACTCACAACAACAATTTGGGAACATACAATTCATGAGTCTATCAGTTCTATTGTAATAGCAAACTCTATGGGTATTACATACCCGTGTAATTCGATCTAATCTAATAAATTTCATGCTTAAAAAAAAAGGTTTGTTATAATTGCAACTTCACCCAAAATATACACCGTTAGATTGGCTACATCCAACGGTTCAAGATTTTTGTCAGAAATGTTTGTCAGATCCTTCGACTTTTTTTTAAAGGATCCAAAAATAAAATGTACAAGGGACCTAACAGTAGTCTCGACTCTCGCGTTCAACCTTCAAAGATTCGGCAGCTAGGTTTTTTGGAGAAACATGGGAGGAGGTGGAGTCATGAGAACAGCAGCAGCAAAGATTGCGAGTTTCAGTTTTCGCGGAACTCCTTCATTAGTACCTGCTGAGAATCAAGAAAGCAAAATCAAATCTTTATCTTCGATTACTAGAGAAGGCCGTCGGGAAATCGATGATTGGGATTTCCTGATCAGGAAGAAGAACCGGAGGTTTTGTTATCGGATTCCATTCAAAATATGCCTAGTAGGGTTATATTTGGAGGCGTTCCGAGTCTAGAGGAAGCTGAAGAAGCAACTTCCAGAGCTTAAAGTTGCTCTTGATGATATGTAAGGATCCCTCTTATTACCTCTTGATTTGAATTCATAGTTTGCAGCTCTTTTTGTCTTTGATTTCCCCTAATGCTGCTATAACATAGAAAAAGTCTTCCAAACATGAAAATTGACCAGTTAAACGACTAAAACTCCAGTGTTTATGGCAGAACATAGATAATTCTATGTCTAATACAATTTCTATTAATTAGAATTTGATTACTTGGTTTCTTATTTTGATAATCGTGATAATAATATTAGACTAGCTATGCTGTATTGTTGAGAAAGTTAGGTTCTTTCTTTTGGAGCATATGTTCCTTTACGCATACGAACTAATGCTATGATAATAGTATTAATGGTTGCAGGACATCTTCCTTAGATTATGAGTATGAGTATGAGTCAGAAACTTCAGAAACTAAAGCATGTGTTACTACCACCAGTGAGGACCCGATTACTATCCCTTCCTGAGTCGGGACCTATTTTGCAGGCGTTCTCATTGCTTAAAAAAGCCCTGCAGCTCAGGTTTTAACTTGAACTTGACTTTCCTTTATTGCAATTGATTTCTTTAGACTTTCCTTTTGTATTAAACTTGAGACCATGACATAGTTATGGTGAATAGATGTCTGTACATCAGAATTGAGTTTACCTGTTCAAAGATTGCTAGATTATAACGTGTTGAGTTTATTCCGATTAAACAGTATCTGATCATTTGCTGCTTTTGGCTGAAACTCTTTTGTGCTCACACATGGGCACATATCTATCTGTTGTTCCATGGAAACCTAGGAACCTCTAATGGTTGTCCTTGAGAGGAAATTTACATGTAGGCCCTTGAACAAGTTTATCTTACATCAGAGAAACTTCATGATAGCAGCTTACATTTACATATCCCAGTGAGCACCTGTGGCTTGTTTTAATGTCCCTTAGGTGGCTTAGTTCGCTGCTAGTGAATGTGTGATTTCAGATAATGGTTTTGTATGCAGAGTGTTGTTTCTTCACTTGCCTGTGTGAAAACGTCTGGGATGCTGTGATGGGAAATGAAAGGTTATGGGTTCTGAAATTACATCAGACTGGTAAGTGCAACTCTTTTACTTTGAACCTTTCGTTAACAATTTGGCAAAGTAAAGATAAAATGTGGGGCCCAAGAATATTTTTACCTTTTCTTCTGTTCCTCGTACAAAGGTTTTCATTTACTGTTTTTGCTGTACTCTAAAACCCTTTGAGATACTTGAATACCATGAGCATAAAAAACTCTCGATGTGCTTTGAAGACATTAAACAGACTGAAGGTTTAGGAAATATGTTTTCAAAAACATTGGATAATTTCAAGCTTAAAGTATTGGAGATGATGACCAGTCTATCTACATTATTTCAAGATCTGTTTGGAGGTCAAGCATCAGGAAGCAACATTCACTTAGATGCCAATGGGAATGTAAGGGCAACCATTGTAGACAGAATCAAAGGATCTTCGTTCATGGCACTGGCAATTATGGTGATTATGGTAGTTATCCTAAAGCGTAGATAAATATTCTGACATACAATACAAATCATTCACTGTTCAAAGATAATAGTTCACGAAGATGTTGCAAGTTATATATACAAATCTATCTTTTGTGTCTGTAATTATTATTCGTCCCTTTGAAACCTCAATTTAGACGTTTTATAACTTTTGCTTTGCAACACTTGAGATTTAGCACAATTTTGCAATATATATATTGGTTGTTGCAACGGTTTCCTATATTTTTGTGGTAAGCTATTAGACGCAACAACAACAAATGTGTGGTGGCAATCGCAGATAAAGCTACCTCCAGTGTTACCAGAATATAGGATGCTTGGTAGTTGATGCAGGCAAAGACCATATTAGTTACCAGTCACCACAAGTCTCAAGATAAACTGTGGCACCTACAATGTGGCACCTAGTGGCCTACTGGCCTAACCTTTATCAGTTTATCCGCCTCAGATTTTCTCTTGTGACAAGTTGTACAATTGTAGTCTTCTAGTTGTAGACCACGCATGTACCAGTACCAGGCCCAATAAATTGGTCAATTTAGCAGTGGTTCGTAGGCCAGTTCCCTATGCACGATGGCTGGGTTTTCCATTCGTTATGTCAGTTGGCCTGGAAAACCATCCTCACTATGATGAGATACTAGAAACTAAAACAGTAAACAAGAGATATGCAAGCAATGATAAACTAAAGAACACAAGAATTGAAGTGGATAATTAGTTTAGGTTAAAACCTAACTCTCTCTATAATCAATAGAGTATAATTCATAGGGAAAATAATAATGAAGTCTGCCTTCTAAGAAATGGCTAGAGACCTATTAATTCTAGCAAAGAAACCCTAAAGAGAGAAACCCTAGACTAAGAATGAAACACCCCTACATAGTATATGCTAGCGATTTTATTCCTAAAAGAAAGTACTCTAAATAAAAATATGATATGCTCCCGCATCAACCACCCCAGTTGAAATTAAGGTCATCTCTCGTGAGAAAGCTTTGCGGCTTCAACATAAGTTTGAGGACAATATGCTTGAGTTCTTCTTCCGTTATCCATGTGCTTTACCCTTAGATGACTTCCCAAGCCACTTAATAAGGAATTTGATACGGGTCACCACGTCGAGACTTAGTCTCCTTCATCAAGTACTTCTTGGATGACTTTATTTGGTTCGGTACCCAATTCCCCTTCGCGCATTCTTTGGTTGCTAGATGTATCCCCAACATCATCTTCATCGACACCATATAAATCATACAAATCAAACATGAAAATGCGGCTTATTTGTTAATCGTCGGCTAGCTCAAGAACATAAGCATTCGAATTGATTTTCTACATTATCTTATATGGACCCATCTTCCTTGACGCCAACTTGTAGTATTTACGAGTGGAATTTCTCTCTTCCGCATGAATACCAAAACCATATCGCCCGAAATTCTTTAAGTCTGCACTAGCATTGACAACATTCATATCCCTCGTTGCTCACTTGGTGATGGCTTCCCTCCTTTGATTATACTCTTAATGTGATCAGCAAAACCTCACCTTCATTCTTTGACTTGTGTATCCAAAGGCGGAACAAGGTAGACAAACATGCTTTTGGATGGTAACCATATGCAACCTCCAGGTGTTCGTTTAGTCGTACGACTAACTGAATTGTGTACGAAAACTGGCTTCGGAGGTAAACCAGTCCCAACTCTTAATATGATCCCCTACGGACATCTCGATAGATTACCCAAACTCAGGTTTACACCACTTATGTCACGGCCATCGGTTTGAGGATGGGAAATCATATAATAACTTGTCATCGGTACCAAACTTCTTCCATAATGTCCTCGAAAATGCCCAAGAAACTTGATATCTCTCCCGATCTCGGATCTGATAGATGAAGGGAATCGATGTAGGCGCACCACCTTATTGAACAAGAGCGAAGCAATATTGGATGCATTGAGTCTTTGAACAAGAATAAAGTGAGCCATTTTAGAGAACCTATCCACCCACGACGAAGACGAGTCATGTTGCCTAGCATTTGTTCGGCAATCTAGCACAAAATCCCATACTTAAGATGTACCCAGGAAAGTGTGGAGCGCGGCGGAGTATACAAGCCGATTATTTAGTGAGCGCCTTTAGAAAACCGGGGTGCACTCGATACCTTTTAACTAACTGTCAACATATTGTTCTATAGAAAACCAATAATATCGACTCTTGACAGTAGATTAAAGTCTTGTCTTGACCCCAATTCCTGCTAACCCTATACCATGAAGTTACGGGATAAAATTTACCCTGAGAGCCAACGGGAATGCATAATCCAGTTACCACGGAAGATATAACCATCATAAAAAACAAATGGCATACACGGAAAGTTGACAAGGCACCCAATATTTGCACCCACTGGACCCAAAGTGCAGAGGATCAGCGGCATATTGTTCCTTAATCAACTCAAAAACCGACCACATGATCTTGCATTGATGTTACCAAGACATGTCGGTTTAAAGAGCATCAACCACCTTATTCGTTGCACCGATTTATGCTTTAAAAAAAAAGGTAAAATCTTGAAGATAGTCAACCCACTTTGCATGTCGAGGTTTTCGTTTCTTTTGAAATTGCATGCAACGCAAAGCTTCATGATCGTAGAAGTAAACAACAAAATCTTTGTAGACTAGATAATGTCTCCAATTTTGCAAAGCCTGAACTAAGGCATAAAACTCCAGATCATAAGCGGAATACTTTCACTTAGCCTCTGTTAACTTCTCACTAAAAGAACACCATTTGCTTTCTTGTCTTAAGACATCCCCAATTTCCACATTGGATGCATCACATTCCACCACTAAAAAGATTTCTCAAAGTCGGGCAGGACTAAGACCATGGCTTCAGTCATTAACTTCTTAATCTTCTCAAATGCAAGAGATCGTTCTTTGTCTACGAAAATTGGTTCCTTTCGACACTCGGTTATAGGGCCCATAATAGTAGTAAACCCCTTTATGAATATGCGATAAAAGGTAGCAGGCCATGAAAAGCTACTTGGGACCTCGGTGATGGACCAGGAATTGGCTAATCTACAATCAATTTCAAAGGATCGCCTTCAAGCCACTAGTCAAACAATATATCCCAAAAACTCACTTTTCGTTTAGAAGTGCGCACTTTAAGATTAAGGTATGGTTTTCATTCATAAGTACTCTGTCACTTGCCTTAGGCGAGTTAAATGTTCCTCCTTGGTACGGCTATACACCAAGATATCATCAAAATATACAACAATAAAAGTAGATGAAAGGACGTAATACCTCGGTCATCATGCGCATGGAAGTACTTGGAGCATTGGAAAGGCCGAAAGGCATTACAAGCCATTCATAAAGGCCATCCGGTGTCTTGAGCGTTGTTTTTCCATTCATCCCCATCACCCACACGTATATGATGGTATCCATTTTGCAAGTCTATCTTCGAGAAAACCACAAAAAGACCAGCCAACATGTCCAACATATCCTTCAATCTAGGAATGGGGAATCGTATTCGATAGTTATCTTGTTGATTGCACGTCACTCGATGCACATTCGCAAGAACCATCTTTCTTGGTGTTAATAAAGTGGTATAACACATGGGCTCTTGCTTTCCGTGACCAAACCTTTTGCGGCAGTTCTTCTACTTGTCTTCATCTCCAACCGATGTGTTGGAGGCATTCTCAATAGGCTGCCAAGTTGGGTAATGCGGACCACGGCGCAAATCGTCGGAGTTGATCTCCCCATATGTGTCATCACATTGGAAAGTTCACTTGAGCACAAGCTCCTTGAAGCGTTATAAAAGTTCAAAGAATAGGTGGTTGGTCACTGCTATCCATTTTCTCATTGGTTGTTGGCTTACACATTAACGCATAAACCACACATGAAGCCTTGCATTCATGGTGAAATTGTCTACAAGTTAATACACTTGTATCGATTGCTCCTTTTCTTCTTTTTCCTCCTTGTGCTTCTTCTTTCTTCATAGGGTGCGGTGGTCATCTTCTTGTCGTTACACGTAAAGGTGTATGTATTGGCTTGGTCAAGTGAGTCATCTTTTATCAAATAGCAAGGTATTCCCAATAGTATATAACAAGCATCCATAGGCGCAACATTACACCACACTTCATCTTCAAAATTTCCAATAGAAAATTTTACTAAACACTTTTTGTGATTGGTACTTGTTTTGGGGTAAAGCGATTGCTGTTTTGGTAAATTTGGGTGTGTTGATGAGAAGCCAATTCAAACCTAAACAATTGCTGCTTTGCTGGAGTACTTTTAGATTAGAGATCAAGCCAAGACTACGGCCTAAACGAAAATGGTAGTTCAGCAGTTAGCGTCAAGTCACAAAGGTGAAGAGAGGGTTGATCTTAGGGAGGGAAGCGAAAGAAGGTGTTTGAGATCGGAATGTTGTTCGTTTATGAAGGTGTGGGCATTTTATGACATGTCGGAAAATAGTTTAAGCTGCTAGTGTTGATAACACTTGTCTTCTTTTGAAATAAGTTTGAAAACCTATTTATATAAGTCGTTAGCGCACCATGATCTCATAGGAAGTAGAGAGGAAGTTAATTAGTGGAGAAGTGGAATCGTGCGGAAGGTGGTGATCATCGTGTTTCCGTTATAAGGAAGACCGGTCACACCTTCACCCACTACTCTCATTACCAGATTAACCGTCCGTCATTCTGACACTTTCTCGTAATGAGCGCGTTGCACCTTGCACTTCTGCCGTAAAACCGCCTGAGACCAATACCCAAGTGGTATCCTCGGTTGTGACATGTTTGATGTCTCGAGTGAGATGGTCAAGTCATGAGACTTCGCTAAAAAATCAGCACAGAGTTTTTTTAGGTTAAATAATAAGTTATTTATGAAATCAATATTTGCGTAACATCGCTTTCAAACAAGCGGTGAAAAATAATCGATGTGCTAGATGCATCGAGGTTTAGAGCCTCGATTGAATCGATCCACGAGTGAGCGTCTTAAAAGGAGCGTGACCATCCTCTTTCTCGGGGAGTTGGTAGACGCCGTATCCTGAGTGGAGGTCGGGCCTATAGGGGAGTGTGTGGCGGCGGTAGCCATTTAAAATCCTATCGGTCGATCCAATTTAGATCTCGGGACCGCTTAAATCGGCTTAGCCAAGTTAGTGCATTTGAGATGATTTGCGGAAGTTAATGACTTATTGTTAAGTAGCACGAATGGCCACTTTTGGGTGATCGCTCGAAGGTCACATGAGCAAGGCGTGGCTTGGCGGGGTGCTCTCCACGGAAGAGGGGTGGGCGGTGATCACATCGTCACCCCGTTGGCCATCTAGAATCCGATCTAAGTCGTTCTGACTAGTGGCAAAGATGGACGAACGCGATTGATTTGCTGCATTGCATAACGTAGTTTGTTGTTAGGGTTTAGAAGCGAGTGCGGCCAACCTCTTTTAGCTAATCAAATCAAAGCGCTGGTATTTGATTTGAGCTTGAGCCGATGACCATGTGCAAAGGCGAGGCCACTCGTGAGCACGCCTCGACATCTCCAGGCCATCTAAAATTAGATCTAAGCCACTCGATTGGTGGGAGAAGATGGGTGGTCATGATCAATTTCCCAGTGAGTGTGTTGACACAAAGCATTTTTAGGGTTTTTTAAGTTAAGCGTTCAACCTACTTTGGTAAGGAGATTTGATCGCTCTGGTCTTGCTATGAGCAAGTAGATCGACCAAGTGTGGAGTTGGGTCGACGGTGAACACGTTAGCACTTCTTTAATCATTCGAAGGAAGATCTAATTCGTCCAACTAGGCTAGCTAAGTTGGACGGTCGTGATGTTTCTGAGACCGTTTTGTCCGGTCTTAGCTCGTTTGAGCTCTTTTCTTCAACAACGCGATCACTGACGAGGTGTCAATCTCGCAAAAATAAATTTCTCTACTTCTCTTTAACTAGCAAGTAGTATAATGTAAGTAGGATCGTCCCAAGGGAGGTATGAAGTTCAAGTTGTTATGCACAAAATACTCTTAGCAAAGATGATTTTGTTGTAGGAATCTTTGAAAATTGTAAAACGTATTCAAATATGAGATGAATTGATTAAAGGTTCATTACAGACCACGGAATACAAATCAAATTGATAGATAGCTATGTTCTTCACATTATCATGTTACTAACAACCTAGAATAATTAGTACGCTCAACTATTTAGATTATTATCTCACAAGCTCACCGGATACGAGAGCGCTCGACTACTAGGTTCCTACTTGCCAAGTTTCCTAGAGGAGCACGCTTACCAGGTTTGACTTAAACAAATGCTTTCAAGTTACGAGAGAAAAGGCTGCTCCTAGTGATGAACTCAAAGCATGAATCACCTACTAGTGTTGATTTCTACATATAAGTACTTAACAAAGTCCCATCATCAATACTATATATTCTTACTTGTTTATCTTCTCTAGACAATTACGGTCGAAGAAAATCTAAACTAGCAAATAGATTAAATTAATGATTCAATTTCGAACTTAAACCCTTAACAAATAATCCATAGACAATATTAGCATGGTAGAAATCAATCAACAACATTAATGAATGCTTAAGAGAACAAGTTTTCATATCAAATATAGATTCATATTTCGGGCTTCAAATCGCCCTTAATCAAAGAGAGTTTTAGTTAATCATAATATTGAGTTCATCACCAAATAATAATGGAAATAAAGTAAAGAAGATGAAAATATTAAATGAAAGCAAACCCTAGCTCCGGCTCTCTGCAAAACTCCAGAAGAATCACGTGATACGTGATATCTCAAAAGAATAAACCCTTTCTTTTTATAGCCTTCCCACTTTCCAAAATTAGGTCTTCAAAGTCTATCACCAAAAGTCCACCAAGCCCATGAACCATGTGTGAGAAACCCATGTGAAAATATGTCTCAAAAAATATGCTCGCGGAGGAAGCTGGGTTTCGTAGCGGATAGGATCACGCATCGGGCATCTCGGCCGCCTTTGTCATCGAACTTTGTCACCAGGCAGTTCTACACTTCCATTAGCTCAACTTTGCTTCTCTGCGGTTCATACGTTCAAAAACCAACTAACCCAATTTCTTATCTTGCGAAACGCACCCAAAAGCGTGACCCATAGCTCATATGTCCATTGACTCTTGTGTCAGGCTCATTTACCCCCTCGCGATTCAGCGAAATATTGCGATTCATGCTTCAAGTTACGAAATCATTTCACCCAGAAACTATGCTCACCAGGCTCGCCATTCTAGCTCAGCTTTTCGACTTTGTTTTGCGGCTTCAAAATTCATGGAAACCTCGGCTTTAGTGCCTCAGTTCATTTGCAAGTGTAAACTTAACCTCAAGTTCAATTCCCGGCTAGCCTTTGCACCACAAATCCCTTGCAGCTACGCATACCCATGTGCAATCCAATTAGTCCATTACCACCGAACAATAGCTGAAATCACCACGCCAATCTGCAAGACTGTGTGAGTACACACGACCCACTGCACTCCACCCTTCCTAGCCATCAAACCTAACCGAGCTCTTTGAACCCGGTTCCTTCTGTTACCCAACCCCAAAGAGCACTGTCTTGCAACTCGGCCCGACCGTAATCCCGGTGCCTGCATGATTGCATCATTCCTCGAAATCAATCATTTTCCCGTAAACAACTCACAAAAAATCAATCACTTCCACTGAGTTTATTTCGAACTCTCGCCAAACCACACTAACTTCGCCATTCCTCGATCGCCAAATTGATAAACTCGGCACTATTCTCCAATTCGAGGCCAAAGCAAACTACTAGTGCGGCTTTATCCACAAGAAGACAAAGATGCAGTGCATCATCGCATGAGCTCCAGAACAGTCTCAACTAATTCCTTTGTTGAGCTTTCATGACCATGTAACTCAAGCAAACCTCCATCCGAGCTACCCATCTGACTCATTTCCCTTTCGATCTTATGACCGTCTCACTTTTCGAATCATTCTTCACGGCGCAACCTCGAACTCGATCTCCTTATAGCCTAAAACATTGGCAGAGTATCACGGGCGTCATCCAGTCAGAGTTCTCTATCTTTCTAGTTCATGTTTCCCCCAGACTTACATTACGAATTTTATACATCACAGTAACTACCTCCACTCTACAATCCCATTTGTGGTCCTTGCTCGGTGCATTAGCTACCACCGCAACTTGCGGTGTTGGACACAAGTCCTAGCCTTTTCAATACACAGAGCCATGGCTTATAATTGCGCTGTAACCCCAAATTCTTCATTTTCTTCTAGCGACTGCCAAATACGCCCCGGGACTTCCCAGTTCGACGCACAAGAACCACCGTATTAGATTGGCTAAACTTGCGGTGAAAAGTTGCTCGTTCGAGGGCATTCAGCCGAACATATTCGTACTGTCTCCAAGCTGGATGGGGGTGGGCACTGGTTGCATCTTGGAGATCACGCACACTTCTTCCCTACAAACAATTGCACATTCAACACAAACACAAATTCATTTAAGACGCTATCTACTCTCGGACATTCATTAATCGGACTTAATTCATCACCGACTCAATGACAATACAAGGTCTCTCATTTCTGTTTTCTTGGCTCAAACTTGGTCTAATCTTCAATTCATTGCAAACCCATTGTTCTGAAGCTACGAACTTCTAAATAACTCTTCATTCTCCTCCATTACTCACCACTGATCAACGGAAGCAAGCTCATCTTCTTTGTATTCTCGGTTTAAACTAAACCCAAACTTTACATTGAACCATCTCTTGTTGGTTTTCAGTCCATAGCCACTGAGGCTCTTGATTCTGGCGTGCCCATCTCGATCCCTGCTCATTTAAGCTC